>CM070015.1:16426155-17626155 GCA_036247105.1 Cirrhinus mrigala
CTCAATTCTTTTTTTTCTTTTTAGATTGCATTTTCTGAGAATTGAGAAAACATTTTTTTACCGATTAAAAATTTTACAGCTCCACATACACTACCAGTCAAAGGTTTTTGAACAGTAAGATTTTTCATGTTTTTTAATGATTTTTAAAGTCTCTTCTGCTCACCAAGCCTGCATTTGTTTGATCCAAAGTACAGCAAAAACAGTAACATTTTGAAATATTTTTACTATTTGAAATAACTGCTTTCTATTTGAATATATTTTAAAATGTAATTTATTCTTACTCCAGTCTTGAGTGTCACATGATCCTTCAGAAATCATTCTAATATGCTGATTCGCTGTTCAAGAAACATTTATTATTATTATTATTATTATCAATATTTAAAACAGTTGATCACTATTTATTCTTTGATGAATAGAAAGATCCAAAGATCAGCATTTTTTCTGAAATAAAAAGCTTTTGTAACATTATACACTATACCATTCAAAAGCTTTGAGTCAAGTAATACTTTTTGTTTTAACAAGGATGCTTTAAAGTGATGATGAAGACATTTCTAATCTTACAAAATATTTCTATTTCAGATAAATGCTGTTTTTCTGAACTTTCTATTCATCAAAGAAACCTGAAAAAAAAAAATCAGGTTGTCAACATCATCATAATCAGCCATTTTAAACATAATAATAGTACATGTTTTTGAACAGCAAATCTGAATATTAGAATGATATGTGACTGGATTGCTAAAATGATGCTAAAAATTGAGCTTTAAAATCACAGGAATAAATTACATTTTAAAATATATTCAAATAGAAAACAGTTATTTTAAATAGTAAATATATTTAAAAATTTTACTGTTTTGCTGTTCTCTGGATCAAATAAATGCAGGCTTGGTGAAAAACTGACTGAAATCTTACTGTTCAAAAACTTTTGACTGGTAGTGTAATTAGAAAAAAAAAATGTCTGTTTACATAATTTAAGTATATTTAAGGTTTTACTAACATTCTTCTAGAAGAAAATAGCATGTCTTTTCATTTATCTACAAAATGTTCCTTTTAATCAAACATATTCAATAGCTGTGAAGCATTTACACTAGTGCTCAAGTATTTAGGGTCAATGAATTTTTATTTATTTATTTATTTAATAAATTAGCTTATTCAGTAAGGAGGCATTAAAATGATTAAAATTGATAGCAAAAACATAATGTAATGTTACAAAAGATTTATAGAAGTTATTTGGATCTTTCTGTTCATCAAACAACTGACACTGAAGACTTAAGTAATGATGCTGAAAATTAAGCTTTGCCATCACAGTAACAAATTATTTTAAAATGTATTAAAATAAGCAAAACTTGTTTTAAATTCTAATTGTATTTGCCGTTACTGTATTTTTGTAAATGCAGTCTTGGCAAGATTTTCAACCCCAACCTTACAAAATCTTACCAACCTATCATATATATATATATATATTATCATTATTATTATTATTATTATTATTATTATTTTACATTTTTCTTTTCTCAAAATAAAGGCTTAACCACAATATGAACTTGAAATGGAAAATAATGTGCATGTGATATGTCAACAATGTGATATGAGCATCACTCCGGGTCTAAAGGAATTCAGAAATCCTCACAAACCTTTTAAGTGATGTGACATTGATACATATGTGCAATAACTTAACAGACTTCTGCAATATGTTCTCAATACGTGTCGTGGGCCTGTTTTCAATGTCTCTAATGAAAAACTAAATATAGAGATCCAGCCCAGTCACAGAAGCTAAACTGTATCAAATGACTTTAGTCAATAATCCAAGGAGCTCCACAGTTTCGTATACAGTCTTTATCACTAGAAATGGTTATATATTGAATCAAATCACAAATAGTATAAACAATATCTAATTCCTGACCATTTCTTAACGCATTATTGATCAGAACGTAATTTAAACCAGTGCATGCAGTCAGTGGTAACATGACAGATTCAGGACTGATGACATGCACCAACCTGAATGTCTCCAGGAAAGAAGACTACGTGATCATTTCCTTTCTGCAGGTTCTCTGTTTCATTGTCGCAGCGTCTCTGCGTTTCCGTAGCAGGTCTTAAGAGCAGAACATCATTTACGCGGTTTTGATCGTAACCGGGGACTGAAGTCAGGCGGAGCAGCCCGGGCGCAGCAGCGGATGTCCCGGGCCCGCACAGCCCCGCCGCGGCGGTCATTTTCCTCACTATAGCAGCTAGCGATAAACAAGCCACAACTGATCGGATACTTCCCATAAGCAAAAGGATTATGTAGCGGCGACTGCACGACCTGCAGCATTAAGATCGAAACCATCACTGCAAAACCAGAGCAAAAAATAACGCCGCATGATCCGAACTATTATCCTGCGTTCAGGATAATCCGGTGTGCATTCAGCCGCTACACTCAACGCGTAAAATGAACCGAAAGGTTCAGTTAAATGTAATATGTACGGCGTAGGTTTAGATTAAACGCCGCCGAGTGGCATTTTACTGGAGCGTCAAACCGTGACAACAATGCGCATGCGCGGAGTCCAGACGCATTCGCTGATACATAACGCATTTGGCTTGACGGCAGATTTATGTTTACTCTAATGTCCAAAACCTAACTTTCTTAAACTTCAGAGAGCGAAATATTATTAGAAATCCTGACTCTTGTCGGTTCAGTCGGTTCTTTTGAACAATTCACGTCAAAGAATCGGTTCAGCAAACAAAACAAGTCGTCTGGAACCCAAACATAGCCTACTTAATAAGTAAATTAATTTTATTATCTCTTGTATTCATAAGCAGCTGTTATGTTTGGGTGGTCATAAACAAGTCGTAAACAAATTTGCAGTGCGTTTTATTATTTCGTTTTTTTGAAATGATTCAACTGGTCTATTGAAAAGTTTCGACTCAATGGAACGATTCGTTCACGATTCGGACATTGCTAGCGGAAACAGCTGGGAGCATGTGTGCTGTTGTGGAGTCTCACGCCTTCAAGTAGCATATGTGCAAGAAAAACAAGTATGACTTTTGTTTGTGAGCCAGTTATGAAAAATATTTGTAAATGTTCTACTCTGCTTCTTTGTAGTAGCTACGAGCATGATAAACTTTGGACTGTTTGACAAACTGATCGATATAATGTTGTCGAGCTTTTATCAACTTGCACAACACTTCAACCCTCCATGTCTTTCGTCGAGAAGATTCCTACAACGTACAGAACTTAAATGTTCATGACATTTCTGTCAACTAATTACAAAAATTCCAACTTTATCTGTTGGAATATCATTGTGTAGTAATCTCAGTCAATGTTTTAAATAAAGTGTCAACAAGAAAATGGACTGAGACTTTGGTTTGGGGTTTGTGGCCCTGTAAAGGTAAAGTGTTTATGCTTTTTTGAGGGATGTCCTGCTCTGCTCTCGGTCGACGGCTGGTTGCATGTCTCCTGAACATCTCAGAAGCTCGGAGAAGAGACCTGGTGGAGACAGTGGCTAGATCAGCCATCACTGACACACATGGTGAGACCATGCATGCTTGGTTTGAAGCTATTAAATTTGCCTTTAATTACTTTCAAACCAAAAATGGTTATTTAACTGTATCTGAAGTCATTAGGCATCTTTTTGTTACATGCCTTTGTGACAAAACTGTCTGGATTTGTCTTTCATTAGGAAAAAAGCGTGAAGGCATCACAGTGCTGAACATCTTCAATGATGTTGACTACAACCGCTCTGTCATCACTATTGTTGCAAGCGTTGACCTAATAAGTGAGTTGCCTGCTCGTCCTTCCAGGCGTTTTTAATGAATGTCCAGTTGCTGAGAACAATTGCTTTGTAAGTAATTGTACAAAAGAGGCCATTCTTTGTTGTCGTCAATTTCAGGGGAGGCTGTACTGTCGGCTTGCGAGCGTGCGTGCTCTCTGATTGACATGAATGTCCATGAGGGCATCCACCCATGCATGGGTGCAGTGGATCTGGTGCCTCTCTATCCACTGGGGGAGGAGGTGGGCCTTGACGATTGTGGGAAAGAGGCCCATGGTATGTGGCCATGCATGCAAACAAGACTTTTTAAAATGCATCTTCCGAATCTCCAGTTTGCAAAGTAGTCTTATAAAGTATCAATAAAATGGAAAAAAGTGCTAAAGTACAAATAGCATTAGTTATTTTGGGGTCAATGTTGCATTATTGAAAGGGGACTATTATTACTATTTTTAGAATTTCGATTCTTGCCTTTCAAATGTGAACGTGTCAAGTGATTTTTCGCATCTGTATGCAACTCAGTGTTTAAGCACTGCTGTTTTCTTTTATTGTGTAGCATTAGCCACGGCTCTCACTGAACGAGTCACAGGTACCAGTGCCTTTTTGTTTGGCTGGGCAGATTCTCCTCAGCATCGAGGTCTAGCTAAGAGGAGAAAGGAGATTGGCTGGTTCAAAAAGGTCTTGGATATGTCAACCATCAAGCCAGATGTAGGTCCACAGCCTACAAGGAGATATGGCATTACAGGTTATTTTTTTTAAACCTACATTTACAAAAAATAGAACAAAAGTTAAACATCAAGGTAGTTTTGCATCTCAACAAATCAACAGAACACAACAGCTGGGTTCTAGAAGTAAAAATCTGATTCATTTTCTCCAAGATTTTAATGGATAGTATATGCTTCTGTAGCAACTATTAGCATACCTTTCTTTCAACAATTTGATATTGTTTGCAGTGCTTCACTGTAGTTTATTCCCTCATAAAATATTTAGTTGGTTGGTTTGGGTCATGTCTTAGAACTGTTTGTTGAAACCTTTTTTGAAATCCTTATGGAGAAAACGAATGGGAAAAATACTTTAATAACAAAGACTGGTGAAAAAGTTCTGCTCTCTTAAAGAGATAGTTCACCCAAAATGAAAATTGTGTGATCATTTACTCACCCTCATGTCAACAAGTCTTGTAAAGAGATATGGTTGCTTTTATGGTGCTTTTTTATGTTTTGGTTACCTTGATCTCTGTCCCTCAGGCCAACCGAATGGACAAAAAACCTCTCAGGTTGCATTTAAGTTTCTAAAACACCTTACTGTGTGCTTGGAAGATTAACCAAAGTCTTAAGGGTTTGGCATGACATGAGGGTGGTAAATTATGACCTTTTTGTGTGAGCTATCATTTTAAGAAAGTGTTTAAGTTATTAGAATCACTATTTAAACCTCCAAATAAAATAAAAAACAGTAAATAACAGTTATTTAATCTGCAGGTGTTGGAGCCAGCCCCTATGTCATGAACTGTAACGTGACCATCGATACCCGGGATCTGGCCTTGGGCCGAATTGTGGCTTCAGCGATCCGTGAATCCAGTCCTGGCGGTATTCCTGGAGTTCAGGTCATGGCTCTACCACATGAAGGTGCTGTGGAGATCGCTTGCAATGTGGAGAGTGTTCAGGGTGGTCCTCCATTGTCTTCATCTAATGGTGAGGAGAAATGGCCAAGCTTCACCATTGGAGGGCAAATCTTCTGCCATGCTCCAGCCTCGCTAATCACAGCACGAGTAGCAGAACTGGCCAGACACCATGGAGTGGGCATAAAGGGTACAGCCCTAGTGGGCTTTACCCCACGTGAGTGTCAGAGACTGGCAGAGAGGGCACTCTCAAATGGCATTGGAGAGTTCTGGAAAGAGTTGCACCGTGTGCACATGTGAAGAAGACAAAATCTTTCACCACTGCGCTAAATTTTAAACTAATCCGTGGTTAATTAGAGAGATATTAAAGCCTGTTTCCACCACTGAATAAAAAATAATGGTCAGAATTGTGCAATATAAACTTGCAATTGCGAGTTATAAAGTCAAAATTGTGTGATATAAACTTGCGAGTTAAGTCAGATTTGCAAATCTAGCAACTGATAAACTAACTCACAAATCAGAGAAATAAACTCACAATTCTGTAAACAAAATATGACAAACTTAAAATTCTGATTTTTTTCTGAGAATTAGGATTTGTATCTCATTGTATCTAATTGTGAGATATAAACTTGCAATTGAGAACATATCAGTCTTTTTTCCCCTCAAAATTGGACTTTATAACTCACAATTGCGAGTTTGTATCACAATTATGAGAAAAAAAGTCAGAAGTGCGAGATACAAACTCGCAATTGTGAGAAAGTCTGAATTGTGAGACAAACTCACAAATGCGAAAATAAAAAGAATTGCAACTTTATGCTTTAATTTTGTTTATTCTTTAATTCGTTCTATTTTAATTCTGACTTCATTTTTCGCAATTGTAAGTTTGTCAAGCGATTCTGAGAAAAAGTCAGAATTGTGACTTTTGACTTTATAATTCACAATTGCAAGTTTAAATCTCAATTATGAGAAAAAAAGTCAGAATTGGGAGAGAAAAAGTTGCAATAACCTTTTAAATTTTTTATTCAGTGGTGGAAACAGGCTTCCATGGATAGCATTGGTTGACCCATCAACAACTTAACTGTTTGTTTACAAGTGCAGTGAGCAGTGCTTAAAGGGATATTTCAGCCAAAAGTAACAAATCTGTCATAATTTACTCACCCTTATGTCACTCCATGTCTTTTTGTCCTTCTGTGGAACACAAAAAAGAATTTTAGGAACAGTTTCGGTAACCATAAACTTTTGTTCATATGTAGAAAAACACTGGGGGATTTTTTTAAACATCTCCTTTAGCATTCTACAGAATTTAGGTTTGGAACAACATGAGGGTGAGTAAGTGATGACAGAATTTTCATTCAGTTGTCTCATTTGGTATTCATTTTGATGAACTCATCTTAAAAAAAACACCACCACCACCTGATTAATAATAATAATTTATCTCAAATATATATTTGTGTCAGTTTAAGTTGTGATGGAAAAAAAGTCTACATTCTGGGAATAACATTCTGTTTTGATCAAATAGGACAAACATACTCAAGCTTGAAATAATTATATTGAGTGCCTTAAAATGGGAATATGTAATTACTTGCTCAGGACATATTTGTAATTGCTGCTTTTGAAGCAGTTCTGTGCAAAAGGTAGTTTCATGAATGTAAAGGTTTTAATGGCATAATATGGGTTCATTTATCCTTGCTAGTACGTCACATGATGTTCTGCTCATAGAGGTATATAATTATACAAAGGGTAATTAGGCCAGAGCAGTTTGACCACCCCTTGATGATCTCATTTAGAGAGTTATGGATGTCAGATCTGGGACATTCAGGTGATTTAGTACTTGAGAGAGGAAGGGAGGGACCATCTCCTATTGCTAACATACTAGATTACACATACTACTACAAAAATGCAATGCTAGCAAGTACAGACAGCAACAGGAACACTAATTTCACAAGCTGCTAAGATTGACCTCACTGATATTTTTCAGAGGAACAAGAATCCTGATAAACATGTTTTGTGCAAGTTTGTGCTTGACTGAGCTGATCAGAAAAACAAAGTACGGGATTCCTGACCTTATTTATACTTTCATCTGGAAGAGGATTATATTGTCAAACAGAGACAGTCTTATGCATAAAGACGGTCAAATTAAATGTGGTGCTTTAAACATCGTACTTGTGCTTAGTGTTGTCAAAGAGTCTGTCTAGATGGCACAGTAAATAAAGTAATGGCTACAGTAACCACTAATCATATACACTAAGTTTAGGCAGTCCACATTTGGCACAGATTAAAAATGGGACACTACGCAGCTGCAAAACAATTACTGAAGCCACAGTTGTGACTTTCAGAAGTTGGGCTGCTATGACCAGTTTTATATGATAATGATATAGCTTACAACACTATACATCACAGTTGTATAGCATGTAATCTATGCTATTGTGCACTGATGTTAAAGTTCAGGATGTTTCAAGCACACCCACATACACAAGATATTGCATGCTTGGGCCATTTTCACAAGCAGGAAATGCAAAAATTAACACATTCATGAAAGAAATTCACCAAGTCATCGACACAAAAATGATGGAGTGCATTTTACACTCAAACAGCTGTTTTTCTTCACAATAAAACCCTGACTCATATTTTAATAGTGCTTGCAAACTAACCACGAACACAACTGGCAAAAAATATATATATTAGACCATATCTTAATACAGTCATATATTGCACAATCCGTATTCAAGGAAACTGATCTGGGTCCTGCATTAGCACTGGAAATATAAAAACACGTTGCCTGGCAAAATCAGTGAATAAAATGAAAAAAAAAGTGAGGTGCTAGACCACAAACTGGGAAAATTTCCAAATCACTCAAGGGTCTAACGCATTAACTTTCTTTACCAGAAAGATTAAACATTCAACCCTGTGCAAGCAACACTTTGGGTAGATGCATTAGCTTGATTCATGCTGCAAATTTTAAAGTGTATTAGAACTATTGGGCTGACTGAAATAAAACTACTATGTACTCAGGTGAACGATAGTGTCCCTAAATTGATATGTATATGCAGATGTAACATTAAAAATGCCTATATAACAAAACATACACAAAGGTGTTACAGTATATGCAGAATATCTCAGTGTAGTCACATTCTTATTCAATGTAAATGGCACTGAAAAGATCAAGTAGAACAATTACAACAACCACCACAGGGATAAATTTCCCAATATTTTGTTCTTGATTTATTCCTAATTAAATAATCCTAAGTGTTCAATCAAACTATCACCTTTCCTTTCACACGGTCACTTCTGGTAAATTTTTTTTTTTTTTTGGCCAAAGGGGTGGGGAGCACCGACGTAGTCCTCAGTCACTTTGAAGTTCACTCCCCAATTTGCAACAGCAGTTAATCATTCCTGAATCACATGACAATGCATTCACTATAAATTAACAGAAGAAAGTGCATCGAGTGTTCAAGTAGGGTGTATAGTTCAACAACACATTTAGAGAAAGGAAATAAATGGTGGGCCACTGAACCGGCACTCAAGTATGCCAAGCTTTAACTGCAAGTTGAATTCTAACTTTGTGATAAACAAATAGTCATAGTATGCTAATATTGGCAAATGACAAAGCAAAAAGCACAGGTGGCAAAACAGTAGCATTGAACCTCGTATCTCTTGATTGGCAGTATTGTTTTGCGTATTGTACGGATGGTTTGTGAAGGGATTTTAGGGAGGAGTGGGAACATGGAAGTGGTTTTGCAGTCTCATCTCTTTGAAGCCCTTCTTGGGTCCCTGCCATTGCTAATGGTAACTGTGGGTTTGGGTGGAGCAGGGGGTCCCCCCCCTGCAGTTACTGGGGGTGGTCCATTGCCTGGAACACGCCCATTTGGTCTTCCTGGAGCCCCAAAATTGGGATCCCGAGGCACAGGAGCAGCACTGTTATTGGGAAATACTGGCACAGTACCATTTCCTGTTGGACAAACAGTTAAGGTGACAGAGTTAATCAATATAGAGACACTGGAATGCGTGTTACGGCCATTATTCTAGTTGCATCATTAAGCAGATGTTTCTCAAAAGCAACTTACAGTATGCCAACGGTAGGTACAAACAGGAGCGGGATCTCAGTAAATCTAATTTCTGAGATTGAACCTGCAACCTTTGTTAGCAGATCAGATTCCAAACCGCTACCACTACAAAATTAGCACTCAGTGTGATGTATTAGCCATATTTGCTCACCTGTCTGCGCAGGAGTACCTGCATTTTGATTCGGTGGAGAATTTCCCCTCTGTTCTTTACCCTATTGAGAGGACGAGAGATAAGACAGCATTGTGTTGACTTTAGTCATAAACCAGCACCTCCTGTTATGAAGTTTAATGGCTCAGTATTCAAATGTGTAGCAGAAGTGAAACCAAATGCAATTACTCCTACATTCTAATTTATCCGTTCCAATTTCATGCAAAACAAGCCTATGTTTTGAAAGAACTGCTGAAGCAAATTTAGGCATGCAAATATCTGAAAGGAAGTATACACTTTGAGGCATCACACAGAAGTGCCATTTTGCATAAACAGGAAGACTGGACTCACCGTCTTGTTCTGCTGGTTGGCTTGTGCTAGCAGCTCTGGATTTGGTTCACTGAAATTAGGAACCTCAGAATACACCATACAGAACCTGTGAAAAACAATATAAGAAACTGTTTTAATGACTTAACCTTAGGTAGAAGCTTTTATTCAAAGCCACCTGCATTAGCTCATGCATTCCCCAAGAATCAAACATGACCTTGGCATTGGCACATGCTTATAAAAAGTGACTGAGGACTAGGTTTTCATATGTATAACAAAACAACTATATACGCATGTACCTTACAATTATATAATGCAATTAAGTGATGATCAATGAGATAGCGACTGAAATCAAGCGTTCCCACACCTTTTGCCCAGTACATCTGCCACATTTTTGGTGGCAGGTTGAAGCTAAATTCTGAAAGTGACACTCCAAGAACAAGACTGGACACTCAGGCTATAGAGGGTTTGCGCTTACGTCAGGATTTGGTCAGTTACCCGGATGCGCGATACTCAGATGTAAACAACAGCATGGACAGCACGGTTAATGTACTACTCAATACGCTGTTCCGCTAATATATGCTGTCTAAACTATGGAAAAAAAAACATGTGGAAGCTGCTAAATCACTTAGAGAAGGACTCAGTAAGCAGGAAAGGGCATGTTATTTTGACAAACTAAAGATAATGGGTTGTAAAGATACGTACGAGCAGCATCAAGATAATAGCCTAATATTTCACCTACCTGACTGGAAATAAGAATAAACATTAATATTATCAAGATTCTTGCCCTGGAAATCTTGGTTCAGTTTGGCCAACCACGAACGCCTTTTGTTCCACAGACAGTTTTTTGTACTCTTCTCCTTGATTTATAACTTTTGTCCGTCTATAGTACTCCAAATGTCTTTTCTGGTCCGACTGATTAATACAGCCCAAAACATGACAATAACTGACCATTTTCAGCGGCAATAATTAGCAAAATATGCTCGTTTCGTTCGGTTCAATGGCATTGTTTATGTTTAGTACTGCCAATATGGCCATTTGATGACACGTCGTGAAAACACTCTATAGATATTTCCTCGAATTTTCCAGGCTTGGAAATAGAGAATATTAGGGCTGCTCCCCTAATAGTCGATGAGAAGAGGCTTGGTCAACCAAAAGTTTATTAGTCGCAGAAAAAAAAAAAAAATAAATAAGGAAGTGGTGAGGTCATTAATGGCTGGTCTATGTGGACTAGTACTACTTTGGACATCCAAACGCTCACCTATTCATTGATCGACCTTAAATATGGCTTTTCATCTGAAATATGCTAGTAGTAGTAACTTTACATGGCTGCTCAATCTAAGGTTAACCTAGTAAAATGTGTGCTATTCAAGTGTCTGTGCGGAGCGTAGAAGCTGAACAATAGCGCGCTTACTGCATGACAGATGGAGGTGCGGTCACTTGCTCTTAAAATACTCAGTCATTTTTGGTCATACAGATAAGATTAATACATATTTCGAATCTGTAAAGACTGTTTATTTGTGTGCACTCAGAAAAACAACGAAACATAAAATGGTAAAAGCAAACAGGATGTGCTTTCTGCAGTCTCTGTGAACTTCGAAACTCTGTATATACTTTACAGACATGGGAAAAAAGATAAGCTATCTATATAGAGTGAAATGTCTACTTTCAAATTAACCAATTCAAATAAAAGAAGAAATATTCTCAAATGAAACATGTAGGCGCATCCACTACTGCGGAGATGTCGAGTCAATGTCGCCGAAAACAAAGAAAGTGCTAGTTTATCAATAAATTATTAAAACGTTAATGCAGCCTCCTTATGTTTTTTTCCCCTGAAACATTCATAATTTTATTTGCAGGTGCGCTTTGGCAAGCTTTTTTGTGCGCTTGAGCGCCTATTAGGCTATGTTGGGAATGTAAGGCTCATTATGATTATTCATATGGTTTATTAAACGTGTGACTAACAGTTGACTAGTCCTTTACATAAACGACTACTAATTGACCAGAACAATCTTTAGTCGATGGCAGATTATCAGGTTTCTCCATGGTTGTGAGAACTCTTATTTTTTTAAATTATTTATTCTTTACTTTTGACATTTACTGGACTTTCATAAAGCATTGGCATCCACCCACTGACTCAGCTGTCACTACATTTTGAAACTGACACACGGATTAATTACCATTTCGGTTTTTCTGCCAAGTAAACATGGTTATTGCCCAACGCTGATAAACCACAAAACCATAAACGTGGCAAATTATTATACTGCCAGAGACAATATGCAATACTCACTCTCCTATTTTCTGTAAGTCTCCTCCTCTTCCAGTGTACAGTGTAAGGCACCCCTTCCAGATTGAAGCATACCTAGCCAAACACAAATATTTCCAAGTTGAAACAAACATATCATTTGTACCCAATGCATGTTTATAAGCCTTAATTCATATTTATGCTCTGTACATAGATACCACATTTATCACTGTTACAGATGCTGTCTTACAGTATGCTCAAAGCATTTTAGACCTGTTTGAAAGAGCAAGTTGCCAGGTTTTGTTTGATTGACAACCCAGTAACCACACGGTTTTAAAGGTCTGAATAAACTAAACAGACAGACAGGACGAGGTTCGTACCCTCTCGTAAGGCGAATGATGTCTCCGGGCTGGATGAGGCTGCCCAGCTCATCCCACACAGAGATGGCGATGCTGCCGCTCTTATCCGCCACTCTGCATGAGCGCACCTCGTGCCCGTCCTTTGTCTTCGTCACCCGACCTGCGCGTGCACAACAAAGTTCACAGTCAAATCTCAACCGTAACAAAACTACTAAAAACACAAACATAACAGCGGTACACGACGGCAGATGCGTGAAAAATCAAATCTACAAGAACACAGCAACAGAGCCGACAAGCGCAACATTAGACATGTTAATCATGAGTGTTAGCTGCGAGGAATTAGCTCCTCTGGTGCTAAGAAACGGTCTTGAGGGGCACAGCAGCGAATCCACTTACCGATTTCCAAAACTATAAAGACGATATTAAGGTTTTTCGATCCGGGCTTTACATCTTTAATCAAGATCACAGGTTCGTTGGAGATATTCGACATTTCTGAGAGCTGAGGTGGAGGCTAGCACACCGGCTAGCGAAACCACAGCTGTGTGAGGATTTCTTGATCTAAAGCTAAATCTGTGCTCTGAGTGAGTTGTTTTATTTGCCAGATAAACTTTACTTGGCAAATAAACTTTGTTTACAAGACCCCTTTGGAAAGGCTGAGGTGTTTCTAGCATAACATTTGAGGCAGTTTGTTTTCACACTTCACCATCGAGCTAAAGGAATAAAAGTAAGAGGGGAAATGTTTCCTCCTCCACGCTTAAAACTATTAGTATAAAAAAAACAAAACAAAAAAAAAAAAAACGAAAAACAAAAAGTCAATTCGTTTTCCAGACAGACATTTTAGACTTCATCCTGTCCTAAACCTGAAAAAACGACTCTAAGATTTCGCTTTCAAGTCTGTCACTGCTCAAAATGTCTAGCATACAAACTCATTTATACTGAGTCACGGTCTTTCAGTTAGCCTACACTATCAATACACGACGTCAAATTAAGAAATAGCTATGAAAATGGACGTTTTCTGTACATAAACGTGCCGGTTATGTTGCGGGTTGCGTTTAAAACAGTGTCAGTGAGTTCAATCACATAACTTACACTGCCGGTCAAACTGAACACTAACGCGTCTCTTCATTTCTCCCTCAACACGAAAATCATTTATCTGGTGTCAAATCGACATTTCAAGTCTAAATCGACGAGACAGTTAATCTAAAAACGGATGTCAGCCATTACAGCTATAGCTGCCTAACTTTAATGTGCGTTATGAGCAGTTCGAAACTTCCTGATGGCCTTTAAAATTGAGTTACTCATAGCATGTTTTCTACATGTGTAGCACTGCAAGCTTACTAAAAAAAAAAGAGAGTAATAAAAAAAAAACACTGTCGCAAAAGAGGGGAAATCTCTAGTTCACAGTGCTATCTGCCTCTCCCTCACTAACAAAGCGTCTGATCTGCGCCAGTGTATGTTCGGTTCTTTAAATTCTACCGGATGTACCATCTCCATTCGCGGGGGTGTTCAAAGATGTGGTATTGCCGTCAAATACACATATGCGATTTTAATATACACACATTTGAGTGAACAGACAAGACAAACGATGTACCTTGTATTATCCAGTATCATTAACACTGCGCAGAAACCAAAGCTTTAGAGTCTCAAATGTTGGTTTTTACCGTGTTCTTGTTACATTGAGCTCAATCTGATTGGACACCATGAAGAATGTGTCCACATGGATAGGAAATAACCACACTCCATTTCCTTGTACGATTGTCGACGTTGTGTAATATGATTTGATTACGCGTTCCAAAATATTTCCAAAGGTATTTGCGTTGCATCATTGCCTCAGTAATCCAATAGAGTGCTGGCAGTTAAAAACCGTTGTTGTTGTTGTTTTTTTTTACAGTTTTTCTGTTTTTTAGGGGTTGGATCCGGTATATGACCTCTGTGTATCAATGAAATGCAGTTAAACCTGCGTTGGCGTTAACATAAAGGAAATCCAACAAGCTTTTAAAAGACATGTAGATAAGTGCATAACATGTGCTTCCTCAGGTTAAGTGTTCTGCTTCCCAAATCAAAGTGTGAAAACATGACCGAATTACAAGTTGAATATAAATTGTCATAACTTTTCACACGTACAACTGACATATATAAAAGTTTCTAGGGCTTCAGAAACAATAATTCGCTGAGTTTTGCGAACAGACACGCGAAAATGGAAATTCGTCACGAACAGGATTCGAACCTGTGCGGGGAAACCCCATTGGATTTCGAGTCCAACGCCTTAACCTCTCGGCCACCGTGACGCCATTTTTGATTCTCACGTATACAATATAAAACCATATTGCCAATCAAAAATACACGTATACCTAGCACGATTACCTTTTAGCGTCCTGAAAACTCTTAGTTGCCCAACTATATCTATATTTGACATAAATAGCTCCCTTAAAATACAATTCTACGTAGCCATATTTCTCATCTCGATTCAAAATGTTTCATTCACTGTCTAAAAATCTATAAAACACTATTTATTAGCACATGGTGCTCAAATAAACTTTCCTAAAGCGATAATATTAGAGCAAAAGCAATTATTACATAAACGTAATGAAAAGCCGACTAACTTGTTTTAAGTGAAACATTGGAAAACGATTATTATTATTATTATTTATAAATAATACTTTTTTCAAATAATAATCTGATAACGTATCTATAATATTTATATTTCGTTAAGAAATAATACTATTTAGTTTCACGGGCTTACGTTTGATTTTCGTCAACAAGGTGATGAAAACTGACGACATTTGGCCACACGGTGGAGACAACATCATCCATTAAATTTTAAAGACCAGTTCCACAAACAAGCTAAGGAGGCCAAGGCGAATAAAATGAAGACAATAATATCAGAAATTTTGCATGTGTTTTCGTTCTGAACATCTTCCTTTGAATGAAAATGGCACGTAGCCTATAATCTTAGCTACAATATCCTCTGTACCTCCTTGCATATTTCACACTGTCACTAGAAGTTGTCGGCACCTCAAAACACCTCCTTCAACTTGGACAGATATATAGTACACGTAACCTGACCCGTCTGCCTAGGAGCCAGAGAGATTTTAGACTGCTTGCCAAACTCACATGTGTTTGATGTAGAAACGAAACCGTGAAGTTTTCTGTCAAGAGCTACTATTCATCTTACCTCTCATACTCCACTTCACAAGTGAACTTGAGACACTCAAAATCTACTTTTCTTCGCACATTTTTAAATTACATGAATAAATGCATTAATGTTGTCTTCTTAATTGTTCATTGTTGTAAACGAAATGGTTGTTTTCATCAGTGTGGAGCATCATTACCGCAGCGTGAAGTGACACCAGCATGGAGCAGTGTGGTCCGAGAGGGGCGGTGAAGAGGCCTGCAGGCAGCACACCTGTAACACATGCGGGTATTCCATACCTCAGCTAACCCGTGGAAACTATAGCCATCAATACGTTCCCACCTCTTCTTTTTCCAGTTAGTGGAAAATGAACTGCAGAGAAGCCATCCATCAGAACCAGGAATGCACCTTCTTCACCTGGTATGTGTGTGTGTAGCCTACTGAGTAGTTTAGTGTGAGATAGATGTGTCTGTCCGGAGAAACGATAAAAAGTTCATGGGGGATGTGTTTAAGTTTAGAAGTTTATCTGCCAGCAATTTTTATGTTTACAGATCTGAGTATAAAGTGTTTCATCATTGAATCATCTAAGTAATGTTAGTGTTTAGCAGAATATGAAATTATTACATCAGCAGCATGGAATGTTTGACTACACACAGATACTTCTGCTTCACGGTACGTTTGTATTTATCAGGCTGCGTATGTGTGTGTGCCCTTGCCGTGCACTATTGCAGTAATTGGAGAGTTGTTGGCAGTGGGCAAGGTTGCCATGGAGATGGCAGTCAATTGTGCTGGCTTTCCCCCAGAAATTTTGTAAACACGCTTCGCACCATACCAAGCACTGCTCCTCATAGACATCTTCTTATTCAAGAGACGGAGTGCTTATTTTTAAGATTTTAATAATAAGTTCTAAAAATGTCAAAAAACATAACTTTGTTAACATCTCATTCACCTCTTGTCTTTTGTAGTCGTCTGTTTCATTCTGTACAAAAATACTGTGGTTGTACAATGGTACAGTAATGATGTTCCATGTTGTTGCTATATATTTGATGATTACCATGTTAATATGCAATGGTTTTTACATGGTGCTCCAAACAATACCTTGTCATATACCAAGACTGTTTTCAAAAACCATAATACTACCATAGTACTTTTTTGTAAGCGATTTAATACTAAACCTTATGTACACTGACAGAAAAGAGTCTGGAGTCCAGCATAACAAAGGAGAGATTGGCACACACATTGCCTCTCCTACACACAAAGAAAAAAAAAAGATGGAGAGTGAGAGTTCAGGCATTTCAGTTCAGTCAATTTCATGGTATTCACAGGCTCCCACAGGAAAATATAGCTATTTCGGTGTATCATTGTGGTGACAGTGGTCTGAACTGCTGTACCATTCTCTGGGCTTTTATACAGAATCTATTTGAACTGGAATCTAAATGGAATTTCCTTTTACAAGAACATGCTTAATTTCTGAACTTAACACAAAAGGTTATAGTTACATTATATTAGGGGTTAATTCAGGCCAATATGTTATTTTAGCTGACATGCTATCATCACACAAGCTTGGGGACAAGATATCAGTGGAGTAACTACACTTCCCATAGTCTCAGAAGTGGATTGAAGTCAGAGGGCTAGAAACACAACTACAGTTGAAGTCAAAAGTTTACATACACCCTGTAGAATCTGCAAAAGATAAATTACTTTACCAAATTAAGAGGGATCGTACAAAATGCATGTTATTTTTATTTAGTACTGACCTGTATAAGATATTTATAAAAAACAAGAGAACATAAGAGTTGCATTTTTTTAAAAAAAATGACCCTGTTCAAAACCCCTTTGATTCTTAACACTGTGTTGTTACCTGAATGATCCACAGGTGTTTTTTTTGTTTAGTGATAGTTGTTCATGAGTCCATTGTTTGTCCTGAACAGTTGACCTGCCCACTGTTCTTTAGAAAAAATCCTTAGGATCCTACAAATTCTTTGGTTTTTCCGCATTTTTGTGTATTTGAACCCTTTCCAACAATGATTTGGGATCCATCTTTTCACACTGAGCACAACTGAGGGACTTTTTAAACTTGAAGATAAGGGCACGTTTAGCTAATTTTGTCTTCTGGGGAACATGTAAGTATCTTCTGTACCTTCTGAAGGGCAGTACATAATGAAAAAATATGATATTTATGCAAAATAAGAAAAATGTACACATTCTCATTCCATTCAAAAGTTTACACACCTGGCTCTTAATGCATCGTTTTTCCTTCTAAAGCATCAGAACCTTCTGTTTGATCTTTTATAATAGTTGCATATGAGTCCCTCAGTTGTCCTCAGTGGGAAAAGATGGATCTCAAAGTCATACAGTCATTGTTGAAAAGTGTTCAGTTACACAAAAATGCTGAAAAACCAAAGAATCTATGGGATGTGAAGGATTTTGCTGAAGAACAGTGGGCAGTTTAACTGTTCAGGACGAACTAGGGACTCATGAACAACTATCACTGAAAAAAAAATCACATTCAGGTAACAAGTATTAAGAATCAGTGTATGTAAACTTTTGAACAGGGTCTTTTTTTAATTCAACTATTTTCTCTTGTGGACTACATGTAAATGTCTTTTATGTGAAATATCTTATCCAGGTCAGTACTAAATAAAAAATAACATACATTTTGTATGATCCCTCTTATTATGGTAAAATAATTAACATTTTGCAGATTCTGCAAGGTGTATGTAAACATTTGACTTTAACTGTATATCTAAGAAGTTAGTTCAACAGTAGCTGCAGTCGAAGGCGAAGACACGGACGCTTCTTCTGCAGGTTTCGCGTCTTTCTCCTCCTCCTCTTCCTCCTTGCCATTTTCACTATTATCATCAGTGTCATCATCTTCTTTATCCACTTCCTCTTCAGCCAGAGTCGCAGATGGACCGTTCTCGAGATCTCCACCCTCATCTGTAACAAACACCTCTCCATCCCCACTGCCCGGGGTGGAGGGGCTGTGAAGATCATCTCCATTTGCTTTCTCACCTGAGGAGTGTAACTCAGCCAGGTGCATCTCACCATCAGCTCCCCCAATGTTGGGAACTTCCACTGGGCTGAGGTTCCTGGGTGAGGTTTCAGGCTGCTGGGAGGAGTCAGCATCTCCATCTCGTACCTTCTTGACATTGAAGGTCATTGGAGACACACGGAAGGACGAGCTTTTCGAGGAGGAGCTCTTCGGGTGGTTGGGGATGAAGCTCTTCTTGATCTTCTCGCGCTGCTCTGGAGGCACGATCTTGTTGATCTTCTTCTCGATGCTGCTTCGCGAGAAGGCCTTTTTTAGACTATCCACCTTCTTCAGACTGGAGCGCTTGAACTTGTCAGCACGAGAGCGCTCCAGACGTTCACTTCCCAAGCCTGGGAAGTTGTCTTCTTGCAGATCAATAGAATCATCACCTCCCTCTGCCAAGGGGCTCGTTGCTCCTTTTTCCTCATCGTCATCGGAGGTGAGGCTGATGGTCTGCAGGCCTTCATCTTGAGAGCGGTTTAAATCAGTGTGTGGAGTTGGTGCAGATGGAGCAAGCTCATCCTGAGAGGTGGAGGCCAGGCCATCTTTAGTAAGCAGAGTGGAGGGGATTTCATTGTCCTCCTGAAATTGGAGAAAGAAAATGCATTTAATAATGACTTTAAAGGATTAGTACACTTCTAGAATAAAAAGTTTCTCATAATTTACTCACCCAAATGTCATCCAAGATGTTCATGTCTTTCTTTTTTCAGTCGAAAAATAATTAAGGAATTTTGAGGAAAATTCCAGGATTTTTCTCCATATAGTGGACTTCAATGTGGAATGGGGTTGAAGGTCCAAATTGCAGTTTCGATGCAGCTTCAAAGGGCTCTACATGATCCCAGCCGAGAAAAGAGGGACTTATGTAGCGAAACGATTGGTCATTTTCTAAAAAAATGAAGAATTTACATACTTTTAACCACAAATGGTCATCTTGCACTAGCTCTACGATGTGCGTTTGTGACTTCACGCATTACGTAATTATGTTGGAAAGGTGGTTAATTCTTCACCTATGTACTCCGGTTCAGAAAGGTAGGGTAGGGGTGATCTTATTTTCTCCTCCATCTTCCAAATCGTCCAACATCGTTATTTTACCTTTTGGAAACGGCGTTTGACTTTCTTTGCACGTTTGCTTTGTAAACACTAGGTTGTTATTTTCCGACCTTTCCATTGTGACTACATAATACATGAAGTCGAGATGCAAGACTAGTGCAAGACTATTTTTAATTATTTAGTTTATTGACTATATTTAATTTGTGGTTAAAAAGTATATAAATTTATATATATATATATATATATATATATATATATATATATATATATATATATATATATATATATATATTAGAAAATGACCAATTGTTTTGCTAGAGAAGATTCTTATTCCTTTGAAGCTGCACTGAAACTGCAATTTGGACCTTCAACCTGTTGGCTCCCATTGAAGTCCACTATATGGAGAAAAATTTCTGGAATATTTTCCTCAAAACCCTTAATTTGTTTCCAACTGAAGAACGAAAGAAAGACATGACCATCTTGGATGACATGGGAGTGAGTAAATTATCAGGAAATTTTTATTCTGGAAGTGTATTAATTCTTTTAAGGTTTAATGTGTAAATACCCGCCTTTAAGATTACATTGCAGATAATGTTACAGTAAAATCCAAAAATAACCTGTATTTTTTTTTTTTGCAGTTTTTAGACAATTTGATTCAAAATGACCCTGTTCAAGTTTTGAGTTTATCAGTTCATGCATTTCCTGAGAATCTAACCCACAACCTTGCCACTGCTAGCAGCATGCTGTACTATAAAAAATTTTCACGCACTACTTTTGAACCAATAGACAAAACAAAAAGATGAGTCAGTTTGTCTGTTGTTTTTTGAGTTATATTGTGCAATCTGCTGAAAAACCTGTTTGTTGCAGAGCAAGTTATACCCAAGGCATGTGGAGGCATTGTGTTGGAGTTACTCCAAAGCAAAAAAAAGCGTTGATGGCAGGAGGTTGAGGTTTACTCTTCCCGCCAAATTCCTTTTAAAAAGCTATGATTTAAAACTTTCATGTATAAAAATGCAAACCTTGTTTCAAATCTTATTTCACTCAGCGATCTAAGTCTGGATAGTTCAATGCATCTTGAATGCAATCATTTTTTCGCTTTCATCTTTATCTATATATGTTACTTACTGTGTGATTAGGCATGTACATAGATAAAATATAAATTAAGGTCACCTTATGCATAATTAAATATTTACTTATTCATTTAATCACTGCAATAAACATAAAATATACCAAATATGCCACGCCCTTTCAAATCTCTCTCTCTCACTATGTTAACCTGATTATGCATGCATATAAACAAATGCTATCATTTTTATCATTTGCATTATTTAATAGCCATTCA
Source organism: Cirrhinus mrigala (assembly GCA_036247105.1). Taxonomy (NCBI): domain Eukaryota; kingdom Metazoa; phylum Chordata; class Actinopteri; order Cypriniformes; family Cyprinidae; genus Cirrhinus; species Cirrhinus mrigala. Next base: position 16,447,216 of record CM070015.1, read on the forward strand.
TCACTGAAATAAACAGCAACAACAAGAAAAAAATCACCAGATATGCCACACCTTTTCAGATATCTCTCTGACACACAGACAGTGCAGAATATTCCCTTATCGCCACTCTCCCCTCACACACGCAGCCCCCTGACACAAACCTCACACACGGCTGCTGAGGTTTACAGGGGTTATGCTTCACGCTTAAGGAGTAAATTGAAGATCTGACCCTCAGGGAAGGGCGGATTAGCAGCACGAATGGAGCTTTTGCACGCTCACCTGCTCCCTCCTAAGGGCACTAAGCACACTCCCAGTAATTCAGAGCACGAACCATATATCTGTCCAAGCTTTAAACATTTAAATGACAGATTTGTTACTGTATGCCAGTATTTCAGTATGAAACTGCAAGTAGACGTGGGAAATTGTGAATTATAGACACATATTCAGAAGCCAGCATCCCTGTCTCTGAAAAAGTGATATTTTACAAGTCAAGCAATGTTATATACAATAAAGCACTCATTTAAGCTGTAGTATATGCACTGTAAAATGGAAAAACTTTATAATGTAGAGACCAACCTTATCCTCATCCCCTTGCCCTTGGCCATGAAACTCTGTGCCATTAACAAGACGTTGGTTTGCAAATTCCAGTGAAGGAATACAACTCGCATTTTTTTCTTTTGCATTTAATAAATAATCCCAATGTTTTACTGATAAATTTCCAAAGGTGCTTTATTTACAGTGTGATAAATGATTTTGTTTGGTACTCGTCTTTAACATTTTGCCTTTGAATAGCCAGTATCACCCTGTGGGCAGAGATCCAGTTAAAACCAGTGTTGACTCTGGGCTAACCAGTTTCTTCATAAGCAAACGTACAGAGTAACACCCCTCAGGTTCAAGAGCTACATGGAAACCAGAGCTGGGAGTTGGCTGTGTTTGGTTACTTATATAGAAGTATCAGCCTTTAATTTGTGATAACTTGGTAATGGCTGCATTTGTATTCTATTTCATAATTAATAATAGAGTGAAACTCAGGTGACACCTTATGTTTTCAGCCAACCGTACAAGGACTGTAATTTACCAAGAACACACAGGTGGGATTTAGGGAGATGGCAGATAAAAAACTTCAACTCTGTAAAATGATTCCCTATTGAAATACGTTGATTCAGCTCGAATCTAATTAGTTCGTGCCTTGAGGGCCTTGTCAGATGAAAAGTGCACATATGAAATTTACCTCCAAAAGCCTGGGAAATTTCACACAGTAGTAAGCTGACCCAAATCTGAAGGCTTTATTTAAATAGTCATAAAAAGTAAAACTAATATATATCAATATAATGACGCATATTTTACAAAATCCTTTGAGAATGACATCACTCTAGTGACATTTCATTCATTAACATTTCGAACACAAGCTGAAACCCAAAGCAGGGAGTTTATGTTTTGTTAGTTTCACTCTTCATTTATCATTTGCATTCTTAGTTGAAGCTGCTCGCGTTTTTCTGACCCTGCTCTGTATCCACCTTTCTCAACATTTGTTTCTCGGTCTTGTCTCTTGTAACCCAGTGATAAATCAAGACATTTGCCATTCAGATTTTGACCTTTATCTAAATACACAATGGCTTGTGAGGCTCAGAGAGGAAGAGAAAGAGGAGGGGCAGAAGGATAGAGAGAGAGGGAGAACTTTTGAAAACACTGTGTCACATGCTGATACCCCTGGTTCAGTGTGTAACGGGAGCCTGGATAATTAATGCGCCCCGCTGGAGGCCTCCAGACTTTTTGGAGTGGAAACATCGAAAGAGATGAGAGAAATGGTGTGTGTGTGTGTGTGTCTCAATCAGGCTCGTAGGATTTGAACAGACAACACAAGAGCTGCGGAAAGCACAGGAAAGAAGCAGAGGAAAGACAAATAAAAGAACAACAGAGGACGAGACTATTAAAAAGAAAAGACGCAAAGGAAGGATGTCACTGCTGGATGTTAGCAGTACTGCATTTGCTCTTGCTAAGGGAAAGTGTTATTGTTAGACAGACATGAATTGATGTCAAGAGCTGCTCTGTCAAGGTGACTTTATCCATGTTTAAGTGCTATAATCAGGTCCCTGGTGCATCTACCAACCCATAAAATGTGAAAAAGAACAACCCAGCCATTTTTTGTAAGACTATCTCTGCAAGCTTTTGAAAAAAGGGGCCACTCAGATTTTGCTCCTCCCATGACGTAGAAAGGGGATCTTATTAATTTTTTTATTGTCCTTTAATCGGAACGTTTCCACCCACGGCACCGCCATTCTGTTTTAGCAAGCGACTACGGTGTACCAGTTCTAACACCATGGTGAAAATTCGAGCAAAGCATGCTAACTGTTCTGTCTTTGGCTGCACACATGAGAACAGAACACCATTTAGAGTCCCAGCCTCAGAGGAGACAAGAGAGCAGTGGATTTATTGATTTATTTACTTAATATATGGTTTTAAAATGCATGATTTTGGCGCGATAGACATGATAATCAAACCCAAACCGATGTTTTTTAGCAGAGTATCTGAGCTACAAGCTGTAAAGGCACAGCCCTATTCTGGAAAAGGGGGCGGGGAGCTGCAGCTCATTTGCATTTAAAGAGACATGCACAAAAACAGCGTATTTCTGCTTCCACTCAAAATAGGCATTTTTAAAATGATATAAATGATCTGTGGGATATTTTGAGATGAAACTTCACAAACACATTCTAGGGACACTTTTACAGTACATCTTGTAAAAAGGGGCAAAATAGGTCTCCTTTAAATATTACTATCAAGGTTTAATTTGTTTTTAATACATTTTTTTTTTTTTTTTCCCCAGTTTAATTTAGCGCTTTAGTCTCTACTTATTCGAGTTATTTTAGCTGCCACAGCAATATTTCTAGTATTTTAAGTTTCTCATGTAAAATTTCTATTTCAGCTTTATTTCAATTAGCAAACATATTTGAAATATTCAAAACAATTTTAGTTTTACTATTAGTTAATGATAATAACCCCAATTTATAATCTATATAAAATACTGAGGAAAAACTGAAATCTGGGCTCAACATTTATTAAATACTAAAAAAAAAAAAAAGTATAATGCAAATGGTCTAAAAAAAAAAAAAAAAAACTGTTCTGCCATGGTAAAAAAGACAGCCTTTTCCCTAATTTAACCCCATTCAAATGATTATGTAACAGCATAAAACACATGACAAAGCCCACATGTGAAGCCTCATCAGCCTCGGGATTTTGCGTAAAAAAAAAACACCAGACAAAAATGTGTTCGCTCATCCGTTACCTGTTTATGATGTGTGGAAGAAGTTCATGGAATCTTTGGCTTTTCTCCAGATGGAGAGAATAAGTGGAAAGCATTGGCCAACTGGCTTGAACACACAGTTCAGTCAGATGCCGGGCAAAGCAATGTGCTATCAAAGCCTCCGATCTGCAGCATTGTGGTGAAAACTATGGGAAAGTGATACTTAAAGGCCATCTGTGGACTTTCAACTGTCTTTGACTGAATTTGGCATTGGGAGAGGTTTCCAGTCCTGCAGAATTGTGCATTTAATCAAATTCTGACTTATTATTGTCTGAGCTGATGAGAAGTGAGCTTTCTAAAAGAGGAGTCTGATTCCATCTCATTCTCTCTCTCTCTCAGGTTTATATTAAAAAAGCTTCATTGTCTCTGTCTGGCTGCTTAAATTAATCACATGATTAGTCATGCTCCCTGAAGTATCATTTTTCTAATTAGACTGTATTTATTTGAGTGAGTCCAATAATACCTGCAGAATGACTGTGTCTGGATCATTTCATCTTCACAGGGCTTGACTTTTCAGATCTCAACCTTGACGTGTTCTTATTTAAATGATAAGTTTGGGTGGGGCTTATCAAATGGCTTGGCTGTTTAAATAGCCAGTAGGCTTGAATTTTAATAAGCAGTGAACCATTGCTACTTGTTAGTCAGTTACAGGTGGTATTTATAATTTAGGGGTGGGGCATTCTCAATCCTCAAAACATTTGATTGGACAAACATCTGTGATGTGCAGAATGAGTCATAACGCACTTAACATTGATCCTTCACAAATGTTACTGAGCTGCATGAAGGAAGAATTGTGGCTAGGAGGCAGGAACGTGCGCTTAGCAGGATTACATGAGCACACTTGACCTGAAATTCCATATCAGCTGTATTTCATCAAAGTGAAACATTAGGGTTTTAATTTATCCTTGAAAATACACTCTTAAAAGGTTCCAAAAGGGTGTTTTTGCAGTGATGCCACAGAAGAACCATTTTGGTTCCTTAAAGGACCTTTCAGTGAACAGTTCTTAAAAGAACCATTCTAAAGAACATTTTAAAAATCGCAAGAACCTTTTTCAACTATAAAGAACCTTTCCTGCATTTGAAAGGTTCCGTGGATGTTCAAGGTTCTTCACAGAACCATTGATAGCAATAAAGATTTTTTATTTTTTAAAAGTGTATGAGTAGAAAAAAAAGTAGGGTACAGTCAGTTGGCCAGCATCAGTTAGCGTTTACAGGCTGTACGTTACCCGTGGAGTGATAACGAGAGATATCAGACTACCACAAATTTGAAAATTGCTGGGGCAACAGTCAAATACAGTTTGGATGTCATTATACAAAAACATTTGACTGCAAAATGCTGCGATTGAACAATCAAAATCCAGTACTTCAGAGCACTGTAAAAAACAAACAGCTGTATATTCATGCTGTATGTAAGCACAATGATAAAGGGAGGAGTCAAGTTGTCAAACCAGAAATCCAGCACATTGAGCCGAAACATGCCCGAGCAGAGAAGATCTCTCTCTCTCTCTCTCTCTCTCATACTTCAGTTTATTTTCCATTGTTCTCATCCAGTTCATTCTATCTCATCTGTTCCTCTGCTGTTTCCTTCCCCGTCACAATCTCTTCCCTGGCCTTGAAGTTGTCATGCTTTGTTTTCATGTACTTCTTTCTTTCTTTTCCACCAACTCTGTATTTCTCACAGATTTCCTTTGAGGTGAATCTTTGTTGGTTGAGGGTGGAGCTCAGGGAGCATTAAAGGGATCATAATAAAAGGACAACAACCGTCATATTCCAACCTGAGCTTAAAAACATGCAAGAATTCATCAAATATTGTAACTGCAATCTGAATCAGTACATTCTCAGATTAAAATAGCCAAAACAAATCTACGACATGCATCGGGCACAATAAGAAAATTCATTTTTATCTCCGTGTCGGAGAACATAATCAATGCTGAGATCAACTAAATTCAGATGCTATTTGTTGTTGAACAAACCAAACTATTTGCATGCATTGCATGAAATGGATACACATCTTTCAGGAAGTCATGCTTTTGATTGATGAAAGAATGTGTTTTGTTGTATAACCCAGTGTTATTGTGCAGAATTATCACACTGACTGTGTTTTCATAATCAGAATCTGCTCTGTTGTAATGGGAGGACCTGTAAACACTGGCTATCGGGTTGTTTCCCTTCTCCCACCCCGAAAGACGGACACTTCCCACAATTCACATGTGCACGCCCATATTTGTTTTTACCTTTCACTGAAGATCCTGATCTTGAGGATTAAACATCTATGTTATGCTAAAATGACGGAACGCATAATTAAACACATGCCGACGGACTGACTGGTCAATCATACGTGGCATTATTTGGATCTCAGCAGAGTTACATCATCCTAATGAAGGCGTTCCATGGCATCTCTGGGCCAAAATAAACCCTGACAGTGTTCAACAGGATTTGAAGTAATGAGCGGAATCGGAGCAACTACAAAGGTGTAAAAAATGACAGTTGTCAGATGTTTTTGTGAACGCCCACTGCAGAAACATCTTAGCCAAAACGTTCCTTCCTTCAAAAACATAAAAGCAATAAAATATGTTTTATGACTATCCATAAAAGCCTCATGTTTGCCATCAGTCATGGAGCTTGCCAAACTTTGCAGGCCTTGGTGAAGATGTTTAAGGTGTATGTTATCCCTTATAAGTATAGAAAGAGTTTCTCCACTAGATGTCATGGAAAACATGCATTCATAACCAATCTAGATTAGCAAAAATGGCATAGACTATGAACAGCTGTCTAGGTTATTGCTGTGAACACATTTAATGATCCTTTCACGAAAACAAAAAGGCTAAAGTTACTGCAGTGAAGAGCCTCGGCACGTAGAACCGCATTTTTCAAGAATCACACTGTATTTTTGAGAACACAGAAAGAGCAGTGATGCATTAAACATAAACAGATAGAGGCCTAAATGGGCAGTAATTACTGCAGATCATTAGCGCTTATTAAGGGAAACAAGGCAGCTGACCAGACTGTCTTTCTCCCACACACACACATTTTCAGTGCCAAACTCAGTGTGTTTACTGCATTTCTGTCCTTCTTTCTTTTGGAGGGCCCTTGTGTGTTCAAACCACACCTTCCATCTCCAAATGCCTTTGCACGGTGCACAGAAAGTTTATAATTACCACACAGGCAGCTGAGTGTTGTCAAATGCCAAAAAATGAAACAAAACAAGCAAATGCGCAACCAAAGAGCAATAGCACTCCTCCAAAGCAAACTTGTGAGAGCGAATGGATGTGCGATGACTCTCCCTTGTGTTTGCATTCTGTGTTGACTTTCAATAGAGTGTCGTTCCATAGAACAATACACCATTGTTTTAATGGCCTATGGTATAGAGACACGCACATCATTTTCCAGGAACAAAAAGAGAAAACAAAAAAAGAGAAAAGAGAAGTGTCTTAACTCAAAAGACACTTAACCGGTAGAAATTTGTCAACCAGTAGAGATTTTGGACTATCGTATCTATCGCAGTTACACAATCACATGACGTTTGCATGCGTTTTAAGCATTGTGGTTTAAAAACAACTGATGTTAAGCCGTTAAAAACGCAAATAGGAGCGAAAGAGGACTCATTTTGCTATATGTGTGCACTGTTTGAGAAACGGTTTCTGAGCGCTATCAGAGATGCACGTACGTGAAGACTGTGTTCATAAATTGCAGGTGTATTAGGAGTAGGAGTAATTTTTGAAGCTTTATCACACACTTTATGTGTCAAAATGGCCATCTTTACAAGTATCCTTGTAAACACACTAATTTAGGTCTTAGGTGAAACCAAACAGATAAGAAAGAAAACACATGTAACAGTTTACTGGATCCAGACAGCTCTTCGAGTGACAGCAGCCATTCACGTTAATCAAACGACAAAAGGGAGAAAGTCTCTCTCTCTGCTCTTGGCTAAATCACTTCTGTAACTTTAATAAGAAGAAATATATATTTAACTTACACAGTGAAGAATATTCAGTGTTTTTATACATTTGATTACTTTTTATTTCTTATTTATTTGTTCTAACTCACAAAAAATGTGAAACATTACCTGAAGCTAACATATGCATGCCAAACATATGTCAATGTCCCAAAAAGATGGGAAAGTACATACCTGTGGTTTTCTGTCACACCTTGAGGCACTTTACCATATGAGAAAGTATGTTTTGACCAAAATATTGCATAGGAACTAAAACAACTGACTGTTGTAATAAATTACGCTTAATGGAAAAGTTCACTTCTAGAACAAAATTTTACAGATAATTTACTCACCCCCTTGTCATCCAAGATGTTCAAGTCTTTCTTTCTTCAGTCGTAAAGAAATTATGTTTTTGAGGAAAAAAATTGAGGAATGTTCTCTGGTGCCTGTGAGTTTGAAATTCCAAAATGCAGTTTAAATGCAGCTTCCTCAGCAGAGGAAGAAGGGTCTTATCTAGTGAAACGATCAGTTAATTTGTACAATTGATAAACTTTTTTAACCTCAAACGCTCGTCTTGTCTAGCTTTGCGTGAACCCTGTGTATTCTGGTTCATGACAGTTAGGGTATGTCGAAAAACTCCCATCTCATTTTTTCCTCCAACTTCAAAATTGTCATCGCTGTTTTACGTTTTTTTGTAAAGGGTGTTTGACACTCCTTGCGAGTTTACTCTCTTCTGTACTTCTGCAGCGATATAGGATGATTTTGAAGTTAGAATAGAAAATGAGATGGGAGTTTTTCGACATACCCTAACTGTATTGACCCGGAATGCACAGAGTTCACGCAGAGCTAGACAAGACGAGCATTTGAGGTTAAAAAAATATACAAATTGTCAATTTTTTCAGAAAATAACTGATCATTTCGCTGGATAAGACCCTTCTCTTAGAGCCATTTGAAGCTGCATTTAAACTGCATTTTGGAAGTTCAAATTTACGGGCACCATAGAACTCCACTATATCAAGAAAAAAAACTGAAATGTTTTCCGCAAAATGCATAATTTCTTCATGAGCGAAGCTTTCCTTTTCATTTTGCAACACATTCCCACATTAGATAAAACAATCTCCTGCAGCAAACCTTCTGCAAGCCTGCACTCATGCCAAAGTGTTTTAACAGGCTGATTACCACTTTAGAAAATCACCTGCTGCTGGTGATCTCAAAGGGAACGGTTAAGACTTGGGATCAGACATTAGCTGCACTGTTCAGCCCCATGGCCTTCCTCTCTGACAGCTGGATTAGTCAAGAGTCATTGCCCTGAAAATCAACTCTCTCTACAATGATGGAGTGCTTTTATTAAAAGACTTTATTAAACATAATTTCCTGAAAAATCCTATAAAGTAAATCATTTTGAATTAGCATGCTTAGGATAAGTCTTAGAAACTGCTAACCTCAGCCTCAGAAAACCTTAAAACAGTGGTTTTCAAACCGGTCCTGCGAGCACCCCCAACACTGCACGTTTTCTGTGTCTCCCTCATCTATCACACCTGATTCAACTCATCAGCTCGTTAGTAGAGATATCAAGACCTGAAATGGGTGTATGGTTATGTAATGTGCATGGTTGGGGGTGCTCGCATGACCGGTTTGAAAACCACTGCCTTAAAATGACGAAATCAGCATTGTGACCAAAAAAGACAATAAATGATCCTTTTCTGGGAAATGAATACTTTTGTGACATTTTATGCTAGTTAATGCCTTCATGAATGATCAGGCGTTGACATGAGTGATCAGGATACGAGTCTCAAAGGAGCTAGAGAAAAGTCTTGTGTTTTCATATCTATTGACACTCGCTTTGACGTTTAGCTCATTCCGCTATTGAATAACATTTGCCTCAGGAAAACTGATTCCCAGAAATCATTTTTAAGAGCAGAACTCTTAACACCCCTAGGAAATGCCTCTACCTGCTCCTACAAGTCAAAGATCACTGTCCCAGCGTGTAAAGCTGCATGTGGCTTGCTCCGGGGCAATCAGATAAGAATACACTTCTAAAAGCAGGAGCCTGACGCAGCTGCTTAAATCAACACGACGCACCCATCACATTAACCAACCGGCGTACAGTATAATAGTGCTTCCTGAGTGTGTAAAATTGCATTACTTGAACATACAATACACCTCACCAAAAATTAAAGCAAACTAAAGCACAAGTCACAAAGCTGGTTTAGCCAGAAGACCTGACTTTACAATCTCAGTTTGTTTTACGGTTATTTGTAAGGTGAGGCATCTATTGTAAACAAAGTAATCTTTAAGCTTTATAGTAAGGAGTTATGAAAAACGTGAAGGTTTGCTGGGACCTCAAGATTAGCCATAAAAACTATCGTTTACATGCTGCAAGAATACACATTCTTACACACACACACACGCATTCTACAGCAATCTGCACAAACTTTAAACATTTCATCCCAGCTGCTGTCACAGGAAGAATTCCCATGCCATTTAGTTTCATTCAAGAAACTGCACATGTCCTGTCAAACATCAAGTAAATTCCTTAAAAAAACCCATTAAATCAAACTTGTTCTGCTGTTATTTTGTACATAATTTTGCAAATATTTAAAAGTGAGTACTTATTTAAAAAAAAAAAAAAAAAACATTTGAAAATTAAAGTTCTCGCATTAAAGAAAGAATTAGAATGCATTAAAAAAAAAAAACTTTAATGTTTCTTCAGGTATAGAAAAACTTCATTTAGACATTTTTATTATGTATGTATATCTGTGTGTAATGTTTTCCTGCTTTAATATATTTTAAAATCTACTTTATTCTTGTGATGGCATCATTACTTAAGTCTTCAGTATCACATGATTCTTCAGAAATCCTTCTAATACGCTGACTGGCTGCTTAAGAAACATTTCTTATTATTATCAATGTTGAAAACAGCTGAGCTACTTAATTTTTTTTGGAAGCCTTGACACACTACGATTCAAATGTCTTATAGTTCTTCATAGATTTTTTTTTAAGCTTTAAAGGTTTAGAAAGACCAAGTTTAGAATACATATGTGACCCTGGACCACAAAACCAGTCATAAGGGTCAATTTTCTGAAATTGAGATTTATACATGAAGCTTTCCATTGATGTATGGTTTGTCAGGATTGGACAATATTTGGCCGAGATACAACTATTTGAAAATCTAGAATCTGAGGGTGCAAAGAAAATTGCCAATAAATTTGTCCAAATGAAGTTCTTAGCAATGCATTTTACTAATCAGAAATTAAGTTTTGATATATTTATGGCAGGAAATTTACAAAATATCTTAATGGAACATGATTTTATTTAATATCCTAATGATTTTTGGCATTAAAGGAAAAGCAATAATTTTGACCCATACAATGTGTCATTGGCTATTGCTACAAATATACTTGTGCTTCTTACAACTGGTTTTGTGGACCAGGGTCACATATACATATTTTTCTCTTATAAGGGTTCCTCAGGTGGGAAACAAAACTCATTCAGATGCATATTTACATTTGTTCATCTTAAAAGGTTCCTTAAAAGTAGAAAGATCTCATTCTCACCTGAAAGATGACCACTTTAAAGTGGTTCCTCTTGAGCAGATGGGCGTGGTTGGCTTCCAGACGCTTCACCTGGCTGCTCTGTCTATCCAGGCGCTCCCTCACCTCCTTCACGTTGAGGCCGGTCTTGCGCGAGCGCTCCAGCAGCTTGGCCACGCTGTTGGCCGTGGACATGTGGCTCTTGGTGAGCCGGGTCACATCACCTTGCACAATCCTCACCGCCCCCTCCAGCTCGGCCTGCTTCTTCTCCATCCTCCGCTGGTTCTCCTGCACCGACTCGATCATCACCACCAGCTTGTCGAGCAGAGCCACCACTGTGATGGCGCTGACCTGGCCGCCAGGGGCCGTGGGGCTTGTCGGGGTCTTGGAGCCCAGGCGAGAAAGGGTGTGGACGGGGGAAGAGGGCACCGAACCGGGATTGAAGCTCGGAAGGAGGATATCCTGAGCATCTTGAGCGTCCTGAGCATCCTGAGCTTCTGGAGCTGGTGGTGTCGGGGTGCTTTCCTCCCTGGGTAAGGTGGCTGTGCTTCGCTCGGCGTGAGAGGAGTCTTCTCCCATCCTGGAGTCAACGCTGGTGGTTTTGAATGACAGGATTAGATTGACTCTCACAGACACTCTCCTGCCTTCTGAGCCTCTCTAAAAACAACATTCCCAACACTCCACTTAAAAACTCCCCACACACACCCAGGGGAGGGGCCTGGTTGCTGTGGTATTTAGCCCAGCCCATCAGAGTAATGTGAGTAAAGAGTGTCAGTGTGAAAGTGTACCACTGCATGGGTACATTTCCCCTTAGTGCAATTTCAGTATTGTTGGATCTGCCTGAATTTGCTTTCTTGATAATGTTTGTTTGTCCAATGTACAAAATGTCCCCAGAAGGCATATTTGGACGACATCAGCAACAGGAGTGTCTGTGTGAAGGAATGTGGGTGTATCTGTGTGTGTACATGCACCTGAATGTCTTGTCTTTTCTTCATTAATCTCTGCTGGCGTTTCTCTTCTCAGTTGTCCGGCAGACTGGGGAAATGTCACATGGAGAAAATGGAAATCAGTGTTTAAACAGTGAACTCAGCCCATCTGTGGCAGTGACACCTTGCCAGACTCAAACACAACACACACACACACACACACACACTCTCATGCTGTGTTTCCATGTTTTATGGGGACATTCCATAGGCGTAATGGTTTTTATACTGTACAAGCTGTATGTTCTATCGCCCTACACCTACCCTAGTATTACTGGTATTACTATCCTTGTGGGGATAGTATCCATTTGGTCCCCATAACATGATAAAAACCAGGTATACACACACACACACACACACACACACACACTGCATGAATGTTATGCTTAAGGGAGAGCTCGTCCACCAATGAAAATTCTGTCATCATTTATTCTCATGCCCTCATATTGTTCCAAACCAATATACAAAAAGAGATGTTTTGAAGAATGTTCATGCTGCTCATTTCCATACACTGAAACTGGATGGATACAAGAGGCTAAAAATATGTTTTTAACTCACTTTTATCATATAGAAAATAATAGCTTAGACCAGGGTTATTAGAGTTAACTAAAACCATAAACTTCAAACTTCACTTTCAGCAACATTTCTCGTTTTCATTCAGTTTAACTTTACTAAAATAATTACTAAAATTATAACTGAAATAAAAGCTAACTATAAAACTATATATGTGATCCTGGACCACAAAACCAGTCTTAAGTAGCACGGGTATATTTGTAGCAATAGCCGAAAATACATTATATGGGTCGAAATTATCGATCATTAGGATATTCAAATATTTTGTAAATTTCCTACTGTAAATGTATCAAAACGTAATTTTGGATTAGTAATATGCATTGCTAAGAACTTTAAAAAAAAAACTTTAAATGCAACTTTTTTGGCCTTACACCAGTTTGTTTAATATATGTGACCCTGGACCACAAAACCAGTCATAAGTAGCATGGGTATATTTGTAGCAATAGCCAACAATACACTGTATGGGTCAAAAATATGCCAAAAATCATTACGATATTAAGTAAAGATCATGTTCCATGAAGTTATTTTGTAAATTTCTTACTGTAAATATATCAAAACGTAATTTTTGATTAGTAATACGCATTGCTAAGAACTTCATTTAGACAACTTTAACTGTGATTTTCTCAATATTTTGATGTTTTTGCACTGTCAGATTCCAGATTTTTAAATAGTTGTATTTCGACCAAATATTGTCCCATCCTAACAAACCATACATCAATGGAAAGCTTTATTCAGCTTTCAGATGATGTATAAATCTAAAGTTTGAAAATTGGCCCTTATGACTGGTTTTAAGGTCCAGGGTCACATATTAAAAAACTAATAAAATACATACTTTATAATATTCAGTATTATCTCAATGATAAAATAACACTGGCTTGGGCTGATATAAATAGCCAATTTTGTGATCTACAGATTAATAGTTCACTCAATAATGAACAATCTGTCATTAGTAACTCACCCTCATGTTGTTCCAAACTTGTTAGACCTTCATTCATCTTCGGAACACAAATTAAGATATTTTTGATGAAATCCGAGAGCTTTCTGACCCTGCATAAACAGCAAAGTTCCTACCACATTCAAGGCTCAGAAAGATAGTGAGGACATCATTAAAATAGCCCATGTGACATCAATGGTTCAACCTTATTTTTTTTGAAGCTTCATAAAATTACGACTAAACCACTGATGTCACAGAACTATTTTAACTATGTCCTTGCTACCTTTCTTGAACATTTCAGTTACATTTCTGTCTATGAAGGGTCAGAAAGCACTCAAATTTCATCAAAAATATCTTAATTTGTGTTCCAAAGATGAACAAAGGTCTTACAGCTTTGGAACAACATGAGGGTAATTAATGACAGAATTTTCATGGATCTTTAATGAATCACTGAACCATATGCTCCAGCCATACAGCTGCTAGAAATTCAGACACAAGGTGAGTAAAGTTTTATTTTTGGGTGAACTTACATTTAAGAATGTATAAGGAGTACAGAAGATAAATAAAATAAAATAAAAAATTATCACATTATTCACAGACAGAACAAGCAACATATTTTTACAATACCTGGATGTACAGGATGGAAGTCCAATAAACAAAGGAGATCCAGCAGACAGCTCATAGTAATCATAATCATAAATTGTAAACTCATTGGAATAAATTACTACGTGACTGAGCATATGATTTATTCCAGGTTATAAACCCATGTCAGATATCGAATGTCAACAATGTATTGAATCTTGCTCAATAGTTTGAATGAACAAAGAGAAGGAAAGACACTAATTCATTTATAGATCCGTGACCATGAAAGAAAACATTGTGAAATAAACGCCTCACCTGGAAATCTGGTGTGTCGCTCATATCAAAGATAAACAGGCTACATTATTCTGTTTCGACCAGAGGTCATTTTCTGGATAACGACAATCAATAGCGCCAGAATAACATGCATAACTTAGATATCTGTTTGGGAGTGTTATTAAAGGACAAGGACAAGAATCTAACATTAAATAAACTTTATCTCCCACATCCGTTCATTTCCTGAAACTGAGGCGATTGCCTCCCTCTCCTAGGCTGCCGAAGAAAAACACTGCTAATGTTTACTATGTTGTAGTTTGGTGGGGTATGTGTGCTCAGACTATAGATACAAAGCAGAAACCATCACCCAAGTGACCCAACATCCACACATGGATATGACAGAAAGGTCATTCCAAAACAAATCACAATATACTTAAAGGGACAGTTCACGCAAAGTCATTTACTCGTCTTAATTTATTTTGCGGAACACAAACGATATTTTGAAGAATGTTGGAAACCAAACATTTTTTATGATTGACTTCTACTGTATGGACAAAAACACTGAGACATTTCTCTCAGCATCTTTTATGTTACACAGAAGAAATTATTAGTCATTAAGGTAAGTAAATGGCATTTTGGGTGAACTATCCCATTAAAAAAAGCTTTCTTATTTCTTAAGGTGTTCCAGCCATATAGTGCAGTGAGGCCTGACCTCTGCAGGTAAAAAACACTCACTGCACTAAAATAATAAGTAATCAATGAATACAAAATTGTTAAATACGTAAATAAATAAATCCACAAACTTGCAGAGAAAAAAAAAGTGTATGTTATGATATACTTATATATTATTATATTTTTGGACCACGTATGACAGTATGTTTTAGTAAAAAATGCACTTTAATAAATACATGCAGCACTGAGTTGCATAACGATACAGTAAAACATCTCAGCAATGTGTAGTTTCCTGTCAGCTACGTAAAAACATCCTGTTGTTGATTCTGTTTAATGAGCGTTCGTAGATCGTCTTTCTTATTAGTTTCATATTATTTTTGACTGTTACTGAAATGTCACTCGTTGTATGATTTGTGTTTGAGCTTCATGGGAAAATTCTCGAGTATGCAAAGACATGTCACTGCAAATCACACTAAAGTTATGCCTGCGTTACATAATTGCTACCTTTGTTTGAAACTTGGATGGCTCCGCTGGTAACAGGTTCTTCATTTTGACTGCTAGGTGAATGCAAATTGTTCGGTGCCTGGTGAGAGATGGCGCTTGTGGCATCACAGTAATGAGAACAAAAAAAGACTTTAGCCTTCATTAGCCGAATGATAGCAGACAGATTTCTTTCTCTCGCCTCTGGGACCTTTTGACCAGCGATGAAAAAAAGAAATAGATGGTAAAGATATTTGAGAGGTAATTTGACAATTTTCCCTCAGATCTTGAAGGCCCTGAAGAACGGTAATTCTCAAAGCCTTCCCAACCGCTCACATGAAATTTCTTTGCCTCGAAAAATGGGCAGTTTTATGTTAACTTATTTTTTTGTAAATATCGTCAAGAATGCAACAAGAGTCAAAAATAGTTTACTATTTTTATATATAGACGGTTTGCATATCACGATTTGGTCAGTTACCCGGATGCGCGGCAATATTGGCGATACTCTGATGTAAACAACAGCATGGTTGCATTATTGTACTACTGAATACGTTGTTCTACTAATTTCTGCTGTCTAAACCACGAGAAAAAAAAAAAAAAAAAACGTCTGGAAGCTGCTAAATCATACAGAGAGGGACTTAGTAAGCAGGAACGGGTGCAATATTTTGACAAAATAAAGTTAATAGGTAGTAAAGTACTAATTGTTAATTATGATATTAGCCTAATATTTCACCTACCTGACTGGAAATGATGAGAACAAACAAATGTCAAGATTCTTGCCCGGGAAATCCTGGTTCAGTTTGGCCAACCAAAAATGCCTTTTGTTCCTCAGTTTTTTGTACTCTTCTCCTTCATTTGTTAAAACTTTTGGCAGTCCATAATAAATCCATATGTTTTCCCAGTCCAACCGATTAGTACAGCCCAAAACATGACAATAATTGACCATTTTCAGCAGCAATAATCGAGTTTCATTCGGTTCAGTGGCATTGTTTACGTTCCGTGCTGCCAATATTGCCAATTGATGACGTGTCGTGAAAACTCTATATGTAATATAGTTTTAAGCATCTTCCCAACAAGGGTTTAAAAGTGAATCATTGTAAAATGGTCACTGCATGCTAAATGACATCCAGTGTAATATGAGTTACAAGGAATCCATTTCTAGTTTGGTTTAAAACCTGCAATGCTTCTGGTTAAGACTGAGATGCAATAAACAATGGCATTTGACTTAAAGCAAACATATTGATTGTGAATATCTGGTAAGTGTTATGAATGTGTTGGAATGGATCAGATAAGTGCTGTTTTCATGTGGTTTGGCAGCTGATGCAGTGTTGCTGAGAATGCAAAGTATTTCTACTATGTACCTCTTACTTTAGTTGAACTTCAGTTCTGTTTGACTGGAGCTCTATTAGTTTATAGAGAAAGCAAGGTGAAAATCATATACCAAATTCATAGTCTTTACTGCATCGCAGCATCACCAAGGCTATAATTTAGTCCGTCACTGTGGAAAACACATGAGCCTGAGAATGAGCAGAAGGTTCTGAACACAAACAGACAAATGTATACTCATTTTCATTAAGACTCTCTCTTACCCTGTGGCATGCAGACTGTCAGACAGGACAGGAAGTGCAGGGACTCCATTGGACCAGTCTGGGGATGAAGTGGGAAGAACCTCTGCAGACAAGGAATGTCCAGAATTCCTTAGTCCTAAAGGGTTTACATCTGTCCTCCAAATTACTTTTAGAGGTCAGTATATTCTCTTTATTTTATTTTATTTTATTTTTATTTTATTTTATATCTCTTAGCTTATTTGAAGCTACACAACGAAAGTGAATTTGTCTTCTTTTTTTTCTCTACAACCTTTTGTTTCTGCTGGGGTACAACTGACCACAAAAGAAATCAAATATATATTGATATATAATTTAAATTATATTGGATAGCAGTCTTATTTGAGAGAAAAATAGGTTCATTTTGAAAATCACCCTTATTATTTTATTGTCTTAGAAAGAGTCCTCATGAAATCTACAATTTATTTGATCAAAAATACAGTAAAAACAGTTATATTGCGTAATATTATTACAATTTAAAACAACCACTCTCTATTTTAAAGTGTATTTTATTTCTGTGTTGGCAAAGCAGCCTTTTATTGTCACATGATCCTTCAGAAATCAGAAACATTTCTTAATAATATCAGTTGAAAACATTTGCACTGCTTAATATTTTTGTGGAAACTGACATATGAATTTTTACAGGATTCTTTAATGAATAAAAAATGAAAAAGAACAACATTAGTTTAAATTGTTTTTGTTTGTAACATTGAAAATGTATTTACTGTCACTTTTGATCAATTTAATGTGTCCTTTTTTATTCAATTTTTTTTAATCAATAGTTTACATGATTGGACTCTCTGGGACCCCAAACATTAAAAATAGCAAAATAAATCTAAATTGTTGAATCAACTCACTAGAAACACCTGAAATTGACCATGTACCTTTAACTTATATCCATTAAAAGTCATGGCATCCACAAAAGAAAAAGAAAAGCGAAAAAATACACTGTGCTTTGTGATATAAATTATTTATTTACATTACAGAAAAAGGACCCCATCAAGACAAACAAATTAACTATTGGAAATATTACCCATACATAACCAAATAACAGGACTTGTCCTATCATGGTGTCCTAAAATTCTCTGTTTTGTGTCCTGTGCCACAGGTGCAAGGCATCGTGTGTAGAACCCATTGTCCTCTGTTATATCTGCACCATCATCCTCCGTCCCTCTATCCCTCCATCCAGCAGGATGTAGTGTCTCTTTGGGGATGGAGAGCGAGTTTCTTATTTTCTGTCCAAACTACGTTTCCCATGATTCTCTGCTCACGGGCTCAGATGAGGCGGGTGGAGGCGCGCAGGGTGTTTTCAGAGTTGTAGTGCATTGTGTTCTGCTTCTGTCGGTTAATTCTGTTGGTCCGTGGGCACTTCCTGTAGAGGAAGGAAACAAAAGAACATTCTTATCATACATGTAACTTGCCTCCACCAGACAACTCTATATTATTTCTAATCAAAACAATGCCTGGAAGGAAAAAAACTCATATTTTTAGAGCTTAAAAAAGCCTTTGCTATAAAAATAGCTTCTTATTTAGAGTTTGGAGATAAGATGTTTTTCTTCCGCATTAGTATTCATCACTGTTTTCCACCGATATGACTTGAAGCAGCACAACAGCTCACAGACTCTTTGCCCTAAAGGGGCTGTTTCATTTACTGGAGAAGAGAATGGATAAATGAATACTGACAACGAGGCTAAATTAACAATGAATCCTACTGTATATATTTCTCTGGTCCATTCAAATTTATACTGACAAATACTTTTTGACTGGAGTCTTTTAAGTAATGTTATTATGATTCTATTCATAACATATTTAATCAAAAGCACTATTCATTATTTTGACTGTAATATGTTTGAGTGGGTAATTTCTGTGCCACTAGCGACACCAAATGGAATTGCAATCTTTGAGCTGTCCGAGTGGGTATGACACAACATTTGCTCAAACAATGGCATGAGTTTTGATAGGACTACTCCAAACACTTTTATTTTTTATTATTAGGGGTTCAAGTGCGTAGCGCTGAAACCCTATTGTAATTGTTAGAATGGTCACGGATCAGCAATCTCCACGTAAAACTGTTTGTGCCGACCAAACTGTAAGTCGCAGAGACTTGAATCTTGGAGGGATGGTAGTACTCACACTGCCAACGACAAGACCAAGGCTTGTCCCAATCAGCCTGACTGGGGCGCTACAGCAAACAAAAGTAAGGAATCGCTCATAATTCCTAAACCATAAGTTGCAGGTTCAAGTGTCTTATGTCGTTGGAATCCTTGGCTCACAGTGGACAAAATGCATCCCTCAGATTTGATCGTGAGCCTGTCCTTTCACCATGAAAATCAGTGTGCACGGTCTCGGTCCAGAGTGTCACAAGTGTCTATAAGGGCATTTGCATATCTTAAAAAAACATGGCCGCCATTGGTCAATGAAGTTTGAGCACCTGTCAGACAAGGTTAACAGAGGCAGATCAAAAATCGGTGGGCCTATTCGACTCACGACTCCAAAGGTCTGAGAGAAATTGGCCACTGGAGGGGCGTTACTGCATTTTTTAAGGATGTACACGATTGTACGTTGTATGGTTTTTCACACATATGCACGATATTCCTATCATACGATAGAACTCCACATTTCGGACAACTTTACCTCTAGAACCACTGCTGCCAATCAAATCGTCTGGAATAAAAAACACTGCACTACAACTCTTTGAACTCTCTAGGCCAATAATTATCAAAAAAAAAAAAAAAAATCCTATAAAGCCTAAACTCAAAGCTTCATGAAACCTGGGAAACACATGCGACAGGTGATTCTAAACAAGCATGCAAAGTTTTAAGGTGATCCGGCCACAGCTGGCATTTCTATGGTAAATTACCTGGATTTGCCAAAAATGTTTTTTTTTTTTTTTTTTTTTTTTAAACCACAGATTTAGGTGGGTACAGCCTTGCTAAATAATATGTAATGTCTTTCCTTATATGCTAAAATGACTTAAGCGCTTGAACACCGGTAATCGCTGCTTGCAGCTATATTTACTATTATTATTATTATTATTATTATTACTATTATTTTAATAAATAATCCTTATTTGTGCAATTTTGTTTGAAGAAATGTCAGACATGAAAAAATGTCAGGTGTAGAAATGTTAGGCTTTTTGTAACTACTGTTTTTGAAAGAAGTCTTTTATTTCTTTGATCATAAATGCAGTAAAAATAGTAATACTGTGAAATATTTGTGTTGTTTTCTATTTGAATATATTTAAAAAAAATAATAATTTATTCTCATACTTAATTCCTTAATTCGTAAATCATTCCAATATGTTGATTTGTTTTTTTAAAGGGATAGTTCACCCAAAAATTAAAATTACTCCACGATTTATTAACCCTCAAACCATCCTAGGTGTATGTGACTTTCTTCTTTCAGAAGAATGCAATCGGAGTTATATTAAAAAATGTCCTGGCTCTTCCAAACTTTATAATGGCAGTGAATGGGTGTTGAGATTTTGAAGCCCAAAAACCTGCATCAATCCATCATAAAAAGTACTCCACATGGCTAAAACTTTATAAACTGTAATCTCTAGCTTCTGCTAACTGTTGTATGTGTGTTTACGAGAGAGTGGCGTTCCAGAGAGCAAAACAAAACACTGGTCACAAATTAGAAGTACAACATGGGGATTTGTAAAGAAAAATGTCAGAGGATTTTGATATAAGCCAAGTGGTTTTTCTTTGCTGTAAAAAAACTTCTAGTTTTAAATATGCATATTTTTCTTACACAAAGCATTGATTCACTTCAGGCCTTTATTAACCCCCTGGAGCTGTGTGGAGTATTTTTTATGATGGATGGATACAGTTTTTTGGGCTTCACTATAAAGCTTGGAAGAGCTACGACATTATTTAATATAACTCTGATTGTATTCGTCTGAAAGAAGAAAGTCATATACACCTAGAATGACTTGAGGGTGAGTAAATCATAGGGTAATTTTCATTTTTGGGTGAACTATTCTTTTAATAAATATTTGTTATTATTATTGAATATTCTTTGATGAATAGAAAGTTCAAAAGAACCACGATTATTTGAAATACAAATCTTTTGCAACATTTTTAATTACTTTACAGTCAGTTTTGTTCAATTTAATGTGTTCTTGCTGAATAAAAGCATCTTATATCTAATAATTCATCAATCACTTCTACAATCTCTCATGATCCATTAACATATTGAACACATATAATTTACTGGTGTGTAAAGTAAATATTACAGTAGGTGGGTGGGTTATTTAATGCTGCCAGTGATTTAGATTTCACTACCCCACACACACTCCCTTCAACAATGACCTTTTCACGGAGTGTAAAGTGTGTTATTCTGCAGACTCCTGCTGGCAGGAACTCTCACTCTATAAAGAGCTGCGAGTGTGTGCGATCTACCCAGGAGGTAGCTGTCCTCTGCTTTCCTTCGCAGCAGCACAACCTGTGTGATATAATGCTGTGGTGTGTGTTTATACTCACCGGGTGATACACAGCACCACTACACATATGATGGCCACCTGCAGAGCCCCAATGACAGACGCGATGAGGACGTAGCGGAGCTTTCCAGAGCCAGGCACCACGTACAGCACGTTATACTCCTTAGTGTCACACTGTGGACCGCTGAATCCTGAGTGACAGCTGAAGAAAAGAGGAAGAAACACTGTGTTATATCCTTGTTAGATTAGATATGTGCGTTTTAGTCCTCTGTGGTTGTTTTAAAGAGTCTACTCTTTCTGTAATATCTCTGCTCACACACACATACTGCAGTGTTTCTTACTCTCAAAGTCTTTCCTCAGAAACACCTGCTGTTTTACTGCAGCATCTGCCAGAGAGACTCTCCTGTTCTGTCTTATTATTCCTCTCCAGTACCTTTTCTTTTGTTTTTCGGTGACTTTAATATGAGTTTCACAACTTGAACAGCCAATTATTTTTTAATAAGCTGATGTTTGCAGTATTCCTGTTTAAAACCTTCTTCTGTCCTAGTTTAAGCTCTAGAAATGACTTGTAGATTGAATTCCTTAAAAAATGTAACAATCAAACAATTAGTGTGTTTACGTGCATGTTCTTAACCCGATTATGCTTAATAAGCCTACAATGCAGGTCATAAATGGCTTAAAGGGGACATTGCATGCAAAATTCACTTTTACATGGTGTTTGCATATGAATGTGTCTTACAGCACAACTACCCTACAATGATAAAAATCCATTCACTCCTTTTTTTTTATTCCGCAAAAAACCTAAACAGTCTCAATTATCAAGCCGTTTTGATTTTCTGAGAGGTATGATGTCATACTGCTCAGGCTCCTCCTACAACCATCATTTTCTCTGTGCTCAAGCAGCTGCAGTGACAACAAATGTCTCGTAAGCAATGCAGGTGTTTTGTAGTTCGAGCCACTGGGGATGCAGAGGATTAGTTTTGTTTTTGATGGTAATGCGGCACCAAATATACACAAAAATGAAAAAGAGGGGCGGAGTGAGCAGTAGCTCATTATCATTTAAAGAGACATGCACTGAAATGGGTTGCTGTGAACAGAGCTGTTTTTGACAAGGTAAAAAGGATGTTGTTTTACACGACCATTGAGGAATTTTAACCAATGTTACAGACATTTCACGAAGACCCTACAAAATCATACCAACTTGTGGAAAAAAGGCATCCGATATCCCTTTAAGCATATTTTGCTCAGCATGTAAATGCATTTATTTGCTTTCTGTCAATTTATTGAAGTGCGCATGTGTGATTTGTAACAGGAACGCATCCTTACTGTGAATTTAAGCGCATCCAGACACAAGGAAATATTGCAGAAAGGAAATATACCGCAAACTCAGTTGATTTCTTGACCCAAAGAATACTTCAGTCACATGATCCTTTAAAAATATTCTGATTTGCTGCTCAGAAAACATTTTTATTATTATTATGTTGAAAACAGCCAAGCAGATTTTTTCTTTTGAATGTTATAGTGTATAATATTACAAAAGCTTTTTATTTCAGATAAATGCTGATCTTTGGATCTTTCTATCCATCAAAGAATCCTGAAGAAATATACTTAACTGTTTTAAATATTCATAATAATAACAATAAAAATGTTTCTTGAACAGCAAATCAGGATCATGTGACTGGAGTAATGATGCTAAAAATTCAGCTTTGAAATCACAGGAATAAATTACATATTTAAATAGTAAAAACAATTACAGTTATTTTAAATCACAGGAATAAATTACATTTTTAAATAGTAAAAAACAATTACAGTTATTTTAAATAGAAAAAAAATATTTCAAAGTTTTACTGTTTCTGCTGTACTTTGGATCAAATAAACGCAGGCTTGGTGAACAGAAGTGACTCCTTTAAAAAAAAAAACATTACAGATTTTACTGTTCAAAAACTTCTGACTGGTAGTGTATAATAATATTTTAATGATGCTAAAATACTTTGGGTCAAATATAGACTAATCCAACTTTTGAGTTAAAAATGTAATTAAAAAACTGAATCCAACAGTTGGGTTAGTCCACATTAGACTCAAAGCTGCATTTTTATTGAAAAAGGGGGAGTAGAAAACATTTTTTGAAAGGATCTTTCTCAGCTTGAACACTAGGGGGAGACAAAGGTCTGTGATAAAATGTTACATACACAATCATAAAAGGTTTGTGCCTGGACACACATTGATTCACAATGTATTTCTGTAGACAGGATACGCTGGCGTGATCAGACACATCATGAGTGTGTGTGTGTGTGTGTACCTGCAGGATGGTGTTGAGAGCATGTTGGGATATTCACAGTCTCCGTGAACACAATAGTTCTTATAGTGCTCAGGGCAGGGGATGTACAGCCCTCTCGCCACCTCTGAAACCTCAGGCTTCTCCTCTATAATTCAAACACAGTGGGTCAGAACAGCAAATTCAAGGGTAATTCAGAACCACAGGAAAAATATATTAAAATCAACTTAAAAAACGCACACCCACCTGTGTAGTCTGTCCTGGCATATTGTCCATCTCCTGCTTTGGTGCCTGTAATCATGTCGCCTACAGGATAGAAATGAATTTGGATGTAAAAACAAAGAGATCTACTGGTTACATAATACAACACTGTTTTTTCTCATTTGTACATTGTCATTTCGAAGATGATATCTGGGAAATTGCTATATTCTAAGAGACTAATGATCATGAATGGACTTGATTATGTAACAGTGATTTATAATGTTCATCTTTACATGTGTTCTCCATTGTTGTCTTATATAAATGCAAATTGAATGGAAGAAGACATCATGTAACAATGTAAGAAATGACTAGATTATATAAAGCAATCATAAATGACTGTAAATCTGCTCTTACCCTGACAGTGACCCAGGAACTTGACCTCGATTCGTTCCTGCCGCTGACACGACGCCTCTTTTACCTGGCAGGGGTTGTCGTATGAACGGCCGTCTGATGCGCACACGGGGTTGAAACTGATGTGGGAGCAGTCGATGTTACAGACGCACCTGTGTAGTGAGAAACAACAGAGTAAATGCCAATTACTGACAAATCAAAGACCGTGAAAAAGATCATTAAACAAGTGTCACACCTTGTTTGATCAAACTGTCAGCTAAGAATAACACTTCAGACATGCAAACTGGGGACTCAAAGTAATTGCTGCAGGGGATTTGGTGTTTCACATCTGATATTTTATGCAAAAACGTCACTATTCAGTTAAAGGAGAAGTCCACTTCCAAAACAAAAATTCACATATAATGTACTCACTCCCTTGTCATCCAAGATGTTCATGTCTTTCTTTCTTCAGTCGTAAAGAAATTATGTTTTTTGAGGAAAACATTTCAGCATTTTTCTCCATATAATGGACTGATATGGTGCCCCGATTTTGAACTTCCAAAACGCAATTTAAGTGCGGCTTCAAACAATCATAAAACGCGGTTGTAAACGGCCCCAGCCGAGGAAGAAGGGTCTTATCGAGCAAAACAATCGGTTATTTTCATTTTAAAAAATACAATTTAAATACTTTTTAATCTCAAACGGTCGTCTTGCTGGGATCATTTACAAAAGCATTTGGGATCGTTTAAAGCCGCATTTAAATTACATTTTGGAAGTTCAAAATCAGGGCACCATATCAGTCCATTATATGGAGAAAAATGCTGAAATGTTTTCCTCAAAAACATAATTTCTTTACGACTGAAGAAAGAAAGACATGAACATCTTGGAAGACAAGGGGGTGAGTACATTGCATGTGAATCTTTGTTTTGGAAGTGGACTTCTCCTTTAAGATTTTTCAGAGCCTCTGGAAATAATGCAACTTTTTTTGGCTTTACACCAGTTTGTTTAATATATGCGACCCTGGACCACAAAACCAGTCATAAGTAGCATGGGTATATTTGTAGCAATAGCCAACAATACATTGTATGGGTCAAAAATATGCCAAAAATCATTAGGATATTAAGTAAAGATCATGTTACATTAAGATATTTTGTAAATTCCTTACTGTAAATATATCAAAACGTAATTTTTGATTAGTAATATGCATTGCTAAGAATTTCATTTAGACTACTTTAACGGTGATTTTCTCAATATTTAGATTTTTTTGCACCCTCAGATTACAGATTTTCAAATAGTTGTATCTCGGCCAAATATTTTCCAATCCTAACAAACCATATGTCAGTGGAAAGCTTGTTTATATCTCACTTTAAAAAAATGTACCCTTATGACAGCATTTCTGGTCCAGGGTCGCATATTAGGAGAAAGAGGACAAGAAATAATGGAGGAAACAGGCGAGAAATGTCACAAAGCAGAAGGCTGGTCAGTCAAAAAAAAAAAAAAAAAAAAAAAACTACGGGGCTCAAACTAAGCACTGTAGCACAACTCCAATTTAGTTTTGATTCACAAGCTCTGTTTGGTTCAAAACAGATTCATTTGGGCATTTATTTGGGTTAAGATGTCAATTTTGTGTACATATGATTATGAAGGACAGTGTTTTGGATTGATTCAAAGCAATTTAAACTCTTTTTGAACTATTTATTAAAGGAATCGAGAGTGATTCATTTTGATTCTGTGTTTTGAGGCAGTTCATCAGTTTGAATCAAACGGCACTAGTCACACTGGTTTGTTTTTGCATGCAGTCTGTGAGGAAAACTTAATAGAAAGACATTATTTTGCGGTACATCTTTTTAAAACATCACATTAAATATAGATTTTATAAATCATTTAAAAAAATCAATCAAACTGTGAATGGCATTCAGCAAATGCATTTCTGAAAGTAAAATAAAGAGAAAAATTATGCACTATGCACATCATTCAAAAGTTTGAGGTTGGCAAATGTTTTATTAATTTTTTTCATGCTAAATATCCTTTGTTAACAAAGGCTGCATTTATTTAATCAAAATTCATAATAAGTAATATTGTGAAATATTTTAAATATTAATATATTGATATTAATATATTAATATTAATAAAAAAAAATCCTGAAAAAAGTATCACAGGTTCCAAAAAAATATTAAGCAGCACAACTGTTGCAAAAATTGATAAAAGTAATAAAGCAGCATATTAGAATGATTTCTGAAAGATCATGTGACACTGAAGACTAGCTGATGAAAATGCAGCTTTGCATCACAGGAATAAATTCTATTTTAAAATATATTAAAATAGAAACCCATTATTTAAAACAGTAATAATAGTAATAATAATAATAATAATAACATATATATATATATATATATATATATATATATATATATATATATATATATATATATATATATATATATAGATAGATAATAAAACACATTATTACTGTTTTTTGTGTGTATTTTTAGTGAGTATATATATATATATATATATATATATATATATATATATATATATATATAAAGTTTGTCCCACAAACAAAATAGTTGCCAGGAATGGACTGTTTTAAGTATTTTGTATATTCTGTTGCTGGTAGATTCAATCAATCAAACAAACACTTGTTTTTATGCCTACAAGAAAATTGCTTTTGTAAGAGCCAGTTCTGCAAAGGGTGAACATTACGGTTTTAATGTACACCTCTCCATCATGTATGAGTGTGTTAAGCTCAGCATTTTCACAGGCGTCCTGCGAGACCACAGCCCCGCGACATACAAAGATTACAATGGTAAAAAACACAGACCTCTTTACAAAAGGTCTGCATCAGCGGGAACGGCAGCCTCACATAAACATTAACTGACATTCATAATTGCCCATTTGGCTTGAGGCTGGATGAATTACCATTAGAAACAGATTAACAACAACGCTTTTATGATGTGTCTACTCTATAAATGTTGATAGGGGTGTCAAGATTGCAAATGTAATGAGTAAAGTCGGTTTTTCATCTTCTCGTATCAGCGTGAAGCTAGAAGGGAAAGCTCAGGAATGAACGTGGACGGGATCGAACTGGATGCTGCAGTATAGCACATTCTCGAGTCTATCATCATAGGGGCTTAATGACTAGCACAGAAGACTGGCTTAACAACCAAAGCACTGCGAATACATCAGTGGAGAATAATACGAGAAATGATGAGTTCCAACACTTTGAAGTTCCCTCGCTCGTTTTAATGGCCGCTCTTATTTACATACCTTCATTAACAACGGTAATGAGCGCTTATGTGCGTACGGGCGGATGAAAGGTCGATACGCTTCTAAAAAAGAGACAAAGACGCACTGAATCCGGGATGATGTTTCTGACATTTGCGATCGGCAACACATGCAGCCTTTGCATTTGTGTGCGTACCGGTCATTCATTTCCGCCTGAGAGTATCGAAAACCTGTCATCCGTCTGTGAGTGTATATGGTATATTAGTATTTCTCAAAGGACTTGACGTGAATTTATGGTCCGCATCTTCAACGTTCAGGAGTTTCTGCTGTAGTTTCTCTCTGAGGTGTGTATGCGCTGTGTGTGTGGAACATGTTGAGCAGAATTGACAATTAAACTGCCGTCCCCAGTCACTTCCCGCTGCAGCAAACAGACGGCAGTATAATTATAAATCTGTCATTATTTTTGTGTATGTGTGTTTTTTTCCTTCAACTTTCCTTTTTAATATTTCCACCCTGCCAGTGAGCTTTAGTGATGTATGAAGCCGTTTCTGCATTCTGGCACTACTGGAATAATGCAAACTGACTACAAAATGTGAGATAAAAATATCTGTTTTAAACAGAGATGTTGACTAAATTGAAATGTGGTGTGGAGTCAACTCAAGGGCAACTTTGATTGCCATTGCTAATTGAGATCTCTAATGCATAGTAATTTAGATACATGCCTGGGAACATTGGATGTGAGATAAAAACAAGCAGGCACAATGATATTGAGATGTATTTATTGTGAAGCACCGGTAATGCTCACACAAACACACACATTTGCTCTCCAGTATGACCGTCTGTAGTGGTCATAAAGGCTAATGTGTCTTGAGAGCATGAATATTTAATGTCGCCTCTCACGTTCTCTAGGCACACACACTGCAAATGCACTGCGTCAACAACACACACAATCACTCACATATACACACACACATCAAAGATTTCCAATAGCAAATCAAGTAATAATGGCTCTGCGAGTGAGTCAAACTGAAGGGTTGAGATTTCCTTAAAAATTCAGGTTGTTTGGATGGCAGCGTCTGTATGTGTGTGAGTGTGTTTATCTTGTTGAGTGAGGGGATATGTCTTATTGATTTGTAAGAGCCATGTGGTTTCTCTGTTATCTAAACTTTTCCAGCATGGCCTGTGGGCTTCCTGTCTGTCCAGATGCTCTTTACTCACACACTTTAGTCTCTCTGCCTCTCTCTCTCTCTCTCTCTCTCTCTCTCTCTCTCTCAATGGCAGGATTATGATGACCGAGTCTATACTTGGTGAGGATAAGTCTCTGTTTTGTATCTCTGATAGTTTGATGAGGACAGATGAGGAGTTTTGGTTTTCTGATCCCAGTGTTGCAAGTGATAGTTCACCCAAAAATGAAAATTCTGTCATTAGTTATTCACCCTCTTGTCGTTCCAAACCAGTAAGACCTTCGTTCAGCCTCAGAACGCAAATTAAGATATTTCTGATTATATCCGAGAGATTTCTGACCCTGCATAGACAGCAACACAACTGACACATTCAAGGTCCAGAAAAGTAGTTAAGGATATTGTTAAAATAGTCCATGTGACATCAGTGGTTCAACTGTAATGTTATAAAGCTGCGAGAATACTTTTTGTGCGCAAAGACAACAAAAAAAAGACTTTATTCAACAACTTCTTCTCCTCCACGTTAGTCTTCGATGAGTTCTCGAGAGTACCACGCGTCTGAAACGTTTGGAACGATATGAGGGTGAGTAATTATTGACAGAATTTTCATATTTGGGTGAGCTATACCTTTAAATTAGTAGTGTTAACTTAGTGAGTGCCAGAACCTGCTGATTAAGTGGATGTCCAGGGTCCAGCTTTAAAATATGGTGATTTAACTTGATATTAATTGCGTCCATCTATACGTCAAAATAAGAGAGCTGGTGTATTTTGAGCTTATTTAAAATAAAATGTTTTAGGATGTAGAATTCTTGAAAAAAACATGACTCACGATGAAAGAACTGAAAGATGAGACATCGAAAAACAAGCTGAAACGGCGTGATGGCGTTTTTATATTACATTCGCTTTTGTTCATACACTCTTAAAAATAAAGGTGCTTAAAAGGTTCTTCAGAGCAATGCCATAGAAGAACCATTTTTGGTTAAAGAACCATCCAGTCAAAGGTTCTTTAAAGAACCATCTCTTTCTTACTTTTTTTTTTTATATAATTATAAGAACCTCCTTTCGCCACAAAGAACCTTTTGTGAAACAGAAATGTTCTTTAGATGTTAAAGGTTCTTTATGGAACCATTTAGACAAAAATGGCATCGTAAGGCATCATTATTTTTAATGGGTAGGTTTAGGTATAGTACAGATGGTACTTTTCTTTAAAATGTCATGGAGCATTAGATTTACCTATTAGATTGTATTTAATTAACATCTACACCTACCCCAACTCTAAAACTACCCCTTACAAACAGTAATTATTGTACAGTACATATGTTTGCCATCTAGCTTTTATAATAAAACGTACCATATGTACATTCATCTGTTCCGGGGAAAAAACCAAACACTCTTGTAGTGCCACTCAGTGGACATCTCTGTTGGAAACTGCAGTGATATGCACCTATTGGTACGTATTTCGCAAAAATGTTCCCACAGGTACGTTTTTGCCATGAGACCAGGTTGCTATCATAAGAAGGAAAGAGTAAGAACATATTCAGTATATAGAATTTACTATAATCAACTTATTGTTCCTCTTTAAGCACAATATCATAGTTTTTAAATCAAATTTAAGAATAAGACTTTTTTTTAGACCTGCACCAACAAAATGAATAAATCTCAGCTTATTTCTTATAGATTGTGTTGATATTAGTAAAATAGATATAATGAATGTGTCAAATAATGTATTTAGTCTTTCCTTCCTTTGAGAGGGCAGACCAGAGAAACCATAAGAGTTTACCTTGAATTAAATGCTAGATACAATTTATTGTGCAGCCAAAATATCAGTAATAACCAGAAAAAAAAAGTTATTCATAGCACAGAACATTTACATTTAAACCAACTTGGGATTCTTATTTTTGAAGTGTCTATGCTTTACTGCTCACTAAAAAAGATGAGGGAGATACAATATGCATTCTTACAAGCATCTGCAACAGTGCCACATTCTTTGAATGTGCAGCGCTCACATTAATTTAATTAAATCATATCCTTTTGAATTTTAATAATCACATTAGGCCATATCGCGATTCCTGCTTCTGTCTGCAATTTTAAAACTTCTTAAAATAATAATAAAGACTGTCTATCTGTCTGCCTGTCTATCTATAGGCTAATTCACACTGCACTGACAGATGCAAACCACAACCAGATTAGAATATCTATGTCTGTCTATCTGCTCATATACTCATATACCAAATTTAGCTCTAATTCCAGAGATTCCAAAAACGCACTCCATCAAACTTAGTGAAAAAATAATCCAAGTTGTGAGAAATGTTGACTGAAAAAAGGTAACTGAAAAAACGTACCTGTATGTATGAATCACTGCAGTTTTCAGTTGAAATGACCACTAGAGTCTAGAACCCTGACAACTTTTATTCCTTTTCACACAAAGTATGATTTACACACAAACTTTTGATTAATAAAGCCTAATTGTCACACAATTAATTGCAGAATATTATATTATGCCTTCAAAATAAATTATATACACATCCTGCGTGATTTAAAAACTGCTACTTCTGAACGGTGTTGTCACATATATAGCTTCATAAGCATGAGTCTTATAAGAAAATAAGAATTCCTTATCGGCATCAATGGTTCTATGAAGAACCTTGAACATCCATAGAACTTTTCAAATGCAGAAAAGTTTCTTTATAGTCGAAAAAGGTTCTCAGGTTTTTTAAATGTTCTTCAAAATGGT
The DNA here is from genome assembly GCA_036247105.1 of Cirrhinus mrigala. Taxonomy (NCBI): domain Eukaryota; kingdom Metazoa; phylum Chordata; class Actinopteri; order Cypriniformes; family Cyprinidae; genus Cirrhinus; species Cirrhinus mrigala. Next base: position 16,478,514 of record CM070015.1, read on the forward strand.
TTACTGTTCACTGAAAGGATCTTTGGGTCAGTCACAGTCACATCACTGCAAAAACAGTTTTGTAACCTTTATTTTCAAGAGTTTGGGTTTGCTCGGTAGCTCACGTGACATGGCGTTGCACTTGAGTGATGAAGAGCTCCGGTACGAACCCTGTGAAACTGCCGTTTGACAAAACAGCTCAATCCGCATAAGGAAGTTAAAATAGCACGACTGCTCTTGAAATCCTGAGTGTATTTATTTATTTATTTATTTAGTTAATATTATTATTATTATTATTATATATATTTTTTTCTTTATATGGGCAGATCTCGGGCTCTAATGTAAAAAGTTATAAACCAAAAATGTTTAATAAATAAAGAATCAAAAAAAAAAAAAAAATAGCACGACTGCATCAACGAATGTGTTTTTATATTACTTTTGCATTTGATAACACTATTGGTTAGGTTTACGGTTGGGTTTGGTGTAGGGGATATTTCCAACGTGATAGAGCATTAACCTTCTCCATTTGAATTCTGAACAGGTGCAATACGTACCTCAAGCAGCGTAATAAAAAGCAGCAATACATGCCTGTACCAACATAATAAAAACTTGCCACAGTCACGTATTGAACACGCGTTTTAGTGGCACTCTCTGGACATTTCACTTTAAAACTGCCGCGAAACGTGCAGTAAGTTACGTAATTACAGAGTTGCACAAATGTACATAGAGGCACGTATTTCCAGTGAGCCTGGGTTGAAATAAGCAATTCATTCTGTGCTAAAAATATAACTTAAAATAGTTCAGTGTAATTGAAACTGATTATTCTGCACAATATTTGTGTGTGCAAGGTATTTTATGTGTCCTATTTTATCTTTTTCTGAAATCAATATTATTTCTATCTTCTCTCTCTCTCTGTTACACAATGACTAGGATCCTAAACAACAGCCAAACAAATCCAGTGCTTGTCACTAAACACAATCTGTGCACAAACACACAGACATGTTATTAATGCAGCTTATAGCATTGATTTTATTTATAATCTCTCATCTCATTTCTCTCATAATCCTTTCAAATGACGCAGGAAGATGGAAAAATGGAGCGAGACTAAAAAAGACGGTCTGCTGAGAGAGGTAGAGTGTTTTTTGGTAGAGGAACAGTGAGGTGAGTGAGTCATCCGCAGTCAAGTGTATCAGAGCGAGGGGCCTGTCATGGGACCATCCCTACGACTCAGGCATAAATGCCTCAAATCGTGCTGATATCTCTGAGGAGGGAGAGGCTGGGCTGTTTCATTCTGATGCCTCCAAACACCCCAGCTCTCCAGCCAGTGCTTGCTGAATCTTTAGTGAATCTACAGGCTGTCTTTGCCAAGGCCGACATGTAATTCCCTTCAGACGCCCTGAGAGAGATAGGCAGGAGGGAGGAAGAGAGGCCTTCTTCTATTAAGATTAAAGGGTAGTCTCCTTCACTCTTGCTGACAGTTTGAGCTGTTCACTGACGCCCAGGGCAACGAAAACCTCCTTTACACATCCACGGGGTAGCATTTTAAATATATCATGTGAGTCATGATTTTTTCACATGTTTACAACTCAAACAGATTCTCTAGAAATGATAACTATTTCTCATTGTATATAGCATGAAGATGTTGTTAGAAGAACAAAGTGAATGTTGAATGGTTCTATTTTTTTTATTGAATATTAACGAGTTCTCAGTGCTGAAGCGCAGGAGCTAAGCAGCCATTCATCAGCAAAGACACGACTGTCATAATTGACCCTTCGCAAAAACCCTAAGTAACCTTAGTTACTGTTGTCATATTCGACAAACAATACAGTGAAAAATACATTGTGAAACTGACAACACATGGACAGACCAGACAGAGCAGGTTACTTCTGGTATGAAACAAGGTCTCAGCTTTAAATGTTGTCATTTTTCAAAAAATTCAAACAATAAATACTATTCTGTGGCTCTTTCATTTTGTCATGCCAGATCACTGTATTGCCTTATTAAATTAATAAACACATGAGCTGATAGTCTTTTCTTATTTACTTAAAGCACGAAATAAACAGGAATGAACAGAGACGTCAATACGCAATGTTTAAGTTTAAGTCTACCGAAGTTAATCTAGTCTGATTTGTTTGTCGGACAAAATGGCGGATTCGGCTTTATGATTGGTCAGATCGACCTGTCAATCAAGCTGTTTGTGGAAGCTCAACTGGCCTTGTTTCTTGCTCATTTATTATGGGCAAGTTCTGAAAGTTTATATTAAAAGAACAGAGATTTGTTGAAGTATGTGAACGAATATCATATTGACCCAGTGTCCCATATTCCATATCTTGCTATTGACAGCACCAATCAATCTAAAATAATCTGTCTGTTACTGACCAGAGAAAGTATTCACATCAAAGAAACAGTTAACCAATAAAAATTCAAAAGTTTAGACTCTTTTTTTTTTTTATTTTAAGAAATAACTAAAGAATTCTGTTTCAAATCAATGTTTTTTTTTCTGACATGGAAGAGAAGAAATTGTTTAATAAAGTTATTTTTGTTTTCTTTGCGCACAAAAAACATTGTCATAGCTTTATAATATTACAGTTGAACCACTGATGTCACATGCACTATTTTAACTATGTACTTGCTACCTTTCTGGGACTTAAACGTGTCGGTTGCATTTTGATTTCATCAATAATATCTTAATTTGTGTTCCGAAGATAAACGAAGGTCTTACGAGTTTGGAACGACATGAGGGTGAGTAATTAATGACAATTTTAATTTTCGGGTGAACTATCCCTTTGAATAAAAAAAAATGGCTTTGAATCTTTATTTTTATACCATTTTTTGTGATATTAGTTCTCCTACAGGCTGTTTTTGTGCTTACCAGACATCTTCAGCATCCACATCACACTCAGCCCCAAACTGGCAAATGTCACAGGTGGACGTCTCCTTCTGTCCATTCTCCGCTGAACCCTCGTTCCCTGCTTGGATACATAAAGACGACACAAGACAGCATAAGCTGAAGGTCTGACAAATATTACTTGGGTCAAGATGAGCAGGCAATCACAGTCTGTCTCTCTGTCTCTTTCACTCAAACAAGCCTTCATAAATAGATGGAGAGAGATGGAGGGAGAGACAGAGGACAGACATAATTCTCATTCAGTCTTTGTCTCTGGCTCTCATGAGAAGTTCAAATCCCCCACTGATCTTTCCTCAGCCTCGCCCCTCATTTCATCATGATGATTTCTGATTTGCCGCTCCTGCTCCCTGGCGATAGAGGCTTCCCAGGAGCCGAAGCTTAAAGCCCCTCGCTATCGCATATCTGCCCTCATCAGTGGACGGGGAAAAGCAATCCCGCACGCCATGGAATTTAAATTACGTCTCCTCCTCGGAGGATCATCGTTCCCCTTTGGATCCTGACCCTCCATTATGAGGTGCTATTTTTAAAACTTAGACCGCAAAGACTGAGAGATGAGAAAAGAAAGACAGACAGATAAAAGTAAGAAAAGATAGAAAAGAGCAAATAAAATATACTGCACTTCTGTGCAAAGAACAATATCACAGGTGTTTTTTGTCATTGTTCTGCTGTATTTTGTCCCTGTATTGATCTTCCCTTCTTTTATTTTGGTGTAGATGACAACCACAAAATCCTGGTGCTGTGTCCTTTCATGGATCAAAGATAAAAAAAAAAAAAAAAAAAAAAAAATGTAAAAAAAGACCAACAGTACAATTTCTTTTATGCAACAGTTCAATGAACCATAAATATCAAGTAAAATTAACAGTACAATAAAATTGAAAAAAGTTAATATTAAATAACTTACATTTTAGACACAGCAGTGTCAGTTATTTTGTGCATTTGTGTCCAGTGAAAAAAAAAGAGTAGTTAGGCAAAAAAAAAAAAAAAAAGTCTGGCATCAAAATGTTACAAAATCCACTGTTGTGTTTTGTTGCTGAATGAATCAGTGTTATGACAAGTCTTTTAAGTAAATAATTCAGTTATTCATTCATAGTCATTTCCTTTGTCTTGAATGAGTATTTTGAGTGAATCGTTTGAGTGAATGATTCAATGCTTCACTCTTAAAAAAGATTCAAAATAAAAATTCCAGAATCAAATTTTCCTGGTGATTTAGTCACCCCCATGTCATCCAAGATGTTCATGTCTTTCTTTCTTCAGTCAAACAAAAAAAAAAAAAAATCGGTTTTTGAGGAAAACATTTCAGGATTTTCCACATATAGTGGACAATGGGAGCCAGTAGGATGAATGTCTAAATTGAAAAAAAGATGTATAATTTTAGCTACAAAGGCAAAAAACTCCATCTAATTTTCTTCTTTAACTTCAAAATTATTTGACATCATGGTTTAACTTTTTTTGTAAAGGGAGTTTGACTTTCTTTGCACGTTCACTTTGTAAACACTGGGTCGGTACTTCCACCTACATCACACGTGATCTTTCCAACATGACTACGTAATGCATGAAGTCAAGCTAGTGCAAGACGAGCATTTCTTGTAAAAAAAAGTATATACATTTGTTTTTTGTTTTTGTTTTTAGAAAATTACTAGTTTGCTAGATAAGATCCTTATTCCTTGCCTGGGATTGTGTGGAGCCCTTTGAAGCTGCAATGAAACTGCAATTTGGACCATCAACCCATTGGCTCCCATTAAAGCCCACTATATGGAGAAAAATCCTGGATGTTTTGAATTTCTTTTCGACTGAAGAAAGAAAGACAGGAACATCCTGGATGACATGGGGGTGAGTAAATTATTGGGAAATTTTTATTCTTAAAGTGAACTAATCTTTTAAAGATAGTCACTGTTCTATTCCTGAACAAATCAGTGATTTGAATGAATCGCTTGAGAAAATGATGACAACACCTGTCATAGCGATGTATCAAGCACTTTCTTCCATAACTGCGAGTAAAGAATTATTTAGATTTTTTTTTTTTTTTGGTTAATGTGAACATAATGGCTAGCATTAACTTTACAAGCATGCACTAATAAATCAAGCTTCGCACTAAACACATATCCTGTCCAGCATCATGACTTATTACCCAGCATCCAGCTTCTCCCTGAGGTGTGGTTGCATGGACCCAAGGGTGTGGAAATTAGAAACGTGTAGGAGAAAAGGGGCAGTAACAGTTATCTCCATCTCCCGGTTAGACGGACCCTCTGAATCGATTTTCCCTGACCAGAAGCACAGTCGATCACCAACCCCCTCTGTTTTCATCTGCAACCACTGCCACAAAGATCCTGCTTCTGATGTTGTTTATGAATATCTACACTGTGTGTGAAAACCCAAGGTCAGTGATTGACTGATTCTCCGTTTTGTGGATAATGGCTACAAAAATCTACTCTTCTGTTGTTGTTTATAATAAAGAATATTTAAAGTGCTTTTCATGTATAACGCAAAGACATTTAAGGTTATAAAACATTAAAATGTAGCACACACTGAGCAAAGGAATAGGTTTTGCTTTAAATGGTGGAAGGAAAGGAGATACTCAAATGAACGGAAGACAGATGGTGAGTGTCCAAGAAAATGGCTCTTAATGGGACAAACCTACTTGTGCAGAAACTAAGGAGAAAAGGTGGGGGTGGATTTAGGGCACAACATGGGCTGTCAGACAGATGATGAATGAAGCCACCCATCTCCTGCACAGTGTATGGAAACTGACCTTCACAACAAATAGCAAGAATGAGTGGAGCATTCCAGTCTGGGTCAAAGAAGCTGTACATGATCTGAGATCACATGTGAAGTGAAAATAGCACCAAGAGACTAGATAGAAAATATTTTCTTAATCCGTATTTAGTCAAGTTTTCAAGTAAAAAAAATTATTAGAATTGTTGTTTTTAATTATATGAAAAACATGTTTCTTAGTTTAAGTTAAATTGTTGGAACAAATTAATAAGTAGTAAGAACAAATTCTAAATTTGTGTCCAGAATATCTGTTTTCCACGACATGTGCGAAAAGGCAACAGATATATAAAAATATATTATAAAAAGATGAATAAATAAACACTTTATTTGCCCCATTATTAATTCTTATTTTTGTTTAGCGCATAATTGAGTTTTAAAAAGACATATTTATCAAAAACCTCAAGAGTCCTATTATCCAACAGATATTATCTAACTTAGCTTTGCTCATAAATATGATTGTTCTGTAAAGTACTTTGTTTTACCCCATTTGCACAAAATTCCCTGAGATAAATTGTTTTGTTTCATATATAAGCATGAGATGGAAATGATTTCCACTTGATTCTTTTGAGTGGCATTTATTGCAGTGGGCGCAATGAATGAATGGATGGATGATATTGTAACTCCAGGGTCATCTAGTAAAAAGCAGCTCAGATTAACACACACACACACACACACACACGTGCACCATTTGTGAAATGGAAGCGGTTTAGAACATCACAGTTAAGTAGTTGCTTAAAGAGAATAATGAGAAAGCTCTGATATCATATATATTATTTTGCATTTTGAAGATGCAGTGTTACTACAATGCAATGTTGTATTAACCTACTATAAAAAACCAAACATGTAGTGAAAGAAAAGCCTACATTCTTAACTCCCAGAAGAGAAGCCACCACACAAAAACACGCTGAGCTCTTAAGGGACACAAAGGTCAAGTGAATCTTGAGGACACATTACATCTTTGAATCAATAGAGAATGTAGGAAGCATAATGCTTACAGCGGAAAGATGATAGCCTGAAAGAGGATCTTTGGATTTCCACTGATCTCCATGAGCTAATGATGCCGCTTCCACATGGTGAATGTGACATTTAAGTTCTATGCATGAGCCACAGAATCATCTTACTTTCTCAAGAGAATCTCCAGAGTGATGAAAATTGTCTTGTTTCGCTTTTTGTATTGTGGTAATGTGACTTTTTTTTTCTGGCAATGATTTCAAAATGTATGGAATGACTCTGTGGGTGTTCTGTTTCAACACATTGCCTATGGTATTTTACATGGTGCACTGTTTGTCACAAAGTGTTTGTGCCACAAAATTAAGGCTGTGGATTAGTAATCGACTACAGCTCAATCAAATTTGCGTGCTAAATAAAAACACTACTTGAACATTGCAAATTGTTGTGTTACTTTTCAAATTGGTTTCTAAGCTATGGGTATTTGAGTACAATGTTATTTTTAAATCTTATTGTTTTTACTTAATTAAATTAAAATTTCGCCCCAAAACAAAACCTTTTTTACATCATTGTTGGGAACTAATATAAAAAGGAAAGGAAAGGAAAGGACGTGACGTGTGGCCAAGTATGGTGACCCATACTTGGAATTTGTGCTCTGCATTTAACCCATCCAAGTGCACACACACAGTAGTGAGTAGTGAACAAACACGCACACACACACACACACCGTGAACACACACCCGGAGCAGTGGGCAGCCATATTGCTATCGCTGCGGTGCCCGGGGAGCAATTGGGGGAATGGTGCCTTGCTCAAGGGACTCACCTCAGTCGTGGTATTGAGGGTGGAGAGAGCGCTGGTTATTCACTCCCTCCACCCTCAATCCCTGCCGGACCTGGGACTCGAACCTGCCCGACTCCCTAACCATTAGGGGGCAGCCGTGGTTGTAAACGATCCCAACTATATAAATATAAATATAGTTGGGTACTCTAACGTATATTTAAACAATTTTCCCCAGAGAATGTAATTTATGTCTAAACTAGTGCTGTCAATTGATCAAAAAAAAAAAAATAAAAAAAACCCTAAATAAATCGCACATTTTTTCTGAAATTAATCACGATTAATCCCACCTAACATTAAAGTTTTTAAATCTAATTTTATATTGCAGTAATTTCACATTCAATCTTTAAATTAATGTAGAAACAACATAAAGACAGTATATTTTTAATATTTGTTTAATGGCATCTTTTTTATAACTGAAGGTGAGTATCACTGATACCAACACTACTGATGTCTTCAGGAAACTGTTCTTTTTTCCTAATATTTAACCAATGATTATGGCCATTCAACATTACAGTATAATTGACAGCTATCAATTTTAACATTTATCAGACTTTAAAAAATAACAGCTTCTAATTTAACCAAGCACATAAACCCATTATTTATCTGTGCCCTTCAGCAAGTAGGAAATATACGGAAATTGAATAAAGTTATCAAACACTAAATTCTAAATTAGATAAAAATGAATCCATAAAGCTACAAAAGTTATTGATTTCCTTTTTTTCTTTTGTTCTCTGATTAATAGACATTACAGCAGCTGGGTTATTAGCTTATTTGGCTGCTATTATTTTAAGAGCTGCCGCTGCTGAACTGGATCTGACACGCTCGTTTGTAGTTTCATTTGCGCTTTATTATGAAACGGTACAGGCTACAGCGCGAGCCACTGCATTTGTGCATGCAATTGAAGTACAAGTGTTACGAGCACAGTATAACAGCTCACAGGACAGGAAAATTTGTTTTTACTGACATACGGCCTGACAACATCTCATCTGACCGCAGTTTACTGTTGCTCTACTGAAGCTCCCTCGTCACCTACACCGTTTCCATGCTCGTTTGACTAGCACCTGGCGCTGAGATGAAGTGGAGTGTGCATCTGAAAAGTCTCCTGTTTGAAATCTTCTGTCTAAATAAACGTAATTCTTGTCAAGAAAAAAAGAGACAGAAGCAACAGTTGTGAGTGGGGTAGCCAACCCTAACTCCGCCCCTGCGTTAAATGAGTTAAATATTTTTGACTCCATTATACTGTAAAACATAATGGCCTCCGTTAATGCGCTAATATTGACAGCATTTTGTAAGGACGTAAATTTTGCCATATGACCTGCAAACTTGTCCCATACATATGTTTCCAGGCTCTTAATGCTCTAATTATGTGGTTATCAACTAAGCCTTTACCACATTGGGTCCATTAAAGCCTACTTCACACAAATATGGCTGTTTGAGTGTCCCGGTCCCATTGGGAAACGCATGTCATAAAACCCCCTTTGGCACACTGCCTCTTCTATTCACACCTGACAGCATAGAAGACCTTGCCAATGACCCATTTGCGCATGTAATTACAGCAATCCACTGACGAAGGTGGCGCAGAGCGAAGGTGTCTAATTTTGTGGAGTGCTCCCAAGGCCCTTTTCTTCCACTGGTTGACAGCTTTTGGAGAGCACTTTGAAAGCCAGATGAGGGTTTGAACTGGCAAGAGCAGTAAGAGCCAATGTGTGAAACTCAGGAAAGGAGGCCTGAAACCAGCTGCCCTTCTTCGAAGGATTAGGGAAGAAGAATTAGGAAAGGAATTAGGGCTTAAAACTTCATTTTTCCCAGCTTTGACCAGATTAAGTGCTACTCGCTGAAAGTCTTCCATTGAGCGCTAAAAGACCCAGCAGAAGATCTACGAATCGGTTTCACTCAGGGTCATTACACTGCACAATGGTCAACTGTGTAAAATAAACACACAGACATTTAACACAGCACTCAGAAAGACTCTTACGACTGAATCACATATACTAGACATACACTTAGTACATACGCACCATTTCAGTTGCGTTTGATACACCTGTACCATTTCTAAAGCTCTCTATTTTTCTCTCATGAGAAGTGAGGTTCAGAGATTCTTACATTCACACACAAACCAACACGTGTGCTGATCTCAGGCTCTGACAATGATCTGCCCTTGATGGCACCCATAATAACACTCGCGATGGAGCTGCTCTCAGATATATAATGGAAGAAGAGTGCAGGGGAAGGAAAGAGATGAACAGTTGAGAATGACGAGTAGGGCTGGGTATCGCGTTCAATACTTTTTAGGCACCGAGTGAAATGCCTTAATACCATCGAGTATCGAAAAACCTCTTGTCGTTCGGTACCGAACTTCGATACCTAAGGGGTTAATCTAGTCAATGTCAGTGTGCCAATAAACCTGCAGCACTAGGAGTGTTCGACTAGAAGTGGATTTCACACTGAACGTGGAATGCGCAGCCCTTCAGAGCGCAGCGGCAAAAGTTCAACTAATTTGAACTCACGTGAGGCTGTAGCGTAAAAGCATTACATCCCCCTTAGATGTAAGGCTACGTTTACACTGGTGCATTTTTGTTTAAAAATTAAAAACAATCCTCATCCATACTGGCATTTCAGAAAAGATATCTTTCCATACTACACGACCGAAAGTGTGCGTTACCTGATCATTCACGAACACTGTAGCATGATGCTACATAAGACAATAAATAAGATTAAAGGAGAAGTCCACTTCCAAAGCAAAGATTCACATATAATGTACTCACCCCCTTGTCATCCAAGATGTTCACGTCTTTCTTTCTTCAGTCGTAAAGAAATTATGTTTTTTGAGGAAAACATTTCAGCATTTTTCTCCATATAATGGACTGCTATGGTGCCCCAATTTTGAACTTCCAAAATGCAGTTTAAATGCGGCTTCAAACGATCCCAAAGGTCCAGGCAGAGTAAGACAAGACGAGCGTAAAAAGTATATAAATTATTATTTTTATGAAAATAACCAATGGTTTCACTAGATAGGACCCTTCTTCCTTGGCTGGGATCATTTACAACCACATTTAATTAAATTAAAAAAAAAATAATTTCCAGGGCTGTCAAACGATTAATCGCGATTAATTGCATACAAAATAAAAGTCTGAGTTTGCCTAATATATGTGTGTGTACTTTGTGTAATTATGATGTATAAATAAATACAAACACATCAATGTATATATTTAAGAAATATTTACAAGTATATGTATTTATTATAATTTTTATATAATTTATATTATATATAAATAAAAATATTTTGTACATAACATATTTCTCGGAAATATATACATGAATTTGTGTGTATTTATATATACATAATAATTACAGACAGTACACACACACATATTAGGCAAACTTTTATTTTGTATGCGATTAATTGCGATTAATCGTTTGACAGCCCTAATAATTTCTTTATGACTGAAGAAAGAAAGACATGAACATCTTGGATGACAAAGGGGGTGAGTAAATTATATGTGAATCTTTGTTTTGGAAGTGAACTTCTTTAATATTCCGCTTTTACTCAAAACTCATTATAAACCACCAGCGAGTGTTTGTAATAACTTCCGTTTGCCGTCGAATGTGTGTTTTGGCCATGTAATGTTGTTGAAATATGTTATGTCCTCTGTCAGCACAGCGATTACAGCATATATTGAGAAAGCATATAACGTTATACATACTGGCAGATGACGCTGGAAGGTGCTAGTGCTTGTCAGTAAATCAGTGGAAAATTAATAGAAATTATGATTCTGTCTGAGGTATGCATTTTAAAACTAACATGCACTAGTGTGAATGTAGCCTAACAAATGTGTAAACTGAAAACTTTTTGAGCTTTATTCAAATTATTTTCACTGATTTATGTTTAGGATTTATGTTTCTTTGTGCAGTGGCTCAGGGTTCAGGAAGCTGAAAAAAATTATTTCGAGATAATGTAATCGTGGTTAAAATTGATTTCATAAAATTGGTATCGAAAAAAGTATCGTTCAGGAGCCAGTATCAAAGTCATTGTATCAGTATCAGTATCGGCATCGATATCAGAAATTTTGGAACGATACCCAACCCTAATGACGAGAAAGCATCAAATGGCATTTGTGGTATATAGCACGGTGAAAGAATGAAAGAAACAAAACAACAAAGTGACAATGACGGAGAGCGTTCGAAAACAGATGAAGGGTGAGATACATAAACAGAGACTGAGAAAGACAAAAAACACAAAGGGACAGAGAGAAAGAGACAGAAAAAAACATCTCCAGCAGCTTAGCGGTCGATGGGCAGTCAATAAAGTGTCACTTTCTGCAAGCTAAGAAGCCAGCCTTGATGAGGAGATCTGACCAGGATCGAGGCTGAAATGAACGATTGCATTAGTGGCCGCAGCAACTAGTGCTTTACCCACTGGATGACCTTCCCTAAACCACAATCTCATATTAGACTCTAAGATGCCCCAGATTAAAAATAAAAATGTTTCGTAAGGATATCTAAAATGCCTAGCAGTGGAAAAAACACTGCTGAATTGTAAGGCTTCGAAGAAAGATAGACTCCCTGATAGTTTTCTGCTAGATTTAACTCCTTCATAATAGTGTTGTGCTAAAATAACACATTTAAGCCTTATTCACACGAATACGCTTTGGCCTTCTGTCCACACTGAGATGGCGTTTTTGTCAAGGAAAACAGAGCTTTTTAAAAACGCTCTCCAAAATGGATAATTGTAGTATGCACTGTGAAAGCAAAGAATTTTGGCAACGGTGATGCATGTTTAGTCATGCGATGCATTTTGCACCAATAGATATCTGTGTTCATACCAGTATTGTGTTTATGTTCTATTCACTTTCACAGTTTTGCTAAAGATATGTTACTTTGTACACTCTTGATATTACAGCCTTGCAAAGATGACTGAAAGTGTACTCACGATTGCTGTCTACAGCAAAACATGAGGGCAGTTGCATTTTAGATCAAACATATGTGACCCTGGACCACAAAATAAGTAGCATGGCTATATTTGTCGCAATAGCCAACAATGTATTGTAAACTTATTGATTTTTGCTTTTATGCCAAAAATCATTAGGATATTAAGTAAATATGTTCCATGAAGATATTTTGTAAATTTCCTAGCATAAATATATCAAAACTAAATTTTTCATTAGTAATATGCATTAGTAAGAACTTAATTTGGACAACTTTAACAGCGATTTTCTCAATATTTCGATTTTTTGGCAGCCTCAGATTCTAGATTTTCAAAAAGTTGTAGCATTGGCCAAATATTGTCCAATCCTAACAAACCATACATCAATATAAAGCTTATTTATTCATGATGTATACATCTCAATTTCAAAAAACTGACCCTTATGACTGATTCTGTGGTCCAAGTTCACATATAATGGGGAGTGAATGCAACCTGGATGCGAATGATGAGATATTTCCATAAATAAAATGATCCTGCTAGAAGAATTGCATGACTTAACATGTCTGTTCTGTCTGTATCTTTTCAGTGCGCTTTTATGAGGTTTTACACATGCACAGAAAGGCGAAATTAACGTTTTCCGACATTTCAGTGCGGATGAGAAACTTATGGAATATGCTTGAAAATGGTACTGAGAGCATTAAAAAAAAAAAAAAAAAAAAAAAAAAAAGCGCTGTTTTTAAATATGTCTGGATTAATGTAGATGTAGCCTTAAACTAAAATCACTTGTCTTAAATGCTAGTGAATTTAGGCTAAATATTACAAAGTCTTAAACTTAAATGTTGTTTATTGCCATTGATGGTTCCATGAAGAACCTTTAGCCTTCATGGAAACTTTCCATTGCGCAAACGGTTCTTTACAGTGGAAAACGTTCTTTGGATTATTATTAAAACGGTCTTAAAAGGGTTTTCGGAAACCCAAAATGAAAATACAAAAGAAACCCCTTTTGGAACGTTTATTTTTAATAGTGCATTAAGCAGTGTTATTAAATTGTGTTTTTGTATATTAACTCTAATTAAGCATTAGATAAAGGGAAGGAAATGTAAATTTAAAAAAAGGAAATGGGCATGCAAAAGTTAAATATTCAATCTACATAGAATACTGCAATATATAAAAATCTATGTCAGACAATAACCAATATGGTACCAATATACGTATAGTTCATTTCTAAATTCTGTACTTATGATGTAAGAAGGAGAGGGAAAAATGAATTGAGAAATCTGGAATTTGAACAAGCATGCAGTTTATTTCATCAAGTTTTTTAATCCTAGAAATAAAATATTTTATACACATTTATGTATTTATATTAAATACTCTTTAAGCCCCCCAACAATTCTCCTAGCACACCCCCTGCTGCTGTGGATTGTGACTGTCCGAGCAGCAAGATCCTGGCACCTTGTGTTTCCATCCAAACTCCCAGACACAGTGGGGTGGCACAGAGAGCAGCTGAAATGTTCCAGCGCTGTGGGTGCCAGTCTTTGCCATCGAGCCCCACTAATCCCTCTGGCACCACAGTGCCAATCTTTCACTCCAGTTTTACCCGCTGATCTTTAGAAAAGATCCAAATCAGCAGAGCAAAGCAAGCTGATAGTAAACAAGAGCTAGCTGCTAAAGACTATTCCAGAGAGGACTGCATAAAATATGACAGAACTATAGTTGAATATGTTCTCTTACATAAAAATGCTATGTTTCATTCACTTTGTTCTGATTGTCTATTTATAAAAGAGCAATGTTATTTTCCCTGAAGCTGATCTTATGAACTCATTTGACGATGAATGATTTAGTAAGGACGACGTGAGATTTTCCACCTCAGTAGAACAACAAGTAGTTTTTCTGTTTTTCTCTTTCAAGTTAAAGGTCATTTCTCAACTCAGAGGAATATGGATTCATTGCTCAGAGACCTAAACCAAATTTAGATATTGGCCTTTAACAACATGTGCCCACCAGGGAGCTTGTAACACCCAACAGCCGATGCACAAACGAAAAGCAAATGAAAACAAATGAAAGCATTTTCACAAGAGATTTACCTGCTTAGCAATCTTACATCAGTGAGGAGAACCATTACACATTAGAATAGACTAAATCGACTTAAAGATACCTTTTCTAGCACTTACGAAAAATTGAAAATATTTTTTTTATTAAAACGCACTTAAGCACCTAAAAAGATCCTTACAAAGAAATGATTAAAACTATACATTTACCAAAAAAAAAAAAAAGCCTTAAAATAAACTATTTTATTTACCTTTACTAAAAATTACTAAGAACCTTATAAACATTTTACCTTTGCTAAAAAGTACTAGCATTAGCATTAAACTATAAATGAGAATGTGGTCACATATTTCTCACACACTATGCAGTTTGAGTGACCTGATCACTTTGGACTCCAGTTGCACCTGTATTTAGAGCTAACCACTTCTGATCAGACCACATGAAACTCAAAAATACCAAAATACCAGTTATAAAATGGGGTCTAAATAAAAAAAAAAAAAGAAGGAGCAAGTTTCCTAAACCAGCTGCAAAGGTCTTAAAGGGGTCATGAACTGAGAAACCAAAATTCCCTTGATCTTTTGACATATAAGAGGTCACTGTACATCCTGTAAGCTTCAGAGCTCAAAATTTTCTTAGGTTAAGTCTAAAAACAGCTTAAATGTGACCCTGGACCACAAAACCAGTCATAAGTAGCATGGGTATATTTGTAGCAACAGCCAGCAATACATTGTATGGGTCAAAATGATCAATTTTTCTTTTATGCCAAAAATCATTAGGGTATTAAGCAAAGATCATATTCCATGAAAATATTTTGTACATTTCTTACCATAAATATATCAAAACTTAATTTTTGATAAGTAATATGCATTGCTAAGGACTACTTTAAAGGTGATTTTCTCATTATTTTGATTTTTTTTTTTTGCACCCTCAGATTCCAGATTTTCAAATAGTTTTATCTCAGATATTGTGCTATCCTAACAAACCATACAAAATTGACCCCTATGACTGGTTTTGTGGTCCAGGGTCACATATTGAAGCCAATCTGTCAAAACAACAGGTTGTGGAATATGCCACTCTTCTCCTCTGCAAAAGAAAAGCAATGCCTGCTTCTACATCACTGCCTGTTTAGCCCCGCCCACCGATTCGTGCACATAGTAGGTAATAACAAAAGAGGCAAACACAGGTCTATGCACAAAGCAAACGATAAAGATGGCGCCAAAGAAGTTGTGAAAAAAACAGTCTTTGCACTGCCATCCTTCTGACCCCAAAATTAGGAAAGAGTGGATGAACTTTATTTTTAATGAAGCTCCAGACTGCGTAGGTAAGAACTTGGTCCTTTGTTCACTTCATTTTACTGCAAATTCCTTTACAAACAAGCCACAATTTGACACAGGATATTCACACATAGTTTTGATATGTATATGTTTTTTTGATCTAAATCACTGCAGTGTAATCTATGAAAAATTGCAAAAATGTTAGCCAATCATAGCAGTGGGCGTTTGCTTCCGAGTCTACAATCCACCACAACTATTCAAACAGAGCGTTCTGATGAGGGGGCTTAAAAACATTGATTTATGCTTTTTGATGTAAAAATCTTGCTAACATTATAAGTGCATCTCAGAGAACAGTACAAAATAATAAAAGGCAGTTCACGACCCCTTTAAGAATCTGGACAACAAATGCTACCATGTACTCACCAATTACGCTTCTAGCCTAAAAATAAGCCCTAGCATGTTACAGGCATCAACAAAGGGAAGTGAAATTCTTTTCCTTTCCAAAACACCTCCAGCTCCAGCACAAACTCCAGACTCAAGCCCAGCGGAGCTCCTCTTTGCTCCTCTACACTTTCTATTCAAAGACAGTCAAACAAACCACCAACCTCAGTGGATTTTGCAGATGCATCCCAGGATAAATGAGCCTTTAAGAATTGAAAGCTCTATAAACAACCAAGCCCTGAGATGTTTACATTTCAAACACTGAGGTTTGTCTCCAAGGACTTCAGGCTTTGCTAGTTCCAGTAATTTGGGAGCTGGAGACTGCTGTTATGATGGGTATTTCTGCACCACTGAGGGTTGATGGTTTACTGATTTTAACCAGAACAGATTGCAGTCGGTTCATTTTTAGTGGCACTCAAGAAATGAAGCTCACTATTGTCAGAAAATAGTGTCCTCGTAAGATCCATGACTGGAAAGGGATTAAACTCCTCAAAGATGCAGGTGCTGAAAAACGAGTCTATTTTCCCAATTTACTGTATAAATGCCTCTAGAGTTCTCTTCTGTCTCCGTCTTATCTTTCTCTCCATACGTTACGTTTTTTTCTCGTCTCCTGGACTGTAAATCTCCATATGTTGATATCATTTATTCTGTCTGTTGGCTGAAGAAATTCAAATATCTCTTTGTGTGCGACTTCTGTTTGGTTCTACAGTGTGGATATAAGCCAGAATGAACTCTGCTCATTTCTATCACTTTCTCTTGTGACCTTGAGGCCATTTTGCCACTTCCTGCCACGGCTCATCAATCACAATGTCTCCTGACCCGTCTAGTGCGCTAATCTCCATATAATCCCACCATTACCGTGAACGGCTCATCTTTTTGTGTCTAGTGTGATTCCTGTTCATCCTCTCTGCCACTTTCCCATTCTCCCCAGTCTGCCCGTATCATTATATTGTATTTCCCAAAGCAAATTTTAATAGAAATCCCCTTCTGCCCCAAGGATGACCCGCATTAAAACAGCACATTTATTTTTGAGCGACAGAAGGTTCACGCAGCCCCCAGTACACCTTTGTCTCATTTGATTCAGCGCCTTCCACGCTTGCCTGAGATTTACATTTCATCTGCAAAGACCCTGCCTATATTAATAACTCCGGAGGTATTTGTCAGAGCTCGGAACGAATGGTGAATGAGTAGATGCTGCCATAAAATGATTGCATTTTCCCTCTCGTTGGGGCTGGAAATAGCTTAGTTTCTGAAACGGTTTACCACAAAGACAACAAGGGCGAAACTATGTCTTGTTTGTGATAAGAACAAATGTAGAATATGAAGTCATTTACATTTTCAATGTTATTTTCAATTTTTATACATTACGGAAACACTAAATCCTTTTTTGTTCTGCATCTCTCTCAGCTGTGGAGAACAGGGATGCTGAAAACAGTGGTTTGAATTTACATGAATTAATCATGCATATTGTTCCACACAAATCAATTAGGTCACATCAACTGATTTTTTTTCATTCAAATGATTCTTTGTCAGAAAACATTGTTCATGTACATTCAACATAATTGGAATAAAATCATTTTTTTTGCAGTCTCAACATAATTTTATGTCTGCCCACTGCATGATCCATTTTCATTTGTGTCACATTACTGAATTATATTACCAGGTACTACGAACTAGCTATCTACTAACTAGAAATAGAGCACAGAGAGTAAAGAAACATTCAGGACCCCATCTTTATGTATCAGAAACAGTTCTAAATCAAACTGACCCTTCGCAAAGACCCACCCTCCTTAGTTACTGTTGTTATGTCCGACAAACGGCTCTTCAGTGTGTCGTGACAGATCACTGTGTGGCCTTATTAGATCAATGACATGTGAACAGATTGTCTTTTACTTCTTTGCTTAAAGCATAAAAAAACATGAATGAACATCAGAACGTATTTTATTTCAACCGCGAAAAGACGTCAATATACACAATTAAGTCAAAGCTAATCTACTCTCCTGTCTGATTTGTTGTCGGGCAAAATGGCGGATTAGGCATTATTATTGGTCAGATCGCCTGTCATTTAAGCTGTTTGTGAAGAGTCAATTGTATCTGGACCATTCTTTACATTTTACCCTCAAAATCAAGTTCCAAGCGAAAAAAAAAAAGAAAAAAAGAAAAAAAAAGCAAGTATGAACTCTGAGAGGAACAAAATAACAGAAAAATTAATACCTGCTGTTAACCAACTTCTTTGCCTTGGCAGTTCAACATAATTGTAGCAATAAGCGAAGGTGAAACATTCTCCACAACCTATCCGCAGAAGTGCACTTAAAGGAGAAGTCCACTTCTAGAACAACAATTTAGAGATAATGTGCTCACCCCCTTGTCATCCAAGATGTTCATGTCTTTCTTTCTTCAGTTGTAAAGAAACTGTGTTTTTTGGGGAAAACATTTTAGACGTTTTCTCCATATAATGGACTGATATGGTGCCCTGAGTTTGAACTTCCAAAATGCAGTTTAAATGTGGCTTCAAACGATCCCAAATGTGGTTGTAAATGATCCCAGCTGAGGAAGAAGGGTCTAATCTAGCGAAACGATCTGTTATTTTCTTTTAAAAAATACTATTTAAATAATTTTTAATCTCAATCGCTCGTCTTGTCTTGCTCTGTGTATTCTGCCTCAAGACAGTTAGGGTATGTCGAAAAACTCAGATTGTATTTTCTCCCTCAACTTCAAAAATCATTTCAAAATCATCCTACATCGCTGCAGAAGTTCCGACCCAGTCTTTGCAAAGTAAACATGCAAAGAAGATCAAACACCCTTAACAAAAAAAGGTAAAACAGCGATATAGGACGGATTTGAAGTTGAGTTTTTCGACATACCCTAACTTTCTTGAGCCAGAATACACAGAATTCAGGGAGAGCAAGACAAGACATTAAAAAGTACATAAATTGTATTATTTTTATGAAAATAACCGATCATTTCGCTAGATTAGACCCTTCTTCCTCAGCTGGGATTGTTTACAACTGCATTTGGGATTGTTTGAAGCCGCATTTAAACTGCATTTTGGAAGTTCAAACTCAGAGCATTAGTATCAGTCCATTATATAGAGAAAAATCCTGAAATATTTTCCTCAAAAAACATAATTTCTTTACGACTGAAGAAAGAAAGACATGAACATCTTGGATGACAAGGGGGTGAGTACATTATCTGTAAATTGTTGTTCTGGAAATGGACTTCTCCTTTAAGTAATGCATTATGTGGAAGTAATATCAAAAATTTGAATGTCTGATTCCTCTTTATGCCCTGTTAGTTGATTTATTGTAGCTTTCATGCACTGTTAGTAGGGCTGTCATGATTCTTTGATTCAATCAGAGTACTCGATTTAAAAAAATCCTTGACTGCAATTTGCCCGTGTCGAGTAACCGTCAAAATACTGGAAGTGGTGCATTCCACATACAAGAATCCATGAAATGCATTATTAGACCGATTTAAAAATCATAATAAAGCATAAAGCTATTTTGAGTTCACAAACGCTATGATTCAATTAGATAAATATATGCAATGCAGGTTTAATATATGTGCTTTAATTATTTACATGCACAGAGGTTACGTGCAACAGAGTGGCTCAATTCACAGTAAATGCTGCTCCACACAAACTGTCATTATTTACATGTGTGGAATCTCTCAAACTCCATCTTACAATACTGCTGTGAGTTTGGGTTTATTATAACATTCATCTGGGAACGCCATTTCATCAGATTTGTAAGGTAATTAATTTATAAACCTACAGAAGCACAGAAGAATACATCAGTATCTTTCTCAATATGCTAAATCAGGAGTGGCGAACTCCAGTCCTGAAGAGCCGCAGCCCTGCAGAGTTCAGCTCCAACCCTAATAAATCTCAGCTGCCTATAGCTTTCTTCAGACCTTGATTAGCTTGTTTAGGTGTGTTTGATTAGGGCTGAAGAAAAACTCTGCAGGGCTGCGGCTGTCCAGGACCGACATTCGCCACCCCTGTGCGAAATGTCTGTTGCGTAATGTACATAGTTATATTGTTTATAATAATATATAATGTTTTTTAACAGTTTTGTTCAATAAAAACATATGATTACTTGCTTTTGATACTTTATTTGAAGTCATTATTATTGCCTCATTGCTATTATAAATGAATTTTAAATAAATCTATGAAAATCTATAAATCTAAATAAGTCTATTGTTCACTTTGGTCTGTTCTTATTACCACAAGAAAATAAATTATCTGATTACTCGATTAATCATCAGAATAATTGACCGATTACTGATTAACCAAATTAATCATTAGTGACAGCTCTAATTTTTTGACATATTCACATTTGGAATTGAACGTTTAGTTCCTGTAAGTGACCATATTGAGTATTTGGTCTCACTTTTTCCTACACAGTATTCAGAGAAAAACGTCTTTCCATAACAGAAGTAATTTGAAATGTTAATATTAATTTAACACATAAACAATTAAATGTGTCACCCTTCAATTATTGGGTTAAAATAGGTTTCAGCCTTAGAAATAGTATATAATTTAACAATCCGAGATAAAGCGCCACCTTCTCATTGAAGCTAGGTTACGGACAGGATTTCCCAGTCCGAGAGCTTTTCAAAAGGGCTTTTTTTATCAGATGAACTTCTGAATTATATCCGTTGTGAAGTTTTAAAAGCCTTTTGCAGCCGCAGTGACACATACTGATAAACAGTGCATCTGACTCAGTAAGGACTGCAGTACAGAAACAGTGCACATGTTCACACTCAGCTTGAATGTTAAGCACACAAACTCCCGAGCACAGCCAGACACTTTTCCTTAGTCTTCACCTCCCATTCCAGACGGCACTGCGCCCGTCTTTATCGCGGCAGCTGAAACGGGGAGATTAGATTATTCTCTTTCTCATTCCTCTAAGCTTGTTACCATGGTGATACCACGGTGACTGAGGAAGGTCCTCACCCGGAGACGGCTGTGCAGCTGACTGTCGTCACCTCAGGAACGTGAGGTCATTAATTTCCCTCCGGTAAAAGCTGCAGAGTATTTTAGAACAGTTTAAGGCACGACTTAACAACCAATATTATGTGAAAGATCAAATGCAGTCGACCGCAGCTGCAAAGACCAAATAAACACGCGACGAAAACCCAAAGCACACAAGCCAACTCCCTTAAAGACTGCTTCCTGTGTCTGTGTTGTCTGTATTGATTATAGAAAATCTACCAAAATTAAATACATAATGGATCCTCGACGCAGAGCCCTGGATACACAGTAAATGGATTACATTTGGAAGTAATTAGAAATAATGAAGTGCTGCTGGAGCCGTACTGCTGCAGTTTTGACAGCTGAAGTGATACAGCGATTAATCATTGAATAAAATCGGGCGTTTCTCGCGTTACAGAGATGGAACAAAGATGTTTGCTTCTTGAATTAAAAGCAGGCAGTAATAAATACAACAAAATTAAAATAGAAATAAGAAGGCACAACAAAAACTTAGTAGTTAGTTTCGTCGTCATCTACTCACGTCCTCACGCCATATATTTTTCTCATGGAACTCAAAAGGAGAAAACTAGCGCTAAGTAAATTCATTTAATTAGATCTAATGAGACTATTCTCAGGTGATTTCTCTAGTACTTTTCCAAGATTGTCTTCAAACATTAGGACTGCAATTAAATTCAGTTAAGCAACAACCAAAACACCATTTAATGTTTTAAACAAGGGGTCAGTGTTTGGCTGGTTAGCGTGACCATATTAGTCTCTGCTACCTACCATAACGACACCACCTGATTCCAAACAGCATCTTTTTCCATAGATCATTGGTAGCGCTGTATTTAATTTTTGACAGGAATGAAAACCAGGCTGTGAGGCATAGAGTACAGTGTGTTCAATGGATTGTACTGTTGTTTAATGACATACTGGGTGTTCAGCTGACAAAAGAAAAAACTTTCAGTAAAAAAAAAAAAACCCATAAAACAGTCTGTGAATAAGGCATGATCTAGAACTTTTATATACTCCATGGTTTTTCATCCGTCTTAAATTCAATATGGCGTCTAACCTGATTAAAGGGATAGTTCACCCCAAAATGAAAATTCTGTCATTAATTGCTCACCCTCGTTCATCTTCAAAACACAAATTAAGATGTTTTTGATGAAATCCAAGAGTTTTCTGACCCTGCATAGACAGCAACGCAACTGACACGTTCAAGACCCAGAAAGGTAGTAAGGATATTGTTAAAATAGGCGATATGACATCAGTGGTTCACCCTTAATTTTATGAAGCTACGAGAATATTTTCTGTGTGCAAAGAAACAAAGAAGACAAAAATAACAACTTAATTCAACAATTTCTTCTTTTCCACGTCGGCCTTTGACATGCGTTCACGAGAGTATCACAAAGCATGCGTATGCTGACACATGAGCCGGTGTTCTGACGTAGAACGTCCATCTCTCTTAGTTCATCATCTGAATATTCTGGTTCAAATAGGTAAAGCTGGGCAAAAAAATTGGGAAATCTTCAGGCATGTTTACGAAGACTGTTTTATGTATAACATGTGTCGTCTTCTGCATGTAAACAATGCTAAATCAGAACGCCGGCTCCTGCGTCAGCAGCACCACACACACACATTGTTATCAAGCGGCAACCTCCCTCTTGAAGCCAACACGGAAGTGACTAAAATTGCAATTCATCGACTGGCCACTAGAGGTTGCAAAAGGGAGTCAATCCCATAGACTCACCATGTTAAAATGCCCAACTTTACAGCAGAAAAAAATATGTTTACAGCCTGGTACAAAAAGTGGTTTTGGTCTATATAGGTAATTTTGCCCTTCAGGTCTACTGTCAGGGGGTAAATTTTTTTTATAACTCATCTGTTTAATTTATATTAAGCCTTGAAGTTCTGCATAATTTAGGGCGTGGCCACTTGAGTGACAGGTGGATTGCCGCTGCTGTCACCACTGTTGCGCTAGGCGGGCGTGGTTTCAGCAACCAGCTCCACCCACGTCCCGCCTCTTTGCCCATTTTCGATTATCCGAGAGTGGCGTGCAGTGACGCGATTCTAAGATGGCAACGGCCGACTCTCACCCACTAAGAGCTTCAAAAATGCTCTTCAGAAACCTACTGGTGACGTCACGGACACTATGTCTATATTTTTTACGGTCTATGATTGTGATACTCTTATGAACACACGTCGAAGACTAACACATTGTTGAATAAAGTCGTAAAAGTATTTGCGTGGCTTCATAACATTACAGTTGAACCACTGATGTCACATGGGCTTTTTAATGATGTTCTTACTACCTTTCTGGACCTTGAATGTGTCAGTTGCATTGCTGTCTTTGCAGGGTCAGAAAGCTCTCGGATTTCATCAGAAATATCTTAATTTGTGTTCTGAAGATGAACAAAGGTCTTACAGGCTTGGAACAACATGAGGGTGAGTAATTAATGACAGAATTTTTATTTTTTGGGTGAACTATCCCTTTAAGGTCTATTAATGACCTGATCTGTGTATAAATGACACACATTTTTTTGCATGCAAATGCTTTTGAATATACTAAAATGCATATTTTATTAGTGCTTGATGTGTTTTTGAAGGTACATCCATATAGGACTAATTGGAGTCATTAAAATCCAATGCCATGCACTGCTGATGGGAATCATTATATTTAAAATAACTTGGTGACTAAACTTCATTAGAAGTAGAAGTACTGTAATATCAATTGTTTCGAAACATTTGATAATCAGAAAAGGCCATCAACCTTAATAATCACTGGTTTCTCTACATTGCATTAGTCTGAAGTGTAAACCGTGTTATTCTGCATGCAGTCTCTGTTACGTGGAGCTCAGGGAGCTCGAAACAGCCTGAGCGGCTGCTCTCTGTGCTGTGCCGTAAGTGTCCAGCAGCCTGCATGCCCAGCAGGCAACCCATATGATTTATCTGCAGCCATTGAAATACATTTGATTTTTATCACACCGATAGTGCTGTGCTTACCTAAATGCCCTTCTTTCTCACTCTCTTTCTGTTCCATCCATAAACCGCAATCATTTCTCCCCTTCCCTTACCCAGCCTTTATCACCCTCATCTTTCTCTTCCTCCTCTTTACTTATCTTTCTCTTTATCGGCCTTCCATTTCTCTTTCCCTCTCCTTTCCTTTCTCCACTCATTTTATCGATGTGCACGTCCTCTGGTCTCTTATCACTCTTCTTTTGTCTCTCTATACATATTTTCTCCTCTCCCCTCATCATCTTGTCTTCTCCACTCTCACTATGTCTATTGTTCCGGTCCGCAGAGAGCCGTTTGCTGTCATCTACTAACGCAACACCATTTTTCCAACAAAATATCTACATACTCTTAATTGGCATACTTGGTAAATGAGGAGTTCATGAGCAATTAAGTCCTTCATAAGCGCTGTAGTTTTTTTAAAAAAAGCTTTTCAAACTTTTGAAGCTTTGGACGCAAAATATAAAGGAAGCTTTAATCACCAGTTTATATTTTGTAAGAAAATGTTAAGTGCAACATTATAAAGACATGTTGTTTGCACAATAATTAGCTTTTATATTGTTACTAAACTGATGCAAAGCGCTAAGCTATTAGAGTATTATCTGGAAAATATCATAACATATCTGTTTTCTACCCACTATTAGTGTTGTAAACAAACCTGAAGAAAAACATTTGATTCAAATTTGTTACAGTACTTTCCACAATTTTACAGTTAACTCACAGTCTCAAATATACACACTACTAATATTTTTCAGTTTAAAAATCCTTGTTCTAAACAATGTTTGTAATTTCAAGGTATAATTATTAAAGAAGTAGTTCACTTCCAGAACAAAAATGTACAGATAATGTACTCACCCTCTTGTTATCCAAGATGTTCATGTGTTTCTTTCTTCAGTCGGAAAGAAATTATGTTTTTTGAGGAAAACATTTCAGGATTTCTATCCATATAATGGACTATTCTGTGGTGCCCCCGAGTTTGAACTTCCAAAATGCAGTCTAAATACAGCTTCAAAGGGCTCTAAATGACCCCAGCTGAGGAATAAGTATCTGATCTAGGGAAACAATCGGTTATTTTCTAAAAAAAAAAAAAAAAAAAAAAGTACAATTTCTATACTTTTTAACCTCAGACGTTCATCTTGTCTCGGTCTGCGTGAACTCAGTGTA
Source organism: Cirrhinus mrigala (assembly GCA_036247105.1). NCBI lineage: Eukaryota > Metazoa > Chordata > Actinopteri > Cypriniformes > Cyprinidae > Cirrhinus > Cirrhinus mrigala. The sequence goes on from CM070015.1 coordinate 16,503,798, forward strand.
ATCTAGGTCAATACAGTTAGGGTAGGTCGAAAAACTCCCATTTCATTTTCTCCTCCAACTTCAAAATCGTCCTAAATCGCTGCATTGTTCACAACTCAGTGTTTACAAAGTTAACATGCAAAGAAGGTCAGAGGCCCTTCACAAAAAAAAAAGTAAAACGATTTTAAAGTTGGAGGAGAAAATAAGATGGGAGTTTTTTAACATACCCTAACTCTACTGAACCGGAAAAAAACAGAGTTCACGCAGACCTAGACAAGATGAGCGTTTGAGGTTAAAAAGTATGTAAACTGTAATTAAAAACAGGTTTTAAAAAATAACCAATCGTTTCACAATATAAGACCCTTCTTCCTCGGCTGGGATTGTTTAAAGCCCTTTGAAGCTGCATTGCATTTTGGACGTTCAAATTCACGGACACCACAGAAGTCCATTATATGGAGAGGAATCCTAAAATGTTTTTCTCAAAAAAAACAATTTCTTTCCGAAGAAGAAAGAAAGTCTGAACATCTTGGATAACAAGGAGGTGAGTACATTATCCCTAAATTTTTGTTCTGAAAGTGAACTTCTCCTTTAACACATAAAATCTGTGTTAATCTGACTTACACTTAAAAAGTCAGTTTAGTGTCAGTAAGCTGAAAAAAAGAAAAGTACTGTGAAATATATATATATATATATATATATATATATATATATATACACCCCAATGCCTATTCCAGATGGGATTCAATTTCTCCGAAAACTCCAGAGGATTAAACTCACAAAGTAGTGTAACATATAAATTTACCAAACCTCCCCAGGGACAAACAGCCCCGTCCAAATGACACATATACCAACCAAGCTGCTGCTATTTGCAAAAAGCCCAGACTACATCTAGTCAACAGGAAATGGCTGGCAAAACAAGACCACAACATGCAGCAGTATGCAGGGGGATGTTACAGTACTCAATTAGCGGATGTGGCCTGTTTGGTTGAGAGTGAGGAATAAAAGGGTTGACTGGAAGAGCGAGAGATTAAAATCAAAGAAGAGTGACACATTTTAAGCGATGCAAATATACAGCTCGAGCCGCAGACTGTTCTACTGTCAGTCAGACATTGCACTTTGGGGGGAAGAGTGTAATAATTCTGTTTCTCTGAACAATACGGGAGTGGGTGTAATTGAATCTCAGTTTCAGTGGGCGGCTTGTGGAGGAGAGCAGATGACTGCTGACAGGCTGAGAGGAAGTGAGTGTGTGTTTATGAGCATCATCTGCGGGGAAGTGTAAACAAGTGCAGAGTGATTTAATGAGCAGTATACACACAAATTCAGGTGTCAAAATTGGACTATTTAGAGCTGGTCTGCCTTACCTTCATCTCCTGATCCCGAACCAGCATCTGCAAAACACAAAAAGCAGGATATTACATCAAAGTCTTCTTCAAAGTCTTACATTTTATCATTTTAGTGCTGGGACGGGTTCCAGCAACCCTATGACTCTATAAGACAAGCGATTTGGAAAATGGATGGATAAACCGTGTACATTATTACTCATCTGGGTCTCTGGAATCTGCATACTATTCCAATATACAGTACAAATATGGTCTTATGTACTTGAACTGTGGGAGGATCAAAGGTGAATATGTGACCCATTTGGCTCATGTAGGCAGAAGTGGGCTGCACAAATGATGAAAGAGGGAAATATTATAAATGCACACATACTCTGATTCATCGCAGTCTGACTTAGAATCAGCGTTTCAGCTTAAACCATAGAAACTATAACCCTTCCGCACACGCGTTGCACATAAGAACAGAAAAGTCTAGGGCTTCGTGATTTTGCTGCCACAATATTTGTTTAACCATGACTCTAACATCAAGTATAGCCTCAAGTATACATTGTAATGTAAATGATGCCATCCGACTGGATATGAAGGTATGAAAAGACACTCAAGTGAAAATGAGGAAAGGATAGCAAGATAAAACCATGCACATGAATCATCAAACAAACACACTAGAGTTTTTAATTTTTTGCATCTTTAGAGAACATAAAATGATCTATTTTTCCTTTAGATTTTTTACATCATAACTTAAGATTCGTACATTTGTTAGTTTACGTCAAATTTCATCTTAACAAGCTATAACCACCATATGCCCAGTGGTAAACACATATACACACACACAAACACACTAGAGGCCTTCTCAGGTCCTAAAATCTGTACCCGACCCGAATCGAACCGAATCACTACTTACCCGAACCCAACATACATAAATTAATTTTTAAAAAAGAAAAACGACTGACCCGAGCCCAACCAGACCCGATGGCATTTAGGCTATTTCCGAACCTGACTGGACCAGAATGTCAACAGCACTGACGTGCGCACAGCCTTCAGCCCCACAGTCAGTAAAGAAAAAACACTTTGTCTTGCTGACTGATTTGGCCAATGCTCCATTACTTTCATTTATTTATTTACTTATTTATTATTACTTTATATTTTTGCCTGCCTGATGGATACATGTTATTTCTGAGTTTGGCTTTCAATTGTTGCCAGTGGATTTGAAAAATAAATGTGATAGCTTGATAAAAATTAAATCGACAGCCTAATAAATCATGCATTCGCTAGTGTGGTCTGCAACGTTATTTACCTCCTGTGAAGGGCTTCTGCACACAAAAAAGAAAAGCCCTGCGTGAAGACGCAGCATAATGAAGCATGTGGATTTTCCTGATGGATCTCATATCTATAAGAGGTTACAAATGTATGGTTCTTTTCTATGTGCATTTCTCAAAAATGAACTTAACACAAACGTGCAAGTAGGCTAAGCATCTGGGATAGTTTAAAAGAATTTGGGTCTTATCGGGTCCATTCAGAAAAAGCTTTTATTTTAATTACCCGATCCGTGTCCGAGGGACTCGTACAAGTTGGGTCGGACCTCAGGTTTTCAGATCCAAGTGGACCTGTGAAGACCTCTACACACACACACACACACACACACAGACACACAATAGTTCTGACTGGTTTATTTGCTGTCAGTTTTTCTAATTGCCTGACAGTTACATTCTTGATTCAGAGACATGCCGCACACAATCTGTCTTTGACCATCTGAGCGATGCTCTCTGGCCATCTGTACATGAAATGCTCAGCCATGGCTTTAATGCAAAGAATATGTTCAAACCTGTCAAAATACTTTCACTTGTTTAATTTATATGCTTTCACAACAATATCACCTGCATACGTGTATAAAATTATAAAACATGACAAATACTTACGGCTGACATATAAATAACAATCATAACAGAATGTGTACATTTATTTTTATGGTAGTATAATAATCTGGTAGAAAGAACATTATTAAAATGTAATTGATTTTCACCATAACAATTCAATCACAGAACAAGATATATGAAAGATATTGGAGTGTCTATTTACACTAACTGCAAATAGCCCACCTTGTTGGAAAAGGCTATTTACAGTACAATAACATTGCCCACCAATGTGTCATTGGGCTAGACAACGTTACAAAAGACGGCTATCAAACAGCTCCAGTTGTGTAGGTAGTAAAGCATATAGCACTGCTTTTTTGACGTGGTTGACCAGAGTTCACATCTGAATTCATTTATTTTCAATAAAAATGAAGTAAATAACCAAAAAGTGGAAAATAAAGTACCTCATGGGTGTTGGGTAGGATTAGGGTTAGGTGAAGGGAGGGCTTTATTGTCCAATAACCTGACACCCATGTAATAATATTAATAAAAATGACAGTTTACACTCAGTACATTATTATTCTATACTAAAGTGCAAATACTGTATCTGCCACTAATTAATATAAATAGCATAAATAATATTTACACTTATTGCAAAGAAAATACACTTTTACAATGGGTTAACAGAATCTTTTGCCATTTCCACTTAGTGTAAATAGTACCTATAAATACATATATCAATTCCCACTCTAAATATATCTTAGTAAAATACAATTTTAGTTTTAATTAATTTAAATGTAATGATTTAATGATTATGTTCAGCATCATGAAGCAACCCTCTACATTGCAAGTAAATCACTCGCACATGCGACTAAATCTTTACTCTGGGCGACTAAACAATGTCTAATATTAGTCACTGGCTAATAAATTCTCAGATTTTACCCGCCAGTGTGCGAGTTGGATGCTAAGTGTAAGTTTAGCACAGATATATTTTCACTCGCCAAACAGTGACTGAGCGCTTCACAGTTTCATTCTCTGTCAAGCGATCTGTTATTTTTCAGTTCAGTATTTGACGTACCGTAAACTCTAGTGTGAAGGTGCACGACTCGCTTTGTCTCATACACACAAAGAGAGAGAGTGAGAGACTCTTACATACAATGCTGAATTTACACGCTACATGTAAACGATATTCTTTTTCGTATTTTCCTGTCAAAATAACTCCTTTGGAATTCTTCAGCTTTTGCGAACTGCCGGTTTCTTCGGAAGTGGGCGGAGCTAATGCGCTCATTGGCAGGTGCTCACCTATTATCGTCCCTGTTTTGATTTCAGCAAATCAGTTCAAGCGAACGCACGCAACCTGATCTGATTAATATTCATGAATCCAGCAGCTCATAAATCCTTAGCGCGTTTTATATTGTTCTTATTAGTCGAACTTGTATAACAGTAATAAATTATTATTATTATTATTATTATTATTATTGTTCAGTTTTATTGTTAAATTTTTCCCGTTTTTTTTTTTTTTTTACAGAAACACTGAATGACCAAAAAAGCACCATGGCCAGTCCAAAGTTCAGTTAAAATGACTAATATGCATTCATACATGGTTATCAAGTTTTAATTCTAATTACTAAAATTCTATCATTATCATATTATAATGCTTGACTGACTGATATTTAGAGTGTACTTTCAGATATTTAAAACGCCGTGCCATTTTACAAACATTCTACAGGTAAACAAAATGTGTTAAACAGTAATTATTTGTGCTACAAACAAGTGTTTATACTTACTATAATAAATGAAACTAATATGATAACAAATCTGCTATCAGCTGACACCAGGAAATATCATCACCACGCCTTGCACAGATGGAAATGGCAGCGCTCTCTCTTATGTAAAAAAAAAAAAAGTACAAATGTAGAGTCATTCATTAGAATGTTACATTTGAAATATAATATGTACAGATAAATAGTCTACATTCAACAACTATCCATCCTTGTATTCACTAACGATCCATCCTTGTACTCAATTCATCATTCCTTATAAAAACTGAAACTTTAAAAGGCAAAAACTAAACTGAACCCATGAACCTGTCCTGAAGCGCTTGGTCAAAAAAGTGGAAAACCTTCAGCAGCCTCAAAAATTCATGAAGTTCCCTAGTACATCAAAAAGACTATTTCACAGTGAGACTGGAAGAGTAAAGCGAGACGAACAGTCTGTTTCTCGGCACACTTCTTCCTGTGAGACCGGACTCTGCTGAGTTTGCTGGCACGAAACAATGGCAGGAGTCTTATTAAGTGTAAGAGACCTTTGTTCCTCATTCAGAGGTATCAGCGGGTTACGCATCTCCTCTGCCTTTGTCATTTATCAGGAGGAATGTGTTATGAGGTGACTTTGCACTTTTTTATCTGGGCTCCCACGATGCAATGGGGTTGAATGAACTTGAGCTCAAGGCTCAGAGGCAGATGGTCTCTGTCAGCAGAGACAAACGCAGCTGTGATTTAACATGCCACGGTCGTTGTTTTAACACACAATTAACTATTTCCAGAACAGCAGGCTTGACCGACATGTGTGTGTCAAGTAACATATCAATACTTAAGCTGTTGAGCTGTTTACGTGAATGTTTTGAGAATGTAATAGTCATTTCCTGGAACATGATGCATACTCCCTGCATGGAGAAAGCTGCTTTAGCACTACATGGAGTGCGATTACGCAGAAAGGCTATCTTAACCTCGATTTCCAATGTCGAAAATGAACTGCCTTCTCCTCTCTACAGTTACGCACCACTAAGCTAATGGCTAGCTGCCCCGCGCCGCACCGAAAACTCAATATAAGCGCGTGGCCCGTCTCCTTAATCAGCGCATTATTCATACTGATCTTACAGAAGCACGGCGGTGAACTTGCCACCGTTTGCGAGGTAAATAGCCCACTTATCAATGCCAGAAAAAAAGAGAGAAGCATATACTCACCTCTGCGATACTTCTTAATATTTGGCACATAAGACCCAACTGAAAGTTGCAACGAAGCACAGCAAAGACTTTTTGGGAAACTAAGCTACAGTCAAATTTCAGTAGCCAAGCGTGATGGAGGAGAGGTTTGACACAGTAAAGGATGGTGAAATTACTTAGTGAGACAAGGGAAGAAACATAATTTCACTTCCAAGAGTATTGGAAGTGACTGTTTGTGAATGGGATTACAGCTGAATTTAGTGACTATGCCAGTAACTCATGGACTTCAAACAGTACCATAACTATTAATGCTGACTGTAGGCTAGAAGGCAAGGATTGTAACTGACAAGCACAATGGCACTTTTGATGCCATTTAGTGTCATTAAACATGCAGAATGGGACCACATGCAGAATCAGCACCATGGAGAGCACCAAACACAGGCCAAATCTGAAACCTTGTGCAATAAATAAATAAATAAATATAAATCTGTCCAAAAGAATTTAGATAAAATCTCACGCCATCCAATCTGTTGATCAAAAGGAAAGGTAAAGACATTTACAATCTTACAAAAATATTTAAAAAATTATTTTTTTCTCTGATGGGAATTAGCTTTGTATGGAAACCTGTTTCTGCTACTAAAACACTACAAGAAAGATAAATGCGACTTTTTACCTCACAATTCTAACTTTTTTCGCGTAATTGTGAGTTTACAACTCGCAATTCTGACTTTTTCCTCAAAATTGCATAATATAAAGTAGCAATTGTGAGTTATAAAGTCAGACTTGCATGATATAAACTCACAGTTGCGAGTTATAACGTGTTATAAGAATGGCAGGATATAAACTTGTGACTGCGAAAAACAAAAACAGAATTTCAAGATAAAAACACTTTTTTCTCACAAATACGAGTTTGTATCTCGCAAGTCTCACTTTTTATTCTCAGAATTGTGAGATATAAACTCGCATTTGCAAGTTATAAAGTCCAGTTCTGAGGGGAAAAAAGACTGATATTTTCTCAAAATTGTGAGATATAAACTCGCAATTGCGTATTATAAAGTCAGAACTGCGAGATATAAACTCGCAATTCTAAGAAAAAAAGTCAGAATTCAGTTTGTACCTCATTATTATGATTTTATTTTTTAGAGTTTTTTCTCGCAATTGCAAATTTATATCATGCAATACTGAGAAAATAGTCAGAACCAGAGTTTATATCTCATAATTCTGACTTGCAGTTGTGAGTTTATATCACATTTCTGAGAAGAAAAACTCAGAATTGCAAAGTCGAATTCACAATTGCAAGAAAAAACTCAGAATTGTAAGATAAAAAGTCGCAATTACCTTTTTAATTTTTTTTTATTCAGTGTCGGAATCAGGCTTCCAAAGCTTTGCCATCAGTGCAATATATTACGTTTTAAAATATATTAAAATAGAATACAATTACTGTAAATTTAAAAAATATTTCACAATATTACTATGTTTTAATGTATTTTTAATCATTTAAATGCAGCCTTAGTAAGCAAACTAGATTTTTCAAAAACATTCAAAATCTTTCTGACCACAAGCTTTTGAACGTTTGTTGCACACACCTCTGCATAATACTGTAACGATTAAGTAATTGCAGGTTTACTTGTAAACACAATTTTCATAGTGTAAACATTTAAGGTGTTTCTTAAAGGCACAGGTGTGTTTAATTCTAAAAGCCAGACAAAGGGTGGGAAATATCTGTGAAAAAGAGCCAGACAAAGGGTGGGAAATATGTATGAAAACCTAAAATACGACAAACTGTAAAAAATTTAATATGATGTGATATGACGCCTTTAATACTTCTCCGGTTATTACAATCAATGTTCTATTTCCTGGTGCATGAAGGTGCTCACTTTCAGTTATGATATTGATGTATGAATAAAGACAGAGGAGCCGAGCTCCAACCAGCCTTGGAGAAATAAAGAAAATAGCAGAGTGTGATACACTTCACTTATCTCTGTAGGTCATCTGTCAGCTGCTGGATCATTTGCCAGGGAATTAGTGGAGAGGAAATCAGTGTCAAAGAGTTAGATGAGCTGGTACAAGCATCAGAACTGTGAGGCAGTCCATTTCTCTGTCTCTTTCCTCAATGTCCTCAGGGCTGCAAGTGTGAAAATCTCATCGGGCTGTGGGTATATTCTTTTGGTCTTACTTAAAGCTCCTTTTAGACAGAGCTTTAAGTATTCAGCAGGGTTTCAGGTAAATTGCATTTTTTGTTCGACCACATAATTTAATTCTCAACATAATGATGTGTGTAAAATGTACTATTAAATCTGAATTGAACATAGCCAAAATCAAAGTGGTGAGAAATGTAATAGATCTGTTGAGAATGTCTGTTGGGCTTCAGGTCTGAATTACTACAGTTTCTACCTTCTCTATTATAATATGGTGAAAAACTTTAGTTGTAGTTTTCTAGTTGTTTAAGCATATTTTAAAATCAAGATTAGTGAGGCTGTTGTATATATACACAATACATATGAAACAAAAGTTTGGGGTCAGTGAGATTTTTTTGTATATATATTTATACAACAGTTCTTTCTGGTCCTTGAATCTGATTGGCTGAGTGGAGTGCAATATTTTATTGATATCAGAACTCCAAATGTTTTTACTTTTTTATATCACTCCATTTAGAGTATTTCCCACAGCGAGAGTCACTACGGATGCCAAAATCCACTATAATTTTATAAATAGTATTGTTTTGTGTAACGGATTGTAGTTTTAAAAATGTTTTAGGTGAAAATATGGGTCATTCTTTAATTGTGGGTACATCTCATGTCCGTGAAGTATATTTTTCATATATTTTCATCAATATAAAGCCCTGATGCATAATTTTCTAGTACACAAATATATTTTTTCCAATCACACTACTATATGTCTTTTGTTCAAAAGTGATGTTCATATCACATACAGCCCTGGCATTCAGCTGTCCGATTTTGTGTGAAAATGAGATTTGCCTTCAGTTAGATTAGGTTATCATGACATTTGGGTGTGTGCTTCAAAAATAATAATATATATTGATATAACTTATTTTATTTGTGTCCGAAAAACCATTGTCAACTAAGTTACCCACTAGAAAACCCCCCCTCAAAAAGGAATGGTTTGTCCCATTCTCGGATAATTTGCACTGTATGATGATATTTCCTCTAGAAGCACATGGATGAAACACTAAAAGTTATGTTCTCTCACTTTCCCCTAATGGTTAAACTAGCAAACCTGTGTCAAGAGTGGATTCATTAACTGTCAACAGTGTTGCCCAAGTTTTATTGCTGCAGATTTTAACAAGACAATTTAACTAAAACTTGTTTTGTTTATAAAAAATATGTTTTTAAACATACCACATGCTCTGTAGTTCTTGGCTTTTATGTTGAGTACAGGCCCAAAACACTAAAAATGTCAACTAAGTTACCTGTCAACTGTGTTACCCAGTAAAGGTAACATGGTGGACAGCAGCAAACATAGATGGTATTTTATACACATATTCCTACAGACCACCTTTTTTTATATACCACGTTATACAATATAGATTGTTCAAAGCAGCTATGTAAGGTCATGTTTGGGTTTTAGGGAAAAAGGAAAACGTTTTTCTTTACACTGTCAAATTCTAAATGTACTCCCAATTACAGAATGACCCATATACTTGTTTAGACTTCAAATATGCTGTTTGTTAATAAAGATTACGTCTTTCTGAAAATCTGCTTCGATGTTTTCGAAAATATGAGCTCCAGGGTGTCAGCGGTCGTTCAGCACTCATGAATTTAATGGAATTTGTTGCTATTACATGCACTTAGGGAGGACGAGTTGCTAGATTTGTAAGTTTTACAGCATCAAACCATTGAAAGATATTCAAAAACTGTGATTTTTCGCAGCACTTAGCATGTAAACAAGACATCCTTGATCCCAACTATAATTTTAGCTTTTGTTTTCAGAGTTATATCCATCAGGTACTTAAACTGGACTGATCTGATGTAGATATAATGCATGAAAGTAAAGAGTGGAATAAAAGCAAAAGATGACAGGAAAGCGTTCAGACAGACAGAGCCAAACAGAGATATGATGAGAGATGATTCAGTGGCGCCATTCAAGCTTCACGGAGACAAAGACAAACACTCTTCTTGTTTTCTGCAGCTTGTTTCAGTAAATTAGCTTTTACCTTCCAGAACACCTACAGACAAGTACATGCTCATACACATTCAGGCATAGATGAGAACCACCATCCTGCTGGGACTGAATTATGACTTTACCTGCATACACGCACGGCGTGAGGAGAACATTTCATTCTCTAGATGCTCCATAAGCACAAATAGTTTCCTCCCACACTCTCTCTCTCCCTAGAGATCATTTTTAGAGGTTTCAGTGTGTTTAGGCACTGTTTAATGGAGTCTGACTCAGCAACTCCCACAGTACCAAACATCTGCTTTAGCCTCCACAATATGCCATCTTACTGACCACAGAACACACTTTCGCTCGTATCATTTGCTTTTTAATTTGTCTTAAACATGCAATGCTTATTCCTTTAATATATGAGCAAAAAGACAAAGGTTTTTCTGAAATCATATAGCCTACGACAACAATCTAGTCTTGTGAAATAGCCTTTGTGCCATACAAGCTCTGAATGCAGGTTTTGAAACACAGCAAATGCTTTACACAAAGCAGTAATATATGGTTCTAGGCTGTAAAAAGTATTATAGGTATTGTCTGACTATAGTACAGTATAACATGTTTAACACAACACAGATATGAGTCGCTGTCAGATCCAGACCTCAGGGATGAGTAAATTACAGTTCTGCTCAATATGATAACCTCATACTCACATTTTATGGGCAAATGATTAACCTTCAAGAGACAACAAACACATGACTGAACGTACCGGCTGGGCAGGATCCTTCAGAGACCACCAGGATCTCGGTCTGCTGTTTGCAGGCATCTCTCCGCAGAAAACACTCGTTTTCATAGTTTTCGTTGTTGGAGCCGCACACAGGAACATAATCATTGTTGCACTGGAAAAAAGAATGATTTTAAGCATTAGAAAATTTGAGAAAAATTAGATGTTGAAAACATGGGACCAAAATTCAAGTTGAAGAATACTAGCATTATGAGTTATTTGCAGAATTGAGTTTGGGATCGGTAACATTTTTGACATTTTCTTTTTTTTTTTTTTTTTAAAGTCTCTTATGCTCATCAAAGCTGCATTTATTTGATCTAAAGTAAAAATCTGTAATATTGTGAAATATTATTTAGTTTAAAATAATGGTTTTCTACTTTAATATATTTTAAAATATAGTTTATTGCTGTGATGCAAAGCTGAATTTTCATCAGCCAGTCATTCATTCTCCAGTCTTCAGTGTCACATGATCCTTCTGAAATCATTCTAATATGCTGATTTATTATCAGTGTTGAAAACAGTTGTGCTGCTTAATATTTTTTTGGAACCTGTGATACTTTTTTCAGGATTCTTTGAGAAATAAAAAGTTAAAAAGAACAGCATTTACTCAAAATAGAAATCTTTTCTAACAATGTCAGTCTGCTATCACTTTTTTTTTTTTCTATCAATTTAACACATCCTTGGTGAATAAAAGTATTAATTTTCTTAAAAAAAAGGAAGAATAAAAATTTACTGACCCCAAACTTTTAAATGGCAGTTTATATTGTTACAAAAGATTTCTATTTTAAATAAATGCTGTTCTTTTAAACTATTTATAAAGAATCCTGAAAAAAGTATCATATTAAGCAAAATATTAAGCAGCATAACTGTTGTCAACACTGATAATAAATCAGCATATTAGAATGATTTCTGAAGGATCGTGTGACACTGAAGACTGGAGTAACGATGCTGAAAATTTAGCTTTGCATCACTTGAAAAAAATTACATTTTAAAATATACTCACATAGAAAACAGTTATTTTACACTGTAATAATATTTCACAATATTACTGTTTTTTTTCTGGATTTTTGATCAAATAAATACAGCCTTGATAAGCATAAGGAACTTCTGTAAAAGAACATGTAAAAGAAATCATACTGTTCCCAAACTTTTGAACAGCAGTGTATAATGGCAATAAACAATTATACATACATTAAAATATACTGTTTATTAATAATACTACAGCAGTTTTCAGGGGTAAAAACTACAATAAAATAAAATTAAATTTTTTTTAAGCACAGCATGAGATGGGAACAAAGGGGTCTTTGTTGTAACGTATTACGCAAGAATAAGAATTAAGCATGAAACTGGCCTATATATCTCTCACAGCCTAATTGTGATGTTTTAGCAGCGCTTTATTTTGGGGATTTTAGATGAGCTCACAGCAGAGAATAAGAATTGCATGATCTGAATGTGAATAATGCTACTGTGAGCTCCGAGGGCCGAAATTCAGCCTGCCAAATACACTGCCCACATCCCCGAACCAGCCGAAAAAAGATGATTACAGTATAAGAAAATGCCAGGAAGGAATGCATCACAAAATATTGCGAAACATTTGCAATTGCAGGTTGGTTTCAGGTTGTTTGGTTATAACTGGTTAGACTTTTTAAAATGAAATTTAGGTTTGAAGATTTAATTATAATGTCCACACATTCTAAGCAAGAATGTTTAATAAAAATGTCTTTGAAAAAGTGAAATATAAAAAGATAAACAGACTTTATCTAAGAAGAAAAAAAAATCTGACAGTAAAATAAACTAATAATAAAATAAATACAGAATAGTGGCCATAACATAAGATTTACTTTATTAAATCTGTATCAGACATAATTTTAATGTTGGAGCATCCCCAGATTCATAACAAGTGAAGTAATTCAAAGAGAAGGACAAAGATACTTCAGTGCACTGAAATGCTTCTAAAATGTTCTAGTCAATCTCTTGAAACCCCACTAAAGTTTGATTTCATGAGAAGCAGGTAGTTTAAACTCACTAGGTGGCCTGGTGGAAAATGAAGCTGTTCCAAATCTCACACAGGTATTTTGGAAGAGTGTGACCACACCGCACACACATATGCACCTGAACACACAGAGACACACAGTGTCTGGTCCAGCAGGCATGGTCTGTCTGGCCCCCGGGGAGGCGGGTATGCAGTGCAGGGCTGCAGTGGTCTGTCAGCTCACATCTTGGCAGAGGGATTGTGTGGCTGGTGGCCAGCTGGTTGGCAGGGGTCACAGGAATAACTGTGCCCATCGATTCTGGAGCAGGATTTGTACTCGCTGTTTTATCGGCTGAGAAGCAATATTATGCAGGATGAGAGAGCTCTGAGCCAACACTGGCAAGAGATCCAGAGAGAGGGGGGTGAAATATGGGGAAAAAGGAAAAACTAGGTCTACAGGAGACGATTATACTAGATGGATAGAGTACAGCAAAAAGGGAAAAGATAAGGATGGATTTTATTTATTTATTTATTTTTTAATAAATAGAATTTAACATAAACTTAGGGTTATATATATCACTTTAAAAATAAAAAATAATCACTCTGCTAAGAAAATATAGCATTACAAAACTGTCAAAAGAGCAAATCAAGTTTCCCAAAATGAATAAAGTAATACAGAGTAATTTAATATTGAGTAAAAATGTGTCTGCAATTGGTATGTCTATTTCTGCATTGCATTGAGAGGCCATTCATGCAGAATGTGTTTTTATGTTTAAAGGATTTGCTCCCTCTTGAAATAAAATTTCCTGATAATTTACTCACTTCCATGTCATCCAAGATGTCTTTTTTTCTTCAGTCAAAAAGAAATTAAGATTTTTAAGGAATACTTTCCAGAATTTTTCTCCATATAGTGGACTTCAGTGGTGGCCAATGGGTTGAAGGTCCAAATTGCTGTTTCAATGCAGCTCCAAAGAGCTGTACACAATCCCAACCGAGGAATAAGGCTCTTGTCTAGTGAAACGATAAAAATTTGTATACTTTTTAACCACAAATGCTCATCTTGCATCTCTATGATGCGCGTCTACAACTATGACATAATCACGTTAAAAAGGTTATACTCAGTTCGTCTGTGTACTTTAGTTCAAAAAAGGCAGGGTAGGGTGAAAAACTCCATCTCATTTTCTCCTCCAACTTCAAAATCGTCTAACATCGTTGTTTTAGTTTTTTTTGTAAAGGGCGTTTGACTTTCTTTGCACGTTCGCACTAGGTCGGTACTTTGGTACTAGGTCGGGTGATTTACATCACGCCTGATCTTTCCAAAGTGATTAGATAATGCATGAAGTCGAGCTAGTGCATGACGAGCATTTGTGGTTAAAAAGTATACAATTTTTATAATTATTTTTAGAAAATGACCAATAGTTTCGCTAGATAAGACCATTATTTCTTGGCTGGGATTGTGTAGACCCCTCTGAAGCTGCACTAGGTGTGTTTCCATTACAGATTTGCGCTAAATTTTTTATAAAAAACTGTTGCAAAATGACGCCGTTTCCATTAACCCATGTCATTTGACTAAAACATAATTTTTTCCTGTCACGATAACTCATGGTGATGGATGTTGGTAGGATTATGTATGCCACAGCCACCGCACTAGCCATTCATTTTAAATGTAGGAGAAGCAGCACGGAGAGCCGCTTCTAGGACACTTCTGAAACTGAAATGCGCTGCGGCACGCCTGGTATAAACAAGCATTGACTAGAGTGGCCACGATCAGCTGCGCAGACTTGTGCAGTGTAAATAAGAGGTTATCCTAACTTTAATGGCCAGGAAAGCCCCTTATTCAAGCATTGTGTAGTCAATGCTTGTGTAAGCGGCCACATATGAGGTGTTTTTTTAAGGCTATAGTACATTAAAGAATGATCATGTGACTTTTATGCACGCATGGTGACCTGTAAATGCGAAAAAGCCCTTTCTATTGCAGTTTTGCTAAATATTCCTTTTCAAAACTGCCTAAAAAAACCACCTCATTCGAGTGTAAAATCATGTTTGCGAGATATGGGAGTTTATGCGAAATTGATGCGTTTCCATTAGACGTGTTTTCAATTTGTAATTTCAATTTGCGCAATTTGAAGGGTAATGGAAATGCAGCTACTGAAATTGCAATTTGGACCTTCAACCCGTTGATTCCCATTAAAGTCCACTATATAGGAAAAAAATCCTGGAATGTTTTAATTTGTTCTTGATTGAAGAAAGACAGACATGAACATCTTGGCTGACATGGGGTGAGTAAATTATCAGGAAATGTCTACACCGGCTGTCTACACCAGACGTTCTGTCGAACACCTCCGGACGCGTCAAAAGCCAACAGAGCCCATAATCAGTAATACTGTCTTATGTGGTGCGACAATAAATGGATGACTGTTATATTCCACCAGTACTCTGAATGCTTCACTTATATCCCGTACAAACATGGTTTCACATTTTAGACACAATATTGGCTCTTACTTTAGGGCTATTTTTGTTGGTTGAGCAAAAATAGACAAAGCCAAAGCAGAAACAACAAACGCATCACTGAGAAACACACAATGTTTAGTTCCTGAACGAATCAGCATTTTTGTATGAATTGGTTGAGTAAATAATTCAGTGAGTCTCATTTGTTTTGTAGCTTAAGAAATTGACAAATACCCGAGAAAAATACCCGCTACTAATGCACAGACTGACAGCCTGTCTAGAAGAAATACAGACAAGTGGAATTTAAGGACTGTAATTAATATTATATATATAGTTGACAACTAAAATATTGTAGGTTTGAACATTGGGCCAATCTGTGATCTAATGCCCCTGAGTAGTGAGTTTGTGATTCCTCCCCCCCAAAAAATCCTCATTCAACCAAGGTCGAATGCGATTTGAGTTCTCTTTGATAAAAATATTCCACTATTAGCACACCTGAGATGGAGAGTGAAAGAAAAGACTGAGTGACAGTAAAACGCAACCGAGACACCAGAATAGAAAAAACAGAGTGAAATCTCAGAAGAGCAAAGCATCGAGATGATCTCAAAATAAACACAGAAAGAATGAGAGGAGGAGGAGAGAGCGAAATGGATATTACCAGCGTTTAAACCTTTTCATTTTTTTGACATTTCTACAGCTTCAAGTGTTCAATCAATCTTTTTGGCCTGGCATGATGCAATAGTGAGAAAGGCTGCCCAGCCCCAGGCAGCCCCCAGCATGCCCCGAGTAATGCCTGTTTTGCCGAGCCCCTGCAGTTTGGTCCTTTTAACTTTACCCCTTGAGGGGAAGGAGTGCATTAGCAGTTCATTTTTGCAGAAAAATAACTGGTGATTATGATAGAAAAGTTAATTGAAATAAATTCAGGCCAAGTAATGAGTGTCTGACACACTAACAGTTAAAAGAGCAGACAGACTCTTCAGCTTTAAAAAAAAAAAAAAAAAAAAACGCTTTTCACTTTCAGGTCAGAGGAGTAGAATTGAAGTAGCATTACGATAAATGAAAAGACCTTGAAAAAGCATGCTTTTAATAATACACATATATCTTTTACATAATACACATATATCTATTCACTGCATAAAAAGTTTGATCTTTTTACAGTCAGCAATGATACAAAAGGCATTAAACAAGCCATCTTTTTGTGTTCACAAACAACTGAATTACCCAAACTACACCACATTCAAAGAATGTCGCACAGGCATTCCTGCATTTAATGTGCTATAGAGCTCAAATATGGAATAAAAATAATTACTCATCCTGCACTACACAGATTTTTGTCCAATCAGAAGATCTCTAGAATGAGAATGCCCCACCCCTTAATTATAAACAACACAAGAAAATCATGGTTCACAGTTGTGATTTAAACCAAAAGATACTGGATATCTGTTTGTCTCCCTCACAAGACTGAATTGCCTGATGTCTTTATTCTAATTCTGACGGCACCCATTCACGGCAGAGGATCCACTGGTGAGCATGTGATGTAATGCTAAAATTTCTCTAAATCTGAGAAAGAAACAAACTCATTTACATTTTAGATGGCCTGAGGGACATTATATTTTTAGAAAATTTTCATTTTTGGGTGAAGAATTCCTTAAGCTTTTTGCCTGACACCATACACTCAAGTAAAAAAAAATGGCCATGACTTCTCTTACAAAGCAAAGAGTACAACAAATTCTCAACTGAAGCAATATACAGACTGAACATTACAAATATTGGTAGTTGACAATGACACATTAAGACAAAGTGAGGGAGAAATGGCAACTCTAAGACACAAGAGACAGGGACAAGCACAGGGAGGAGTAGAGAGACCGGAGATAAAGAAACTTGTAGGAGACGGCCATAAGGCTGGACAGCATGTGTTTGAAAGCAATCTAATGCAATGAGCCTCCCAACAGAGACCAGACACACAAACACTCAGGGTGGAGGTCGACAAACGTCTTCACCCACTAAACAAAATGACACACTACACATTTGGGCTCCTAAGTACCTTTAAGTCAAGGCAGTTCACTCAGTAGGCATCTCGCTAACACACCAGGCAATTTTCTATGTAGGTAACAGGCATTACAGCTGCACTTCTATAGGGGAAGTCTGAAATCTTACTGCCAACTTTAAGAAATCAATAAAAACTCATCTTTTTAAACTTGTTTAATCCTTTCCATTAATCCATTTTGTTTATACCTGTGTTGATCTGGGTGTATGTTTTGATTTTCTACTACGGTTGTACTTTATTTATTATATCTTTTTTAAGGTGTCTGCTTTTATACTGTATTTTATTGAGTGGGAGAAAAGTGCTTTAAAAATAAAATACATTATTGTTAAGTACCTATTTTAAATATGTACTATGATTGAAAATATGTATAAATAACATATTTTAAATCAGCAATTAACCAGTTTGGAGTAGATGTCACAGTTATGTCACCAGCAGCTGTGCGTGCACTGTGGTGGTAGAAAAACTGGTAAAAAGTGGAGAGAAACGGATAAAATTCATGGAATGGATCCAAGGAAAAATGTATTGCCTTTACTTAATGTGCCTTTGGATGTCAGAATCGGAATGCAAATAATTTTAATAGAATACTGTCGTCAAAAATGCCATTTGAAGCAAAACACAGATGTAAAAATAAAGCATTTTAAAGCATAAATTGGATTTAAACAATCTGTCTGCATAATATTCACATATGCAGTTCATAGGGGACATATTATATTACTGTTACAGCATGAAATACTATTTAAACCTATAACATTTTACATAACATTTACCCATTTTACCCCCAATTCTGATATCTGAATTCTTTTTCCTCTGCAAATTCTCCTAGTTTGGACTTTATAACTTGATTTTTTGATTTTTGTCAATTCTGAGGAATAAAACCCAGAAGTGTGGGCTATAAATTCATAATTCTGAGCCGAGGGAAAAAGAGAGAATGACGAGTTGATTTTTCTTATCAGAATTGCGAGAATAAAGTCAGAACTTTGAAATATAAACTCAAATTTATTTATTTTTTTATTCTTTTATACCATGGTTTCCATAGACCGCTACTTGAAAACTGTCTTTTTTGTCACCAGATAGGCTCCGCCCTCAAAAACATGATCACTGTTTGCACCGCATTGTTCTATACAATATGACAATAATAATTTTATAATATGTGCCTCTTATGTTAAAATCACACAAAAATACTTTTGCATGATTCTAATCTAGACTTAAAGGAGAAGTCCACTTCCAGAACAACAATTTACAAATGATTTACTCACCCTCTCGTCATCCAAGATGTTCATGTCTTTCTTTCTAAAGCTGTAAAGAAATTATGTTTTTTAAGGAAAACATTTCAGCATTTTTCTCCATATAATGGACTGCGATGGTGCCCCGATTTTGAACTTCCAAAATGCGGTTGTAAACAATTCCAGCTGAGGAAGAAGGGTCTTATCTAGCGAAACGATCAGTTATTTACAATAAAAAATACAATTTAAATACTTTTTATTCTCAAACGCTCATCTAGTTTATGCAAAATGTCAAACCAATAAACCAACCCATTGCAACAGTGTAAAAGTAGCCCAATTCCGCAGGAAAACCATGGACTTGCAAAACAGGTGATTGGCCCTTTTAACTGAAAGGCATACTGTGACACTCATTAATTTAACGACAAATGGTCTGTCCACTCCACTTATACTACTCCCTGTGTCTTAAGAACCAAAATTTGACAGTCCTTCAAAGCCATTCATGTACGTGTGAGCAGGTTTGCTTGTGTATTATAATCTTTTTGTAGAATATTTACAATCTTTAGCCTTTGCTGCTGAAACTGTCATTCCAATGCATTGTGTTTTGGGTCCTCTGATTTTTAACTGCCATTGGAGGTGTTGCAGTTCCTGTTTCGTCCTGCAGGGGCTGCTGTGGTGCTGTGTTCCTGCTTACAGCGAGGTCTTGATTTTGCTCCAATTTTCCTCATTATCTTGTACTTATTTTAAAGCCTCTTTTTCCTCACAACATCGAAAAAAGTACTTGCAAACATCACTCAGAGACACCTGTGTTACCACATTTCATTTCAACATTTCCTTCGCACCATGCCTAGTCACACTTAATCACAGGCAGGAAGCCAACAGAAAAGTGTTGCATTATTATTAGAGCGAGTATTAGAGCAAGCACGTGGCAGCCCATTAATTCCTTGTTTTTTTACCCATCCATCAGTTTTTTTTCCCCGATCCAGCCATTCATTCCTGCATCAGTCAGTCCATCTATTAGTTGATCTATTCATCTATTCAGAGGCACAAATCAGCCGTTCTCTTTCTGACAAGTCAATCCATCTATGCTAGGCACTGCTTGTACTGCCATAGCCTACACAAAGAAACTTCTCACGCAGTAGGGCTAGACTGAACCAAGACAGGCAATTAAAGTCAGACACAGTGAGCAGCAGAAGCGATCGGTGCCGTGATAAGACTGACTGCGTACTGCGTCTACAGTTCTGTAAGAGGAAGAGCTAACAGCACTGAAAACTACCGAAACAGTTGCTGACATGTTAAGACAACACACTCCCATAAGGAAACGCCACTCTAGAGACTTGTATCCTTCAACACCTAAATGTCACTCTTGTGCGGTATTCAGAAGACATTGAGGAGCTGTATTTATCTACTTCTGCAGGACTTCATTAGGTTACCCAAGGTTTTTTAGAGTTAAAATTAAAATTGTCATCATTTAATAACCTAATGATGTTTGGAATCCTTTTTTTTAAAAAAAGGACAAAAGCAACATAGGTTTGTTTTTTATATATTTTTTTATTTTAATATTATTAACTTTTTTAACTGTGCTGCCAGCTTCTTTTACTATTTTGATGTAAAAAACAAAACAAAACAAGATAAAAAAAAAAAAAAAACATAACTGAATTAGTTAAAAAATTTTTTGAAGTTGTAAATAAAAAACGTAGTACTCCAGTCACAGATAAAAATAAAAAATTCAAAAATAAGCGTGAAACCAAAATTTCAAAATGCAAGTTAAAATATATTGCACAAAATGTAAAATGAAAGCAACGTTTTCAGAATGGTCATAGATTGAAAAATAATAAGTGTAAATCAAAAATGTAATAACGCATTTTTTTTAAAATGCATAAATCAAAATTTTAAGCACATTTAAAATCATACAGCACAAAACGGAAATTATCTGACTTGCACTGAAATATTCATGCAAAATCATCTGATTTGTACAGAAAATATAACCAAGGAAAACTTTGTGTGCAAGTCGGATAATTTTGCACTAATATACACACAAAATTTGTATTCATTTTACTAAAAAACCTTTTCCAAATAAAATAAAACAATTTTCTCAGGAGCGGAAATATTACAAACCAATAAAATATGGTTGACAGTTTGAAGTTAAGCTCAAACATCAGCACTTGTGGCATAATTTTAATTCACAAAAAACAAATAAAAAAAAAAAACTGGTTACAATGGATTAATATGGATTAGTTGATGGTATGGGATCAATTTTCTGCCAAAAGTATTGCAGTCACGGATAAAAATGAAAAATAAAAAAATACCAAAATTTCAAAACACCAGTCAAAATTTATTGCACAAAATTTTAAATGAAAGCAAAGTTTTCAGAATAGCAAACAACGGTCACAGATCGAAAAATAATGAGTGTAAATCAAAAATGTAATAACGCATTTTCTTAAAAAATGCATGAATCAAAATTTTAAACACATTTAAAATCACACCTCATAAAACTGAAATTTTCAGACTTGCACCGAAATATTAATGCGGAATTATCTGACTTGCACACAAAATTCAAGGTTATAACCAAGAAAAACTTTGTGTGCAAGATAATTTTACACTAATATACACACTAAATTTGTATTAATTTGACTAAAAAACCTTTTCAAGAGTATACAACCATTTTATCAGTAGTGGAAATATTACAAACCAATAAAATGTGTTTGACAGATAATGAGCTCTGACATATGGGTGGACTTTCTCTTAATATTAAATATACCTAAGCCCTACCTTGAATTGTGTGTAGATAACTTGTTCTCAACAGTTATTAAAAGAAAAATGACTGTATGTCTCCAAAACAGGTAGCACAAAAATTATCCAATTAAGTTTTTTATACAACGTACTAATAGATTAATTTGAACACTGCTACACTCTTAAAAATAAAGGTGCTTCACGATGCCATAGAAGAACCTTTTTTGTTTAAATGGTTCCATAAAGAACCTTTAACATCTGAAGAACCTTTCTGTTTCACAAAAGGCTCTTTGTGGCAAAAGAAGGTTCTTCAGATCTTCAGAAATGGTTCTTTAAAGAACCTTTGACTGAATGGTTCTTTGTGGAACCAAAAATGGTTCTTCTATGGCATCACAGTGAAGAACCTTTTAAAGCACCTTTATTTTTAAGGGTGTATAGTAACGTCTCGTTTGTGAGATGGTTAAGATGTGGTGTTAGCAAACAGGTGAAAACACAGTTGGCTTGTTTGGCCACGGAAACCGTGTACTGAAGTTGTCATACGTGTTTATTGTACAACAATTTGAGGCAGTAAAACACCAAATATAAGGATATCTGCAAGAAAGTGTGAAATCTGAGTGTCATATTTAAAACAGCGGTGTATCTTGAGTGCAGATGCAAAGCTCCCATATGTTCCAACAGACTGAGAAACGCTAAAGGAGTCTTGATCCGATATGGTGTAAGAAAAGCAAATGTGTGTACTTGTCTACTTTCTAGTGGGTACACAACAGCTTGAGATGAAACAGGCATAGCGAGTTAATTATGCATCGTGGAACATGATATAACCCATTTGATTCATTAGGCATTATGTAGCATTTCTTTTCACCCCTGGGCACATTATGAGGGCTGAAACAGCACGACTCGAGAAACATGAGAGGCCAGAATGATGCTCAGAGTGCACCGTGAGTGAGCGGCTGTGACTGCGAACAGACATCGCGTGCACACGCGCACACGGCTCAATCTGACATGTGCAGAGACAGTCACAGACAAGAAGTCTGCCCGGCCTGTTTTTTTCTCTTCCATTAAGATAACGCAAAGCCTATCGGCTGTGTATCAGTAACATCAGCTGATCCTTATCAGGAGAACGAACCTGTCAAAGATGGGAGTCGAAGCCCTGAGGAACGGAGAAACAAGTCAGGACATCATCTGTTTGAATTCCAGCGACATCCATGGCACTCCAACCAGCGTTTCCTTTGAAAACACAAAGCTGCAAGTACCTTGGAATCTAAAAATCTGAGACGTCACGAGTGGCACTTGCGCTAAGAAGACTTAATGTTCCAGGCACTTGGAACACCTGTGGTTCGTGACAAAAGACAGAGATAGCGTCTTTGAGTGGCCCTGTCAGCTGGCCCTGTGGAGTGATGGATGTCTGGCACAGCGTTTGTGACAGAGTAAAAGCTCCAGGGAATGGCGACGGAAAACCGGGCCTTTCTGTCAGATCATTAGTTCCGTACCAAAGGGATGAGTTGACCTTAAACCAGTGGAGGAATGTGAACGGGAGAGTCTCGCACAAGGACGCGAGGGTGTTCATTCACATGCGATTTGTTCTCTCATCAGTTCAAAATGTTGCTCGCTTCAGTTGACAGACTGGAGAAATGCATCATGAGATTGGGTTTGCGATAGCTGTCCAACATGATGAATTTAAAAGAATATTCTGAATTCAGTTCAAGTTAAGCTCAAACAACAGCACCTGTGGCATAATTTTAATTCACACACGCACACACACACAAAAACTGGTTACAGTGGATCATTATGGATTAGATGATGGTATGGGATGAATTTTTCGCCAAAAGCATTGCAGTCACGGATAAAAAACAAACCCAAAATTTCAAAACACAAGTAAAAATATTTTGCACAAAATTTAAAAATGAAAGCAAAGTTTTCAGAAGGGCAAACAATGGTCATAGATCCATGTTTATAACCTTGGAATCTGTGTGCAAGTCAGATAGTTTTGCATGAATATTTCAGTGCAAGTTGGATAATTTAGCACTAATATTTCAGTTCTGTGCAGTGTGATTTTAAATGTGTCTAAAGTTTAGATTCATGCTTATTGTTTTTATGTGAATGCATTATTAAATTTTTTATTTATACATATTATTTTTCAAACAGGCCAATTCAAGTGTTTGCAAACTGTGATGACGTTTTTTTTTTGTTTTTTTTTGTGGTGGCAGAAAATGTCAGTTTTCAAGTAGAAGACTATGGAACCCAAGGAATAATAGAATAAAAAAGGTAAATTTGAGTTTATATTTCAAAATTCTGAATTTATTCTCATAATTCTGATAAGAAATATCAACTCGTCATTCTCTATTTTCCCCTCACCTCAGAATCATGAGTTTATAACCCACACTTCTGGCTTTTTCCCCCATCAGAACTCGTTACTGTTGAGTAAAATCAAGTTATAAAGTCTAAAATACGAGATATAAAATTGCCTTTGCAATAAAATGGGTAAATAGTATTTCATGCTGTAACTATATATTTAAATGTATATAAATGTAACAAATTATTATTATTATGAACTACATATGTGAATATTATGTAGACCTATTGCTTAAATCTAATTAATGTTTTAAAGGTAGAATAGTCATAGTAGCTTTCATTCATTAGTCTGTCAGTTTAAACTTTTGTGTTTAGCTTCAAATGGCATCTTTGATGACAGTATTCTATAAAAACGATTTGCATTCCAATTCCAATATCCATAGGCACAAGTGTGCATTTTTTCTTTTATTCCATGGATTTTACCCGTTTCTCTCCACTTGTTACCAGTGTTTTTCTGTCACTACAATGCACGCGCAGCTGCAGGTGATGTAACTATGACATCTACTCCAAATTGGTCTATTCGTGACCATTGTTTGCCATTCTGAAAAATTTTGGCAGAAAATTAATCCCATATGATGGCCAATGTTGATCTGCCTTATAGAGTAAAGTGGTGGATGTCAGATATAAATTACATCACATCATTTAATATAGAGGCAAAAAGCATCAGTTAAACCATCAACTAGACTAAAACATCTTGGCTGATCAAAACGAAGACCGATTAAAAACGAGAGATCGATATTGCGATACTGTCAACTGAGCCATAGCATCCGCACAGCTGACAGCTGTTTACTTGTCATTGTTTGTTCACATTTTGAGCACAAAATACACAATGATCAATGACCAATGGAGAAACACTAACTAAACATCAACGTTTTGGTCAATGATTTCGGCCAGCCTGTTTTGGTCAAAATTTGGTTGCCAAAATGTGTAACATCACTACTTTTTCATTTACCATTTTCTTTCTTTGTGTAAAAAAGTTGTGTGAAATAATTTTTAGACAGAGCTGTTAAACAAAGAAAGATAGAGAATCCGCTCTCAGGTGCCAGCATTCTTAGTACTGTCAAAATAAAACACATTGGCTAATTTTAATTAAAAAACTATTAAATAATTTACAAGTTTAGTAGAAAATGTATTTTACTATTATTATTGATGTAAATGCTTTTCAGACTTGACATTTCTGCATTTAAATCCTCTAAAAACTGACCCCATTCACTTTCATTGTGTTGCCACATCACTGTCAGATGAGCTTAACTTGTACTGAACCCGCAATACTCATTTAACTACAGTTTTATCTGGAGAAGTAAGAGAGCAACTGCGTCTTAGTGCATTTGGATTCAACACTTGATTTCTTAAAGAAGCACATTATCTGTGACAGCTCTCAGGGAGGGTGGCCAATAGGGTCACGGCAGGGAAAAAAATAGAAACAGATCAGGCACGATATCCCGGAGAGGCACAAACAAAGAATCTGGTGCATGTCTCACCAGATGATGTATTTTTTGCGCCCCCTCACACAGAGACGTGCCTGCCATTGTGTGA
This sequence comes from Cirrhinus mrigala, assembly GCA_036247105.1. NCBI lineage: Eukaryota > Metazoa > Chordata > Actinopteri > Cypriniformes > Cyprinidae > Cirrhinus > Cirrhinus mrigala. Next base: position 16,529,123 of record CM070015.1, read on the forward strand.
CTGAGTGACATTCCCCATTCCCAGGATGCCCGCGTACGTGCCGTTCACCTCTGATGAGGGTGGGGGGAGGCTAGCGGGGAGGGCGGAAAGGCTCCTGCCTCCCTCCTTAACCGCTTGGCAGTCTGCTCTTGATTAGAGCGACGCTCTTCCCAGCGAGGCGCTCCCGGGCCCTGTCAGGGGAGACGGCTCTTCGGTAATAGCGTCTGACAGGCTGAGGGGAGCCGCGCGGGGACCGATACAGATGCTGCTATCCTGAGTGGCATCAGGCTCAAGCCAACATCACCTACTTCGGTAAAATCCCCACGCCACCGACTCTCCAGGTGCCAAACCGTCAACCAATCTCATGTCTAGCACATGCCAGCTGAGGGTCTGTGTGTACATGGATGTATGACACATCCTGCATCTAACATAGCCAGGAGGAAAAAACAGGTGCTGCCGGTATGACTGCATTTTCAATCCCACCAGACTGACTTTTAACAGGAAACTGGACCTAATTCCACCCTGAAATAACTTCCTTCCTGATTTTAATTGCTTCGTTTTTGATATATTGGTGGAAGTTATCTCCTGTGGCAGCTCATGGAGAGAAGCTATTAGGGGTGATAGACGTGAAATAAAGAGAGCAAAAGAAAAATAAACCCTGGGGTTCTTTTTTTTTTTTTTAATAGGCTGAATGGAAAAATACTCATGTATGGTCAGCCATGAAATGCTGGTCAAAGACTGAGGCGTCACCCAAGATGATTCAAATGCACTTCTCCATTAGAAGTCATTTAAAGGAAAAGGATGCAATTTTCACACCAGCACTGGCAAATGCAATTGCCAAAAACACTTTTTTTAAACAGGTTCCAAACACTCTGGCTGCATCCGAAAACTGGGAAATGCTGCCTTCGAAGGACACATTTCAAGGCAGGAAGGCATCAGGGCACTTCCTTCATCCTGAGACACCTTCATCTGGTTGATTTTTGAAGGCAGCATGGATGTATCCTTCGCTGCCTTTGATATCCCACAATCCTGTGCATTCTTTTCTGTGAGCAAAAAAAATAAAGATGGTGTCTAAAAGTTGCGTTTGGTAGTATTATAGTAATTTAATATTCGCTTAGTTGTCAACAAAGCTCATTCTATTTTGTTGTACATCATTAAACCGTTACGCTGCCTCAGGCCCTGTTTACACTAGTGCGTTTTCATTTTAATTTCATTCACATCTCTTTCTACACTACACAACCGAAAACGCTTGTCACATGACCATTCATGCAGGTACAACCATAGATATGTATAGGTAGATGCTAATTTAGATGGTGGACCTGTCTATATGCTTGGAGCTGTCGATTGGGGCATCTACCTATACATATCTATGGGTACAACAATGAGCATGATGTTATAATTTACACGGTCATCAAGGATACGCAAAGCGAATGTGGGCAGCCACGCCACTGTTTTCAAAAGTCTCCGTTTTGGTCCATTTTATGCTGAAACGCAACCCTGGGATCTTTTAAACAAAAATTGGGTCTGCAGCGTTTTCAAAAGTCTCCGTTTTCGAGGGACAAAAACACCGGAGTAGTGTAAACGACTTGCAAAAGTTATGCGTTTTAAAACAGAAACGCACTAGTGTAAACACAACCTCAGAAGCATGTCCGAAATCAGTTTTGTGAGGTGCCTTCGTGCGCAAATGCTGCCTGCGAAGCCATTGCCAGATAAAGCAGTGAGGCAACAAGTCAGCTGCCTCAGTTTTCGGATACGGCGTCTGTCCATCTGGCACTGGTTAGATATGACACACTTCATTTTTAAACACATTTCTAAAGTGACGCTACAAAGTGAAGAACTGCTATAAAATAGCCAATAAATCCATATACCACATATAAGTGGAATTTTATATTATTTTTAGAATAATCTATTAAAGGTGCATTAAGCGATTTTTGTCAATGTTGATATTTGAAAGCACCAAAACAAACACGCCCATAACACGACCTCGCCCCTATTTTGACCCTAGCATCGCGGAAACAAACAAAGATGGCGCACAAGCATATTCAAACAAAGGCCAACACAGATATGTTGTGTGCAACAATGCAAAATCAACATTACTCACCTATCAAAAAGAAACAACGCAACCTTGGTGTCCGATTCCAGGCCTTCCCGTTACTAGTTCTCTCCACTGCTGGAAAGCAGCTCTGGTATTTATGCAGGTTCTGCTTCTTGCCTGATCGTAACCCTTCTTTTTAATGTTTTGTTCTTCCGATATTCTTCTTCTTTTTTATCTTCCGTTTCTCTCTATCTATACTCGATCTGCTAATATCACTCAAATTGACCTCTCTCTTCTCTCTAGCCTTACAAGACACACCCATTACTGCTGATTGGCTACAAGTGTGTTGTGGGACTCGGTCCGGCACTGTGGTCAAAAGCGTTTTTCATGTAAAAAGCGTTTTTTACATTTTACTGTAGTTATTATATGAATTACAAAGGGAATGTCAATTGAAATAAAAAAGGATAAAGTAAAAAAAAACTCTAAAAGGGTCATGAACTGAGAAATCAAAATTCCCTTGATCTTTTGACTTATAAAAGGTCACTGTGTAACATCCTGTAAGTTTCAGAACTCAAAATTTTCTTGTTAGTCTAAAAACAGCTTACATTGAAGTTAATCTATTAAAACGACAGGTTGTGGGATGTGCCACTTTATAATGTAATTGCAAACGCAGGTCTACGCAGAAACCAAACGATGGCTCCGAAGACAACAAGACACTGTGCAGAGCCAAGTTGTTGCATTGCCTTTCTTATGATCCCAGTGCAGGAAAAAGTGGATGAACTATTTTTAATGAAGTTCCAGACCCCGCCAGTAAGAACTTCGAACTTTGTTCACTTCAGATCTGACAGTAATATCGCACCCCACAAGTATGAGTAACTGTTTTTGTTAAGTGGTCGCTATTGCTTGGTCTGTTATTAGAGATTGTTTGATATGTACTGAGTATTTATGCGTTTTTAACCTAAATCAAAGTAGTGTCCATCTATGAAGTATGTAAGCTTTCAAACATACACAACTATTAGCTAATCATAGCAGTGGGTGTTTACTTCCAAGTTTACAATCCGCCATGCCACTTCAAACAGAGCGTTCTGATGAGGGGGTAAAAACAGGAGAGAAAATAGCCTATTACTTCTAAATTATGATGTATTTTTATGTAAAAACTTGATAACATCATAAGTGGACCTCAGAGAACAGTACAAAATAATTAAAAAAACAAAGGTAGTTCATGACCCCTTTAAGGTAGCAGCCTATACTAACTTGATAGAATCTAATAGAATTGCTACTCCAGTAACACAAAATAGATTAAAAACCAAGAAACAAGTTCACAAGAGCATGTGTGTGATCCAGATGGTGTACCATAGATGCCAGATTTTAAAAGAAATATGAAATTAAGTGATCAAGAAAAAGCTTTTTATTATGTTATTCAAAGGCTTCCCTTGATTATTAATCTTTTTATTGCCATCTAATGTGCACTGTGTGCCTGCAAATTGAAGAAAATTGTGTTGTTATCGAGTCAAGGTACTCTGACTCATGCTGAAAAACACTCTTCACCCGTACCAAAATCACTGTATCACAGAGCGGCCTGCTGCTTATTCCTCCACACAAACATTTGAGGATACACTCAAATTAGCAGTTGCAGGCACTCCAAGAACATTTCCGTATTGCACCTGTACAACATGATTCATGGTCGTAGTCTTGTAGGACTCTCTAATGACACCAGGGAATAAAGCCCCACTTTTAATCTGTCTCCAGCCACAGTGAAATCATGTGACTGGAGGATAAAAGGATCACAAATGCATGGAAATATATGCAAAGAGGTCTGGCTGAAAATGGCTCTTATGATGGGCAGCCGAAGGCCCGGAGGGAAGGCGTCCACCTTCTGCCACTGTCTGCGCCCTGCGAGTTCATTCCCAGAGTTCACGCTAAAGGAGAACTGAAGGAGATGCTGTTTTTCCATTTGAATGCTGCACCTCGGCTAGAAGTCAAACTAGACGGCGTTGGTTACGTCAGCCGGGACACATCCATCTGAAAATGGCAACACCTCAGTTATTCGAGGATGGCCGGAGGGATGGTGTATCAAGCAAGCAGAGTGTGCAAGAGGAGAGTGAAGCAGAGAGAAGATGGCTGTGATAATTGATCAGTCAAGTTAAACTGAACCACACATCAACAGTCAAGGGACAATGCCATAAACTAGCTTGCAAACAAGCCAAAAAACAAAAAGCCCCAGCAGTCCGTGGCTAAGCAATAACCCCCCATTAGAATGAATCACGCGGGCAAGCAATGAAAGTGCACATGAATGACTGAGCATCAGAGCTTTGGATCAGAGGTGTCATAACACAGTGAGTCATCAGCACGAGCATGACTGAACATGCAGAATCACAACACGATCCGTTATGACATGATGGTACATGTCCAGATGAGGACAATCGAACATTTGCTAGAAAGAGGGCAAAATGTGATATACATTTTGATGCTGCGTTTTCAGATATTTCACGTCTCAGCAGCTGGCTTGGAATTCACTTGAAATCAGTGCTGTCAATCAATTAAAAAAATGTAAATGAATCACATTTTTTCTGAAATTAATTGCAATCCCACCTAACATTAGGTTCTTAAAGGCTCTTAAAAATAAAGGTTCTTTATTGGTATCAATGGTTCTGTGAAGAACCTTGAACATCCATGGAACCTTTCAAATGCAGAAGAGGTTCTTTATAGTTGAAAAAGGTTCTGTAGATTTTTAAAAAGTTCTTCAAAATGGTTCTTTTAGGAACTGTTCACTGAAAGGTACTTTGGGGAGCCAAAAATGGTTCTTCTATGGCATCACTGCAAAAACACCCTTTTGGAACATTTATTTTTAAGAGTGTACTTTTATATTGCAAATTTTTTTTTTACATTCAATCTTCAAATTAATGTAGAAACTAATACAGTATATATTTAATATTTGTTAAATATTTTTTTATGAGTAAAGGGGGGGATCACTGATACCAGTACTACTGATGTCTCTGTTCTTTTTCTCCTAATATTTAACCATTGACTATAGCCATTCAACATTGCAGTATAATTGAGAGCTATCAATTTGAACATTTATCAGACTTTAAAAAATAACTTTTCATTTAAGTGGGCTTAAAACAATCTTCAAATAAACATTATTTACCTGTGCCCTTCAGCAAGTAGGAAATATGCAGAAATTGAATTAAAGTTTTCAAACACTAAATACTAAATTAAAATACAGATGAATCCTTAAAGCTACAAATGTTATTGATTTCCTCTTTTTTCTTTTGTTCTTCAATTAATAGACATCACAGCAGCTGAGTAATTAGGTTATTTGGCTACTATTACTTTAAAGGAGAACTCCACTTCCAGAACAACAATTTACAAATAATTTACTCACCCCCTTGTCATCCAAGATGTTCATGTCTTTCTGTCTTCAGTCGTAATGAAATTATGGTTTTTGAGGAAAGCATTTTAGGATTTCTCTCCATATAATGGAAATAATTGGTGCACCGATTTTGAACTTCCAAAATGCAGTTTAAATGCAGCTTCAAAGGGCTCTAAACGATCCCAGCCAAGGAAGAAGGGACTTATCTCGCGAAACGATTGGTCATTTTTTTCGAAAAATAAACATTTGTATACTTTTTAAGCACAAAAGCTAGTGTAGCACAGGCTCTGAGATACACGTTCACGACGCTATGAATCAAGTCTAAGTTCATCGTCTGTGTACTCCGGCTCAAAAAGGTAGAGTACGGCAAAAAACTCCATCTCATTTTCTCCTACAACTTCAGAATCATCCAAAATCATTGTACCTTTTTGTTTGTAAACAGCGTTTGACTTGCACTTCCTTAGTTTTTGCAAGTTCACTTTGTAAACACTGGGTCTGTAGTTCCACATACGTTCCATGTGACCTTTCAACATGATTCAATAGTCTGTAGCGTCGTGGATGCGCATCTCAGAGCTAGTGCTACATGAGCTTTTGTGCTTAAAAAATATACAATTTTTTTTTTTCCGAAAAAAATGACCGATCGTTTCGCTAGATAAGACTGTTCTTCCTCAGCTGGGATCATTTAGAGCCCTTTGAAGCCGCATTTAAACTACATTTTGGAAGTTCAAAATCGGGGCACCAATGAAGTCTATTATATGGAGAAAAATCCTGAAATGCTTTCCTCAAAAACCATAATTTCTTTACGACTGAAGACAGAAAGACGTGAACATCTTGGATGACAAGTGGGTGAGTAAATTATTTGTAAATTGTTGTACTGGAAGTGGACTTCTCCTTTAGGAGCTGCCGCTGCTGAACGTGACACATAACCGACACATGCTCGTAGTTTCATTTGCGCTTTAATGTGAAATGATACAGGTTACAGCGTGCGCCACCACATTTGTGCGTGCAATTGAAGCGCGCGTTCTACGAGCATAGTGCAACAGCTGACAGGAGTTCACTGTTGTTCTACTAAAGCTCAATCGTCACCTGTATCTTTTCCGCACTTGTTTGACTACCGCCTGGTGCTGATGCGAAGTCGGAGTGCGCGTCTGAAAAAGTCTCCCATTTGATGTGGTCATAAAGATGTTCTGCGACTAAATAAACGCACTTCTTGTCAAGAAAAAAGAGACAGAGGCAGCAGTTGTGAGTAGGGTTGCCAACCCTAGCCCCACCTCTGCTGTTAAACTGCAAAAGTTAATCGTCTGCGTTAATGCGCTAAATTTGACAGCACTACTTGAAATACATCTATAAAACTATATAAATACATCTATAAAACTAAATTTCGAAAAGTTTTAAATTGTTAAAAAAAAGTCCATGTTTAATCATCTTCATGTCAACCAAACATTCTTTCTTCCGTGTAACACATAAAAATTATATTATATTTGGATTTTTGTTTTTTCCATACAGTGAAAGTAAATGAGGTCGAATGTTGTTTTTTGTCAGTTGACACTTTTAAAAACATCTGAAACATATTTCAAAATACCTTCAAAGAAATAAAGTCAGACAGGCTTGGAACAACATATGGGTGAAAAAATGTGAAAAAGTGAACGAACACTTTAATGATCTAGGATTTGCCAAAAAGAATATGAAAGACTGAGAGTTCAAAGTTTGGCTGCTTAGCATGACCCTCTAAGCTCCAGCTGGTAGAAAACATAATTACATCATTATGGCACCAAATGTGAATCTTGTCGTGTTTGTTTGCACAATAAAATAAATAAATAAAAACATAAATTATAAACTGCCTATATGAGCAAATACAAAAATGTAACATTTTATACTTCCAGGGAGTCATGTGCCAGATGATAAAGTGGCTTTGAAGTAAATGGAAATGCTAACAGACCTGTTTTCTCCATAGTTAAGGTCAAAAGGCTTGAAAACATCCTAAACTAGGCCTAATACATGCTTGTGATTGAGTCTGCGGCAGTTCGGATAGGACCTTGGCTCTTCCTCAATCTCTACTCCAAATGACGTCATCAGCACAACTTGAGAGTAGCCATTTCTGGGATATTTTAGCTTCATTTTTCAATATTGGATGGAAATAGAAATGCAGTGTTCATTTTTTTAGTCTTTGTCCTGAGCACAACACAAAATCACTCTGATGATTAAAAGTGACCTGTCACCCTGTTCTAGAACTCCTGCTGCCGTGTCAGAGACATGCATCTTTAGTTGTTCTGATGGAGAAACCTTACCTCACCGCATCAAACTCGTTTCGGGAAACCATTTATGGGATTCATGTTGTGTCCCCAGGTTTCAAAGTTAACTTGTTCAGTGGTTCAGTGGACATACTGCAAATTGCATTATATAAACTGAGAGCTACACTGCATACTTCCCAGCAGGTAAAAATCACATAAAAATGCTAAATTGATTTTGGGGTTAACCAACCTCTCACAATGCAATAAGGTACTAAAGAAAGTTTTTGCAAGTATTACAAGTACTTACAAAAATGAAATGACTTACATTTCTGCATTGCTCTCAGTTTCTGCTTTCCACTGGCCGCAGGGATACTTTAGTGCATTTGATTAATTTTCTTGGCGAGATTAAATTTTACATTTCACACTTCTTTTTTGATCTTCACCACGCTTATTCAAAAATTTATGGATCATAACAAAAACAGAAAACATTAAATGAACAAATCAAGAAAAAAAAGAGTTGGATCTGCCATAAACAGCCAGGACGATAACTAAAACTTTACCCTGTTTCAATCAAATACCACATACTTTAAACGTTATACTGCCATTCAAAAGTTCAGTAAAGATGTTTATGTTACAAAAAGAATAAAATAAAAAATTCAAAATTAATAACAATAAATGTTTTTTAAACACCAGATCAGCATATTAAAATGATTTCTGAAGGCTCGGATGACAATAAAAATTGTTTAATTATTTTAAATTGTAAAAATATTTCAGAATATTACTGCTTTTGCTGTATTTGTGATCAAATGCAGATTTGATGAGGGTCTTCTTTTAAAAAAATAAAATAAAATAAAATTACAGACCTCACTCTTTTGAACCATTGTGTACTATATACAATTCCTATTAGGGGTGGGCGATATGGCAAAAATATCATATCACGATTTTTTTCAGAAATATCACGATTCACGATTTTATCACGATTCTTTGTCATGTTGGTTTTACTATTTTGCAAATTGTCTGAGCAGTACAGCCAAACTAATTTCCCTATTTTAAAAACAAAGACTTTCAAGGTAACAAAGTATAGAATAAAAAAGAATAGCAGATATTTAGGCCAAAGTGAGTGAAGATAAAAATCTGTCATTATTTTATCTTTGTTATTATTTTTCAGGTACAGTAGGTGTATTTAGAAGAAGCATTCAAAAAAATTTAATTAACAAATATAAAAAGTGAAACACTATATACTTATACACTACATATGCACATCAATTGTACACTGATTCTTATTAAAGCAACTGTTTTAAAGTTTCTCAGTCAAGAGCAGTGAGTGATTTTTCTCTTTGTGTTTTGTGTTAATAACAATTAAAAGAATAGTTCACCCAAAAATAAAAATTCTGTCATTTGTCTGTCCATTCTGTCATAGTGTTTTATTTTAATACCATCATTTACTCATTCTCAGGTTGTTTTAACCCTGAATGAGTTTCTTTTTTCTGTTGAACGTTGTCTATTTGATCATTTCTATTATTAGAATCAAAGGGAACCAGCTACTGTTTGGTTATCCACATTCTTCAAAATATCTTATTTAGTGTTTAGCACAAGAAAGAAAGTAATACCGGTTTGGGATAGCATGTAAGTGAGTAAATAATGACAGAATTATAATTTTTGGGTGAACTATCCCTTTGATGACAAGCGGCAGCATGTTTAGTACTGCCCCTTTAAGAGCTGCACATCTAATATACAGGCAGGTATCCGTTTTTGTTTTGTTTTTTTTTCCCTCTCAATTCAATAGTTTACTTTCACTTTCTCAAACTGTTTTTATATGTAAGCCTTGTGTGTTTTGACAACAGTAGCGTAATCAGACATGATACATAACTTAGTTCAGTAATTAGGCGCTATGTAACAGTATTTTAATGTGCGCGCGTTTCAGGTGTACGCGCAGTGGAAAAAGCGCATGTCGGAACAGCACGCGAATGAAATGTTCAACCGGCAAAACTTATAACCGGCAAATAATGTACTTTTGTGATTGTGAATAAGTGCAGTGTCCCGTGAGTGTAACTACCGCTGAGTTAACACTGAAGTATGTCGGGTTGTACAGACAGACGGAGACGGAGGCGCCAGAACTGCAGCTGAGAGAATAGCACGATACTACGATATTTCTCATAAAGCAGATCGTGGAAACATTTTTATCGTCCACGATTAAAAATCGTCATATCGCACACCCCTAATTCCTATTTTGATTAATCATTTAATTACAGAAAATTATTATTCACAAAAGCCATACAGCTTCCCTTTGGCTGCCTCAGTTAGTGAATTATAATTCTGCGTGGAATGATGAAGCATACTTTTAAGTGTAAAAGTACATACAGAAGACACACTTAAAAGTGACATTATGTTCTGCAACCTTGTTTTTGTGAACTCTGCATAAAGTGGTAAAACTCGACCAAACATTCAGACGTAATGAATACTTAAAAAACCATTAAAGAACCAATCTTAAGTAAACATCACAGTATGAGTGATGTGCCAGGCGCCTCTGAGAGCTGGTGTGAGGTGCATAAACATCACTAAATGAACATCAGGGGCTGAATGACCTCTATTCATGGGCAGATCAAACCTTCTTCCTCTTTTCAGCAACCCTACCTCCCTGACTGTAGACTTCCCTGGGCTTCATACCCGTCATGAGCCTCTCGGCGATCCTTCTTTGATGAATTATTTCACTTAATGGAATAAAGACATTGAGCATTATTAGGTTTAAGCTAGCTGACGCCAGAGTTTCACTTGCGCACATGTGGCACACAGTCCAGGATGCCTAAATCAAGCCGATCCTATTCTCGCCGATGGCATTAGTGCCTCACTTGAAAACAAATTAAAACAATGTGACCTAGTAAGGCCAGACACAGAATGGGGTTTGTCCTAAAAAAACACAGCGCCATCATGAGTCTGAGTCCTATTTGGACCAAAAAAAAAGATGAGGGGAGGGGGACAAACAGGTAATGCCATTTATCTCGCCAAAGAAACTAATGTTCCTTCGCAAGCTGGGATAAAAATAACAGACTCATTGAGTGCCTATGTGCTCAGTGCCTTGGAGGGACTCTAATGCATTTTCATTTAGACCAAACTCAGATGTTATTAGGACCGACTCTCTCCATCTTCATTTCACTGTGATCTCAAGGCCAAAGCAGACAAAGTGGGACACTTTCTAGTAGTCCTCTTAAAAATCGTTTTAGAAGTCTTGCATCTAAATTGCGCATTAGACGCATTTTTTTTTTCTACCTCCAAAAGGCCACTGGTTTTAAAATTGTAAAAACAACTGTAAAAAGATCTGGGAGGATTCAAATATAATTTTTGATTAAATTAAATTGTGCAATTATTCTGTATCCTGTTGCTGGTTGTGATCAAGGTAGGGTTTCGGCAAGCGCTGTGGCTGCTCCGTGAATGAAACAGCATCAGTGCTTAAATACAGCAGAGTCTGCTTTGATGTTTTCAATAAAATCTTCAAAACGTCTGCACATCCAGGTTCTACGTCAGAATGCAGAGAAGAAATTGTTGGATAAAGTTATTTTTGTTTCCTTTGCGCACAAAAAGTATTCTCATAGCTTCATAAAATTACGGTTGAACCACTGACGTCACATAGACTATTTTAACGATGTCCTTACTATCTTTCTGGGCCTTGAATGTGTCAATTGCATTGCTGTCTATGCAGGGTGAGAAAGCTCTCGGATTTTATAAAATCTTAATTTGTGTTCAGAAGTTGAATGAAGGTCTTACGGGTTTTTGAACGGCACGAGGGTGAGTAATTAATGACAGAAGTATCATTTTTGGGTGAACTATCCCTTTAATATGTTTAACTATAAGGGCATGTGTTTAAAAAAAAATAATACAGTGATGATCAGGGACAAATCATTCATAATAAACACTGCAACATAAGTTTTAAAAACTCGGCTTTACATTACTTTGAAAAAGGGCAACAAAGAAGTCCCAAAGTTGGGAGTCTCAAAGAAATCAAGAAGAAAAGGTTCTGCTTTGTGTGGCTCATCCAGTAGGAACTATACATTTATTATTAGTTACCATTAATTTTGTGGTTTTAAGTGTTTTGTTTCTACTTTACATGAAGTGAAATGTAGTCGCAATGTCTTGAAAGATTATGAAAAGCCTTATATTTTGTTCTGCACCCAAGTCCCAAATACAAATTACCGGGGTTCAAGCACTTTAAGGCAGTTAAGCAAATATGGGAAAAGACATAACATATTGTTTAGCAAGCCTGTAACCAAATAATCAATGATTGAAAAAAAGGCATTTTTGGCAAACACAGATATATGATGTTTTTTTAATGTTTATGACTGTTACAGCATCACCTCTGGTCTGATCTCCTTAAAACTTTTCATGGTTGTTTAGAATCACCTGTCGCATGTGCTCATCAGGTTGTGTTATTTTTTGAGTTGTCCTTTAAGGTTTATAGGATTTTTGGTAAATTTGGACAGGACCCTTTTCTAAACGACCCTGTTATAGTGGAAATTTCCTCATTTTAAATTTGGATAATTATTGACCTAAAGAGTCCAGAGAATTGTACTGCAGTGTTTTTTTTTTTTTTCAGATTGAGCGAAAAACCTAGGACTAGTTCGCAAAAGTAGTTTTTATTTTTACATATTCTCAATCATTTAACAAATGATTTGATTGACAGCAGTGGTTCTAGAGGCAAAGTTGTCTGGAATGAGAAGTTCTATTGTATAATATGAATATCGAGTGAATGTGCGAAAAAACGTGCAATGTACAATTATTTAAGGCCTCGAAAAATACAATATCACCCCCCCAGTGGCCGATTTCTTTCAAATTTCAAACAGACCTTTGGGGCCATAAGTCGAACAGGCCCACCGAGTTTTGTTCCAATCTGCCTTCGTTAACCTTGTCTTATAGGTGCTCAAACTCCATCGGCCAATGGTGTTTTTTGAGATACACAAATGTCCTTATAGACAGTTGTGGCACTTTGGACCAAGACCATGCACACCGGTTTTCATTTTCTAAGGACAAATGGTTGCACAATTATAGGCAGTTTTATGGTTTTTTGCCGTCTAATAGCGCCACCAAGTGGCCAAGCTTTGCATTTTTTTCCCTGTGACATCAGATTGAGCTCTTACATAAGTGTTCTGAGTTTGGTGAAGAAATCCACTGAAAGTGGCCCTGCCCCTTTTGAAAGTTTTGGCGCCCCTTTGCGACAGTGAGTCAAAAGTTATTTATTTGTTTTATTTTTGGATAATTATTGTTATTCTCTATCCAGAGAATCTTCCTGCACTGGTTTGGTTCCGATCAGGCAAAAAACCTAGGACTAGTTCGCAAAAGTATATATTTTTTAAAAAACATCCAAAATATGAAAATTTTGCCAGGCAAGCTGAGTCTGAAGGCAAACAAACAAATCGGAGGTGTGCGTTAAGTCACTTGAGCCTGCGACTGACGATTTAGGAGTTATGAACAATTTCATACTTTTGATCGCTATAGCGCCCCTGCCAGGCCGACTGGGGCAAACCTTCGTCACGTTGTCGACGGTGTGAGTACTACCATCCCTCCAAGTTTCAAGTCTCTACGACTTACGGTTTGGTCTGCAGTTTTACGTGGAGATTGCTGATCCTTGGCCATTCTATCAGTTACAATAGGGTTTCAGCACAACGCGCTTGAACCCCTAAACAGTTATTTTATATGTGAAGTATTCAATTTACTGAATATTCCAATAATAGGCATAACCAAATGGTTTTATAATAGATAAACCATTATGTATTGCTGTAACCTGTAGCTTGGATTAGTAACGCTGGTTCATAGAGGAAGTGTTCTTACCTTAAAGTTGCATATACATGTTATTATGTCCCCAATTCTGAGACACTCGCCATCAAACTTGCAAGTGTTGGTGTCACAAAGGAAGAGATCTGTGTCCCGGTCATCATCCCCTGCAACAACATAAAGAACCAAAAAACAATATCATGAATTTCTGCATAAACACAGCAGTCTCAAGACACAACCAGCACAAGTAGGATAATGTTCTTTCAAACACTGACAAAAATAATTCAGCAGAACTAAGAGAATGAACACGTCATCCTGCAGGCAGGCTGGCAGGGCTTCTGAAGGGTTCATCAAGTTGTGATGAGCACCTCCATTCGCCAAGACCATATTTTGCTCTTGAGACAGTTTCTTATCGGGAATAAAACAAGTGCTCATGGAGGAATAATGATTCAGCACATGGTGAACTTCTTGGAATCACCACATGCGAACCTTATTCAGCTTTTATAATAAGCTGAGTAAAGGCTCTGCGAAATATTCTCATTTTGCTGAGGAGTCGGACAGACGCTGAAAAAATCGCACTTCATCAAAAGTCAAGAGCTTGCAGACAGTTTAAGTCCACAAGGGTTCCTTAAGATGATTACTATTAAGATGAGTTGTTTCCAAAAACAGGCCACCGCTGAGTCAAAACCTAATTTTACTATTCAGCATACAAAAGCTGACTGCTGTACGTTTACTAATTAAGCTCCCAAAATAATGAGTTTACCCATTAGGCACTACATCATCCAGCCCTTATCTGATACCTTTGATAATTATGCAAAAAATAAGCATCTCTATCATTTGCTTAATATTATAAAAATGACAAACATTACACAGAGAATAATATCATGATGCATTCCACATTACCGTGGAATCGTATATTTCGACTCAAAGCGCCATATATCATCATAATAAGACTATACGACACAAAACAGTGGGTCCGCTCATGTGCCCTGGGATTTTTGCTGTCAAAGCAAATAAGCTTCTTGCAAGTGCTACACAGTATTTTTACCCTGTGTTATCCAGAGAGGCCTGGAAGCTAGTATGAACCAGAACATTGCTCATTGTAACGACAACACTGGAGGACATGCAGCTACTTTAGGCCCCTGCTGAAGGGCCACATACAGCGTGGAAATATGTCTTACATAACCTCGTGGCTTATTTGCATTTCAGCTAAAAAAAATTATCAATGGACTTCAAACACTACAGGGGCCAAAAAGAACAGCAGTCTTGCAAGACATTTGCACTATTCAGATTGTGCGCCTCAGACAGTTCTGGAGACCTTGAGAAATGATGCTGCCTCTTGGTTTGTGCATAAATCCCTCGTGTAAAATTAGTAGCTGTTCATGCTTTGCAACAGGAATATTTCATTAAAATTCATCTTGTTCACAATCTGTTCTTAAGGAGCTGTGATAAACTGACATTCAATCAATTCAGCCTACTGAAGCAACAAATACTAGTCAGAATATTTGCCAAAGCTAATTAGTCAAAACCATTGTCAATCCCTCTGCTTACTGATAAAATAAGAATTCATGCTTTAATTTGAGTCTAATACTTCACATCAGCAGAAGTCCTAGATCACTTGGTGCCTTAAACCCACAGTTTACCCAAGAAAAAAAGTGCTCATTTAGGGCTGGGCAATAAAATGATGATAATTATTGCGATATAATTTTCCTTGATAAAACGCTAACAAGAGTTCGATTTAATGTTTATGCGCTAAAAGCAGAACGAAACAGTGCTACTCATTTGAATCACGCCACATGGACCGTTTCACTTGTGTTTACTCACTGATAAGACCAACGCTATCTCACGACCAATTCGTATGTATTTTACGAGGTGGCTAATTCGTATGAATTCATATGACCTCACTCATACGATTTTGTACGATTTGTCTAGACCCCAGTGAGGGGTAGGTTTAAGGTTGGGGTTAGGGGTAGATCACTTGTACAAATTTATACGAATTGGGGAACTCGTAAAATATGTACTATTTAGCAAAAATCATACGATTTCGTACGAATTTGTATGAATTAGCCACCTCGTAAAATACACGACCACTAAACTGCGCTGTGAGATCCAATGTGAAGCGCTTAAATTCAGCAAAGAATACAAATGACTCTGTAAAATAAGAACATAAGAACAAAATAAGAAAAACATTTTCCTCGCATTCTTTCCTCACATCAGTAGAAGTCCCAGATCACTGGGTTAAACCCATAGTTCACCCAAGACCAACGCTATTTCAAGACCAATTCATACATATTTTATAAGGCTAATTCATACGAATTTGCACGACCTCACTCTTACGAATTTGTACGATTTGTCTACGATTTGTCAAATTCATACAGATTGGGGAACTTGTATAATATGTACGATTTAACAAACATCATACAAATTCATACGAGTGAGGTCGTACGAATTAGTCACCTCGTAAAACACGCGACCACTAAACAGCGCTGTGAGATCCAGTGTGAAGCACTTGAATTCAGCGAAGAACACAAATGACTCTGTAATATAAGAATTCATTCTTTAATTTGAGTCTAATACTTCTTCTCACATTCTTTCCTCACATTAGTAGAAGTCCTAGATCACTTGGTGCTTTAAACCCATAGTTTACCCACTTGGTGATTAAAACTTGCTGATAAGACCAATGCTATCTCACAACCAATTGGCACATATTTTACGAGGTGGCTAATTCGTACGATTTTGTACGATTTGTCTATACCTCAGTGGCGGGTAGGTTTGGGGTGGGGTTAGGGGTAGGTCTTTTGTACGAATTCATACGAACTGGGGAACTCATAAAGGTTTACGAAAAAATCTCGCATAATTAGCCACCTCATAAAATACGCAACCACTAAACAGTGCTGTGAGATCCAGAGTGAAGCACTTGAATTCAGCGAAGAACACAAATGACACGGTGATTTAAATGAGTTTAAAGCCGGATAAAACAGCGCTGACAAACAGAAGACTTTTCAGTCTACAAGTCGCCATCATTTGGTATTGTGTCAGAAATGTAGTAAATTTATATAGAATTGTATTATATTTTTAATGTAGACATGCATTAAATGTAGTAAAGGAAACATAATTATAGAATTTTTTGTTATTACCCTATTGCACTTGTGCATTCATACAAAATGTATTTTGACTGTTTTTTTTATAGAAATAACTAGAAACCATATAGTCACAAGAAATTAATTTACAAAGAAAGGAATTTTTCTATTAAGATATTTATTTTGTTAAAATGACTGAAAAATGTAAAGAATTCAAAAACATGAAGTGTCATGTTCTGACCATAAAGAGTAGTTTAAAACCTCAAGTAGCAGTTTGGTTTCTACAATTTTCATTATAAGAGCAAAAATCTGCCTTTAACCTTGAACGATGTCAAATTTACAGTGATAATTATCGATATCGGCTGATATGAAACATTTCAACCTGATCTCGTGGCAATTCGTACATATTTTACGAGGTGACTAATTTGTACGAATTTGTACAACCTCACATTTTTGCTAAATCGTACATATTTAACGAGTTCTCCAGTTCGTATGAATCTGTACGAATGACCTACCCCTAACCCCGCCCCTAAACCTACCAGTCACTGGGATCTAAATTGTACAAAATCGGACGAATGAGGTCATATGAATTCGTATGAATCAGCCACCTGGTAAAATACGTACAAATTGGTTGTGAGATAAAGTTGAGCATTTTATTGTGGTCATTTTTTTGGCCATCACTACTCACACTTACATGACTGTGGAACATAAAACATAAAAGAAGATATTCTGATGAATATTTTTGTCAATACAAAACATCATTGGACCCCACTGACTTTCACTGCATAGATTAAAAACACTGAGATCATGCAACTTTATTATCAAACACACATATAATTGTTCTGGAAGTTGCATTTAAGATCCACTTGGATCATAAATCTAATGTGGCACATTACTCTTCGGTTTGAGTGGGCATGATGCATCTGCTTGCATTATTGATGCAAGCGCTCCCTTTGCGATGGCATACAGATGCAAAGCATTTTGTCACACCTCTACTGCTTGGCTGATCTTCCGCAGCTGTGTCATAATACAGTTCGACCTCGCGACACAGGTAGATACATTTGAGTGTATGTCTGAAACATGCAGTATTCAACGAGGCACTTGGCAGCAGGAGCAGGAGGGGGAAATGTTGTAATGGATCGGAGAGGAACATGGAGATCTGAGTCACAGGAGCTTTTCTCTCACCAAACACAAAATCCCTCTATTCAGTCTAATTAATCTGAAGCATCCTGTAGCGACACTGAAAAACAAATTCCATTAAAAAACAACACATGAGGTGCCACCGTTTCAGAAACGTGTGTAAGAAACACACCAACTGACCTTGAAAATATGAATTCTGTCTAACACACAAACACAAACAAACACTGAATACATTAAGAATGATTTAACAGTCAGCACTGGTGTTTACCAACCTTTTTGACTGCTAAGCCTTCACAGCCACACAAGTAACCTTTCATCGACAGCAAACCAGGAATAAGCTCCTTTTTACTGCATATTATTCTTTTTATCATTTACTATTATATGCAAAAGTTGTTTTGGACCCCCTTGACGTTCATCATATGACTGTTGAAACTTTCTTTAAAATAACTTATTTTATGTTCCACAAAAGAAATAAAGTCACCGCTGTTTTGGAACACAATTTTCATTTTTGGGTGAATCATCTCTTTAAGTAACCTTTAAGAAGCTTCTTATGCTCCCCTTGACGTCCACATTCTCCTAGTCTGGACCATCGTAAAGTTCAAAGCCATATAAGGTTAGGACAGGAAAGTAAAAACACAGACTGAGGAAAGTTATCAGGTCACGCTAGAGGAAATGAGTTCTGGAAACAGGCAGTGGCATCCTTGCAATTTTATTACGGTAATTTCTTCATCAAGGACACTGAAAGGCCTCTAAATGCTTAACCAGATTTTAAACTTAACCAAGGCATCAGTCAGATAATTTGATTAACTGTAAATATGCTTTTGGAAATCTGTTTAAAATGCTTTTTGAGCAAGGGGCGAGTTACCATGAGCGGAAAGGAATTTTGTTCTGCTCTCTTTAAAGTCTCTCTGCCAGGACAATCTTTCAGTAGCTGTCTACACAGAGAGATAAGATCTGTTTTCCTTTTCTTTGTGCGGAAGCACTGTATGTGTGTGGACAACAAGACAGTAAAAAAAAAACAAAAAACATCCTGAATATTTCAATAAAAATTCCTCAAAGTCATTCCTTGAAGTCACAAAGCAATGATTAAACAGGAAATTACATCTTTCATCCTTGCTCTACTATCTGATGGCCCACAAAAACAAGTTAAAGCAACTCTTCCTGAATCCGAAATAGACTTTCTATTAGTACGAAAACAGTTCACCGGACTCTTATAAACTTCAAGGTATGTGTATAGTAAAATGTGATGTGCAAACAGCCTGCATAACACACTGCAGTAAATAAGACAACAGTTGATGCATTACTATCCACAACAATGGTTTGCAGAGTCGATTCTTTTGAAGCTGTCACTAGGAAGGCAAACACTATATTTAACCTCCCAATAAACAGCCTTATACTGACATCAAAACATCCTGGAACAATTTAGTAAAAAACACAAGTACATAATGTAGACTTAAAGAAAGGTTATAAAATGTATAGTATTCCTGAAACATTAAACCAGTGCATCACTAAAATCATATTTTTTCTTTTTCTAAAATAAGATAGAAAATGAATTATTTCTAATTCTTTAACATTTAGAATATTTAAAGAATATGTGTAATATCTGTGCCACAAATATTATCAAACAGAACTGAAATAAAAACAATTTAGGAATTAGTTTGGAAAATAGTTTTTAAAATACACTGTAAAAAATAAAAAACACCATTTGTTGAGTCAGCTTAAAATTATTTGTTACCCTGCTGCCTATTTTAAGTTCAGCCAACTAAAATAAGTTTAGTCAACTTGAAATGTTAAGTTGTACTAAGTAACAACTTAGATATTTGTGTTTGCTAAACTGCCTTAAAATTTTAAGTTGATTCAACTCACTTAGTCACTTAGTATAATTTAACATTTCAATTTGAATAAACTTTTTTTTGAGTTGACTGAACTTAATTTTTTTTAAGGCAGCCAGGTTACAAATTATTTTAAGTTGACTCAACAAATTGTTTTTTACAGTGTAGTCTTTGAACAATGAACCCCTAAATATTTGAACATCAAAAAAAAAGGAAACACTTTAAAGTCTATTTTGTAAATACATGTTATGAATTTTTTTTTTTTTGTTAACGATTGAACCGTGTATGTTTTTTTTTTTTTTTTTTTTTTTTTTTTACTAATATACTGTATTATATATTAATGTTATATACACCACCAGTCAAAAGTTTTTGAACAGCAATATTTTTAATGTTTTTTTTTTTTTAAAGAAGTCTCTTCTGCTCATCCAAAGTGCAGCAAAAACTGAAAAATTTTGATTTTTTTTTTTCACTTTTTAAAATAACTGTTTTCTATTTGAATACATTTTAAAATGTCATTTATTCCTGTGATTTCAAAGCTGATTTTTTAGCATCATTACTCCAGTCACATTATCCATTAGAAATCATTCTAATATTCTGATTTGCTGCTCAATAAACATTTATTATTAAATGGTTCTTTCTATTCATCAAAGAATCCTGAAAATAATGTAATCAACTGTTTTAAATATTGATAATAATAATAATAATAATAATAATAATTGTTTCTTGAACAGCAAATCAGCATATCAGAATGATTTGTAAAGGATCATGTGACACTAAAGACTGGAGCAATGATGCTAAAAATTCAGTTTTGAAATATATATATATATTTAAAATATATTCGAACAGAAAGCGGTTATTTTAAACAGTAAAAATATTACTGCTTTTGCTGTATTTTGGATCAAATAAATTCAGGCTTGGTGAGCAGAAGAGAATTCTTAAAAATAAACATTAAAATTTTACTGTTCAAAAACATTTGACTGGTAGTGTATGTCATCTAGTTGGAATGCCACTGTGCATACAACAGTTAGTGGAAGCTAGAGATTATGGTTTATGAAGCTGTAAATATGGATATTTTTCTAACACAAACGCATTGCTTTATTTCAGAAGGCCTTTATTAACCCCCGGAGCTGTGTGGAGTATTTTTTATGATGGATGGACGCACTTTATTTCGCTTTAAAATCTGGATCACAACCCACTGCCATTATAATGCCCAAAAGAGCCAGGACATTTTGTATTCGATTGTATTCTCCTGAAAGAAGAAAGTCATATACACCTAGGATGCCTTGAAGGTGAGTAAATCATGGGGTGATTTTCATTTTGGGGTGAACTACTTATTTAAACTGTTTCAAAATCAAAAATGTTTCAAAAATGATGGACACATCCAAGTCCCAGACGTTTTAGATAATTCGTTGCACACAGATGCACATTACAATAAGGCAGAAAAGAACTGTTGCTATTTCTGTTTCATTGCAGAATCCTATATAAGGCCAAATATTTACATACTGCTTTGTAAGTAGGGGTTCCCACCGAAAAAAGTTGGTTTAAGATTCTAAAGCAACAAATTCTATAAAGAACTTCATAATCAGAATAACCTTGCAACTGCTTTTGAATAGGTGTTTGGAGCAGCGTAATTTGTCCTATGGCTTGGCCACTTTTGCATAATAGCCATTTAGTAGCTAATGGAAAGCTATTTAAAACAAATAGGCTGTGAGTTACAGCTGTAGCTTAACAGTGACAAGGTGAAGGGCAGATTTATGCTTTCAGTATAGGGAATACATGCAAAACTTCATAACTTCCAAATATATATGAAGAACACAAGACTGTACTAATGAATAATTCCACCTCCAATATTATAATTAGCCAACAACAGTAACAGAGCTCTAACAGTCCTAATTATAGGTGTTGCCAATGCTACCTCCAGCTGCTTGTTTCTTCTTTCTGCAGTGAAACAGGAAACTTTGTTTGGCTCAGGCACCTGGTATTGCAGGTCTCTTCACTCTTCTCAAGAGTGTCGTAATTTTATCAAAACAAACGAGAAGTGTGAGCCAATGTTACGTCTCACAATGTGCCAAACGGGAGAGTATCGGGGGAGATGCAGATTGTTATTTCTGCCTTGCCAGCGAGGTGAATAATTGAAAGAAGCAAGCTGGCAGAGACACAAATATTCTAAAGGTGAAGTGTAGACAGCTCCTGTGAGTGAGACATCAGACTAGTTGTCTGGCCATTAAAAAGCTGGATTTCAAACCCCAGGACATTGCTAGCAGATGAAAATGGTTTAAGCTTTTGTTTGAGGTGTAATACAAAAGAATCTGTTCAGGAATTCTCTTCTTTTTAGAGATACAAGAGCAGAACAAGTGCGTTTTGAAAAATCTGGATACTTTGTAAAGAACTTGAAAAAAACTCTACATGTAACAGACAGCAGAGATTCAAAAAGATTCTGTTATCATCAACAACATTGGCTTTTATTGTATAGACAGAAAAAAACATTTTTTTTAAAAAAGTCTAATTTTGTGTAGAAGAAAGTCAATCATGTAGTACAGTATTTTTTTTAATAAACTATCCCTTTAAGACTTTAATTGAACTACCAAAAACTGGCAGTTCATGTTGTTTTGTCTGTTCCAGTTCATAAAAGTCTGCTGTCTCCTCTCGCCTACTTTGTTTCTGCTTGTCTCGCCTTCTTTGCAGCTGATATGCAAAAGCCCTCAGTGAGCCAGCACTGCAAAAACTTCTCCAAAGGAGAGCTATTGACATCTATGAACAATACAAATAAAAGCTTACGGCCCTTTGGGCACTGAACTACTTTCGAGGCAGTAGCTACATAAAATTGATACAAAATAGCTTACAGAGTTGACACTGAATTCTAGTCATGAACAGAGAAGACGCTTCAATACTAAGGCACTTACTTTGCAAAAGTATTCACACTGCTTGTGTACACTGCCAATGGCCTTAGGTTAGGATTGTTGACTAAACAGCTGGCCTGCATTTATTTTGCTGGACATTGTTGCTGTGTTCAGCGCATAATTATGTGCTGGAGATTTAAACTATATTCAGTCAGTTGGAAATTCAGGCTTTATGCCAAAACACTGCAGGTTCCTCTCTTATATATGCAATGCAATATCCAAATATATAGCCATTCTGTTTGCTGTGTGCACTAATTCAGCAGTGGAACAGTTAACCAAAATTGAAAATCCTGTAAATGTGTTCAACTAATTCAGCAATGGAACAGTTAACCTAAAATTGAAAATCCTGTAAATGTGTTCAAAAACAAGTTTAGACACCACTGACTTTTATAAACAGACAAAAAACATTTATTCAAAAATAGATTTGTTTTACAGAAGAAAAGAAATGCTTGTCAAATGTGCTGACAGCTGTTTGAATAACTGTCACTAAATGCTTTTAAATGTCACTCCTAACAATCGGATCAGCTATTAAAAACTCACTTTATAATTCTTAACACTGGCCACACCTGTTTGAACAGACCATTATCTGTAAACCTGTTTGATTCTGGCAATTAGTGTTATGTTTTTTTAGTCTGCACTAGCTGTGTGACTGCATTTGTAGTCAGGATTTATGAGGAAAATTCATCAACGCCTTTTTGTAAATCCTGGAAACACTAAAGTGGCCTTCAGGCATGCCTGTGGTAGAGCTTCCCACGTCTCATGCATGCCATTGCTATGAGTTGTATAACCAAAGTGCAAGCAAGAGGCAAGGATAGACGTTTTGGAACGACACCTAATTGCCCACGGTGACCTGCTGATTGATAGTCAGGCGCCACGGCGGGAAACTGTGCAGAAATATGCGACGAGTTCCGAGCGTCTCTCGCGCCTCGGGGCGCGCATGATGATTATTTCACGTGCATCTGCAATCATCTGAACGGCGCTCTGACAGTGCGGGTAAGAGGTCGGCCGCAATCTAAATCAAAACCCACTTAATATCCGAGTCTACAACGGACTGATGCTCGAGATTATTATCCTGGCTTGATGGAATTGTTACCAAGAAAAGCTTGGCTTCTAAAAGGATTCTTGCGCGTGCATTCTTCGAGAATGCAAGCTTTTAAACTTGACCAAAATATCGCCACTTGTTCACTCGCTGTGCGTAGAAACGAGAAGTTCAAAATTTGCACAATACCAAGGTAAATTGATTTTTTTTTTCTGTGCAGATTATAACATTAAAATCAATTGCCGATTTGTGTTATCAGTATTACAGCATAATAGTGAGGGGATCGCACGGATGTGTGCTTGACTTTTTTCCACAAAAAAATAAAAATGCGAGTTTTAGGTTACGCGAAAAGTGCACAATGTTCCAAACATGGAACTCTAAGAAAAAGTTCATTTAGAATTCAGAAACTTAAGGTGGTACAGATAGAATGACGACAAGTGCTGCTTTTCTAGACACTTATTTTCAGATTTGATAGTCTGCCTGTGTTTCTTCAGGTCTTTCGTTTGTGATTAACACTGAAGCATCCGTTTTTTCTCTGAACGCACTGAACTTGAAAAACAGGTCAATTATTGTAGGAAATGTGGTATCAGCGGCTGTTAGCAGACTAATCACGTGCGAAAAAGAACGAGCCATTTAAGCCGCAAGCAAAACAATATCTAAAAACAATAACAGTTGACAGTTTATTGACTTTATTGCAGTGAATAACGATTATAGATCGACTGGATTATGCTACTCTCATTTGAGGCGAATAGCTGGGGGAGAAAACTGTTCATTTTGGTTGCAATGAAAATGTCATTATTTACATATCGCGTTAGAGTGGGAAGAAAAGGAAATAAATAATAAACTATTTACACTGTAACACACCAAACAGCCCGTACGGATCATCAGTAGACTAACTGAAACTGGTCTTTCACATCTTTTCAGCAGTAGTGAAATGCAAAAGCTTGCCTCACCACACATTAGGATCAATTTTGATCCATAACTTATGCTACTTGTATGATAAACAGCCGTCTTCCGTTGCCAAGGGAACGTCAAACCTTATTCCCTTCAACGGACTACTTGATCGTCTTACCCGAGCAATTCCATCCAGTCGGAGTCTGACAGTCGCTGAGGGAGGACGGGAAAGCGCCAAGTTGTTGCACCGGGAAAGTGGCGAGAAAGGACAAGACTGCAATCCATACCCAGTGTCCCACTATCCGGCTCCACTGGTGCGGACTTCGGGGCTCGTGTAGGGCCGCCGCCACCGTGACACCCATTTCAGTTCCCCCGACACTGCTCACAGACGCGCAACGACAGCCCTGGTCCTAATGTTGTCAACTTTGCCGGTGCGCTTAGAAGCCAAGAGAGGGACATTTTCCGACGGAAGGAGTGTGCCCCATGAAGCAGTTGTTTCTGGATGACCAGAGCGAGGATCCGCCCGAAGCGAGAGGGTGCAGATGCGGAATGAGAGAGAGAGGTCTGGGTGCGATGACAGGGGAGGTGATGGAGGGAAGTGGGTAAGCGAGATGTTCAAAAAGCAAGGCGAAAATAAAAAGACGCAAGGGGTATTTTTAAAGAGCAGAAGTGGGGCAAAAAAATCATATATCCCATTCGAGTGACATGTCGAAGTTACAACATCCACTGAGGCGCGGCTTAGAGAGACTGTCCTCCGTCCTCACTCCGTGCGCTCGCGGAGAGCCGTGAGTTTGTCAGAGTCTCGCGGAGGGCCATTCCTCTGTACCTGTGAACCACAATAACGCACTGAAGGCGAGCGGCAGGTTTCCAGACCGCTTCGGATCACGTGTTCTCAAGGAACCGGGAGGGGCGGGACGATGCCGCGCCTCTGATTGGTCGAGAGGGATGCAGGAGTGTCAGGAGCGAGGCGATGGTCCAGCTCGAGCATATCGACGGCCAGTGCAGAATAGTGTACCCTGTAGTCTGCTTTAACAGGGCTTTGGTTTGCAAACGCGTGGGCGAAGGGCCATGCCGAGAAAGTCTTCTCAGTAATTGAGCGCTGCTGCTCTGAGCGCGACGGCAGCAGAAATCGATTGGAAACTTGCAGCGTTGTGAAATGATCCCCGTGTCCTAAACAAAAGACTTACAGCATTAGACGAGAGAACCGAGGGACCAGGCGGAGTTCACGACTGTCTGCGACGCTCCCGGATGATCTCGGCGGTGGAAATGGATATGCAGAGACGCTTTAATGGATACGGGTCAAAAGAAACTGCCTTTTAAACGACATTTAATGACGCAACATTTCGTCTCAGAGAAGCTACTGGCGGTGATAAAAAAAAGCGACTTGCATAAAGTACAGCTGGTTAGACTACGTTTTCTCTATCACTTAACACTCCAGTAACGTCTTGTTGCACTCGTTGCTCAAACAGGACAATACACGATAGTACCTGCATACCTGAACAAACTTGAACGGAGTGCAACAAAGACTAAAAGACCAAAGACTAAACCCCCAGAGAGAGGCGCAGCGAGAAAGGCACAAAATATGTGGACCCTTATGCCTCATTTAAAATGTATGGCATTATGTAACCAAACATCAAAACAATCAGAATTTATTTAAAAAGAAACCTGAGGAAAGCATTTGTGACTGAGACGCGTGTTTGCAGGCGATTAAGTGTACACATACTTTTGAGGCCACTGTACGTTTGTTTTACAGTGTTTCAAAAAGCATCAACCCCTATGAAAATGTTTGACTATTGAACCAAAAAAAAAAAAAAAGTGAAAATTTGTTGGTTTTTAGTTGAACTGTATTACAGTTATTAAACATAACTGAATCATTCATGTAAGTATTCACACATTTTTATTTAATAAATGCAGATGCATCTTTTAGCAGCAATTAGAGTCAAGATGCTTCAAGAAACCTACCTGCAAAGCTACAGTACTGTTTTAGGCACTTGTGTAAAATAAATAGATTTATCAGTTAACTTCTATTAACCAAATGAAACCAAATAAATCAACATTTCGTGTGACCATCCTTTGCGTTTGAAGCAGCTTTTGCCCTAGACACACTTGCACATAGTTTTTCAGGTAGCTTTGCAGGTAGGCATCTTGAAACATCTTGGAGACTTTGCCACAGCTCTTCTGGATTTAGTCTGTCTCAGTTTGTTCTATTTCTTCATGTAATGGCAAAATTAATGTTTGGAAATGTAAACTGATATTTCCTGCTAACACACTACAGCAAAAGATAGAAATAAATTACTTAAAACCAATTTTAGCTGCATTCTAATACTTTTGGCCACCACTGTACTTTGAGACCACTGTGCCTTTTCAAAAAGCATCAACTATGATGCCTATGAAATGTTTCATGTTTGAATATTGAACCAAAGAGGACAAAAATTAAATAAATAAAAATAAAAGTGAAACCTTTTTTTATTATCATTTTAAATAAAATTAGTTGAAACACAACTGAATCATTTGCACAAATATTCACACATTTTTTGCACCAATCATTATTTAGTAGATGCATCTTTTGTCAGCAGTTACAGTCTTGTGAACAGGTCTTCAGTGACTATTATCACTGTTATTTTTTCCATTTGTTTCAAAACTACTCAAGCTCAGACAGAAGGTAAGAAAATGTGAGAGATGATGGTGAGATCTGATCTTTGTGGCTGTTGTCAGACTCCTTGTGCAAACAAAAATCTCACTGGATTATTACAAGTCCATCCATAATTCTGCCAATTAGTCTGATGACCAAAAGCTAAATTTTGGTCTTATTAGACTGTAAAACATTCGTCCAGCTGGATTCATAATTCTCCACATGTCTTCTGGTAATCTGTAGCCAAGATGTCATATGAGTTTTTTAACAGTGGCTGTCTCTTTGCCACTTAATGCAACTGTAAGTGGTGAAGCACCTGGACAACAGTTGTTGAATGCAGAATTCCTCCAAACTCAGCAAGTAATTCCATCAGATTTGTCACCGGTCTCTTGGTGGCCTCCCTCAACAATCTTCTTCTTAGTTACTGAGTTTTCCTCACTGTTACAAACTTACTTTCTTCTATGAAACACAAAAAATACAACAAATACAAGTCTTTCCCACAACATGAAAGCTGCATTTATCAGGGTACCAAAAAGCTTCATAAAAGTTTTCCAGACTTAGTGGTTTAGATTTGGTTACAAGACAAAGGAGAACCAGAGGCATTTGATGTTACTGTTGCCAAAGTGATAGAAGGCAATTTTATGGACTAAGTCAGAATGTATTTTTTGGCGTTTTTAGTGCTTACAGGTTTGAAACTAAAACATTTTTATTTTTGGGTGAATTATTATTCTTCTTTTCCCAGAACTTTTTAACTCCCTGGCCTTTGTGAAAATAAATACTGAGTTTTTCACTAGTGTAACTCATTTTGAAGGCTGTTTGAGTGCAGAACTAATAAATGATGACAACATGCTGACATGACTCATCTATCAAAATCATGTCAGCAAATAAAAAAGATGAACGAACTCTAATCTTTTGTGTTTTCTTAGAAATGTTGTCACACAGTATATGTATTTCCCAACAAGACATCTTTAGTTACTTGCGTGTTTTCTCTTTAAGCGAAGAACACATTTGTAAAAAAAAAAAAAAAAAAAAAGGTTTAAAACATGTTTAAAACTGTTTAAAGTTGGACTTCTGGGCATGTCCTCAAGAAAAATTACGATATACTCTCCACTGTTCATTTCTCTTCTACCTGATCATTCCCACATTTCTCCTGGAGTCTGGCTCCATACCAGCTCAGTATTATTAGCACGGTTCAGAGCTCCTCTGGAGAGCAGCTGGCTCTGGGCTATCACCGACAGACACTCTTGACAGATAAAACAACACACCCTTGCCATAGGATTTCTGTAGTTTTCTCAGTGCGGTATCATGTATCACATGATGAATCTGACCTTGTAATTAAGACTATGGAACATTAATTAATCATTTGGTTTTGCAGGAGACGAAGAAAAGTTCATGTCCTTTACAGGACCTGTTCAGAAATAGGAAGAAAACTGGTAAGAGATACTCAAACCAAGTGTTTTGAATGACTAGATTGCATTTTTATGACCATTATTTCACTGAAGTTGAGTCCTGACATCTTTATTCTTATCAGAGCTGTAAGAAATTAAACACCTTTAAAAAGGACTCTTGGCAAGTCTCCCTCAGCTGCTTTTAGTTGTTTGATATAGCAAAATATTCAGGATCAATGAACACTTAGAATTCAACATTTTCAAAGGAATATATACGGTATAATGTGGGTTTAATTAAGCGTATGAACTAGTAATGGTGTCAAAGATAAAACGATAAATTAGCTTTATAGAAGCTTGCCTTTGTTCTCTCTAGACTCTTTAGCCTGGACTTATTTCACAGTATATTCTTCCCCTCACGGGTAAAGGCACATTTACTGTAGTTTGTGGGCCACTGTTCAGTCCCAGCATTGGTTTCTGCATTACAACAACTGTCCTCATTCCACCCAGTTAGATCCACACCTTTTATAATTCATTTACATCACATCTAACATGTCATCTTTCACCTGGACTGGAAAAATCCCCTGTGGAACATACTTGGAGAGTTGACATGGCAACTGGAGTCTCATGGTTTCATTATATGCAAGTCTTCACTGGAGGAGTATATGGTGAGCAGGGTAATGAGGAAGGATGCCTGGGGACCGGTGAGAAGGTCACATCTCTGGAGGGAGCGTGTGGTGTTTGAGTCTTCTAGCAGCATGGGATCCGCTAATGATGCAGGCGTTTTAAAACGCTCCCTTAAGTTCTATTGGTGCTTCGGTAGTCCTGCTGAGAAGCTCTTCTCTTTATCTGTGTATGTAAAAAATTGGCAAGCATATTACGTGAATAAATTATAGATATTGATCTTCTTTGCACTGGATCATTTAAGAATGTTCTGAAATGACTCTATGAAAAGTTAAATTCTTAAACTGACAGTTTGAGACACAAGATGCCTGTAGTTTGGTATTATTAATCATCTCCCATTAGAACAATGGCTCAGTAAGGAAAATTGTAAATCACTTATTGCGTAACAACTGTGCCACAGGCATGCAGTCTTTAATCCATATAGACTCTAAATGAATAATGTAGTCATTTGGAGATATTTATGAATTAACTGATTTGTTTTCACAGTTGAACTCCTGCTTACCAATGGAACAGTTTTTTTTTTTTTTTTTTTTTTTTTGTCATTCCCTCATAATACAGAGTCGACCAGATGTTTTTGTTCTTTGCTGCTGGATATTGCACACAGATTTCAGTACAGCTGTGAATTTTCTCAGCAGTAACAAATTGATTGCTATCCTCCTCCTTTGATATCCTAAACAAATGCGATGGAAATGATATGGCTTGTTTGGGATATTCATGAATTCACTGATTTGCTTCCACTTTGAACTGTTTAATGCAACATTCGTTATTAACTCAAAATAAACATTAGTTTGCTCTTTTTAGAGATTTGTCTTGACCACCAAATATAAGCATCACTTTCTGAGAAACCCTATTCCTGAAATATACTGTAAAAGCAGCTACACTGTTAAAAAACAATTTGAGTCAACTTAAAATAATTTGTTACCCGGCTGCCTTAAAATTTTAAGTTCAGTCAACTCAAAAAAAAAGTTTAGTCAACTTGAAATGTTAAGTTGTAATAACGTAGTGACAGCTGAGATATTTGAGTGTAAATGTAACATTTTAGGGCAACAGGGTAACGTACCCAGCTTAAGTTTAACAAACCAAATTTTTTGTTAAGTCAGCTCAAATATCTAAGTTACATCAGTTAGTACAGTTAGTACAACTTAACATTTCAAGTTGACTAAACTTATTTCAGTTGACTCAACTTAAAATTTTAAGGCAGCAGGGTAACAAATTATGTTAAGTTGACTCAACAAATTGTGTTTTATTTTTTGTTTGTTTGTTTGTTTTTTACAGTGTAGCTATATCGTCTGACATCATTGTTTTACCAATTGTTGTAAAGGGCATTTGACTTTCTTTGCACGTTTGCTTTGTAAATGCTGGGTTGGTGTGACCTTTCCAATTTGACTACCTAAAGTGTGAAGACGCAGAGCTAGTGCAATATGAGCATTTGTGGTTAAAAAGTATATACATACTTGTTTTTTTATTTTTTAGAAAATGACTAATCGTTTCACTAGATAAGGCCTTTTTCCTCAGCTGGGATTGTGTATAGCCCTTTGAAGCTGCATTGAAATTGCACTTTGAACCTTCAACCCATTGGTTCCCATTAAAGTCCACTATATGGAGAAAAATCCTAGACATGAACATCTTAGATGACATAGGGGGTGAGTAAAAGACCAGGAAATTTTTATTCTGGAAGTGAAATATTCCTTTAAGATAAGAATATTTAATTTAGCATTTTGCTTAAACTGTTCTATGTTCATCATTTTAAAAGTTAAATTTAATTGTGCTGTATTTCTTCAAAACTGATTTTTTTTTATAGTGTTTTCATGTATAATGACTCAATTATACTGTAAAAACATCTTCCAGATAATATTTTTTTCTTTCTATTATTAAGATGACGATGTTTTTTTTTAATTCACAAATATATAGTAAGGAGAAACATTAAACTATGGCTGGCTGTCATTTACATTCTTATACCTACATAAAATATATTTCACCCAATATATTTTTGCCTCACGTCATGTGCTAACAAGTCGCACTTGAAAACACACCACAAAAGCTTACAACTAGAAAGTACAGTTTTCACCTGTGTGAGAGGAAATAACAGTCTATATCTATAGGTGGCAGCAGTCTACATTTGTCTTTAAAAAAAAGGACACAAACTGTAAACGAAGTAGCACTTGCTTACAATTTAAAAGAATCATATTGATCAACTTCTTTGTTCCAGATGACCACAATGTTTCCGTACTGGAAGTAAGATGATGTAAAATTATAATTTTGTGTCAGTCCTTTTTTTCTTGCGCACTTGCTCACTAGGCTGAACAGCCATTCAGAGTGAGTGAATATGCTAAATTGGCCAAAAAGCCACCGCTGTGGTCCGACTAGTGCAGACGGTATGAAACACACCACAAAAGCTGAGCTGACAGACGCTTAAGGACGACCTGATGTTTATTTAAGCCCGACCGCTGGTTTGGTGTGTCACGACCTTTAATGTGGCATGATTCTGTCTGGCACAATATCAGAATGATGTATCCCTTCACACAGATTTACAAAATGATCACATCAAAGCATCAATTAGCACACCACCATGTAACTTCACACCTCTAAACTGATGGACCACATTATCTCAACACAAGCTTGAACAAGGCCTGTTTCACAAGCTCTTTAATCACAGCCCTGTCACACCATAACTTGGCTATGGGTGAGTCTCGCCAATCAGCTATGGTTGTGGGTTACTGCCAGTTCAGAGTCTTATCGACAGCAGTAAAAAATAACAGCACCTCTGGCAAACTGCCACTTCCAGCTGTCGGCCAGGGGCCCTGAAGGCCTACTGTGGCACAGACTGACAGAGAAGGTGCTTGTTTCACACAGGATACGAAATGATGGTGTGAAATACGAGCACTGAGACGGTCCCATCTAGTTATTGAGGAACACTACAGTAGAGTTTGGATTAAAATAAGTAGCAGGCACAATGAAAGTGGATGGTGACAAGAGGCTGTCAAACTCGAAAAAGGATGCAAACAAAAAGCATTATCCATTGCAGTTTATTGTGCATGAATGCAACTGAAGATGAGACATATTGACTGGCAAGCTGTTATCTGAATGATTGCTATTTGTGGACTACCAACCTGTAAACAATAACTTGATACCAGCTTGTTAAAGCTACACAGCATCTATTTTTTGCTTGTAATCTATTGATCACAAAGTCCCTCACCAAGACGTCATGACCACATGTGGCTTTTAAAGTATGATGATCAATAATCACGTTACAAATGCTTCCATTTCCAGCCATGATGGTGAGTTAAGCGCAATTGCATCTTTAAAAACAGCTATTTTCTTAGCAGAGAAGCAAATTATATTTTGCTGTTATATTTTCAATCACTGATTAAACATAAGCTAATTCCTATGACAGAAGTGACACAACAACTGCAGTTATGGACTCTGCCTGTAGCAGTGCCATTTAAAGCAAAGATGACTCAGGTTTGAACCTGAAAATGAGTGCTAATGTTGTAGCACTCCAGCTTTAAAAAGACACTTGGATGAAAGCCACTGTTCCTGAGCTTCTCAGTGCACTCGATAACACATTTGTAGTGGACAAAGTAGTGGAAACTGGAATAAAAGCAAAGGTGTGAAAGACAGAAGACTGCCATAATGAAAGTGCACAGGCACTTATGTCTATTAACCTTCAAATGATTATGAGGATCAGTCAAGGACCATGCATTATGGTCAAGAACTTAATTAAAAATGGATTTTATATTCATTTATACAAAGATTAAACTGATTATGACACCCAACATTGCTACCGCAAGACGTGAAATACGTACCAGACGTAAAACAGTGAGCACTTGTAATCATTTTTGTAGTTATGATTACAGCTCCATATGTTTCGCTTTCTGGACGTAACGAGCTTGATCGGTAGCTCAGCCGGCACAGAACTGGACTTGATATGTAGAATCCTTGGGTGCGAATCCTGTCAAAAACCTGACTCACGATGAAAGAGCTGAAAGATCGAAAAACAAGCTAAAATAGCATGCGATTGCGTTTTTATGTCACATTTGCTTTTGTTTATATTATCGTTCAGGTGTAGCGTAGATGGTACATTATTTTTGAGTGCCTCTCAATGGGCATTTCAAGTCAGAACTGCTGTGACATCAACATCACATAAAACATCTGTTTAAGCGCCACCCAGTGGACATTTCAAATTCGTACATGACATTCACGTTAACACATTAGTAGTCTTCAGAGTCCACTTCAAGACAGAGATCTATAGATGTCTGATAACTACAGTATGTATGAGCTTTATGCCTCAACAAAGACTTTAAAAACACTTATTAAGGCTTAGAGTAAGTTTATTTAAAGGGGTTAAACTTACTTTTACATGCTGTTTGAACATAAATGTGTGTTGGCAGTGTGTGTACACAACCACCCTATAATAATAAAAAGTATTTTTAAATCTTTATAAGTAATATCCTCTTTTTCAAATCAGGCACACCAACCAAGGCCACTCCCACAATAGTTAATTGACACAGCCGTCTTACCTTAGACCCGCCCTGAGTGAGCTACTCCAGTGCAGGGGAAGACAAGAATGTCTCAGACTGAGGTGTTTTGTTGTTGGATGTAATAATGAACAAAACAGTCGTCATTTACTCCCGACATCTGAGCCACTGAAGATGCAGAGGATTAATGTTACATTTTAGAAGGAAATGCACCCAGCAATCTACCTAAATGCGTCTATATCTAATCCAATCATTCGTGATCCAGCTTCACCTATAGCAGAAGTGAGTTTAAGGGTTTTTTATGCATCTTTGCAAATCACCTTTCTTAATGTGCTAGTTAGCAAGCTTTGTGGCTGAAGTAAACATTACGGCTTGTCATTCCATGGAAGAGAGGGGCGGGGTGAGCAGAGCTCATTAGCATTTAAAGGCAAATGCACTAAAACAGCTCGCTTTGAAAAGGACTGATTTTGACAAGGTAAAAAGGGTGTTGTTTTGCACTGCCACTGAGAAATTTTAACCAAAGTATGTTATAGACATCTCATTAAGACCCTAAAGTATCATATCAACTTGTGGAAATTGGCCATCCGATGACCCCTTTAAGTTTAGTATAAGTTTATTAATTGAAATAAGGTGAATGAATTTAGTATGGTACTGAGAGATGAACTTGGCCATTTTAATTTATGGAGCCAAAAAAGTAAGTCTCATTCCGCAGAGGAAAGGAGAGGGTTGAAGACACTTTCAAGAACTTTAATTTCAAGGAGGTGTCAGAACTATTTCTTTAAACATTTTTAATAACATTACCATTTCTATTTTAATAACAGTGCCACTTACAGAGTTAGAGATCAGTGATTTTTACACATGATTAAGCAGATCAGATGTTCTCCAAGGTAAATTACTTCAATTTCAGGCTCTGAATTTACATTAAACCAGTCATTTGAAGTTCCCATCACTGAAAAGACTGGATTAAAAAGCAATTTTTTTTACTGTGAGCTTTATGATGAGAAAAAAAGCTGCAGGCACTTTCAGATTTCTTAACCTGTAAATTTGCACTTGCTAGAACTTTTACTTTTTCTGTTTTTTTTTTTTTTTTTATTTGTTTACCATCCACTGAGTGTAATTTACAGCAAGTGTAACTCATCCACAGTAGGAAAAAACCACCACAGCAAAGTGTTCGTTTGGAAATCTGAGCGACATAGAGCTTTCTGATACTTTGTGAGTCTGAGCGAGCTGCCTGCAGAAATGTCACGCTCTCTGGCTGTGAAATCCAACTCCTCCTCCTCCTTTTTCTGGCTAAGCTGCTACGATGAAAAATATTGATTCACCATGGGGACACACAACAGCCTTATCTGCCGAACCTTTGTGCTCCACAGGCTTTACCCATCAACCCCTGCACAGCCTCCATGGGTTTATTGCAGAAGTCTTTAAGCATCCCACGCTGCCTCCTGTGGACATTAAAGCAACTGCAACAGCACTTGTGAACACTACTCACCAAAAAGAGAGTAGATCTTTCTATCTACCTATCTATACATCTGCCATTAAGAACTTTAAATTATTTAAAAAAAAATATTTTAAATTACACTGACTAGTAAGTTTTGTTTAAATACCATTTTTAGTGAAATAAAAAGTTGCTTTTTACAAGCCTATTCACATATATGAGCTGTTGTATAATGTCCATATTCTCAAATATTTCCAGACTATTACTAAGCTGAACATGCCCCCACATACATTATGTAAACCAACTACATCACTCTGCTCCCGATTGAATCTCCTAACCTGAACTTCTAAATCATGAACTTTTCAACTAATGTCTTTTGCTCCTAGATCCTCCCACTCAATATGAAACATTCGTTAGTATTTATGGCATTTAGTGTGCATTTTCTTATTCAGAGGAACTTACAAAAACTTCAGCTTCACATCAGCTTTACTTCTGCTCTGTTTATCAGTACCATAATGTTTCTTAATAGCAAACACTCTTAAAAGTATAGGTGCTTTAAAAGGTTCTTCACAGTGATGCCATAGAAGAACCATTTTTGGTTCCACAAAGAACCATTCAGTCTTCTTTTCAAGGTTCTTTAAAGAAGATCTCTTTCTTACCTTTTTATAATCTGAAGAACCTTCTTTCGCCACAAAGAACCTTTTGTGAAATGGAAAGGTTCTTCAGATGTTAAAGGTTCTTTATGGAACCATTTAGACAAAAAAGGTTCTTCTATGGCATCATGAAGCACCTTTATTTTAAAGAGTGTACGTCTAAAATAGGACATATCTCGGAGTAATCATTGGGGGATTTAAATAGCTTAATGTGAACAAAAGAATTCAGCCTCTGCCTGCATTCAGTACAGCTCTGCTATTAAGGCTCTGGTGTAAAAGCAGCAGTTAAAATGTCATACTACAAATAGGTGTTGTGGATTGTGCAATAAACAGCGAGCATTTCATGAGAACAATCAAAGACTGCCAACCACGAACAACACAGCAATATGAGGGCAGCTAAACTGCTTTTAACAGGGCTGTTTAGTAACACTTTATGGCTCTTTCTCAGTATCCAGCAGAGCCATGAAAAGCACAGAATTTATGCTTTAAGATATCAAATGTCCTATTAATATAATGTATATTATGTAATAAATATAATATTTACTACACCTAACATTTAATGCATCAGAAAAAGATCATGTAGAGAAAAAAAAATGGACACCCACATAGTTAAAAGAAGGGATTTCAGTGAGGTTCTTTTAAGTTGAGATTAAAAAAGAAATGAGTTCATTCAGGCATTGATAAAATTGTTCATACCAGGTGATCGCTAAACTCCGAAGTCTCTACAGACTACCTCCTTTTTTTCCATCCTTTTCTTGTTACCAAGCTCCTACAGTTCCTTATTTTTGCAGACGTTCAAATTAGCCTTGCGTCAAAAACCGAATCCCTGGTGTGAAAAAGGTCCGCTAAAGCTCTTTGTGTGGATTCAGTCAAATGTTGGACACAGACCTATACATGCACGTTTCTCCGTGTTTCTCTACAACGGTCGTCTTGAAATGCAGCGGTGCAGTCTATCTCTAACTCACACACTCACTAGTAATTAAACACCTCAATGAACAGATTAAGAGTTTCCCCATTTGGAAATTTCATTACCATTGCTGTAATTGGATTCCAAATTTAATTAGCACTCCTCTGCGAAACAGCAGGTGATGTTGTGGCGGCAGTCAAAAGCTGTCCAAGTACAGAGAGGTCACTGGAAGAGTTTGGCCACTGCTATGGTGCAGAATGAGGGATGTAACACTTGAGCTGATCATTTCTGACCTGTTGCTCAGCATAGAGGCGTATAAACATACCGAAATTTGTAGAAGTAAAAAGGATATGTGTAACGGAAATAAACTTCTACACAAACAATATAATACTAAGAATAGTAAATGAAATATTTATGACAATATGTTATGTCTTATTCGTATTTATTTATATATATCTGAATATTACATCATATGTACATGTTACATTATACATAGTGTATACGTAGTGTACAATAGTCTTAAGTGTCACATGATCCTTCAGAAATCATTCTAATATGCCGATTTATTATTAGAATTATCAATGTTGGAAACAGTTGCGCTGACAATATTTTTTTGGAACCTGTGATACTTTTTTCTGGATTCTTTGATGAATTCAAAAGTTAAAAAGAACAACATATATACAAAATATAGTTTTGTTATCACTTTTCATCAATTGAACACATTCTTGCCTAATAAAAGGATTAATTTCTTTCGAAAAAGAAAGAATTTACTCGCCCCAAACTTTTGAACGGTAGTGTATATTGTTAAAAGAAATTTATATTTTAAATAAATGCTGTTCTTTTCATCTTTTTATTTATCAAAGTATCCTGAAAAAAGTATAAGTTCCAAAAAAATATTAAGCAGCACAACTGTTTCCAGCACTGATAATAAATCAGCATATTAGAATGATTTCTGAAGGATCATGTGACACTGGAGACTGGAGTAGTGATGCTCAAAATTCAGCTTTGATCAGAGGAATAAGTTACATTTTAATGTGTATTAAACCAGAAAAATGTTATTTTACATCGTAATAATATTTCACCATATTACATTTTTTTCTGTATCTTTGATCAAATAAATGCAGCCTTGATGAGCATAAAAAACATGAAATCTCTCTCTCTCTCTCTCTCTCTCTCTCTATATATATATATCATATGTATAGTATTAAAAATTTAATAAAAATACATTTAAATGAATAAATAAATAAAAAATTTTGCTATATAGGTTGCATAAAGTTAGAATATGGCTGTCAAAGAAGAAGCTTGGAGAATAGTGTAATTACTTCATCTACCAGCAGGGGCTGACTGGACCATGCTAACCTTGGTTTTGGCACAGTCAGCCCTAATTTGATGATATGTCATTTTCCCAAGAAGCATTCTAAGGATTTTCCAAGAAACACACTTCTCCTCAAAACAGTAATGACTTTTCTGTGAGAATTCTTATTATTACTGCTGAGCGCCAGGAGTAATTTACAAAGCCCCTCTGGAAAACCATATATTGGCGATGGCCCTCTGTGATCAGGGTAATAAATGAAATCTAAAACCTATGGGGAAATGTTGTCAAAGTAAATCCAGAGCAGATTGAGGCAGGATGACAGAGATAAAAGAAGTACCATGAGGCGGCAACCGGTATAAACCCTTAATGGCAGACATCGTGGGATCTGTAATTCATTTAAAAGGAAAACAGAAAACCTCCTGAAGACGTCTCATGGGCGCCTTGTGTTAGAGGTCAAGATCCTCAAAGCAATAATTAATCATCATTTATTAGCCAGGAAACTTTATGGTGACTTTCAGTGTTATGTCTGCTCTTTGTGAGTCTGTTGGCTATAAAACACTGAAAAAAAAATGATCCTAAATGTAAAAAAGGATGGCAAAACTTCAGATCATACATTCATACATATTATATATATATATATAATATGAGCTTTTATGTTGGCTCAACATATGACGTTGCTAAAAAGAACACTATTTTGTGTATTTGGTGTAATGGAATGTGTTTATGCAGTTTAAGATTTAAAAAACACATCATTTTCCATAAACCATACATTATTGCTGCTTCTCTCTGCCCCGCCTTTCTGAAACACGTCACTTTTTACAAAGCTCATCGTTCTGAAAAGCGTGGTGTGCTCTAATTGGCCAGCTATCCAGTGCAATGTGATTGGATGAATACCTCAAGCGTGTGACGCCCCTTACCATATTTGGAATATCAGCTTCCAAAGCAATACTGACACCTGCAGACCATACTATGTACACCTAAAGCCATGTCTGGATTTGTGATCGTAGAAACAACAAACAACAACCGCTACTCTACACTTCTCAAAACTCCCGTTTAAATAGTCAATAGCAAATTCTATTAAACTGAAAACATACTTACAGACTGTGAGACAGATTCGCTAGACTTTTCTTGCAAAGTTGGAACTGCCCCACTTTGAGTATTACGTTTTAGAAAGGAGTTTGAGACTTTAATCTTTGCGACTTCACGGATCTTATTTATGCGCAAACAGCTTCTAACACTCCAAAGACAAAGAAAAACATGAAATTGCATTATATGACCATTTTAAATTCAGTACTATGCACTTCATCTCAAGTTTTCTATAAGAAATGGAGAACATACTGCTTAAATTAATGACAACATTGCATGAACACTTTGCATGACCACTCATAACACAACAAACACTTAAAGTCTTGATTCGCTACACTCATACCACAACATATGGTAGTAGAAACAAGAGGACAAGGATGACAATCAAATTAGCGGTCCTTGAGCAGAGGAACAAACACATCTTGACATCACAAGACAAGAAGTTGATAAACATGACAGCAAAATCAACAATTACACTGCTAATAAAACTGACAAACTAGGCATCCATATTATTTATTCATTCATTCCTCAGTGCATGCTGGGAACTTCAACACTCAAATCAATAATCTACTTTATATCTATTTTTCTCAGCATTTTAATGCATTTTTCTGGCATTATTCACTATTTTTTTACTGTGCAGATAATGATTTGAATGTATATACTGTGAGGCCTATAAGTGACATTATATTTATAGCATTTGATATTCTATATATTCCAGTTGACAAAAGTGAGGTGAAAACTGAATATCCATTGAGGTTCACACTCATAATTACAATTTATTCAGTGTCTCACGCCACTTACACTTGTAAAGAAAATCTAGCTAAACTTGACTGTCAAACGAAGCAATCCCTGGTTGAAAATGTTACGAGTTACTTTTCACTGCTGTTATCTTCTTAAACCTGTGTGAATTTCACACAAACTGCAAGGAATGAAGAGCGCTATTGATCACACAGGCTTATTTCACAGGCCCTGGAGGTGTGCGCTGGAGACCACCAGGGACATCAATGAAAGCCCCAGCAAATGACATGGAGATAAAAACGTGTCCAAGAAAGCCATCTGAATACACATGGAGGATCAGTGGGCGATAACATGAGAAACAAACAGTCATTCTAAGCTGTTCAGGTTTTGGGGGGGAACTCACTAAGAATACAGGCAGAGCAGTTTAATTAGTAGTCTGAAAACCTGAAAGAGAACTACAGATTTCCTTTCCATATTTACAGGGCTTAAAATTAACTTTTGTACTTGTTAGCACTGGTGCTCCCAAATTCAAAAAGTTAGGAGCACCAAATAAAATTTAGTTCCAACAGAGCGCAATGTGAGTGACTGATGGCTAATATCTAAAATCTGCATTAAAGCTAAGAATGTAAAGATTTAATTGGTTATGTAAGCTAATGGCTCACTGTATCAGCTCACAGCAGTCATATACTGTGCAGTACTTAGCGAAAGTTTGTAAAACGGTCACAATTTCGAGCCCTGATTTAGCTCAATTTAAGATGGAGTTTTCAATGACACATTTTGGTGAAGCCTTCATGTGCTCATAGTAAAAATATCCCGCCATAAGATTCAATGACAAAAAAGTGAACTTGTCAAGACAAATGAAAATGTACTTCCGGTACAATATACTTTTTTCTTCACATTATCTGTTTTGTCTCTTCTGTAAGTTCTGCATTTACATGCTAATAGGATCAGAGCCAAATAGCAAGTCAGAGGTTTAGCTAGCGTTTAGCCGCAAATCCAGTTTGGCAGTTCAATCTCGAAGCGTTTAAAACAATTCCAGCGCTAACAAATTAAAAGAGGAAGTGACCTGTGCTCCTGCATTCAACTGAGAATGTCAAGTCA
Source organism: Cirrhinus mrigala (assembly GCA_036247105.1). Lineage (NCBI taxonomy): Eukaryota > Metazoa > Chordata > Actinopteri > Cypriniformes > Cyprinidae > Cirrhinus > Cirrhinus mrigala. Next base: position 16,569,803 of record CM070015.1, read on the forward strand.
AGCCCGACTAGCTTATCACCGTAGACAGACGAAAGGGAAGTGGACAACAGCTGACATTTATGAAAGATGTGCTTCATAAATCAAAGCTAATACAAACGACCAAACAGCATATTGTAGGCTGGCATTCACTTAAAAAGAAGAAGTGGAGTTGAGTGAAATTGCCTCTTGTTGATCATTTCCAATTTAACTGCTAGAAGAAGGGCTTTGGGTAGTTTGCTGACTATAAATAACATTATTACAGTGTATCAGTAATCTAAGGGACTGGAGAATGATACACTCGTGCACTCAAAAGTACGTGTTTACAAGCGCTGCATTGTTTACTGTGTGCCGTTCTCCCTGTCAGGAAACTGTAGTCACAATTTCTGCAAGCCCATCATGATACAGAGCTTCATGTTTTGTCTTTGAAGCATAATTAATAAGAGGAAGCCACGCTGTGGTTAATTAAATTTTCAATCCATTTCATGTAACAGGCACATTGTTTGCATGCCCAGCAGTTGCACGTCACTCAAAGTGGTACTCGATCAAAGGGGGGCTCACTTTGAGCAAACTGACAGATGAGTTTCAGCGAGTAGCAGCAGGAGGGACGCCCATTGCCGTCAGCAATTTTAAAGCAAGTTTCTCCAAAAGTGTAACATCACCAATGAGTCAAATGAGACAAAACATGTCCCACAAGAATGTTCTTAACATGAATATATCATTTATTTTATCTAAATAATGACATTAAAATCACTCACTGTAAAACTCACTGTCCTTAGGCTCAATATTTTATATAATCAATACTTATGATTATGATAAATAAACAACATTTACAACATAAATAACGCTTTATGATAACAAAATAACTGGAAGCCTCGCACAAGTTAAAATGCCCACATTGGCTTCTACCTTAAAAATAGTTCTTTTAGGAAATAGGCTCATTCCGTGTCAAATCAACCAAATTTCAAAAACTTCCTGGCTCAAATTTTTGATTTTGCTAATATTTTTCTTAAGAAAGATAGACATGTATAGTGATGAAAGCCAAAATATGAAATGTCATGGATGTATATTTTACTGAATAATTCACTACTTTGTAGTGGGTGTCAAAATGGCAATTTTCAATGACTTCAGAAACATGGCATCATGAATGATGTAGGGCCTTGAAAATGAAAATTGAAAATTACAAAAGAAAAGTTTATTAAGAACTACAATTCAAAACCATATTATGATATCTTTAATACTTCTTGAGTTATAGGCACGCAAACGTTGGAAAAAGAATATTTATGGCACTCAGACAGGTAGCTTGTATGTTCAACGCAGTTGTCTTGACAGAAGGAAAAAAGATACATTTCTAGTTTCAACATTATTTGTTCTTCAGACATTCCTCTTTAAAAGTAAAAACAAAAAAAGTATTATATTTTTGCAAAGGGACCCACATTTGGTTTTTGATCACTGGAAATGTGTACAATATCTTTGGAACTGAACCATATTGGGGCTTAAAAATGAAAATGGCAAAAGGCAACTTTGTTAAGACCCAGTATCTAAAAGGCCATTAAGATATCTTTAATACTTCTTGAGTTACAGGCATGCAAACTTTGACAAAAATAAATAAATAAAAAAAATTGAAAAGTGCTGTTTCCCCATTTTTTAATGGTCATCATTAACATATAATGCAGCTAAGATTGCTAAAGTCAATAGATTTTACTAACAGGCCTCTGTGTAAAAATAACATGATGCTACCATCTTTCTGAAGTCATTTTTAACCACCTCTGATTTAACTCTCAATCTCAGGCAAAAATTTTGCCCCCCCTCTACAAAATAGTGGATTACTCAGTAAATACTCATCCATTAAATATTTTGGCTTTCATCACTATACATGTCTAACTTTCTTCAGAAATAATATTTGAAAAAAATCTAAAATTTAAGGTCGGAACCTTTGGTTGAGGTGACATGGAATGACCCAATACTATTTCTGTGCAGTACAAAGAAATCAACACATAATAAACTACAGATTTCCTTTCCATCTTTAGCTTATTTCAAGAAGAGGTTTACAATAACACTCTTTAGTGTGATATTTTTGGTAAAGCCTATTCAACTGCCCCTGAAACGTCCTGTCCTCAGACCATAATTCAGTGCTTCATATAAATTCAAATACACAGTCATGGCCAAAAATATCAGCACCCTGGCAATTCTGTCAGAAAATGCAATACTTCTCTCAGAAAATTGTTCCAATTGCAAATGTTTTGGTATTCATGTGCTTATTGTTTTTGTTTGCACTGCAAAGTCACAGCTAAGTCAAACTTGATAAAATTTCACATAGAATTAAAAAATGGACCGGACAAAATTATTGGCACCTTGTCAAAATTGTAAGAAATAATTGCTTTTCAAGCATGTGATGCTCCTGTAATTTGTATTTAGACACACATGTGGCAAGTAACATGTGTGGGCAATATAGTAATCACACTTGCAACCAGTTAAAATGGAGAAAAGTTGACTCAACCTTTGTGTTGTGTGTCACACTGAACATGGAGAAAAGAAGGAAGTGTAAAGAGTTGTCTGTGGATTTGAGAGAAACAATTGTGGAAAAACATGGACAATCTCAAGGCTACAAGTCCATCTCCAGAGATCTTAATGTTCCTGTGTCCACTGTGTCAGTATCATCAAGAGGTTTACAGCCCATGGCACTGTAGCTAAAATTAAAATTAATGAAAAATTACAACAAAGGATTGTTCGAATGGTGGATAAAGAACCCCAATTAACGTCCAAACAAATTCAAGCTGATCTGCAGACACAGGGTACAACAGCTCGGACTATCCGACGTCATCTGAATGAAAAGGGACGCTATGGTATAAGACCCAGGAGTTTTCCAAAACTTATGTGACAAAACCACAGTCCTTCTGGGAGAACGTACTGTGGACAGATGAGACAAAAGTAGAGCTTTTTGGTAAAGGACATTATGGCACTGTTTACAAAAAAAGAAAAGAACACAGTCCCTATAGTCAAACATGGTAGAAGTTCAAAGATGTTTTGGGGTTGCTTTGCTGCTTCTGGCACTGGCACAAAGAATTTTGGGGCACAACATAGTGTCCAGTGTCAGAAAGCTGCATCTCCACCAGAGGTCATGGGTCTTCCAGCAGGAAAAAGACCCGAAACACACTTCAAAAAGCACTTAGAAATGGTTAGAAAACAAAGCTCTGGAGAGTTCTGAAATGGCCAGCAATGAGTCCAGATCTGAATCCCATAAAACACCTGTGAGGAGATCTCAAAACTGCAGTTGGGAGAAGGCATCCTTCAAATCTGAATGACCTGGAGCGATTTGCAAAAGAAGAGTGGTCCAAAATCCCAGTAGAGAGGTGTAAAAAACTCATTCATGGTTACAGGAAGTGATTGATTTCAGTTATTTTTTCCAAAGGGGGTGCTACCAAATATTAAGTTAAGGGTGCCAATAATTTTGTCCAGAGCATTTTTTGGGTTCTGTGTGGAATTGTATCCGATTTGACGATTGTTCCAATGCAAACAAACAAACAAAAAAATAAACTTGAGTACCAAAACAATTGCAACTGCAATACTTTTATGAGAGAAGGGTTTCATTTTCCGACAGAATTGCAAGGGAGCTGATATTTTTGGCCATGACTGTATATACTACCGTTCAAAAGCTTAGTGTCAGTATTTATTTATTTATTTTAAGAAGAAGTCTCTTATGCTCACCAAGGCTACATTTATTTGATAAAAAATAAAGTAAAAACAGCAATATTGTGAAATATTCGTACAATTTAAAATAACTGTTTTCTATTTTAATAGATTTCAAAATGTAATTTATTCCTGTGATAGCAATGCTAAATTTTCAGCAGTCATTACTCCAGTCTTCAGTGTCACATGAATTGACTTCATTTTTTTAATGTTGAAAACAGTTGTGCTACTTAATATTTTGATTTATGATTTTTGTTAAAGCACACATTGCGATTCTCTAATACCCTCCTTAATTTGAATTGTACACTATTATAGCTACCCACGATAGGAAAAACAAAATTACTACTGTATTTAGTACATTTTCTACCTTCCTGCAGAGTTTAGTTCCAACCCTGATCAAACACACCTGTCTGTAATTATCAAGTGCTCCTTCAGATCCTAATTAGTTGGTTCAGGTGTGTTTGATCAGGGTTGGAGCTGAACTCTGCAGGAAGGTAGATCTCCAGGAACAGGGCTGAGCACCCCTGCCCTAAACATTAACACAAAATAATTTATTGCTACTAAAACTTTTTTTTTTCAGCCTGTTTCATCTCATGTCTCAAAAATCAGTAAGCCAAAGCTGAAAAATGTGTCCTGAATACTCAGCAGTGCATTTCATTTTTTATAGGGGGACACAATTATGAGCAGCTATAAATTATAGTACAAATGTATATATTCAAATTATAAAATAAAATCACAAATTATAATAGCATTCGTTATAAACAAACATATAAAGTCTAACCAAAATGAATTCATTTAAGAAACAGACAAATTATAAAATAAAACACAAATTATAATGGCATTCATTATAAACAACACATAAAAGTCTAACCAAAACAAATTTAAAGAAAAACTGAAACGCACCGATACATCTCTCATTCAGCATGAATACAAATATTTCCCAGCAGAGGCTCCGGTGCAATCGCTTAGATTTTTTTTTCCTTATAGTAGCGGAAACAACTTACTATGTCATTTTTGGTCGTGTAGAAAAGAATAAGACATTATTCGTAATTGTAAAAGGTTTAGAGCATGCAGATGAAACGCGGTCATGTTAGCTTATTTTCGGAGCCTGCTGTTTAGGAATGCAGATCTGGGAGTTAATTATAACGAAGCACTTCGATGAGACTTTGCTCAAGCATTTTAGAATGACAAAACTAGCATTTCAGATGCTGTGCAAAGAGATTGGTTCATTAACCACTTAGTTGAGCACATAAGTTTTTTTACCTGCATTTTTAGAATTTAAGCAAATCTTGGCGTTTCCATCCAGCTTTTTTTTTATGCAGTTATACCAAAATGTGCATAAAAATGGCTGGATGGAAACACTGGAGTTATTAGCTTCTAGAGATTAATGATTCTTTGAGCTAAATGATATATAATTTAATATTTAATGCTAGATCAGTACGGGGGGGGGGGGTTGTTGAGGTGATGGGCCTGTGTTATACCCAGACAGCATAAATCTGCAGAATTTCATATTGTTTTCAATCTCTCATACAGTATATATAAACTTTTTTATAATAATAATGCCAAAACACTGACAAGTGTTTAGCCAACCCTGTTCTTGGAGATCTACCTTCCTGCAAAATTCAGTTCCAACCCTGATCAAACACACCTGTCTGTAATTATCAAGTGCTCCGTTTAGTTGATTCAGGTGTGTTCGATCAGGGTCAGAGCTGAACTTTGCAGGAAGGTAGACCTCCAGGAACAGGGTTGAGCACCCCTGTCTTACAGTATACATAAATAACTACATTATCTGTAAATAACGGAGTCTTGTTACTTGTTGCTAAATTAACACCAGTATTGATCTTGCAGTGATCCACTTAAAAAGCTATATTTAAAGTGTCAAACAGAGCCTGTAATAAGTTGTGGTACAGATTACACAACTTTTCTTCTCATCTACCATCCTATCAATTCTCATTAGCACTCTTTATTGGCTTTACCTTTTAAGGCTATACCTTAAACCTGAAAAAATGGCATTGGTTTCAAGACTTCATATCAGTCTGACAGGCTCAGCAAGGGTCTTAATTTTGCACTGAACGTGAGTGTGACAGCTTCACTATAGGGGAGCATGACACATTAGTGCACATTAGCCGGCATGCTAATCGCTGTTCTGGTAGGTAGGAGGTCGAGACTCTGGGAGATGAACCGGAGGCTTAGCTCCCCTGCTAATGCACGCTAATGCTGGCTAATGTGCTGGGGAGATGTAATTGGGCTCCAGCAGTGAGAGCTCTGTAGGCGTGTGTCCTCTCTCAGACGGTTGTGATTTAAAAGACATGTCCGCCTAACTAAAAATGTGTCCGTTTATGTGATTATGTGATATGAAACGATTAGCAAGAGACATAAGCAGAAATTAGATACATAGCATGAACTTCTGTGCATTAGCTTGTATTAAAACTAAAGCATCCCAGGGGACAAGAGTTTAAAGCTCTGATTCATTCATCTATCCATCCAACCATTCAACAAAGCACAAAAATTCTAAACAGTACTGCTCTGAAAAAAAAGGGAAATGACAAAAATCAATGCACATTTCTTGCTTTAAAGAGTCGCTCTTTTCCTTTGACTTATGCTATGATTATTCAGTAGAGCTACAGGCCGTAAGTCAAGCAGCAAATGAGCATTTCATTACTTGTTTAACGACAGTACTAACCTGTGATTCAACCTACTGACTCTCGGGTCTTAATCTTTAAGCTGCTGCAGGAGTGTAGCGGCTGGAATGCACTGCTATCCATTTTACTGCGTAACTTTTTTTTTTTTTAACCTAGAGATAGGACACAAATCTTTGGTCATTCTAGTCGAACAGACTCTGCAGTTAAAGCTTTAGAGGAGGCAGATTTATATGCTTCTAAAACTTTGGAGCTCCAGTTTCCTCTCAAAAAGCCTCTCAGCTGTGCTGTGGATAGATCAGAGGCACTGCCATTCTCAAATGACCTGTTGAGATATTTATTTACTTAGCTGCAAACTAAAATGACCGACCTGTATGGCTTGCAAAGGGGCCATTTACACAAAACATGTTTTTGTATTCCACTGTGCTGCTTTTCCATTGTTTTTCTATGTGAACATGAGGTAGATGATGGATGGGTTTGACACACATAATTGACTGCTCAAATCTCTTGCAGCATCTTGCGCATGACTTGATGTTCTGAGATGCAGTGCTCAAGTTAAACAGAGTTTGAAAAATGGTGTTAATAGGCCCTAAAGGTCCGGACACATATGCCATTGTTCGGTAAATTTTCACGCCTGAAATTCAGTCCTTTTAATGGGAATCCTCATAAGGGCAAAACATTTTCCTATGCAGATTTCGCAACTTGCCATGCGAATTTGCCACACTGACCAACAGAAAGCTACTTGGTTTGAAAGTGACTTCTGTGTGAACTATTCTTTCTTACATTGCTACATTATTGACAACAGACAATTTTTCCAAGGAAAATTTCACAAGTTTGACCACACCCTAGGAATAAAAAACTGATGCCTAGGTTACAGCCTGATGTACAGGGTTTGAGTCATATTGTTATAAGAATTTCTTTGTTAGATTCATCTTATAAAATACATGAATATTTAGCAACTAATAAGCATTCTTCACTCTTATTCACTGTAAATCTATGAGTAAACAGAGCCAGATCACCCTAGTAGACTGAATAACTCTTGCTGAACCTCAAATACAAACTCTGTCTTGGGTTTAACATCAGATACTGCAATATAGTGTTTTTATATTGGTCGCACTGAACATAAACAATGCCACTGAATCGAAAGAAATGTACATATTTTGCTGATTATTGCTGCTGAAAGCGGTCAATTATTGTCATGTTTTGGGCTGTACTAATTGGTCGATCCAGGAAAAACATTTGCAATACTATATGGACTTCCAAAACAAAACATGAAGATGTTTGTGATTGGCCAAACTGAACTAAAGAATCTTGTCAACATTCATGTTTGTTCTCATTTCCCATCAGGTAGGTAAAATTAAAATAGTAGTCTAATATCTCAATTACTTCTTGTACATATTTTACCACCTATTAACTTTAGTTTGTCAAAATATTGTACCCTTCACCCTTGCTTACTGAGTCCTTCTCTGTATGATTTAGCAACATACAACATACAAGCAGAACAACTTATTCAGTAGTACATTAACCATGCAATCCATGCTGTTGTTTACATCTGAGTATTGCCAATATGGCTGCGCATCTGGATAACTGACCAAATCATGATATAAGTGCAAACACCATATTAGCAAGTGCTAGGTACCTACAATGCTTTGGTGAAGTAGAATGATGCAAGAATGAAGCAAGCTGAAATAAGAGCATGTAAAGGTACAATCAGCAATAATTTGCTGAATTACACATCTGTTTGTAATATTAATTTTTATATATATAATATATATATATATATATATATATAGGAGAACCATACTCTAATTGACAGCAATTACACCAGTGAGCTTATTTAAAAAAATAAATAAATAAATTAAAAAAAAAAAAAAAAACTTTTTACAGAACCTACAGAATCATTTGTAGATAGGCTAACATTTTAATAGATTACACATGTAAACATTTGCAATTAAAATACATGTTTAGGTTTTGTTGCATTTAGACCATAGACTAACAGGTATGGCCAGCCTGTGTTTCCAACACTTCGAAACACTGAATATTTTTGGTTAAAGCTTCCTCAACACCATCAACAATCTTTGTAAACCAAAAGCGGCTTTTTATACCTGAGCAGTCTTTTATATCAGACTACAAAACTGAACGGTTCGGTTCACACAGCAGGTGTTCGCCTATAATGCGGTTGTGCCTCCTGATAATTTACCGGTTTGAGTTCGGTTATAAAATGCGAGTGTCTGTCTCATAAATATCTGAACTACGCAACCATGAAATGCAGCACTGACTTGATGACCGTATTCTGCTGCCGACTGAATGTAGCTAATTCTGAACAGAAATGCGTGGCCATGTTCATTTAATCCAACCAACCACAAGGCTTGAGTAAAGCATATACACGACGCTGCTTACCTCTCAATGAACTCAAATCCTCAAGCGTAGATAGTAAGCCAAAATGTTTATCTTCTCTTTCTTTCAAGGATTATATTAATATATAGTATGTAATCCTGAGACGTTAAGTGTTAGAAAATTAACAAGAACATTAAAACGCCATTAGTTCAACAAGTAGTTCCGGGCCTTGAATTCGACTGGCTGAGTTCTACCAGTAACTGTTAGTGATTCAGCCCGGGAGTTTTCACTGTTTGTATCACTCCGCTTGTTGGCGCGTTCAGTTCTGGTATCTTTCTGCATGTTACATCGTAGGTTTCACTGTCTTTATGAGCGAGTGATTTAAATCATTCACTCAACCGATTCAAAACACTGGTTCATTCAGGATCGAAGTCAATTTACTGCCTGCACCCCGATGTGCATACTATCCATCCTAAATTCTATGTGATAGTAGTAATTTTCAATGCTATTTAGGGCAGATAGGGTGGATAGTATGCACATTGGGATGCAGGGACTGTCTTCATGATTGAATCATTGAATCCTTTACCTTTCCTTAAAAACACTAATTAATTTAGGAATTTATTTTTGTGTTCAGTTCCCAATTAATTTAAGAACTAAACACGGTGGTTGCGGCATTTGGAACTATTTTCACTGGTGGAGTAAAATGCATAAGTAACTGGCAATATTGCGTCTGAAATGTACATTACTTGCCTTCTTATCTCTTATATTAAAACAGTATATTACACAAGCAATTGTTTTGTTGGTCTGCGTATCATCACTTCTCTGGTTACCTATTCGGAGAAACAGTTACAGGCTACACATTTCTACAAATAAAAATCACTAAATATGTTCACATTTGTTCCATTCATTCTGCCAGCAACCAAAATGCATTGCAAATGAAATTACAGTTATTATCCCACATTTCTTTAGGCAAGATGTTTTTTTTTTTTTGTTTTTTTTCATCTAATTTTGCAGATGAGTTGTGAATTTGTTTGCACATTAAAATTATATGCCACAAATCTTCCAGTGACAATAATTCCAGGTCTTTCTGTGAAAATATTGCCTGTTGTCCCAAATGTAGCCTGTTGTTCAGGTTCCATGATCTTTAATGTCCCTTTGTAAGAGCAACTGTACCCAAGGCCTGCCAGTCGCTGTAAGATCTCACCGACAGGCATATTTAGTTTGTTGAGGTATCAGTTGCTTGGCTAATGAGACCATATATAAGCATGGATTCTCTGGCTCCTGCTGGCTGCTTTGAGATAGATGATGTGCATTAGCTTTCCTGTGGTAAGAATAGAGAAATTTTCAGGGGGCCCGATGAAAAATTGCCCATTTGAAAGTGGGGCAGACAGTCTCTCCTAGAGAGACGCCGGGTTTGTCTGAGAGAGAGATTGTATGTTTGTGTGTGTGTGGGTGTGTGTGTGTGAGAGAGAGAGTGAGTGGGACTTTTCTTCTTGTGCTGGTTAATAAATTGCATGGCTATAATCAACATATTTATATTTAGAATGTGTGTGTAGATATGCAAGTGCGTCATTGCATGTGTGCAAGACATTTTTTCTTCATTGGAGAAGTCTATACAGTATGCTCAGTTGTATATGTACAGTTCTAATCAGGCCACCACTGGTTTGCAGAAACCTAGAGATGAGATGGTGGAGAGTTTGTGTGTGATGGCAGCAGGTGTTTGTGTATACGAAGGTAATCAGGCTGGCTGACAGCTCTTACGCTGGCCCATATTAAAGCCTGCACCCTCCAGCAAGCCAATATATTTCCCAGGTGGACAAGAAGGTCAATTTCAGGATAGTTGTGGTACAGATGATAAGAACAGAGGAGAAACCTCTTTTATCTTTCATTCTAGAGTAAAAGGGAAAACAAAGTAGCACACAAATAAATAAATAAAATGAACTGACTCACACCTGCATATCTGAGTTACTGCTGTCTTGCCAATTGAGATGACTCATTGCTCTTGAGTCATATATGTGACTTAGTTTGTGTGAAGTATTCCAAACTTTTGCATGATTCTCTGGGAAGCCAAAAAAAGGTTAAAATATATGAGTGATGCATCATATGTTGCATAAACACGCACACACAAGTAATTATTGTAACTTACAATTACATAATAAAACAGAAAATTTAAAAAGGCATAAAATAATAAGAAACAGATGAAAAGAAGCATAGTATAATAGTAAGAAGGTGCAGTGGAGTCAGTATAGCTGTGCAAATCTAAAATTCATACTTTTTCATTTTGTCTCCAAATCTAGAATTATGTCACCTACTACCCTGAAAATCTAAAGGCTCCAGTCATCCAAAATCTAAAAGCATATGATACTAGTGACACCTAATAAATACTAATTCACTGTCAGTGTTCTCATGTGGGTCATAGCAGTTAACACACTAAGTGTGATCTGAATCTTTGCAGATCATGTCATACCATTATGCTTGAATACTGAGAAAGACAAACTCCAGACCCCCTTTTTTATTGCTGCTGTGGTTCTTTTTGCAAGTCTTGAGACTTTCCCGCAAAGCTGCCTTTTATTTTAAACAGAAACAAACAAGTATAAGAAAATAGTCTATATTATGACTCATATAGTATGACTCTTCGACACCGAAATACTAAGCACAATCTGACTTCCACAGCCCTGAGGAACATAAGCCACATCTCTGTCCTCTTTTAATTAGTTCTCCGAGTTCATCTGTGAGCAGTTTCGGCTATCAAAGCAGTAATTACTACATTCATAAGTCTGAAACTCACTCACTCTGAAGCCTGACAGAATCACAATCAGCGCTAGCCAATCTCATCCAATCTCTTGCATTTGGAGAGCGCTATAGTTTGCGGCGCCAGATTAGCATGCTGTTTTTAGTTCAGGCTGGTGTGTATTTCCATTATATACAGTCACAAAGGTCTCCAGCCACAGTCGGAGTCCAAGCCGTGTGGATTAACAAAGCCGGAAATCTGCATTCAAAGTCAAAAATCTTTCAATGGGATGATTCACATTCAGTTTTGGCATCTGGCTTTCTTGCATCTGCCAGATCGGCTCGGATGCACCTCTGGAAATCTGCAATGGGATCAGAAGAGGTGGGGGGGCTTTGATAGAGATTTTGTGTTGCCCTGGGCAAGAGGCTGATAATGCCACTCTCTTCTGGCTCCCTGGTGTAATTGCTGTAAAATAGCTTCTTGAGCACATTTGCGGAAATCGTTTGACTCATCAAGTGGTCCCTTGAATAATAATGGCCTCTTCTCTAATAATTCACATTATCACGCATGAAGTGTTCATTTATCTAACAGTTTTTCTCCTGATAATTATAAAAATAAGTAAAATGAAATGCCTGATCTCCTTATAGAATTGACACACTAGATTGAAGTACTAGATCTGAGTTTATTTATGCTTTCCACATGGATTCTCTCTGTGAAATAATACCTTTTCTTTGTTGCTTGCTGAGCTCTTCTCGTGTGGACTAGTTTGAGAAGCTCTTTCCCTGTCATCCATATTCGCCGTGCTAGGCGCCTCAGAAAGGACCCCTTTGATATACTCAGGCGCTTGTAGGGCAGCTCTCCAGCTGGCATTTGGGCCGGAAAAGATGAATGCCTCCCCACCTGGGCAGCACGCCTAATCCGTCTCTTTCATCCTGTAGAGAAGGAATAAGGATAGGAAAAAAGAGATGGTAAAGAATGTAGGGAAAGAAGGATATGGAATGAGAAGAGAGCGATAATGATATTTAGTGTAGATGTTTTCAGCTGGAACCCATTTACATTGGATGTCAAATGGCAGCCAAAATGTGCTGTACAGAAGTCAACAAAATATCCTTACAGTCAGATACTAAGAGCTATTGATATTACTTGTATTATATAACTTTTCATATTTAATTTCATCAATATTACAGCCTTTGATAACACTCTTGATATCTTCTCATCCTTTCTTAAAGTTTAAGCCCATTTATTTTCAAATTGGCAGCCAAAAGTTTGGAGTAATTAAGATTTTGTAATGTTTTTGAAAGTACTAAGGCTGTTTATTTGATCAAAAATACAATAAAAACAGTAATATTTTAAAATAGTATTACAGTTTAAAATATCTGTTCAAATGTAAAAAGTAATTTATTCCACTGATGAAAAAGCTGAATTTTCAGCAGAATTCAAATGTAATAATATTTAACAATATTATTATTTTTTGCTGTATTTTTTTAATCAAATGCACCTTTAAAGGACAAGTCCACTTCCAGAACAAAAATGTACAGATAATGTTATCCAAGATGTTCATGCCTTTCCTCCTTCAGTCGTAAAGAAATTATGTTTTTTGAGAAAAACATTTCAGCAGTTTTCTCCATATAATGGACTGATATGGAGCCCCGAGTTTGAACTTTCAAAAAGCAGTTTAAATGCGGCTTAAAACGATCCCAAATGCGGTTGTAAAAGATCCCAGCTGAGGAAGAAGGGTCTTATCTAGCGAAACAATAGTTTTTTTTTTTTTTTTCATTAAAAAAATACAATTCAAATACTTTTTAATCTCAAATTCTCGTCTTGATTTGCTCTGCCTGAACTCTGTGTATTCTGACTCAAGACAGTTAGGGTACACTGTAAAAAACAAAAAACACAATTTGTTGAGTCAGCTTAAAATAATTTGTTACCCTGCTGCCTTAAAATTTTAAGTTCAGTCAACTCAAATAATTTTAGTCAACTTGAAATGTCAAGTTGTACTAAGTAACATAGACATTAGATATTTGTGTTTTTTAAACTTAACAGATGGGTAAGTAACCCAGCTGCCTTACAATTTTAATTTGAATCAACAACTCTAAGTTGTCACTTAGTATAATTTAACATTTCAAGTTGAATAAACTTTTTTTGAGTTGACTAAATTTAACATTTTAAGGCAGCCAGGTAACAAATTATTTTAAGTTGACTCAACAATTTTTATTTTTTTTTTTTACAGTTTATGGCAAAAAACTCCAATCGTATTTTCTCCCTCAAATTCAAAAATCATTTCAAAATCATCCCACATCGCTGCAGAAGTTCCGACCCAGTCCTTGCAAAGTGAACATGCAAAGAAGATCAAACACCTTTAACGAAAAAGGTAAAACAGAAATATAAGATGATTTTGAAATTGAGGGAGAACATGAGATGGAAGTCATGAACTAGAAAAAGGCACAGTAAGACAAGATGAGTGTTTTTTAAAAAGTATATAAATTGTATTATTTTTATGAAAATAACCGATTATTTTGCTAGATAAGACTCATCTTCCTCAGCTGGGATTGTTTACAACTGCATTTGGGATCGTTTAAAGCCACATTTAAACTGCATATTGGAAGTTCAAACTCGGGGCACCATATCGGTCCATTATCTGGAGAAAAATCCTGAAATGTTTCCCTCAAAAAACATAATTTATTTATGACTGAAGAAAGAAAAACATGAACATCTTGGATGACAAGGGGGTGAGTACATTATCTGGAAGTGGACTTCTTTAATAAGCATAAAAGACTTAATTTTTCTAAACTATAGGCTTCCAGTGAATGTGAATATATGGTTAGTACCCTTTATTATTCACATTCATCTTTGCTTTTCCTCTCTTGTCCATCACATTCACTGGCCCACCAGTAGAAAAGCCCTTATTTAAAGAGTCTAAACAGGACATAAGGGAATGCTTTTAGAGATAGAGGAACACACAGGAAAGTACAGAAGACACAAAAATCATCTAAAATACCCAGGAGGTTAATAGAATAAAGTTCATCTTATGAACTCTCTCTCTCACTGGTAGTTTGAAGTGCACTCCTAAATGATTTTGGCCCCCTGCCTGGTTTTCATTTTTCTTTAAACTACACTTGATTCGTCCAGCACTGTACTGAACTCAACCTTGATTCACTAAATGAGTTATCAAGGACTGAAAGTTAATACCACTGATTTAATAATTATATGATATTACTGTGAAACGTAAATCAAATGTGTATTTAAACACTACTTCTGTTTCAAATAAAGCATAGTATATAGTATTATATTTTATTATATTATATTATATTATATTATTATTTATATCATCTGGGCAATATTTGGCCGAGATACAACTATTTGAAAATCTGGCATCTGAGGGTGCAAAAAAAAAAAAAAAAAAAAAAAAAAAGAAAAAAGAGAAAATGGCCTTTAAAGTTGTCCAAATTAAGTTCTTAACAATGCATAGTACTACTCAAAAATTAAGTTATGATATGTTTACAGTAGGAAATTTACAAAATGTCTTAATTGAACATGATGGAATGGAACTTAAATTGAACTTTACTTAATGTCCTAATGATTTTCGGCATAAAAGAAAAATCAATAATTTTGACCCATACAATCCTTATTGTTGGCTGCTGCTACAAATATACCCATGTGACTTTTGTGGACCAGGGTCACATATTGCATTATATTATATTATATATCATAGTTAAATGTTCAAATACAATTAATTTGTGCTATATGTATTATATGAATTTTTATAGTATTTAATTGTTTAGAATCTTAAACATAAGTGATAGCACACATAATGAGCATTGAATTCTCACTGCATGCTGGAAAAAATAAAAAATAAAAAATAATAAAAAATGAATTGCTTAAGGCATTACTAATGAGTCTTTCCTTTACCTTATTGCAGACTTATCCTTTTTTGTCACCTTCATTTGTAGGATTATAGGATTAATAATTAAATTAGATTAAATATTACTTCTTTTTTATGTGAAGATGATACTGGGTTTTTTATTTTAGAAAAATTGGTTGAAGGTAGAATTTAATATCCTTAAATGTAAGTAATTCTTGAATTATTAATAATGTGGATAGCAAAACTGGCATTTATGTGTTTGTATGTTATTGTATGTTTTTTTTTTTTTTTTGGATTGTGCAGTGATGTTTAAATGTAATTTTTTTTTTTATTGATTCAAATACATTACACCCATAAATAAGCTAGAAATGGACAAGCTATGCTCTTTTAACAGCAATATATGTCATTAGCAAAAAAGAATTATGAATTACGTTAAATACATTTAAATATCAGTAATAAAAATGAGCAATAGAGTAAATTAGAGCCCATAATTTGATTTTACTGGTTCCAGTGTTTAACAGTAACACTGTATTGTTTGCACTCTGAGGCTCTTAAGCTTGTCTAAATAACTTTAATATTGACTCAATTTGTACCATTTGAAAAACTCAAAATTGCTGTATTATAGTTTAATCCAAACATTAAACATTACGTCTTACCTAAATCCGCCACACTGCTGTTCATCACTTATTAATCTAACTATAGTTTAGCAGTGGCTCTCTCTAAAGCAAAAAAAATAACAAGAACTTTGAGACATGTCCTCATTCTTGACTATTTATAAACTTGTCATTAAAACGAACCAGAATTGGCACAGAATTGCTTTAGATGAAAGTGAGACTGAAAAGGCACAGAAATGACCAACGAGCCAATGCAATCAATCTTTAGTACTATTAGGAAGGTTATATAAATTGTACTTATGAACTTTAATTTTGATTTACAGGTGATGATTACATTCTTATATACTTATTGAACAAAAGGCACCTACAAGGACAGTATGACTTTCAATTTGTTAAGCAGCTAAAAAATCAATTAAGCTGAAACCGTGAGCAATGAGGTTGAGTGATGAACACATATTCTTTCTATTATCGTCTGCAGAACAGCTTATATATGATACAGATTTCTGCTCTTTGTGGTTGTTGCTTGTCAGATCATATGATATGTGCCGGTGAGATCTTGCCAAGAATGTACGACATCAGCAGTCTTTAATGTCAGACTGTATGACATGCATCTTAGCTGAGACACTGGCCATTAATGACAGCATTAGCAAGACGTTTCATGTCAGTAGTTCATGTCTCTTTTGACTGACATCCTTATTTACATTAAAAATGAAAACGAAACTGCACAAACTTAAGCAAAACCTTGTGTTAACGTTAGCATTATTAAACCTGGAAAACAGAGTATTTGTAAACTCTTCATTTTTAGAGCAAAAGGTCATTTGATTTGTACATAATGAGACATTTATGTTGCATATCATATACTGTAGACAAGATGAGCAACGTTTCTCATTTTCACACACACATATGCTCACATCTACGTGATGACAATTTGTCTGAGTCAAGGATTTCTCACAAAAGCAATTAAATTAACATGTCACAAAGAAAGCAAAGACTTATGATTTCTTTCCATGACAAACGAAACTATTTGTTTCAGATGACACAACTGTGTGCACACCGGGCTTTCGCCGGGACACTTGTCAGTCTGTTTCCAAGAGAGAGTAGTATAGATTTTTCTTCCCTTCAAGCATGTGTCACAACAGAAACAAAGAGAGAGAGGAAAAACATTAAAAAACATTTTTCTTTGTACTGTTGTAAATTTTCCATTTGTCATTGCTTTTGGGAGATGGTTATTTACTGATCTCAGAGGTGATATAAAACAACAGGGAACAAATAAAAGATAACAGAGATTTGTTTTATGTTGTTCACTGGTGAGTTCATTCAGACTCAAGTCTGGTTCACGCTACCCCTACAAACACCAGCAGAGTAAACATACTGATACAACAATATACTCAACAACCACTGGATTTTGGGGTTACACTTTATTTTGATAGTCTACTTTAGACATAGCAACTACATGTCAATTAACACTCAATAAAGGAGAAGTCCACTTCCAAAACAAAGATTCACATATAATGTACTCACCCCATTGTCATTTTATTTTGAAAACAATGCATTTCAAGCATTTTTCTCCATATAATGGACTGATATGGTGCCCCAAGTTTGAACTTCCAGTTTAAATGCAGCTTCAAACGATCCCAAATGCGGTTGTAAACCCAAGAAAGAAGGGTTTTATCTAGCGAAACAATCGGTTACTTTCATAAAATATATATATATATATATATATATATATATATATATATATAATATATATAATATAAAAAATATACCTTTTAATGTCAAACGCTTGTCTTGTCTTACTCTGCCTGGACTGTGTTCATGACAGTTAGGGTATGTCAAAAAACTCCCATCTCATGTTCTTCCTCAACTTCAAAACGTCCTATATCGCTGTTTTACCTTTTTTGTTGTTTACCAAGTTTACTTTGCAAAGACTGGGTTGGTACTTCTGCAGCAATGTAGGATGATTTTAAAATGATCTTTGAAGTTGAGGGAGGAAATACGAGTTTTTCAACAGTCTTGAGCGAGAATACACAGAGTTCAGGGAGAGCGGGACAAGACGATTGTTTGAGATTAAAAAGAATTTAAATTGTATTTTTTTTAATGAAAATAACCGATCGTTTCGCTAGATAAGACCCTTCTTTCTCGGCTGGACTCGTTTACAACTGCATTTGGGATTGTTTGAAGCTGCATTTATACTGCATTTTGGAAGTTCAAAATTGGGGCACCATATCAGTCCATTATATGGAGAAAAATGCTGAAATGTTTTCCTCAAAAAAAATAATTTCTTTACGACTGAAGAAAGAAAGACATGAACATCTTGGATGACAAAGGGGTGAGTACATTATATGTGAATCTTTGTTTTGGAAGTGGACTTCTCCTTTTCATACTCTCTCTTTTCACCTAACTCTTATTAGAGTATTAGTAGACTGTTAAGTTAGGGTTAGTAGAATAAGTTGACATGTACTTGCAAAGTTATAGTCAGTAGAATGTGTGTTTGGAGACCATCAAAATAGTTGGCAGATATTAAGCAAACAGTCTACGCTAATAAATGACTGACAGTTGACATGTTGCAAAGTTACTTACAGTTCAGGTGCATTTCCTCAGTCCTCCTCAAAATATTACAAAATATAACATTAAAAAGTGTATAAATCACTTTAAAGAAACATTGTCCAACAGCGACACCAGCAGGTAAAGTTACAGCGGGAGTCCACGTCTCTCTCGCCTCCCTGAGAACATTGAGTTTTAACAGACCCCATAAAGCATGCGGTAAGAGTTTAAATGAGTAATCACCTTGGTGAAATATTAAGTAAATCTCCGTGTCTGTAACCATTACTTACCCGGCAGTGATAATTAATGATCCAAAAAATTAAAAAATAGTTAAACATTAACTATTAAAAAGAATAGCATATTGTTTAAATTGTTACTGCTTTGAGTTATTATTTTAGAATAAATGTAAAATGAATATTGTTTACATTGTTAATTTAAAAATATAAAAAAAGATTTTATGTGTCTTTTCTGATAGTGTAAGTAATGTTTATTTAACCACAAAAACTCAGACATGAATTGACATTTGAAAAAAAAAAAAAAAACTTTGATGACTCCTCATTTCAGAGCACCACCACACACCACTGTAATCAACCTGATCTCATGACGAAAATATACCTGTGGGAATTTTTTCAGGAGACGTGAATAATACTTACCAATAAATACATATCACTGCAGTTTCCTAACAGAAATGACACTGAGTGGCGCTTAAAGAGTGTTTGCTTCTTTCCCCAGAACAGATAAATATACATATGCTACATTTTACGACATTTTTGATGTTGGTATTGTACGCATGATTTCTGACTTGAAATGTCCTTTGAGAGGCGCTATAACTCTAATGCCCCATGACGTTTTAAAATAACATACCATCTGCACTACAAATAAACAACGATAGTATGAACAAAAGCGAACTGCGTAAAAACGCAATCATACACATGCCATTTTAGCTTGTTTTTCGATCTCTCATCCTTCAGCTCTTTCATCGTGTGACATGTGAGTCATCGTGAGTCACCCAAGGATTCCACATCATAAATCCAATTCTGTGCCGGATGAGCTACGTCTGGTCTGGTGTTGTGTCCATTTTCGACCCCCCTGCCAAATTATTACACTTTTTACTGAAGTCGCTACAGGATTGCCTATTCCTAACCTCTCCCCCACACCTAACCATAAACCTACCAATACTAGGGGGGCAGTAATCTGATCTAATCTGGGGACCAACACCAGAAAGCGAAACATATGGAGCTGTAATCATAACTGTGTATGACAACAATTACAAGTGCTCACTGTTTTACCACCTCTAGTGTTGATTTCTGTAACTGCAGTGATATGTACATCTTGGTACATATTTTGCGCCTTGCGAAAAACTTCCCTCAGGTACGTTTTCATCACGACATCAGGTAACAGTTAACGGAATGTCTAAAGTGGACTACCAAAATAAAATGTTACTGAATTTTGTCTTTTTTAAGTTAATATTGTATAAAAAAATCTGCATCTCACTGAAGTCCCATCAAGGAGAAACCTTTTTTCTTGTTGTGATGTAGCCCAAAATAATGCTTCTCGTATAATGTTATGAGGCATATGAAGTTAATAAAAAGGAAGCAGTGTGCTGTATGAGAAAGGTCATGACATAACCGGGCAACCACCAAGACAATAAACGCCTGCCTCTAACATCAAGGACATTGCAGCCCTTTTGGTTTTCTCTTTCATCCCCTTTGATTTGTATCTGTATTTAAAATGAAAGCACTTTAGGATGCATATCATCATCATCATCAACCCTGTGTCTGTCTTCACTCCGTAGCACATAATAAAACAAGTCTTTGAACATCCAACGGCTGCTGCAAATCTGAGACAGAGGAGAGCTACTTCGCAAAGAGGTCTACTATAACAGAAACGTAACTATTAGCATTCCTATTCATCTTCACAGAGGTGATATTGTCGTATTGATTTTCGTTTTTCAGAATAACTTGCACTTTTGACTTCACTTGTTGGAACAACCGAGCGAAATTGTATATCATAACCATCCATTCTTTCTGACTCTTAGCACGTACTAGAGAGTCATGACTTTTTGTTTTCTCATCTCTCATCCTCCTTATATTTGGGAAACAGCTGGATGGTGAAGGAATGTGAAGCCTTGTGCTCTGAGGCGTAACTGTGAGTTTCTGTGGGTTCATGCTCACACTGAGTCCCAGAGTCCCAGCCCTGTTGTTAGCCACTTAGCTTCAGCGCCACACCGGAGTGCAAGAGTTCACTTTGCCATGTCGAAAAAAAACATAAGCATCTTTCTCCCGGGGAGATCTCCAGCCTGATTCACACCCAGAGTCAAATGCTTATGGAAGCATTTCTGGTCAAACAACCACGGCTGTACCACCCTCACACTTTTAGATGCGACCTTGGCCATCTGTTGAGGACTATTATTATACTATTATATAACAGCTACTATTTGCCACGAGGTCCAAAGTAGCACATATACAAAACTATGCCTAAAGTTGCAATGAAACAGATCTTTTCTTCCTTATTGTGACTAAATGACTGGAGAAGTTCTGCATATGTTACCAGCCTGTCGTGTGTACTTTCTTTGGCAATAACAACTGAAAAAATTACCTTTGTAAAATCGCTTCCACAAACAGTCCCTGCATCTGCTATTGGTCACATGAAACGAGTAGCTCCGCCCCAAACTCATGCCATTGGATGAGTCACTGTTGCTATGTTAGGCTGATCAGGATCAAACAAGCACTGTTTTGATAACACTTTTGTTTTGATGCACTTTTCAGCAGAGTCAGGCTACAAATGGCTTATAGTCTCCTCTGCATATTAAGCTGGGATAGAAGAAGAAATAAAAAAAAAATACACACTTCACCTTTAATGATTCACTTTATAGCTGAATAAAATAGAAGAGCTCCAAGCAGGTCATCTTTCACAGGAAATGAGAAAAAGTAAAGGTAAATGTTAAGTAAATGTCATTTATGTACTCAAGTATGACCTCCTAGTTCATGTTCATTGGGACTTTCACAATTTATAAATCCTGATGTGTTCTACTCCAGTTATACACGAAGAGACTTTCTCACTGACTATTTCGTGGAAACATCACAGAAGCATTTGAGCAAGAACAAAAAAGACGTCTGGTGGCCTATTACAATTTGATCTTGTTTTCTCATTGAAATGTGTTAAAAAGTCAGAATACAAATGAGTGTTGTCTTTTAACTGAAACTAATTCAGGTTTTTGGATGAGTCAGATCTCAGGCACCTTCAATGTGACCCAGAACACAGTGTGGTTATTGTGAAAACGCACCAGTATGAAATAAAGTTTGAACGAGATGTTCTTTGCCAAAAGCTGAAATTCATCAGACATTTAAAAACACGTGTCTTTGATGTTACAGTTTATAATGCAGGCAAGGTAACGGTCCATGATGTTCCTTCATCTGTCATTTTTATTGATGCACATGTGGTCTGAATTACTTTCTGGAGACAGGGTGCTATTTCGGCTGGGAGTACATTTCCACTGTCTAAAACACTCTGTATTTCTCCCCCTTGACTGTCTTCTGTATTCTTATAAGCTATACCATTCGATTTTCTTCTGTTATGCAGTTCCACTATTGTACAAAGATATGCACACTGTAAAGCAATGACATTTTTTTTTTTGCCTTGCTTTTGCTCTGTTGCTTCTCAGCATTCAAAAGCCTCTCGATGAACACAGAGAATGAAGCTCTCACTGTTCAACATTCAATGGATTCTCTCGCAGCTGAAAAGGAAACCACGGAAATCAAAAGGTGCTGTAATAATTGTTACATCACGTTAACCATGTGCTCCGAAAAAAAGAGCTTGAAGACTCAAAGAAACCAGTGTAAGGTTTAGACATCAATCTTTCTCTCAGTTCCTGTTTGATCTGAAATAGAGAGCAAAATATCTGCAGTATCTTCAAATGTCTATTCTTCTCTCAGTATTCTTCAGGTCCAGACTGAATGAATAAGAATGTATAATTTCTATGTAATTCAATTTGGATAAATCAGAACTGATTTGTTACTACGTTACACACACTTGTTAAAGTAAGTGTTGAAGTGGTAATAGACATTTATTTATAATACAATGATACTATTTTGTTATACATTTTTTCACATAGGCTTTCTGCTGGTAATCTGTGTCTACATCCAAAGGGATTTGATTCATATTGATTTGCTCACATATATAAGTGAATTTTTCCCCATGAAAAGCATTTCCCTGATTTCCTGCTGATTGTGAAAAATCTCTAGACATGGAAGTATCCTGATTCTAATCATGTCTCAGGAACAAAGCCATAGAGCCTTTGGAGACCAAAGCAAAGGACTGGAACTGGCACAATGGCCTAGATAACAGTCTGAGCTCAAAATCAAAGGGACATCAAAAGGAGTTCCTCAGGGCCCAAGTGTTGATCCTGTGCTAATTTTGTGGCCTGAAACTAACGCTGTTCTTTCTTTCTACAGATTGACACTTGTTTACCCGTGGGTCTGGCCAAATGAGCACCAAGAAACTTTAAGAAAGCTGCTGCTTGCTGCTCTGAATTGTGCTTAACTGGCTGTTATTTTAATTGACTCCTAAAGGGAGTTAAAATCCTCAGTCTTCAGGAGCTGAAATCCTCAGCCTTCTTAATCGATCTGAATGAACTGAATCTAAATGCACCAGAATCTGAATTTCTATCAGATTGAAAGGCATGGCAGAGATCTGAAATAATCCAATCTTGAAAGGCTGGAATTTTCTCAGTCCTTCAGGTCCCACAAATTCTTTGTTGTTTCAGCATTTTTGTGTATTTGAACCCTTTCCAACAATGATTGGAGAAGGACAAATGATGCATTAAGAGCCAGGGGTGTAAACTTATGAACAGAATGTGTAAATTTTTCTTATTTTTTCTAAATATCATATTTTTTTCATTTAGCATTGCCCTTCAGAAGCTACAGAAGATACTTACATGTTCCCAGAAGTCAAAATAAGTTACATTTACCCTAATCTTCAAATTCAAAAAGTTTTCACCCCCGGCTCTTAATGCACTGTGTTTCCTTCTAGAACATTAGTGAGCATTTGAACCTTCTGTAATAGTTACATATGAGTCCCTCAGTTGTCCTCAGTGTGAAAAGATGGATCTCAAAACCATACAGCCATTGCTGAAAAGGGTTCAAATACACAAAAATGCTGAAAAACCAAATAATTTGTGGGACCTGAAGGATTTTTCTGAAAAACTGTTCAGGATAAACAAGGGACTCATTAACAACTAAAAAAAAAAATCACTAAAAAAAAAAACAGCTGTGGACAATTCAGGTAACAACACAGTAGGTTATTAAGAATTAAGTGTATGCAAAGTTTTGAACAGGGTCAAATTCAACTATTATTTTCTCTTGTGGACTATATGTAAACATCTTTTATGTGAAATATCTTAATTAGGTCAGTACTAAATAAAAAATAACATGCATTTGTATGATCCGTCTTATTTTGGTAAAATAATTAACATTTTGCAGATTCTGCAAGGTGTATGTACACTTGTGACTTCAACTGTAAACAGAACTTTTAGAATCTGCAATCATATTGTATTTATTCCGATTTACAAAAATTTGTGCATGTAAACATACCTATGTTTTTCACACAAAGTGCAAAGCTCACTGTAGTGTAAAACTGCTAAACATCTGCTTTATAATGTGGATTGTGAAAGCATCTGTTGAACTATTAATATGGCTTATATGATTGTTTAGTGATTTACAATCTGTAGCATAATCTTAAACAGCCCGCAGTGGCTGATAGCAGACGGAAGCTTGAAGCAAATTTTCCAGAGTCTCTCTGAATTTGCTCCACCTCTGAGTCCTTCAGCTGTTGATTTAGATGATACTCACAGACAGACTGACACTTCATCTTTAAGGCTAGTGCTGTGTCTTTGCAGTCAGTGGGCACGATGAGAGCTCTGTTAACTCCACTAAAGCTCCTGTTAAAAAAAGCAAAGCCTCAGGGCCAAAGACACCACTGATCGGATGTGCAGAGACAGTGCACTAACCCGCTGAAAACCCTGTTTGTGGTCCAGCTGACTGAACACCGGGCAAGTTCAGCTATTGGTATAATGTTGTGTGTATGCCAGTGTTTGTTTATGTGTGTGCCAGTGAAATTATGTGAGTAATGTGAAACCCCAAGGCAACCGTAAGATAGTAATGGCTTCTCTCAGTATTTCTGAAACTCAAAGAGGCTCCCAGAGGGCCCTGGATCAAGAACAGACTACTGTCATAACAAGTACAGACGTCAGAGCCTTGGGTATTTTGAATATATGTTTTTATAAAGTTTTATAACTACAGAAGAGATATTTGACAGAAGAACTGGGGGAATAAGTATCTGAAAGTCCAATACATAAACTCTTTATTAGCATAAACACTTTACTGGAATTTCAGCATAAAGGCTTTATCTAATATTAAAGGGAACACTGGATGCAAAATTCACTTTTCCATGGTGTTTGCATAAAAATGTGTCTTAGCAGTAGGTGGACACAACCACCCTACAATGATAAAAATCCATTCACACTATTTTTTAATCCCCCAAAAAGCTAAACAATATCAATTTTCAAATCTTTTTGTTTTTCCTGCCCACAACCGCTGATGGACTGTCCCATAATAGCATATTTCCACCCTCAGCCAGTTGCACGCTATCCACCATTTTCATTGTGCTCGAGCAACTGTAGTGACAACAATGTCTCGTAAGCAATGCAGGTGTTTTGTAGTTGGATATAAAAGTGAACATAATAGTCTTAATTTTCTCCTGACATCAGAGCCACTGAGGACAGAGTGGATTAGTTTTGTTTTTGATGGTAGTGCACCACCAAATACACACAAAAAAAAAAAAACACAGACAAGAGTGGAGTGAGCAGTAGTTCATTAGCATGTAAAGAGACATGAACCTAAACAGGTCACTGTGAACAGAGCTGTTTTTGACAAGGTAAAAAGGGTGTTGTTTTATATGACTATTGACAAATGTTAACCAAAGTATGTTACAGACAGTTCATTAAGACCCTAAATAATCATACCAACTTGTGGAAAAAGGGCATCTGATTGGTTCTTTTAAGTTATATGCTTAACAAAGGCCAAAACCTAAAGAAAAAATAATATATACTAGGGGTGTAACGACACATGTATTCGTACCAAACCGTCACGGTACGGGCATCTCGGTTCGGTGTATTAGGGCTTACAACAAATACAGGCAATTCAACCTCAATCCAGAAGGGGGCGCCCGCAGTAATGCAACTCTGTTTGAGAACCGCCGGCAGAAGAACAGCGAATGCAAGGAGTTGCGCACTTGAAAACAAAGCCCACTAGTCAGTGAACATCTGCTGATTCTGAACGTATCTCTTATTGACAAAGGAGTATAACGTTAATTTAAAGGCTTGCACACTCAACTGTTTGCATTCCATAATATTTCCATATTTGCGATGCATCCAAATGCTAAACTATTATTTATTATGTAAATTATAGACTTTGTACTTCAGTCACGTTTTAACAGTGACACTGTTCAACAGTGAGGCAGGCACGCTGATGTTTGGTTTATTGTGTTTTATTTTGAAAAAGTTCCAACTGCACTGTCAAGTTAGCAATGCTAGAAGCCTGGAACTGATATGTTTTATGTTTGTTTACTTCAACTTTCCTCATACCAGCAAAATCAACTTAAAAAACAAATAGAATGTCACTTTCTGCCATTTGAATTTCCTTTCTGTCACAAAACTGAGCTGAAACTCAGCAAATATAGGCTATGTTATGTGTCACACAGTTTTTTTCCCCTTGCCTATCAGTTAACTAAATTAAATATATTTCAAGTATTTCTTCCTTGTATGTATATATGTACTG
Organism: Cirrhinus mrigala; assembly: GCA_036247105.1. Taxonomy (NCBI): domain Eukaryota; kingdom Metazoa; phylum Chordata; class Actinopteri; order Cypriniformes; family Cyprinidae; genus Cirrhinus; species Cirrhinus mrigala. The sequence continues at coordinate 16,596,031 of CM070015.1, forward strand.
CAGATTTTATAGCCTGTATATGACATTAATTTGATATAATATTTAGTATTTTCACATGTAGGTGGAAAAAAATTTAAAATAAATAATAAGAGACCTAGCACAGTATTTGTTTTTTTTTTTCTGTTGTACCAAAATCATATCAAACCGTGACCCTTGTACCGAATGGTGACATCTGTGTACCATTACACCCCTAGAATATACTGCTGTCCCATTTCGTTTGATTTTATATCACAGTTTTTCATCTGTCAGGTACTGTCATGTCCCAATGCATCCCTGTCACAGTTTTAGAAAATTACCTGATCCTTAATTAAGGAGTGATAAGGTGGTCTGTAAGTAAATTACAAACAACCTATGATCAGACTATATTCAGGCTACACTTTGGGAATTAATGTATCCTTAATGAAGAATTAGTAGATTTGGATCTGACAGCAGGTAAATTAAATGAAAAAAAATATTCTGACATGACTTCTTTCCCTTCCAATGAGATGTTGAACACTGTTAAATGTGTGTTAAAAGAATAGAAAATTAAAATTCTGTCAATAATTACTCACCTTCATATTGTTCCAAAACCGTAAGACCTTTGTTCATCTTCGGAACACAAATGAACATATTTTTGATGAAATCCAAGAGCAACACAACCACCACGTTCAAGGCCCATCAGTGGTTCAACAATAATTTTATGAATCTACAAGAATAATTTTTATGCGTAAAAAGTCACAAGAAAGTTTACAAAAGTACCACAATGCATACATGTGCATTCCTCTACTTGTAAACAAGGCGCAGTGCATCCGGGTTCTACATCAGAACGCCAGCTCCTGCATCAAGCAGCAACACACGCATGCGTCGGGGTAGTCTTGAGAACATGTTTTGATACCTGACATGGAAGGAAAGAAATTGTTGATTATAGTTGTCATTTTTGTTTTCTTTGCATACAAATAGTATAAGGACTATTTTAACAATGTCCTTACTACCTTTCTGTGCCTTGAACGTGTTAGTTGTGTTGCTGTCTATGCAGGGTCAGAAAGCTCTCGGATTTCATTAAAAACATCTTTATTTATGTTCCGAAGATGAACAACGTTCTTACGTGTTTGAAACGACATGAGGGTGAGTAATTAATGACAGGATTTTTATTTTTAGGTGAACTATCTTTTTAAACCAGATTGAGTCACTGAGCTGCTCCTTTAAGTTGCATCTTTTCAATTAATCAGTCAATCCAGTTCACAAAACCCAGATGATTCCCATGGAGCATAACTGCATGGAAAAGAGCGACTGGTATAATTCTGTAAAATTTCTTCTTTTGTGTTCCAGGGAACAAGAAAGTCAAATGTTAATTTTTTTGTTCATGTATTACTTTAACTAAGTACGAAAACAAACAAACAAACCAAATTGTTCTTAAGCTCATGAGTTTTTCAGATAATCACGTCTGATTATTGTCTTGATCACAGTCTCTTGCTTTGCTGATTAAACTCCAGCGTGTTATCTTTCTAATTTCGCTTGTATCACACTGTATCATTTTGTTGACGTAAACAGCGGAATCCTGGGGACTTGTCAACATCAATATCTGAGCTGATATTACTCATCCGTGCTGCAGCACTCAGAGCATTAATTGAAGGATGTTGTGTAGGCATGCACTCCTACGGGTTTGGGTTATTCACACATGCTAAACGCTGTTACACCATCCTCACTCACATGTGTGCCATGAGTCAACACCATCACCACCCGAATGAATCCACTAATACCGTAAAAACATCTGTTATATTTTCAACATTTCAAACTAATTTGCCAAAGTATGCAAAGCTGTTGAAATAATGCTTAATATAACCAACTTTGACAACATTTAGTTAAAAGGTAAAAAGTATGTGTTAGCAGCTTAGTTTATCCATTTACATTTATGTCAATTTAACATCCCACACCACTGTGTAATTTTCATAACATCAATCATTTATATCAAAACAAATATTTTTTGTTGGATGTTAAACTGATCAAAATGTAAATAGGCAAATTAGGCTGCTAAAACATAATTTACATATGTGTGAATGCTCAAACTGGATTTTTTTACGCTTATGTGCAACTTCAGTTCAAATAACATATTTAATCTGAAAATGAGAATTAAAAAAAAAAAATATATATATGATTAAATAAATAAACGACATGTTACCTTTCCTGCTCAAGGTGTTTTGTAAGCACTTCACTCCAGTTCCACTGTTTTCTATTTTACACTCTAAATCATTCACTTCCAATAAAATCATTTTGATGGCTGTATTTCCAATAAAATGCATTAAATTCCATCTCTTTTATTTTATTTTTTTCATTTTGGCTGCTAACAGTCTATTAACACTATCTATTAACACTGTTCCACATGGTGGATTCTTGCTGGCATGCAGTTGCATGTGTTACGCTCATGATGGAGCGGTATCAGAGTAATCTTGGAGCTAGAGAGAACACTTACACTCTGAGAAAAAAAAAAAAACTCCTTGCTCCAGGCAAAAATCACGCAATTCTGCTCCCACTCCACACCGTTTGCATAGTCTGCCTGTGTAACACTGAAATATAGACAAGAAAATTTGATCATCCTAGATAATTATATCTAATTTTAAGTGTAATATGTGCTTCCTGAGCAATGTCTTGGATCGAGGATGATTATCACACTGCTAAATCCTCAGTGGATGTGCCAGACTGTATGATACAAAAGCAGTGGCCAAAAAAGCACAGAACTCACAATTCTGTTTCACTATATCACATTTCTAAAACTACATCACTGGAGGAACAGTCACTGATTGTAGAAGGTCAGAGAGTATGTGTACAATCTGGCCGTCATTCACACAGGCAAAAGAAAATGAATGGCCCTTCCTGTTTTCTAACAGTAATAACTTCATTTGTTTGTTAATGACACAAGATGACTAGCAAGCATAAAACATAATATAAACATGCTGTGTGGGGGAAATAGACCACCCAGGACATCTTTCTGCCATCTAACATTTTCCCTATATGTTGCAAAATGACACAGAAGTCAGTCCTAACAAAGTGTATGTATGTGTGTCAGTTTGGGGAAGTCACTCACCTGTTTCCAATTAATTCACTCCATCCGTCCAAGTGGTTTTATCATTGAGTTTTGTTTGGAACAGAGTTTTAAGCTTGCTTAACCTTTATATTTTATTCAGACCAACTTAACAACCCTCTAAGAAATAATAACACAGGACAGTTAAAGAAGGTGTCAAACAAGTTGAAATTTAGTTTTTAAATTCAGTTCTCATATAGCAAACATCCTGAAGTTTAATTTAGGTGAATTCAATTTTTAAAGTAAAAGTTTAAGTCAAAAATTTAAATTCTGTTATCATTCACTGTTATCACCTTCATGTTGTTCTAAACCTGTAAGATTTTTTTTTCATTTTTGTCCATATAATAAAACCCCAACGTGCAGCAAAATATTTAAAAGAAAGTCTGGTGAGAGACATGCTTAAAGGGGTAATGAACTGAGAAATCAAAATTCCATTGATCTTTTGACATATACGAGTGTATTTTACTATGAAAACATCCTATAACTTTCAGAACTAAAAACTTTCTCATTAATCTAAAAACAGCTTATATTGAAGCCAGTCTGCCAAAACGACAGGTTGTGGGATGTGCCACTTTATGACATAATAGTGTGGCTAAACACCGCCTCTACAGAAGATGATCAACACCTGCCTCTACATCACTGCCTCTTTAGCCCCGCCCACCGATTTGTGCATGTAGTGTAAATAACAAGAGAGGCAAACGCAGGTCTACGCAGAAACAAAACGATAAAGATGCTCTAAAGAGATGCTGTGCAGTGCCATGTTGTGGAAAAACTCAGTCTTTGCATTGCCTTCCATCTGATCCCAACATTAGGAAAGAGTGGATGAACTTTATTTTTAATAAAGTTCCAGACTACGTCAGTAAGAACTTGGTCCTTTGTTCGCTTTATCTCACCACAGATTCGTTTACAAACAAGGCACAATTCGACACAGTATTTTCAGTAAGACTGAAACTAAAAGACGATGCTGTGCTAAATGTATTGAATGAGTAACTGCTTTTATTACGCACTATTGCTTTTTCTGTTATTACAGATCGTTTGATATGTACAATGATATGTACTATATATATATATATATATATAAATACTATCATTTGATGAGTAATTATGTGGTTTTAACCTATATCACAGCAGTGTCCATCTATGAAGCATGTAGGCTGTCAAACATACATAACTGTTAGCCAATCACAGCAGTGGGAGTTTACTTCCGAGTCTACAACGCCCATTCAAACAGAGTGTTCTGATGAAAATAGCCTATTACTTCTACGATATTTTTGATGTAAAAATCTTGATAACATTATAAATGGACCTCGAAGAACATTACAAAATAATAAAAAAAAAGACAGCTCATGAAACAAGTGTGCTTGCCGGGTGTGCTTGCCGAGGCTGAGCGTACACATATGTATTATCTGAGCTTCGTCAGTAACTGTCCTTGCATACATGTCATTCTAACAGTCAGACCCTCATGTAAGCAGTTATTCTTTATTTGTATTTAATTGAACTGTAGTACAGATTAATAAGTATCATAGTTTAAAAAAAAGTGTAACTTTAATGTTTTCCAAGGACAATTTTCAAGTGCTTACCGTGCTTAGATGAATGAAACAAAGTTCTTGAGATAAGATTTAGTTCAATGAAACTGTCCATTCGATAAATTAACTCAGGAAATAATATTTTTCTATCAAGGCCCATGCAGAATCATCCTGCTGTGCTGAGTAATGGCAGTCAAGCCGCAACGGCACAATGCTCTCCACCCCTGCAGCTTGTGCTCAGAAACGTCCCATAATCCTCATTAGGGTCTGCCTAATGACTACTTACAATTCAATGGGGATCTATTATCAGTCATTAAACACAAGGTCTTGTGCGTGACTAATTGGATTAATTTCGGTGATAAATAGGAAAACGAAATTTGGTAGCGGTATTTATTGTGTATCTGTAAACAAGGGAAGAAGCTACAACCGCTGATTCTACAGCTGCATCTATTCCACAATTAAGTTATTAAAATGCTTTGGATAGCACGACTGCCTACAATTATATTATGCATTCAACAATGAATTTAAAATGGTGTCATACTTATTCTTTGTGTGTAATTGGATGTTAATATGGCACAATGGAAAACATAAAAAATAGATGAGTCGCAACCAACATCATGTAAGAACCGACCCGTGTACATTGGATTACTCATAACAAATGAATTGCCACCCACTCTGTCTTACTAATTCTCACTTTGTTCTTTTTCCCCTGCTTACGTCATTTTTTTTAGGTTTCTTGTTTGTTAGGTGCAAATTAAGCATGATGATTCATCTATTAAGCTGTAAATAGCATTTCATTAACAGTACATCTGGCACTCTTTTGACACTGATTCTTCGAAGATCATGAGGTGTAATTTCATAAATCTGTGTTTTCTTAACACCATTATTCCGAGGCTATCAGTAACATCTAAATTAGCTTCAACTTGTTAAATTCAGCATGAAATAGAAATCCACCCTGTCTATTTTCTAAATGCATGATTTTGATCTTATTATGAATGATTAATCATGCAACAATTGATTGACAGAACCAAGTTCCCAAATGTATTTCTTTATCGCATGTACTGTTTTCACTTGCATGTATGTCACAATGCAGCAGAAAAGAACTATTGCCAATTCTGTTATGTACAGTATGTAATTATAACTTTAAAGGCAAAAAAAAACTCTTTCCTCCTCATTTAGAATAAATGTTACTGTGCAAAATGCCAGAAACTTTCATGATACTTTAGTGACAATTTGGAGGGTTAGGTCTAGAAAAATGTCATCTTAAATCTAATCTAAAGGTAATCCAAAGTCTAAACAGAGTGAATAACCCTTCCCATTGTATATACAAAGAGTAGCATCAATTATATTGCTTTGAAATTCACAAAGAAAGCAACAATAAACAATCTTTAGGGACGGAGACATAACAGACTAAATAGATGCTACAAAACAGAGAAGATCAGAAGATCAAAAGAACAGCGGAGGAAAATTATAAACACCACAAATGTTCAAAGGTTTTTAGGTCCAGGTGTTAAATTTATGTATTTTTTGTCAGTAGTAGATAATGCAGATGGGTTCTGAATGCAAGTCTTTTCCCCATCTCCTGCCAGATCGTAATTGGGGGCATAAGTAAACCCCATCTGAGCACAGAGTGTTAATCTCCCTCTGCCAGTGTTAATTGCCCGTTTTATGACAAACCAGGCCAAAATGCACAAGAACACATGCCTGGATTTACATGCTGTTTACAAACAGATGTCTGAGCGCAGACTAAATAAAAGCATATTTTGTCCTCTGGAAATGGCTTTAATCAAGAACTTCAGGCAGTTTTAATCGCAGAAACAAAGGTCTTTAAGATTATTGTTTTGAGCTGTGTTTTGTAGCAGACATGGATTAATTTTTTCAGACCACTGAAACCTTGTTAATTATTTTATTTGTAAAGAATTTGACTAATTTTAATTATGAGATGCATGCGAAGGCTAGATTTCGGAATAGCTATGTATTTATTTTTAGAATTTAATCATGGGTTTAATATGCCACCACATCCTGCAGATGGACTTTGTGTAAAGTCCACATCTGAGAATGTGATTAGATTCCCATATTATTGTTGCATCTCAATCCAAGATGAATGATTAAAATGTCTCAAATCTGTGAAGCCAATTTAGATTTACCCGTGAAGGTCTTTGATTGTCTGATTAAGCTTTCGTGTTGTACCTGTACGTTTGTCGGCTGATTAATAATCTACACTGATTACAAATGTGCAAAACAAAACCAAATGAAATGTTAGAGATAAAAATCAAAATCTTTTCATCCAAAGAATGCTTCTTATGTGCAATCTATCTTTACCTGCCTCCACATCCACAATCATGTTATTAAAGTAGATTTACAAACTGTAAAGTTAAAAACAGATGCCGGATAGTCTAACTCACCCTTCTGACCCTACAAAATATGCAGAGCACTGAATGTTAAGTGATCCCTGTGTACAGCTCTTGGCACAACTGTGTATGTCAGTTACTTAGCTAATGTTTAAAGAAACAGTTTACCTAGAAATAAAAACTGATAAAAAAAACAAAAAAACAAAGTGTCATTACTTACTCATGATAATGTCACTCCGAACCCTTTTGCTGTTATTTTGTTCTCAAAAATAGAAACTAAAGAAGTCGAATCATTCTTCAGTCGATTACAATTCATAGTGAAGTTGAAGTTAAAAGTTTACATACACCTTGCAGAATCTGCAAAATGTTAATTATTTGACCAAAATAAGAGGGATCATACAAAATGCATGTTATTTGTTATTTAGTACTGACCTGAATAAGATATTTCACATAATAGACATTTACATATAGTCCTCAAGAGAAAATAATAGTTGAATTTATAAAAATGTATCGTATGTTCAAAAGTTTACATACACTTGATTCTTAATCTAGTTAACTATTAACTACAGCTTCTGTCTCAATAACTGCTATTTTGCCGCTTATTATTAGTTAGTAAGGTAGTTGTTAAGTTTAGGTATATGGTAAGGTAAGGGATCTAAAATATGGTGATGCAGAATACAACATTAATATGTGCTTCATATTAATAAACAGCCAATATGCTAGTAACAGGCATGCTTATCAACAAGTTAATGTGAGAATTAGTCTGTAAACTAAAATGTGACTACTACTAATAACAAAATAATAAACTTTTCACCAGTCAATACTGAATACCTTACCAAACTAACACAGGATTGCTACCGCATTGTACCACTACACTGTTGCCACAGGTGAGTCCCTACAGTTGTCAGGACATCAAGCTCTTGTATTGAATTTGTAATGCAGGACTGAGGGGTTAGGACATCTGGAGCAGGCTAAGCCGTGTCTCGCTGATGCTGGCAGTCAGTGTAGAGACCTGAGCAGAGGTATAACGGGAGAGAATTTCCTGAGGTTAAAAACAAGTCAAGCAGCAGCATTTTGGATGCGCTCTGGGGGTCGTTTGGCAGATGCTGGTAAGCTGGAAAGGAGAAAGCTGCAATAGGCTGGCCGTGAAATGACTAGGGCCTGGATAGGAAGTAGTGGTCAAGGAAGGGCTTTATTTTTTCTTTTGTACTTTTCTTTCCTGCTAACACCAGTAGCAGTGGAGGCCACATGGGAGCAGTCTGGGGTTAAGTGCCTTGCTCAAGGGTTTAATCCAGATAGGGCTGAGCTCAAGCTATCAACCTGTATGTCAGCCCAAATAAACCGATGAATGGTTTATCAGAAGGTGAGAACACAATAATAATAATAATAAAAAAATACATTTTGTAATAAAATGTTGGCTGTTTATTAGTACTTACTTACTATCAATAAGTAGCAAATTAGGAGTTTACTGAGACAAAACTCTACGTTCACAATACAGGCAAAAATGGCCCAGATCAAATTTTTTTTGCTCACATGTGACTTAGATCTGTTTTGTGAACATCACAAACCACATGGAATCTGATCTTTTTAATTCCGATTTGTGCCACTTTAATATATGAAGGAAGGCTAGTTTGAACTAGTTTTGAGAAGCAATTGGGCAATGTTGTGAAAACCTCGCAACGCTGTTGGTATTGTTCTTTTGTGCATGCAGGTCAGTTCAGAACCATGATCTGTCCACATTGGAAATCTGATACTGGCCACATTTAAAACAAAAATGTGAACAGCTATACGAGAAAAAACAAAAAACAAAACAAAAAAAATCAGACCTGAATAAGAATCAGAATTGAAGACTTGCAGTGTGAACGTAGCTAATAGTGAATACGTGTTCTCTACTCTAAAGTGTTACCAAATCAGTATATTACAATTAATTCTTATATATAGTTAAGTGCTTTATGCTAAAATACATTTTAATTCCCGAATACAATTTATGCTTATCAATCAGACTGATTCCTAAGTAGAACCTATAAAACTTATTTTTATAAAAAAGAAAAAAGAAAAAAAGAAAGCCCACAGGAATCTTACAATTAAAGAGCTGTAATGACAAATGGTGCTTTTACATGGGAAGAACCTGATGTCTGATGTCATACAGGAGGTGATAAGGTTAAGTGTCTTCATCCCGGTGCTGACGAAAGCAATTATATTTCTTTAATTGAGTGACATCCTGTTTTACATGTTTCTTGCCCTCTTTGAAGAGCTTTTGAACTCTCTCTGGTTATTCATTCCCTTTACTGCCTCCCTCTGTCCTCCGTTGCCGTCTGCATGACGATACGTCTTTCTCTCCCTCCTTCTTTGTCTCTTGCTCCCGATTTCTTTGTGGTTCCCTATTTCACAATGTCTGAGCAGGAACGAAAACTTCCACCCGCCCTCTGTAACAGCGAACTGACAGCTCATTATATCCACAGCGATGGAGTTCAATCCTGTGCGATCTATTAATCTATTCCAGCACTCTGGCCCCTCCATAGCCGCCCCCTCTTTCATTAGCTAGAACAAAAGCCTGCAGAGCAGAATTCATTAAGGACAATCAAACACGGCTCCTCTGGGGCCATTTAATGCGACTTCCATTATTAACGTTATCATTATTATTAATACGCAATAGCAGAAGGCATCTGTGTAAGGTGCGCCAACGACAATATTGAATCCTTAATCATGTGGTGGAGGTCGACTGTGGCGATGTGACTCCAGGTGGATGGTTTGGGTGGAGGTCTACTCTCTCGAGGAAGCCACACATCTACGGCAGATTAAAAAGAATAATGAGCGCTTTGAAAGTCTTGGAATAGTGCTAGAAGAGAACAAGCCAAGTATGAGCAGTAAGTTGCTGGATAAGAGAGCAGTGCTGGTGAAATAACTTAAGCTGGATGCTGTGAGTTTGACAAGATGGCAGCAGAGTTCGCTCTACCAAATGTAGACAGTTTAGCTGTGATATGATGAACATCATGTATACCATAGCAAAGAAATCAATCTCCATTGTATCCCATCTGCCTGAGAGAAAAGCATTCTCCACAATAAATCATTTCATATCATACTGGGCAGAATTAAACGGTAATCCAGCACTATTAATGATATGAATAGTTAACTGGATCTTTTTTTGTGTGTGTTCATCAAGTTGAAGTACTTAAGACTGCTCTCAAGTAGAGATTTCATAAGTATTGGTACTTCACAATAAAACAAAATAAAATAAAATAAAATAAAAAACAGTCTTCCTGCGGTACAAAAAAAAAGGAAAAAAGTTGAATTGCTGTCTATGCATGGTCAGAAGGCTCTTGAATTTCATCAAATATATCGTAATTTATGTTCTAAAGATGAATGAAGGTCTTGAGAGTTTGGAACAACATGAGGGTGAGTAATTAATGATTAGTAATTCATGTTTGGGTGAACTATCCCTTTAATGGTGATATTAAAACACATTTTAGGCAGAATATTAAAAAAATGTGCATTATGCAATAAAGAAATACTCCAAATAAAGTTTAATTATAATTTTATATCAGTAAGTCTTAAGTGATATTTCAATAAATATGTTTATGGATTTGAAGAATACCCTGAATGAAATAAATATATTTTAAATAAATTATGGCATAGGATTTTTTTTTTTTTTTTTTTTACTTGGGTGTATAGTTTTATATATTTTTATTTTATGAAGAAAAGGTGATACTTTCTCTTGACATTCCAACACTTAATCACAAAAATGTATAATGAAATGGAATAAAAACAATTAAAAACAGTTATCAACATGCTAAATGTTCTTTTTTTAATGCTTGTTATGATTATATAGTGTATTACATAAATTAACCTCAAAGCACTCCCTTATTTAGTACACTATGACAAATCAAGAAAGCCATAACAACAGATCTGGATGTCTATCAGAACATTATCTCATTCCAGCACTTGAATCAACTCAAAGCAAGTGAGTCTCACTGTGTCACAGAAGATGGATTGCTCTGACACATACAGACAGGTCATTAAAATGATGGACAGCTCAGCCGGAAGTCGAACTAAAAATGGAAAGGCGACGGCCACTCTGTGAACAGACATCTAGCACAGCCGAAATCAAAACTTCATTCTCCACAGCTGGTGAGTACACAGATTCAGCTTATTAATAGATTCGCTTAGCTGGCTGACATACAACTGGTAATATATACTAATGAAAACCTCGGATTTCACTGCATCTACTGTAAAACCCTGCCAAACGCTGTGACTGATATGATCTGCTGATGGACGTTTATACGAGGAGCAAAATTGTGCAGCACGCTTGACCTGCAACTGAACTTGGGTGTATTTCACGAAAGTTTGAGAAATTGCCTTTCCCACTCGAAAACGCCTCAAATCTTGCTCATTACTGGGCTGCTCATGTTTCACCTCCATGATCTGCAGCTTTTGATGCCCTCAGGCTGCTTGTGAAATATATGTAAGCTATAAGACGGAGAGTTTGTGAGCATTTGTGCGTGTGCAGGCGGCTGTTTCTGAACACTCAACTCGAGCGTTACCTCTCCTACCGTTTTCCAGGTTTGGTGAGGAGTAGTTTAACATCCTATGGAGAAAGAAAAAGCCCTAGTGTCGCAAACGTCTAGTTGGTGGAGTGTGACAATGGTCTCTGTAGATCTACAGTGGTCATAGTTTAGTCACCAGTGAGGGTGTTTAGTTAGTGTGCAGTTGCATGACTGCAGGGGAGAGATGCTCTCTTGACAGGTGCGGCGCAAAATTGGCTTTTATTGGAGCTGAGGAAATGTTAGTCTGTAGAGAGAAGGAAAAATAATGAGAGCAGAGAGAAGACCAGAAAAGTGTGTCACTCTGATGGCCCGAGGGGAGAGGAACAAGCACTCCATCTCTCCAGATCCGTCTATCCATCTCAACCAAGAACCTACATGTTAAAGCTAAAACGGTTCTCGACGTCATTCATTCCCATCCGGAATTAATTGGAAAGCATACAACCCAGTCCCACAATATTCATCCTTCCTTCATTACTGATTTCATATTTGGAATATATTAACTTATATTCAGGTATTTTTAGAAGGCAGTGGCTATTTGCATTAAGTGTACATAGAAAATAGATGCTATTTACGCTACGTGAAATTAGCATATTTTCTTAGTAATAGATGCTACTAACACTAAGTGCAAATACCAATGGATTCTATTTGCACTAAGTGAAAATAGCAGTATTTTTTAGCAATATGCTATTTACACTAAGTGTAAATAACTATACATTACGGTGGCCGAGACAGCTCAACGTGCTGCAACTTAAAGAACAGTCCACTTCCAGAACAAAAATTGACAGAAAATGTACTCACCCCTTGTCATCCAAGATGTTCATGTCTTTCTTTCTTCAGCCATAAAGAAATTATGTTTTTTGAGGGAAACATTTCAGGGTTTTTTTCCATATAATGACTGATATGGTGCTTCCAAAATGCAGTTTAAATGTGGCTTCAAACGATCCCAAATGCGGTTGTAAACTATCCCAGCTGAGGAAGAAGGGTCTTATCTAGTGAAACGATCGGTTATTTTCATAAATAATATACTTTTTAATGTTTTTAATGTCAAACGCTCGCCTTGTCTCGCTCTCCCTGAACTGTTTTTTTCCGGTTCATGACAGTTAGGGTATGTCGAAAAACTCCCATTTCATGTTCTCCCTCAACTTCAAAATCATCTTACATTGCTGTTTTACCTTTTTTGTTAAGGCTGTTTGATCTTTTTTGCGTGTTCACTTTGCATAGACTGGGTCCGTACTTCTACAGCGATGTAGGATGATTTTGAAATGATTTTTGAAGGTGAGGGAGAAAATACGATTGGAGTTTTTCGACATACCCTAACTGTCTTGAGCCAGAATACACAGAGTGTATTATGAGAGAGCAAGACAAGACAAGCGTCTGAGATTAAAACGTATTTAAATTGTATTTTTTTAATGAAAATAACTGATCGTTTCGCTAGATAACACTCTTCTTCCTCGGTTGGGATCGTTTACAACCGCATTAGGGGTCGTTTAAAGCCACATTTAAACTGCATTTTGGAAGTTCAAAATCGGGGCACCTTATCAGTCCAATATATGGAGAAAAATCCTGAAATCTTTCCCTCAAAAAACATAATTTTTTTACAGCTGAAGAAAGAAAGACATGAACATCTTGGATGACAAGAGGGTGAGTACATTTTGTTCTGGAAGTGGACTTCTCCTTTAAGAAAACACATGCAAATAGAAAAAGCCTCAGCAAATTACAGCACATGACAGCGCATGCACTGCAAATACTCACAACACAACCAAATAGCACAGACCACAAAAGTGGAAAATCCAACAATGCTTACGAACCATGGTTATTGATTACCATTTGTGTAAATACCGTGGTTAAGTATGGTTAGTGTTTTTTTAATTTACCATGGTTTAACTATAATAGCCATTTTTATTTATATACAGTACATATATATAAATATATATATATATATTATTTATATATATAGGCTATTTGTTTATTTTAATAGTAAAACCATAGTTAATTTTTATAAGGGAAGCTGTAAACATAGCCAGCTTACATAACGTTTCAGTTATAGTAATTGTGTATTTAGTTAGCTTATTTAGGCTAATAATAGTAATATATAATATGTATATAGGAATCATATGATAAGGATGTTAAAATAAACAGAAATCACACCTTTCAGAGGATGATAAGCATGTGGTTACCTTAAACATTTCTGATGTGGTCTGTGCGTTTCTGTTTTTTGCAGCGTGTTTTTGTGTTTGGTTGTATTGTTACTATTTGCAGCCTGTTGTGCAGTGTATTTCTTTATTTGTTTGTGTTGTGAGTATTTGCAGTGCGTTTCTGTTTTCGCAGCGTGTTTCTGTATTTGGTTGTGTCGTGAGTATTTGCAGCACACGTGCTGTCAAACTGATGTACGTTGAGCTCTCTCTGCCACCGTAATAGATTCTATTTGCACTATGTTAAAATAGCAGGATTTTCTGTTATTTATACTACTTTTAGTGGCAATTATCTGAACCTCAGTATTGTAGTACATTATAAAGCAGTATGCAGTAATAACATATTGAGCGTAAGTTATAATTTCAATTCAAATTATTAAATGGACACCACCTTATTGGGACATTAAAGCCCTCCCTACACTGACCCTAACCCTATGCGATACTTTATTTTCATCTTTTTGCTATTACGATGTGATATGAGATTTGAAAAGGGAGAAAAAAAGTTTGACAACAGGCGGATTCGGACCCGATTGATCACGTCAAACTGATTACAACGTGTAAAACTGATTACATGCTTTACCATCTACACCACTGGAGCTGATGTTTTACAACTGTCTTTTGTAGTGTTGACTAACCCAAAAACACGTTGGTGAGTGGAGTTAGTGTAAGTAGACTCTTCATTTTTGGGCAATATTGAGTGCATCCCGAAACCATGTCTTAATATCATTTATCTGTTTATCTGTTATCAATCTGTTCATTCACATTTGGAATTACAGTAGATGGTAAATGTTCAAACGAGTACCTTATTTTTCATGAAAGTAGGAGTAAATATAAATATTTAAAAAAAAGTCTTGCTGTATCATCAAACCATATTGTTTGAAAAGCCATTATCATGTGCTAAAACTAATAACCGACAGTTCTCGACAAAATTCATTCACATTCTGAATAAACTGAAACACATTTAACCCGGTCCCACAGTTATATTCTTTCCTAATTTTATATTTGGACTAAATGAGCTTGTATTTACACATTTTTGAAATACTGACTATATCCCCAAACCATATTTCAACATGATTCGTTAAAGCTAAAACCATGTTTAATGTAATTAAGTCATATCCGGAATTAATTAAAAAGCATTCAACCCCATCCCACGGTTTTCTTTCTTCCTTCCTATTAATATATTTATAGTAAATCACCTTGTAGATGTTTTTAAAATATTGACTGTATTCCCAAACCATATCTCACAATCATTTTTAAAGATATTATTCATTCACGTTCGGAATTAAATGGAAAGCATTCAACCCAGACCCCACAATTTTTCCTTTCTTCCTATTTTCATGGTTAGAGTAAATGAACTTGTTTTTAGAATTTTTTAAATATTTACTATGTCCCTAAACCATATCACACTACAGGGGTTAATGATGTGCTTGAAAATATCTTCTAATTATCTTAAACGTTCCCTCCGCAAGTGGCGGCAAAAGCGGCATGCCTCATTATAATTCTCTACAGAAAACAAAATAAACATTATCAAGCGACTGTCAAAAGCTGCCCAGGACCCAACAAGCATCATACCTTCAGAGTCACTAAGTAAACTAATGAAATCATTCGGAGTGGTATAACTCTATTTTACAACCATTAACAGAGTTCCTCTGCAGCCAAAGACTCCATATCGGTTCATTGGATTGTTAAATGTAGTCATGCATTATGCAGTGGGATTAATTGAAAATGGCCGCTCTGAGAAGAATCGGTGGGGGCCGGTACATTACGAGGGGGCCTGGGCAAATTCAAAAGCAGATTTTACTGAACGGCCCTTCAGGGTCATAACACTGTCGAATTAATTCATGGTGAGTGTGTTTAGAGCAAATGCATTGCCTTATTATTAGATGGAAAGCAAGGTGTGCTGTTCTGGGAAAGCGACTCTAAAAGGAAGTGCCGGCAGTTCCCAACAACTTCAAAAAGCTTTTTAAATGTGAGAGCCTCTTGCCGCAAAGCTGCACCGAGGAGAGAAAACCTCACCTGAATGCTTAACGACGAAAGAGCTTGTGCACTGAAGGAAAGGGAAAGTCAAAGATCAAGAGCTCTTGAGTGAGAAGACACAAACATTTGGATCAAATCAGCAAGTAAATTGTTCACTTAGGTGAACTACAGTAAACCTGTTGACAATGTTTAAAAGTAATAGAATGATTTGGTACATTAGAGCTAAAGAAAAATCATACTGGGAAGTTATTATTACAAAATAAACTCCAGGCAGCGTTCAGTTTCACACTGTTTTTGTTTTGTTTTGTCTTTTTAAGAAAATACACAGTTCAAAGTTTGAGGATGGTAAGATTTGTTTCTTGTGCTCAGACAGGGCTGTAGTTATTTGATCAAAAATTAAATCAGACAGTAATATTGTGAAATATCATTACAATTTAAAAAAAACTTTTCTTTAAATTTAATATAAAATCTTATTTATTCCTGTGATGCAAAGCTGAATTTTGGGCAGCCATTCCAGTCTTCAGCGTCACATGATCCTTCAGAAATCATTCTAATATGCTGATCTGGTGCTTAAGAAACATTTATTATTGTTATCAATGTTGAAAACAAGTTTTGCTGATTAATATTTGTTTGTTAACATTTTTCAGTATTTTCTACGTTTCAGAGCATTTACAGTATTAGTCATTATAAAGGTCTTTACCGTTACTTTTGCTGAATTTAATGCATCCATACTTAATAAAGGTATTAAATTCTTAAAACAACCTGATTTCGTGACGAAAACGTACTTGTGGGAACTTTTTCACAAGACGCGAAATATGTAGCACCATCCCAGCTAACAATTTTTGGTTTGCAGAACGTTCTGGGAACAGGTTTTGGTTCTCAGAACGTTCCCTGTTGGTTAGCCAGGAAAGTTTTCTTAACGTAAATAGAATGTTCCCTGTAGGTTAGGGGAACGTTCTTTGAACCTTCAGGAAACGTTGTGGGAACGTTACCGATAGGTTCCCAGAACGTTCCCCTAACCTACAGGGAACGTTCTATTTACGTTAAGAAAACTTTCCTGGCTAACCAATAGGGAACGTTCTATTTATGTTCCTAGAAGGTTCCCTGAATGTTCTCTGAAGGTTCCCAGAACGTTCTCCTAACCTCTTCACTCTGATACCGCTGCCGTATGTCAGTACTCCCGCATCCCGTAGTAAGCAGCATGGAAGACGGACGGATGTGGACCTCAATAATCACTACTACAAACCATGTCTTGTTTTAAACTATTGTTTAATCCTTACAGATATTTAGAGCACATTTAACCATCATAAGGAGCATTAAATGAGATTAAATTATCATTTAATATGCTAGCTTTGTCTTATTTGTTAATATATAAGATTAGAAGTACCACAACCCAGATTTTGTTTATTAAAGCACCAAATAACATTGACTTCAACAAAATATCGGATTTTAAAAACGTGAATTTTATTTTTACAGACATTGAAAATGAATAACATTTATTTGACTTTACTTAGAATAATATTACATTCGTTTCTTACCACTGAATTAACGATGATGTGCTTCTCTCTTTTGGTCAGTACACAAAAACTCAGTTAACATCATGTTCTCTTCAATTCGACGTGTCAAATTTCCCTGAAATCACAATATTTACTCTCGTATATATATATTAATTATAAGTAATTATTCATTAAAGAGATCAATCAGCGAATGTTAGTCAGTCAGTAAAACGAAATGACCGTTAATTTTTAAATTAAGCGAGTGCGCAGCTTTCTGTGGAAGGCAGGATTAGGGGCCGTTCACATATCACGCCTAAAAACGCGTGGAAAACGCTAGGCGCGCCGATTTTTCTTCCTTTCCAAAGCGCTCTGTAGCTTGCGCTCCCGTGGCGTCTGCCGTTGCTAAGCAACCATGACCTGCACTCTCAATGAAGACGCGGAAGTTTCATCAAAGGACAAACAGATTTCCAGCACTAAAAATAACTTGCCGTAGCTCTGCTACTAAATTTATTTAAAAACGTACAGCTATGATCAGCTGTTTCTCCATCTTGGCTGAGCTTTCAATGTTGTTACGGTAAAGGATGAAGCTAATTGGTTGAATCTTGTCACATGACCTGCGGTGTGCTTGCGGCATTCTGAAAAGTTGAGATGTTTTCAACTCAATGCGGCGCGGACGCGACTGAAAAAACCGAGCGTGTCTCACCGCGTGCGCGTGGTTTCCATTATGAGCGCGGCTGCCGCGCGTCTACATTTGAAATAACGAACTTAAGCGCGCAAAAGACGTGATATGTGAACGGTCCCTTAGAGGCGAGCAGAAAAGAAACAAACCCAGTGTTAATGATATGATTTTCTGACTATGCTTAACCTTGGCTTAATTTAGCTATAAAATCGGAATTATATTATCATTATAATGCGATTTGACCACTTTGATGTCTACACTTTATTAAACGCTTATTTCAGACATGAAATTCTGCAAAAAAAATAGTTTGTTTATGATGAAAAAAGTATAAATTTCAGCATTAGAATAATCAGAAAGATCTGCAAAGTTTTTATTAGTTTACATGGATATGACAACTAAAAATAACCTGCAGGGAACGTTCTGGGAAGGTTCTTTTTAGGTTATAAAATTAAACCAAAAACTAAACCTACAGGGAACGTTCCTCGAATGTTCTCATTTGGTTCCCAAAAAAATAACCAAACAGGAACCATAGGGGAACGTTCTGTGTTTGCTGGGATGTACGTTTCGTGACCTATTCGATGTGAAATGTCCGATGTGAAAACACACAATCGCAAGCATGCGGTTTTAGCTTGTTTTTCGATTTTCAAAGTCCAATTCTGTGCCGGCTGAGCTACCAAGCAAGCTTGTTACATGTTTAACTGCCTCTATTATTTATTTCTGTTGGAAACTGCAGTGATACGTACTTATTGGTATGTATTTCGCGTCATGCAAAAAAGTTCCCACAGGTACGATCGGGTAGCATCAAAAACATGCATCTCAGAGTGCTGTGTAAGTCTTAAGATGTGCAAATTAAACATAAAAGACAAAATAGGACTATTCATGCTAAGAGCAGCAACGAAATTATTAGTTCAGGCACAGATACCCACAGCACAGCAGCACAATACAAATTAAAGAATGGCTCAACAACCTTGATAAAGTCAATAAATTCCGCTGTAATAACTTCATAGAAACAAGTGAGAATCTGTTTATACTTCATATATCTATCCCTACCATTTCAAGCATCACTTACTGTAAGGCACTTTAACCATCTTTGCACCACATCTCATCATACAAGTCCTTTCTTAGATTGTTTCACAAAATCATTACCTTTAAGGCTAGATAGAACAGAGAGCTGTCAATAAAAGTTCCTAGAGATAGCACGGACATAAGGAAAAGGCAGAAGTCATTTCTAAGTGACCCTCTGCAGTTCTTCCCTTGAGTGCCATCTCACTTTCCAGAGTCCCCTCTATTATCAGAAGAGAGGACATATTCTGCCCCGGGGTGACACTGTCCCGTCAGACTGACAGTGCTCAGCCCTGCTGACTGCTGATGACATTTTCTCAGGCAATTAAGATGCGGATAGCAGTAGTGGTCAAAAATGTAAAAAAAATAAAAAATAAATTAATGACAGAAAAAACTTGTATAATAATGAAATCTTCAAAAATACATAGGTATATATGAAACAGAATGGTGACAGCAAATTCCAGTATGTTTTGCTCGCATGTCGACAGTGCCCAATGTATTTCTGCTATATTATTATGGAGAATGTGTAGTTCTGTAGTGTAAAATACAGCTGGATATGAGAGTAAACAGGATATATTGCTGCAGTCTTTAATTAACAAACCTTTCAGATGTAATGTTTTTTTCCCCAATGTGTTTGTTGTTTGTATATATATATATATGAGACACATGTTTGATCATGGCATTGCTGAAAATAAAATGTAATTATCAAAACAGCAAAGTAAAGGTTTCACAGCAGTATATTGCAGTATGCCTAAAATTACATAACATAATGCTTTTTTCCTTTTTACATTGAAACCATAAATATGAAAGGTGGAGAAAGTGAATGGTAAACTAAAAACCTTGGAAATTAAACATTTAATTCACTTTCACTTTGAAACATTGATTCATTTTCAGTGCTTATAAACCATTCTGTATTTCACTATTACTTTAAAGCTATGTAAACATGACTGTAATAAGAAATAAACAGACATTTAAAAATCCTGGAGAATACTATCTGCATAATGTAGACAAACACAGATGCCTCTGGCTATGTTTTTTAAATGTAAGGGAATGAATTCAGACAGTACAGCTAGAAGTGTCACCCTCAAGTGTCACTAGAAGGAGTCTCTCCCTCCTAAGACTGAACGAACACAAAATCTGACGCCCAAATGATTATTTGCATCTGGTTAAATAGGCCCATTCAGGGAGAATCTTGAATAATAAATTCATGCATAAGTTAATTACTAAGGTTAAGGGCGCAATAAATAAAACAGAAGCCGGGGCCTTTGATTAGGACGATAGGATTAGATTAAAATGATTAATTTGTGCAGTTTGAGGGGCATGAGCATCGTCGTACATTGTTAATGATGCTGCCTGAAAGCTTTCGGGGCCTGTTTATCATATAGAGGAAAACAACAACCAACTATTTTCTGCTGGAAGCGCCTGCAGAAGGGAGACTTTAGCTGAGTTCAGGAGCAAAGTTTACCAGTCATGTAAATGAAACTATGGGTGTTAAATATAAGACATCAACTGCTATTGCCTACATTTATGATTTAAATTTTTTTTAAGGCTTTAAAGGAGAACTCCACTTCCAGAATAACAATTTACAAATAATTAACTCAACCCCTTGTCATCCAAGATGTTCATGTCTTTCTTTCTTCAGCCATAAAGAAATTTTTTTTTTTTGAGGGAAAAACAAACAAAAAAGGTACAATGATGTTGGACGATTCTGAAGTTGTAGGAGAAAATAAGATTTTCGCCATCCTTTTTGAGCCGGAGTACACAGACGATGAACTTAGACGTGACTCGTAGGGTCGTGAACTCACATCCCAGAGCCTGTGCTACACAAGCTTTTGTGCTTAAAAAGTATACAAATTTTTATTTTTCGAAAAAAATGACATTGTTTCACTAGATAAGACCCTTCTTCCATCTCATTTTCTACTCCAATTTCAGAATCGTCCGTCATCATTTTACCTTTTTTGTTAAGGGCATTTGATGTCACATGTGACCTTTTCAACATGACGAAATAATATGTGAAGTCGAGCTAGTTCAAGACAAGCATTTGTGGTTAAAAAGTATATCAATTTTTATTTTTTTTATAAGACCCTTATTTCTCAGCTGGGATCATGTAGAGCACTTTGAAGCTGCACTGAAACTGCAGTTTGGACCTTCAACCCATTGGCTCCCATTGAAGACTGGAGAAAAATCCTGCAATGTTTTCCTCAAAAACCTTTATTTCTTTTGCAAATGAAGACATAAGATCATTTTCATTCTGAAAGTGAACTAATTCTTTAATATATAACAGGAATTGCTATAGGAAAAATAAATAATTTGAATGCAATACTT
This sequence comes from Cirrhinus mrigala, assembly GCA_036247105.1. Classification (NCBI taxonomy): domain Eukaryota; kingdom Metazoa; phylum Chordata; class Actinopteri; order Cypriniformes; family Cyprinidae; genus Cirrhinus; species Cirrhinus mrigala. The sequence continues at coordinate 16,617,241 of CM070015.1, forward strand.
CGTACTGTAGGTCTTGCTGAAATGTTGATCATATTACATCTAAATTCTTTCCCAGACAGTGTCATTTCAGGCTGTCAATGTAAAAATGATCTGACAGAGGAAAGGAGAAAAAAGATTGCTTTAAATCTCTCACCTTTGCTCACGCTCGCTTTAGTTGTTGATGGTTTTGACAGAACAAGAGATAAGCTCATCAGTTTCTTCACTCATGCAATTCTGTAACAGAGAGCTTGGCCTCTTATTACCACCACTATTTATTTACTTCAGCAATGGATAAAAGTATAAAGCAGTCCAAGGGAGCTGGACAAAAGAGCCATTTGACCTAAATGACAACCCTGACTGGACAATCAGGAGAGACACAATGCAGTGCTTCGGTCCCTTAATAATGCAACTGACAGACTGAACAGATGAAAGAAAACATTTGTGCTTCACTTTCCCGACACTGGCTCATACGAATCTGTGCTTCTTATAATCTTTTGTACGCCGTTTACTTTGTTCTTGTTGTTGGTCAATGTCTTTAATAGCTGCTTCATCACTAAGCTCACAATATAGTCTCTAAATGATGTAGCCTCTTAACAAGCCACAGAAGGCTCTACTCACGTTACAATTAGGTTATTTTTCAATATAAGAACATTACTGTTCACCTGAATAGCTTTATACTTATAGCATAAACCTATTTGTCAGTGAACAATAAACAGCTGGAATACAGGTCCGATAGAGTTTAGGGTTACAGAATTACAGTGTCACTTTATTTTTTAACACTGTTGGATTTAGCTAAATAACTTACAGACTATTTAATGGCAACTAAAATTTTCAATTTACAGACAGACAGATATACATACATATATTAATGTCACAAATCAGCCTAATAGCTGTCAGCTGACAAAAATGTACATAATTTAAGTGAAGGTCAAACAACAGATATGGTTTTAAATTCTAGCTCATAACCATGAGTTAAAAATAATTTCTATGACAAATTTCAGAAGATTTTAGCATGGTAATGCATATGACCTTAATGTATTTGGTCTTTGTGGAATAGATCTGCTATACTGCTGAAATGCTGCTGCTGCTGGTTATTGCTGTTGTTGTAGATTATTGCTGTTCCTGCAAAGCAGGTAGGAGCTTGCTACTGCCAATACATATGCCAATACACTGCTGTGAGTATTTAAGACATACTCTTGCTGCACAAGTAGCATTTATAATAACCTGTACAGTTCTAAACAGGTGGAGCTGGGGAGGGTGGAGGGTTTCACTCGGAAAGGGAACTGTGAAATGCTCTGGTGAATGCCAACCAGCCATTTAAATGTAAAGCAGTAAGCTCATTGGCTATGTATGCAACATGAACCAAACAGCTTGTGCCAAGAAGTTTAACACTGTAAATAGCATCAGTTTGCCTTAAAGGATTAGTTCACTTCCAGAACGAAAATTTACAGATAATGTACTCAACCCCCTGGTCATCCAAGATGTTCATGTCTTTCTTTCTTCCGTCGTTAAGAAATTATGTTTCTTGAGGAAAACATTTCAGGATTTCTCTCCATGTAATGGACTTCTGTGGTGCCCCCAAATTTGAACTTCCAAAATGCAGTTTAAATGCAGCTTCAAAGGACTCTAAACGATCCCAGCCAAGGAAGAAAGGTCTTATCTAGTGAAACGATCGGCAATTTTTTTTTTTTTTTAAATTACAATTTATATACTTTTTAACCTCAAACGCTTTAAGAGCCCTTTGAAGCTGCATTTAAACTGCATTTTGGAAGTTCAAATTTGGAAACACCATAGAAGTCCATTACATGGAGAGAAATCCTGAAATGTTTTATTCAAAAAACATAATTTCTTTACGACTGAAGAAAGAAAGACATGAACATCTTGGATGACAAGGGGGTGAGTACATCATCTGTAAATTTTTGTTCTCGAAGTGGACTTCTCCTTTAACCATCTAGAGTTTAATGACAGAACTTGGTATTTATTTTACAGTACCAAAGACTTACAGCATTCAGTGTCACAAAATGGTTATACTAAGAGCAAATTAGTCACAATGTCACTATTCCAAATGTTTGAATAAACCTATAGGTATGGATTTATTTCTACAATTAATTAAAAAAAAAAAAAAAAAGAAATAGCAGAATGTAAATAGATGATCACATCTCCAGTCACTGAAAGTGGCTGAGCAAATGAGCTTTGCTTTAAAATACCTCACTTCCATATCTCCTCTCATTAAAAGTGCCAGTTAGAGAAACATCAATACAACAACAACAACAAAAAGTAGTAGTAGGGTAAATTCATCACATAATAACACACTGAATCTCGAATCTATATTTGCGTTCACACCCTGACATGGTGTAAGAGTGATAAAAACATTTATAAATACCACATGCTCTATCTGGTGCCTTCATGGTCTCATTAGCGGAATATTTGCAGTGTGTTGCTCTTTTCTCTGTTGCTTCTGTCACATATCCATTTTTTTTTCAATCTGCACTGGCTCTGGGACACATCGCAGGTTACAATAACCGTGCGCATTTGGGACCATATAACGAGATGAAGGTGGTACTGAAATGACCAAATTTCCTCATTAGCCGTCTTCTCTCTCTTATAGTGGATGGTGAGCTTGAAACATCACCCCACTATATCTGTTAAATCAGGCCACTGGGGATTGGGCTTTGTCAATGATTTTTCCTCTGTTGTCGTTGGAAGTGCTCATTAGGGCCATAAATGCACCGGGCCAGCTAGAAATAGGTTAATTAGACTGTATCACGGCAACAGATGATCCCACAAAAGCAGTTATCATCCTAATTACACTGCTAGCGGCACACAAATTGTGAACCCCATAAAGACGGCATCCTTTATCTTAGTTGTGGCCTAAAGCGCAGATCAAATGATCTAGTAAATTTTTTTTTTCCCCAGTAAGACCACCAACTTGTGCTGCAGAGAAGCTCAAAATAAAACCTCTTTTCTAAAACATCTGTTTGTCCACTCTTATCAGTTAAACAATGTCATTAAATATGGAAACAATACACATTTTAGCTCTTTAGCACTATTCATATGCAACATATGCATTTTTCTTAACAGGCACAGTCTGACCAAGCAACTTCGGTGCAATAACCAAACGTGCTTGACATAACTTTTGATAAAATTGTATGATAAAGTCTTCCTACAAATGAAATAATAATAATAATAATAATAATAATAATAATAATAATAATAATAATAACCAACACAAATAAATAGAATAAAAATATTACTACTTCTACTACATCCACTAAATTACTTGTGTTCCTACTTATGAACAGGTGAAAGTTGTTAAAAAAAAAATGGTTGTTCTTGTTATTAGTACTATTATTGTTGTTGTTGTTGTTATTACTATTACAGTATATACCCTACATATGAATAGGTAAAATAAGAAGAAGAAGAAGAAGAAGAAGAAGAGGAATACGAATAATAATAAATAATAATCAAAATATTACTACTACTACTACATCTACTAAATTACTTGTGTTCCAGCTTATGAATAGGTAGAAGTTATTGTTATAATAATAATAATAATAATAATAATAATAATAATAATAATCATCATCATCATCATCATCATCATCATTATTATTATTATTATTACTATTATTGCAGTATATTTCCTACATATGAATAGGTGAAATAACAACAACAAACATAAATAAATTAATTAATTAATTAATTAATTGAATAAAAATATTACTACTTCAACTACATGTAATAAATTACTTGTGTTCCTTCTTATGAATAGGTCAAAGTTGTTAAATAATTGTTGTTATTGTTGTTGTTATTGCTATTATTATTATTACAGTATATGTCCTACAAATGAATAGGTGGAATATTATAAATAAATAAATAAATAAATATTGAAAAATATTACAACTTCTACTACATGTACTAAATTACTTCTGTTCTTCTTCTTATGAATAGGTAAAAGTTCTTCTTCTTCTTCTTCTTCTTCTTCTTCTTATTATTATTATAGTATATTATAAATGAATAGGTGAAATAACAACAACAACAATAATAACAATAATAATAACAAAAATAAATAAATGAATAGAAAAAAAAATTACTAATTCTACTACATTTACTAAATTACTTGTGTTCCTACTAAAAAAATTGTTTTTGTTGTTGTTACTATTATTATTATTGTTATTATTATTATTATTATTATTATTATTATTATTATTATTATTAAACTTTTAAAACTTCTTAAACTTCATAAACTTCTTAAACTTTTCAAACTTTTTAAACTTTTCACACTTTTTAAAACTTTCTGGTCTGGCTTTCTCAAGCCAACTTAAAGTTTGTCTTGACAAACTTTTTTATCTATTTATTATTGCTGTTGTTGTTGTTGTTGTTGATGATTCTTAAAAAAAAAAAAATTATTGTTGTTGTTGTTATTATTATTGATTATCCACTATTCATAAATTAGGAACATAAATAATCCACAGGTCAGCACAGCTTTCTATCACAAAATGAGTTTATTTAATGTGTTTTCCAAATGGACCTACCAAAAAATGGTCTCATTCTCCCTCTCCGTCCACAAAAAGTTCCACAGCACTTGCTGCTTCATTGAACATACAGCACATGCACTGACAATCAAGTAGAGAAGCCCTCAGCGGGCCACTCCAAACAGAACTAAACTACAAATGTGTTCATAGATGATCTTTGAGACACACACTGTATCTGCCTCACTGGAAGCCAGCTCCCCTCAGACAGCAACTATTGTGTGTCTCTATTTTAGTTCTTGTCAGAGTCATGAGCTTTGAGAGCTCTGTTTGCGACTCTGTAGGTTTTTTTTCCCCTCAGAAATCAATAGCTACTCAACTTCACCAGATGTTCTGATAATGTGTGAGAATTATCACAGGTGCTTTTGTGCTGGCCATGCATGAGCTTGAGTTCAGGGATATATTACTAGAGATTGTTTCTTTTCCTCAGAGAGAGAGAGGGAGAGAGAGAGAAAGAACTGTGCAAGAGCACATAAAAAGAAGTCATGAAAATATTCTACCTGAAACTTCTCAGCATGAATCATTCACTTGCCAACTTCCATTTTGGTCTGGTATTGATGTTTTGAACATGCAAATGAATAGTTAACTCAGAAGTTATAATTGTGGTTTATTACTCACCCTCATTTTGTTCTAATTCTGTCTTTCTTCCAATTAAAACATAATGAGATTATTTTGAATAAATGGTCACTGGTCACTGGTCACTAATACAATGAATGAGAACAAATGCTTTAAAGCTTCAAAAATGATGCAAAAGCACCATAACATTTTACTAGAAGTGGTACAGTTTTATGTCATAAATGATCTTGTGTGAGGGAAGCTGTACGCTTAAATTATTCACAGAACTGTTCACAGCTGTTCGCTTTTAACCTCTACTTTGTAAGTGAGTTGAACTTGAGAACTGGATCAGTCAAATCTGAACCAACTGATTTTACACAGCCACAACAAAGTCTGCTCTGCGCCTGCTCAAAATTCAGTGCAATAACACAATGCTGCAGTTCTTAATATCAAAGTATACAGTTGTAATTGCTGTGGAAATACATTTATACCACTTCTGAGCAGCATTAAAGGGATAGTTCACCCAAAAATGTTCATCTTCAGAACACAAATTAAGATATTTTTGATGAAATCCAAGAGCTTTCTGACCCTGCATAGACAGCAATGCAACTGACACCTTCAAGACCCAGAAAGGTAGTAAGAAGATTAATAAAATAGTCCGGGTCCAGGTGAAATCAGTGGTTCAAACTTAATTTTATAAAGCTAGAAGAATACTTTTTGTGCGCAAAATAAAACAAAATAACGACTTTATTCATGCATTCAAGAGAGTACCACAAAGTATGTGTGCGGTGCTGCTGACACATTCTGACACAGAACCCATTTTTGGGTGAACTAACCTTAAAAACAGTCTGCGTAAAGACACCTAAATCCCACTTCAGAAGCGTTTCTGTGCCAGCTTTTGAGTGTAATTGTTTGCACTAGAGTGAACAAATCATAGATGGGGAATTGAATTGACTGATTCATTGAAAAGACAATGAATCTGACATCACTAGATGACAGTTATTATGATTTTTAATGGTTAATGACTTCGAGATCAATTTTATTTGGTTCCTCACACAATAATATTGCATGGTTTGGTATATAAGCCATATCAACTATTAATGATATGTTATTTTGGAGCTAGACAGCCACAGAAATCATTTAAAAAAAAAAAAAAAAGGATTTACTTTGATTACTATAATTCTCACTAAGAAATTGAGAAAAAGCATACTGAAAATAGAACATAAAAGTAGAAAGCCTAAAATAGTATTTTCTTGTAAAACTCCAATACTCTCTGTCTTGTTTACAACTTCACAAAAATCTGGTCTCTCTCTTTAAAATCCTGACAGTAAGTTTAAATGAGCTCTCAGATGTGAGGAACATCCTGGCACCATCATTCTTAATTTCAATGGGTTTCATACCATTCAGTCATTCTTCTTCTCATTTGATTGCTGTGTTATTTGAGGGCTGTGGTCTCTGCTATAGGTGAATGGTTTACGCCAGGGGAGATTTTACCAACACAAGTCATACTGTCAGTGAATTTATACACACTGGACTTTGTGAGGACATTGTAAAAACACTGTCAAAACATTCGTCATCAAACCTCTCTCTCTGGTGGTTACAGCACTGCAACTTTTCAGTGCCGTGACCCCGTTGACCCAAACACCACTGTCATTACTCTTGGCTGCCAGGAGGTGGGACAGAATGAAACTTTTATAGCGCCCCAGAGAGCCCATTATCTCTCCAGGAGAAAAGGTAAATGCTATCCTTCACCTAAGCCTTTCTGTTTCCCTTCCTTTCTTTCTCTCCGCTCCATATTCGCTACCTCGCCCCAGCCCACCTCTGCCTTCCCCGAACCTCTCCCTTTTTCTCTTCTTTCCACAGCTTTTATACCTCTCATTTCCTTTTCATTCTTCATCCTCCTCTCCAGTGCAGTAACCCAGATCTCACCCTGCTCTCGACCCTCTCCGCATCCATCTCTCCGGCTTTCAGAGGGAATTTAAAATGCAAGTGATTTAAATGTTTAGGGAGCACGCTGACATGAGAACCACAAAGCAGTCCAGGGTTCCGTGTTTCTCGCTCCCCTTGGAATGGGTGGATGTAGGAGGACAACCTTTCCTTCCTCCTGCTGTGCCTGCCCAGGAGGGCGCGGAAACATCTGCTAGTGTTTAACTTTGATCCCGTCATCCCAGAAAGCACATCTGGAGCACCGCAGCTGCCCACGGCACGACCCGCAATCTGTCAGGACCTGTCCGCTGTTTCGAAAATGTAACCGATTTGGTCACGGCAATTTAGATCCATTTGTGACCTGCGACATCAAAATCAATCAATCTCCCTGATTTAGATCGCACTGGGGACGAATTAAACTTGTTTTTGGAACCTTAAGTACAATCAGGCTTTGTACAGAGGCAATCATCAGTGATCATTTTAAAAAATTACACTGTTAGATGCTGATAAATGCATACACGAATGAAGAAATTACAGAGCTGAACTAAGTCAGGGGAGGGTTTTAAACGTATACAATGATCAGCCACAACATTAAAACCACCTGCCTAATATGATGTAGGTCTCCTTCATGCTGCCAAAACTGTTCCGATGCATTCAGACATTGACTCCACAAGACCTCTGAATGTGTCCTGTGGTGTCTGGCACAGAGACGTTAGCAGCAGATCCTTTAAGTCTTGCAAGTTGTGAGTTGGGGCCTCCATGGACTCGATTTGTTAGTCTAGCTCATCCCATAGATGCTCAGTCTGTTTAAGTCTGGGCAAACCATTCCTGAACAGTTTTTGCAGTGTAGCAGGGTGCATTATCCTGCTTAAAGAGGCCACTGCCATCAAGAAACAGCACTGCCATGAAGAGGTGTACTTGGTCATTCTTGAGGTTGGTGGTACATGTCAAAGGAACATCCACATGTGGTGGACATGGGCCATCATGGGCACTCGGACCAGTCTGAATCTATACAGCTCCAAATGCAGCAAACAGCAATGCACTGTGAGTTTCCATCAAGGCCGGCATTAAGTTTTTCACAAGATTTGCCATTTTGGAGATGCTCGAACCCAGATGTCAAGCCATCACTGTTGGCCCTTGTCTAAGTCACTCAAGATCTTTTCGCTTGCCCATTTTTCCTGCTTCCAAGACATGAATTTTGAGAACTGTCTGCTCACTTGCTGCCTTATATATCCTTCCCCTTGACAAGTGCCATTGTAAAGATATAATCAATGTTATTCACTTCACCTGTCAGTGGTTTGGATGTTGTCTTAGTGCTAGTGGTTAAACGGATCATAGTCGATCCATGATTCGTACAGACCAGGCCCTAGAGTTTGGCATGCATGTGATCCGCAGATTGCAAAATTTAACCCACCTGATTTTATGACGAAAACGTACCTGTGGGAACTTTTCACAAGACGCGAAATATGCACCGCCATGTACGTTTTGTGAAATATTCATTGTGAAATGTCCACTGAGTGGTGCTAAAATAGTGTTCGTTTTTTCCCCTGGAACAGATACCCGTACATACAGTACATTTTATGTGACGGTGTTTGTGTACGTGTCACTGCATATCTGACTTGAAATGTCCATTAAGTGGTACTATAACGTTTTAAAACAACGTACCATCTGCACTAGACCTAAACCTACACGATAATATGAACAAAAGTGAAGGTGACATTAAAATGCAATTGCAAGCATACCATTTTAGCTTGTTTTTCGATTTCTCATCTTTTAGTTCTTTTATCTTCAGTCATGTTTTTCACAGGATTCGTACCCAAAGATTCCACATTCTAAGTCCAATTCCGTGCCAGCTGAGCTGCTGAGCAAGCTTGTTGCGTTTAGGAGGACAGCTTTGCTGCTTGCAGACACATACACATAAAATTATGGTAAAACAGCCATCTCGACAATCTTGTAATTGCAGTTGGTTATGTCTTAAGAGAACAAAAAACGGCTGAGAAAAAAATTAGATGTGTATTATTATATCCGTGCATCAGGTCTTAAAGGGATAGTTCACCCAAAAATGAAAATTAGCCCATTATCTACTCTCGCTCCATGCATCCTAGGTGTATATGACTTCCTTCTTTCAGACAAATCCAGTCGGATTTATGTTGAAAATTATCCTGACGTTTCCAAGGATTTATAATGGCATGGCCAGGTGTTTCTCTTCATCAGTCCAAAACGAGTCCAATAAAGTGCATCCATTTATAATAAAATTGATTAAATTTGATTAAAGGCCTACTGTAGCGAATTGATGCATTTCGGACTGATGAAGAGAAACACCCGTTTATGCAATTCTAAAGCTTGGAAGTGCCAGGATAATTTTTAATATAACTCCGATTAATTTCGTCTGAAAGAAGGAAGTCAGATACACCCAGCATGCCTGGAGGGTGAGTAAATAATGGGCTAATTTTTCTTTTTGGGTGAACTAGCCCTTTAAAGGGACAGCAGCCTATAAATACCTGCTGCTGTCATTAATGCTAAACAAACAACAATTAATTATTGTTTATAATAATTAATTATTACATTTCTGCACCTGAATACTACCGACCTCATTTTATCTGATCTGAAAAATTATCTGATCCATGGCTCAAAATATATATCATAATATGATCTGAACCATGTGTTCTGTGATCCACTGAACCACTACTTATTGCACTGTCGTAGCAGTGTTTATAAGTGATCAATCTGCTACATACGTACACAGACATCACCGTAAATACAATAATGTTAAACCCAGATATAGAGGCAATATTACATGCTTGTTACATAAAATTGCATGTAGTATCACACAAAAACAACATTTCTCCAGAAAAATTGTTCACCAATAAGAGAAGTGTGTGGGAACGTTCCTGTGCGGATGCTTAACTTCTGACAGATGAATGGTTTATATGAGTCAGAAAGAGCAGCAAGGTATATGAGGGCTGCAGTAGGAGGTGGGGGAGAGGAGAGAATTTGATTCAGAAAGTTTTATTGGACTTTGGCCCCTGTCCATAAGCCCCTGCTGAGACCCCAGAGGAAGCCCTTCAATATGGAGCCTGATTTGCTGACTCACAGCCATATACTGTACGTTTCTTATCGCCTGAATGCATATGTAATCAAAAGGCAAATCTTTTCTCCTGTGCATTCATAGAAATCTGCATAGGTTTCAAAAAACGATTCCCGTTGTAGTTGCATTGCATAACCTTTTCATATTCTACAAAATCTAGAGGAAATAAAAATCACTGTTTGAGCATTTAAAATGATAGCCCACCAGTGTGAACGGTCACTCTATCAAACCTTACCACATTTTAAAACCTCATCTAAAAATATTCATAATTGAAAAAATGTATATATATGCCTACTTACAGTCTAAAAGAAAATAGGCCTGATATAAACAGTTCAGAGTTCAGAAGAGAGCTTTCCTCTTCCACTTTTTCAGGTGAGTCAGATTGTGAACTAAATCTTTACTGTTATCTACTGATTCAAAATAATGGCAAAGCAAATGGCATAATTTCATGGCTGGGTTATCTCAAATGAGACAGTAATTGAAGTAAACAGCAATACACCAGGATGTTATTTGTGTATATAAATAAAGAAAGATACATTCCACTTCCCATTGCTCTCTGATTGCCTAATATCATGTTGTTCATGGCTGTTTCCAAGCTGTAATAGGACGAGAAAGACTTTATTTAGGATTTGTATAGTTGGTCCTCACAATTTAGCACAATTTAGTGCTGCCTTTCTGCAGTAGGATTGATTTTGGTATTACAGAATACAGAAAAGCATTGAAGGACATCCAGGCAAAGAAATAAATCAGCTGGAGCTCTGATCCAATGAGGAAAGCTCTCCAGGGGAAACATCTGCTGGAAAATCTTCAGAGCTACTCCATGGTGAGGTGGTTCTCACTCATAAAGGTGTCTCTGATTAAACACTTTCAACATGTTCTTTGCGGAGTCAAACATCTGAGCTACAGTTATGTCTAAAACGCACGAACAGAGATCAAACACTGTACAAGTTTACCCTGCTGAATGGCAAAAATCTCTTCACAGCAATTGCTCAGGGACCTCAGCAGGTTTACTGCTCTACACATTACAAACCATGAAATTATGAGGGGGAAAAAAACTACTGACCGTTGTGCCAACAACAGCAGGAAATTAGTTTCAGAGATTATTTTGCGTGAAACACAACAAAGACTGTGCATTTATTGTTGGTAATAATCTACTTTTGTGTTTAATTTTATGCTTTGTAAGTTTAAGAATCATCAAAATATTATGGAATAAAAAAATTAAATTATTTATACTATTAATGTAGCTTAATACATCTCAAACGCTTCATATTCACTGTTAGCCGGAGAGAAACTAACTGCTGAACGTTAGATGCATATTAATAAGGGCCCTCCATCAACTCTAAATGTTCTTCAACTGCTAAATGTTTCTCAGATTGTGACTGGAATGTAAATTCAGATGCTGTCTCTTCTATCTTGCTATGCAAAAGACTTATTTTTTAGACATATTGTTTTATAAACATTTAAAGATGCTGAGAGGAATCTAAAAGCCTAGTTACAGTAGTTCACCCAAAATGAATATTCACCCTCATGTCGTTTCAAACCCGTAAGACCTTCGTTCATCTTCGCAACACAAATTAAGATATTTTTGATGAAATCCAAAAGCTTTTTGACCCAGCATAGACAGCAACACAACTGAATTGTTCAAAGCCCAGAAATTAGTAAGGACATTGTTAAAATAGTCCATGTGACATCAGTGGTTCAACCTTAATTTTATGAAGCTATGAGAAAACTGTTTTGTGCGCAAAGAAAACAAAAATAACAGCATTATTCAACAGCTTCTTCTCTTCTATGTCAGTCTTTGAACTGACACACACTTTGAACAGTCTTTGAGCTTACTAACATCAAGGTTGAACCACTGATGTCACATGGACTATACTAACTTTCTGGGCCTTGAAAGTGATAGCACCGTTGCTGTCTATAAAGGGTCAGAAAGCGCTCGGATTTCATTAAAAATATTTAACTTAATTTGTGTTCAGAGGATGAATAAAGGTCTTATGGTTTTGGAACAACATAAAGGTTATTAACAGTGTTGGGGAAAGTTACTTTTAAAAGTAATGTATTACAATATTGAGTTACTCCTTAAAAAAGTAACTCATTATGTTACTTAGTTACTTTTTATGGAAAGTAATGCGTTACTTTACTTTTGCGTTACTTTTTAAATCTGGGCAGGGCTTCCTTGTTTGTTTTTAATATAAAAAGTTATATTTTTGGTAAATGTAAAAAGGCTTTTCACAGCAAAAGCCTCGGGCTTTGAGAAAAGTAAATTCATGTCTGTACAGTAGAATGCATAAGAAAAAAATTTCAACTCCTCAGCAATAAAAAAAAAAAAAAGGAAAGCAAATGTTAGATTATCTTGAGTAATTTTTGCTTAATTAGTATGATTGGATTGGATTATCGAAGGTCGGCAGCAAAGACATTGGTTAATAAAATGGGATTAAATGCAATTACTTTACTAGTTACTTGGAAAAAGTAATAATATTATGTAACTCACGTTACTTGTAATGCGTTACCCCCAACACTGGTTATTAATGACAGAATTTTAATTTTTGGATGAACTTTAAAAGCTTACAGGGTTAGTTCAGATGTTAAGATGTTCTTTCTTCAGGTTTGGAGCAGCATAAAGGCATGAAAATTTACATCTTCTCTCTCAAAACTTCCTGCTGTTGCTGGCACAAACATTGCCACTGTCACATCAAGTGGTGATTGGGTTGCAAATGCAGTGATTGACAGTGATATAAGGTCAGTACAGCAGAGAAATACATTGACATCCAAATTACACCTGTCAATATTATGCATAAGCTGCCACTGCTATTTTTATATGCCAGTTTCTGCTCACAGTCACTCAGAGTTCCCGGCACGTCATCGCTGGCCAAGTTAATGCATTTCCTCAGTGGACGGCCATCACTGCATCAGAACAGAGAAAAAGAGCAAGCACGGTCGATCAGTGTTAATTATGCCGAAGTAACAAGGAACGGCTTTTGTTTTCTCCTCAGAGAGGAATCGATGAAGGTCAGTCAATTTCCGTTCGCTTTGGTTTTGTACATTCGAGCATGTTTTCATAAACACATCAAGTGTGTCTATACAAATCATCTTTTTCTATAAACACAGACCAAGTTGATAGCATTTGTATGATATGCTTTAACAGCAGACAGCATGCGACATCTGAAGATGACAAGATGACGCTGTATATTCACGCTCTAGCGAAGCATGTAAATTCATTCAGTTAGCGTCGCTTTACTGATATTTCTTCAGTGCTACCCTTATGCCATAACGATATGAATATTTCACTTTTCATCATTCAATAACCCGCCTGATATGTATTGTGTATATTGTTATATACTGTTTACTGTCAACTCATTTCGAACTGCCAGCTCTATTTCCAATTGACTGATACATTGACTTATTGTTTCCAGCAGAGAAAAATAAGGCAGTAAAATGGTGAACACTGGCCATTTTGAACAGGGTTTCCCCAGGACTTGCACGAGAGCTCTTAATGAGGTTTGTCAGAATGACCTATTAAATCCTTCCATCACCCGTTGCCTCTTCTCTTCTCTCTCACTCTCTCCTCCTGTCCCTGTCTGGGAGCAGTAAATAGAATTTGTCTTTGTGATCTAGAGAGAAATTAAATGTGCTTTGCCTCTCCTCTGTGAGCCTGACGCTCAGCATAAATAACAGGCCTCTTTCTCAATGGCTGCCGAGACATCATAACTCCATTATGGTCCTTGCGGAGCTGCATGACATGCCATCTTATAAACCATGCAAGCTGAAAGAGGAAACTATTACAGGACAAGTAAAGACACACTCATGTGTATTTATGATAAGCACTGAGGCAGAGGCGAAGAAGAATGTAAGTAGGTTGGATGTGATTCTAAAGTTCACTCGAGGGCTGAAGTGTGAATCACATTAATTACATGATATGCCGATTAATTAATTAAATTAATCGCAATTAATCACATCATCAACATTTGCGGCGAAAAGCTCCTAAATGAATATCATTCGAACACACTAATTCATAATAACTGACATAGAATATATGCAGTATATATATATATATATATATATATATATATATATATATACAGGGGTTGGACAATGAAACTGAAACACCTGGTTTTAGATCACAATTAGTATGATATTGGGCCTCCTTTTGCAGCTAATACAACATCATTTCATCGTGGGAGTGACAAATACAAGTCCTGCAAAGCAGCCAGAGAGATTTTGAGCCATTTTCCTCTTGCAGAACAGTGGCCAGGTCACTATGTGATGCTGATGTGGGAAAACGTTTCCTGACTCGCTCCTCCAAAACACCCCAAAGTGGCTCAATAATATTCAGATCTGGTGACTATGCAGGCCATGGGAGATGTCCAACTTAATTTTCATGTTCGTTAAACCAGTCTGTCACCAGTCTTGCTGTGTGTATTGGTGCATTATTATCCTGATACAGAGCACTACCTTCAAGGTACAATGTTTGAACCATTGGGTGCACATAATGAAACTTTACACTCTGCTCTAACTGGTGTAATGTACAATAAGTGAAGATTGGGCACCAGACAGCGCAAATATAGCCATGAGACCTCCAATACTATATTGGCGAGTGTTTCAGTTTCATTGTCCAACCCCTGTATTTATAAACATATGTAAAACTGGACCACAAAACCAATCTTAGTAGCATGGGTATATTTCTTTTATGCCAAAAATTATTAGGATATTAAGTAAAAATCAGGTTCCATGAAGGTATTTTGTAAATTTCTTACTGTAAATATATCAAAACTTAATTTTTGATATATGCAATTTTCTCAATATTTTAAATATTTTACACCCTCATATTCCAGATTTTCAAATTGTTGTATCTTGGCCAAATATCCTCCTATCCTAACAAACCATACATCAATGGAAAGCTTATTTATTCATCTCAATTTCAAAAAATTTACCCTTATGACTGGTTTTGTGGTCCAGGGTCAAAAAGGTCCAGGTCACTCTTAGTTTCTGTACATACGAACCAAACAGACTGTCTTGATGCTTATTTTTTTGTCATCCTGTGCCAGGTCACAAAGAAACCAAGAAAAAATACACCTGAGGTATTTGTCCCGCCCCTCCTCCATTGATTGGCTGCTCGTAAAAAAAAGTGACAGTTAATGAGCGCTGTGTTTTAACCGAAGTTGTACTTTTACCAAAAGAAAAAAAGAAAGAAAGACAGGGCAAACAAACTTGTTATTTCTTGTTATTTCTGTTGTGCATTAAAATTCAGTGTCTTTAGTTCACCAAAAAGAATACAAAACGTTTTATGCACCACTTACGCGTGGTAGGGAGCAGAAGTAGCCAGAGATTTTCTTACTCTTGGGAGATGAGAGGGTCTGTATTACTTACTATTGAAGAAAGCATAACGGTGTGTGCCTTGATAACCATAAATAAATAAATAAAAATAAATAAAAAAAAACCTTGATAAATATCACTCGATCACTTTGAATTAATGTGACTATAAAACACATTGGGCCTCATTCATGAAACATGAGCAGAACAAATTTTTATGTAAATCACTTGTAAAGCCTTCTCAGGTAAATGGTTGTATTTTCAAAATGTTAGTTGTAGGCTACACCAAAGCCAATAGAAGGCAAGCCTGCAACCTTTAGCCAAAAAAGCATAATGGCTAAATCTAACGCTTCCGGTTTGGGAAAGGAGACCAGAGGCTGTTTTCTTTGAATGGATGTCAATGGAGGAAAGGCTTCAATGTGCTGAATACACAGCTTTTTAGAGGAAACAGCTTATCATTTAATGAATCAACTGCCTACTGTCTAATTTCCAACATGTTTTAGACTAAACAATACTTTTGGATTTAACTATTTTTATTTTACTCCGAAAAAAAATGCTGTTTCATAAGAGAAGTCGCTGACTTTTCACAACAGGTGGGATTCAGCTTACGGCACTTCCCATTCACTCCTATGGCATCTGTAAACGGCGAATGAGTGTAGCACAACTGTGAACTGAAATTTATGACGTCAAGGCTGTAATGTGACTGGTTATCGAGGCACACACCGTTATGCTTTCTCCAATAGTAAGTAATACAGACCCTCTCATCTCCCAAGAGTAAGAAAATCTCTGGCTACTTCTGCTCCCTACCACGCGTAAGTGGTGCATAAAACGTTTTGTATTCTTTTTGGTGAACTGAAGACACTGAATTTTAATGCACTAACAGAAATAACAAGAAATAAGTTTGTTTGCCCTGTCTTTCTTTCTTTTTTTCTTTTGGTAAAAGTACAACTTCGGGTAAAACACAGCGCTCATTAACTGTCACTTTTTTTTACGAGCAGCCAATCAATGGAGGAGGGGCGGGACAAATACTACACTAACCAAGTAACCTACTTGTACAATGACCGAACAAGTTAATATTGCTGGTTACTTAATTTTTATATTCAGTAATATTCTTCACAATGAGATTCTAGATATGTTGCTGTTGTGGATAATTGTAACGAAAGTGTCTCAGCTGGAAAAAAAATGCTGTGCCACCAAAACGTTCTCAAGCGCCACCAGCTGGCTGTTACTAAAAGAGTGGCTGACATTTTTTCAGTTGGCTAAACATGCTTTGGTGGACACAAATGAATTGAATATTTGGTGTTAGGCATAAGGCCTATTGGTCTTTTTTGCATGTATGCAATATACTGGAGCCAAACCTGAGAAAGGAGGCCAGAATATTCCACTGCGTTCCTGGAGACGTAACTTACATAGCCTTAATTCATAGGCAGGAGTGCTAATTATGAGCGTGCATGCGCACCCTATTTACGAATGATTGGAATTCATTAACATAAACATGTCTAACTATGAAATCTGATGTTTAAAAACCGTTTGTGAATACTTTACCAAGTTTTCAGGAAGGTCTGTTTTACATGCAAATTACTCCAAATGTACTCGATGCATTAAGAGCCGGGGGTAAAAACTTTTGAATAGGATGAATGTCCACATTTTTCTTATTTTGTTGAACTTTTTTTTCCATTTAGTACTGCCCTTCAGAAGTACAATTTACCTTAATCTTCAAATTCAAAAAGTTTTCACCCCTTGGCTCTTAATGCATCGTGTTTCCTTTTGGAGCATCAGTGAATGTTTGAATCTTTTTTTAATAGTTATGTTTGAGTCCCTCAGTTGTCCTCAATGTAAAAAGATGGATCTCAAAAATATGCAGGCAATGCTGGAAAGGGTTCAAATATGCAAAAGATGCTGGTAAATTGAAGAATCTGCAGGATCTGGAGTTTTTTTCCGAAGAACAGTGCTGCAGTTTAACAACAAGGGACTCATGAACAACCCCCTACATTCGTAGATCATTCAGGTAACCACACACAGTATTAAGAACCAAGGGTTCCCAAACTTTTAAAGGGGGTTATTTTAATAATTTCAGCTATTTTTTTCTAATGTGGACTATATGTAAACATCTTTTATGTAAAATATCAGTCATTAGTCAGGTGGTGACACAGCATTTGACCACTCATTTACAAAAATTATTTCAGGTTTAAGAAGTCTTCTAACCTTTCATCATCTACTGATGAACACGTTGATTTTGATTTAAATTTTCACTCTGTAGGTTGTATTTCTATGCCTTTGGAAGGCTTTTGTCTTTCAAACACATAAAAATGCACAAATTCTGATCTTCTTTCACCTAATATATTTACTTGGAGTACCCCTGAGATTTTAAAATAAATATTTTATTAAGTATCACATTTTCACAGATTCTGCAAGGGGTTTCCAAACTTTCGCATGGCACTGTACAGAGCTGGGTAGCTGATTACATGTAATCTGGATACATAATCAGATTCCAAAAATTAAGTACTTAGATTAAATTACATTTTAAAATACTCATAATCAGTTACTTTTTATGGATTAAATTAATACATTTAATTTACACAATAGCAATAAATTATTCATAATTTAATGATTTACCTTAATTCCTCTTTTTCACTTTACATTTTCACAATTAAGTATCACATTTGCATGTTCACTGGTTCTCTGATGTTGGTTATGGTCACATGACATGCATGTAAACAAATAATATTATTTCATTTTTTAGTAAGGTATTTTTTTTTTTTTAATGATTTAATTAATTATTAGTTTTTCAGCTAAACTCATAAATCCCCAGAAGTTCCTCCATGCACATAATGTTAATAACAACAAATGGAATATATTTTCTTACTCTTTCTTACTTTTTTTTTTTTTAATGTCAGTATGGTACAGTATGATCCTATTTAAATCAATGTGATAAACGAGTTAGGTCAAAAGTAATCTAAAAGTAATCAAAAAGTAGTCTGATTATATTATCTAAAATATGTAACAGATTACATTACTAAATAAATATTTTTGTCATGTAATTTGGAATCAGTAATGGATTACAATTTGTAAGTAGTCTAACCAGCTCAGCTCATATATTTACACAAGTTGCATGAATGAAGTCCATTGATTTTACCCCATTTTAGATACTAAATCAACAGTCTTCAGACTGCCATAATATCCACAGCAGTCTAGAGTCTGAAGAATATCATAATGGCCTGTTCACACCAAGGATGTTAACTATAATGATAACTATAGCTATTACATTTTAATAACCATTCTACTCTTTGAGAATAGGGAAATCTATAACTATAACAATAATGACAGAAAAACCATATTGTTGGAACGACTTTCAGAACATTTCTTCCCTAGTTGATAAGTAATAAAAACATTGAAAGCCAATCAAGTGGCAGACAATGCAGTGTGTGCTTACACATTGATGTAAATGCTAATATAGTTATCGTTCTTGCTGTAAACAGGCCTTAAATTTCCTCCAGTGGCATTTATAAATTACTAGTCAGATTCCTCATGTAATCTGGATTGTAGTATCCAATTTACATAAATCTGCAGTCATTTGCAGCTAAATCCATCATTCGGGTTATAACGTAATATAGGCTATTCACAATGTCGAATTTTAAAAGTAAACCTCTATAGTACAGAAGCTAAAAGTAACCAAATGAGAGTCTTTTGTTGTTCATCAAAAGGAATTGGAAGGATTTATACTTAACAGTTTGGGCAACAGGAATATTCCCTCATTCTGAAACTTCTGCCTTTGTTCTACCTTGTGCTGAAGGGGTGACATTGCTTTGACGCTCCTGTCTTCTTTTTCAAGCCGGCTTTGGTGGTCATACATCAACAGAGAACACCATCTGGAAATGTGTCCACTCTGTTTTTGGGCTGGATCCCCTCTGAAACCAATTCTGACTTTGTTTTCTCCCCCTCTAGTCTTCCACCCATCATAGCAACATGCAGCATCCTATCAAGTGCCTCCCAAGTGAAAAAGGCCAAATAAGAAAGCAGGCACCTGGGGGAGAGGAACATCTGTGTGCGCTTGCTCATGCCTGTTTCTCATTCATGCTTTATGCCTTGTCTGGTAAGCCCAGACAGCAGGTGCATCTCTCAGTAAGGCAGCCCTGACAGATAAGCTTTAGCTGCTGAAGCGTGCCACCTGATTTTCTCCAGTCAAATCAGAAGAAGATGATGTGATGGAATTACAGGACCTCCATTTCACATTCATACTATAACAACATAGACAGCAACAGCAAGAGGACTGCAGCATTGCAATTTTAAAGCAAACGTGGGCTTTAAAATTGCAGTTTCTTATGCTACAATATGTTTTGAATCATTCGTGTACATTAATTCGATCATGATGAAATCCAGTTTTCAGCTTGTTATCAGGCCCAGTATTTATGTTACGTTATTATTAGAATATATCTTGTTTTAATTTTTATTTCATAATAACTCAATAATCTCAATATTATAATGAACAATCACAATAAAATCAACAATAATTATTATTTTATAGTTATAGATGAAATGAAAACTCAATTTATTTATTTATTTTTGTTAAACTCAAAAAAGTTTTGTGTTGGTACTTGTAAAAAAAAAAAAAAAAAAAAAAAAAGTTTTTTTTTTTATTATTATTATTTTTTTCAGTTTTTCCAAATCTTGCAGTCTTAAAAGGAGCTTTATTTTTTTATTTTCATTTTTTTTTTTTTTTGCAGATGCACTCCTGGACAAAATCAGTCCACTAACTGTATAATAATTCACTCTTTGTAAGTAATCTGATAAAATGTCTCATATTTTTTCATAGCACATAAAAAAAAAACAAAAACAAAATATTGCAATGCCATTTTTTTTTTTTTTTTTTTTTTTTGGAAAACTCTTAATTTTCAGATGTGTACAATATACATTTTATATCAGTGCACTAACTCTGAGAGGCCTGTAAGCGTGTTGTCTGAGGTTCTGACTAATTTGCTATTACCAATTAATGCAATTTCCATATGATGCTACATAGCTAAATACATCTGTTTTCAGCAAAAGAAACTCATGATGGTGTCATTATGGCCATTACTCGGAAGAGCACTAATAATATGTTGTGATGGCCTGGTGTTTGTCATTATGAGATGCCCACTTAGCAATGTGCCATCTGTGGCAGAGGGCAACAGCTAAATGTCAGCCGTATGCATGTCAGTTTGTTTGTGCCTAGAGATGCTGGCATGATATCAGTGCCTTTTGCCATTAAACAACCTCAGTCGCTGACAAGCCAAGAAAATATCCATCACGCCCCTGTCATTGTTCTGTGTCATTTAAGAGCATGAAGTGACAGCTAGCGTGATGCTCTTGACAAACGCAGAGTGATTTACACCATGAATGATAAATGGCTTCAAGTGCATTATGTTTAGAAAAATAAATGGTCAGTTTGTTTTTGTTTTGTTCAAAATATCAATTATACATGGGTCAATATCACCACAGAGTGCCTTTCAACCTCTACAATATTCATTTGGTCTTAATTTCCCATTCGCTTTATGTCATGTCTAGTAAACATTCAAGTACTATACAGACATATTAGCTGAGCTCCCACACATTTTTTTTAGATAATTATAGGCCATTATTTGAAGCATAAACCATAAGATATGTCCACATATATTACTGTAAAATACAGTTTCATTGCAATACTAAGATGAAAATGATATATTCTGAAAGGTATAATGCCCTTTCCAAAACAGTGTTATTTGTTTGCTTTTAAATTATAAACACATAAAAGATTTTTTGGAAACCATGTGTTTTTAAAGAAACTCACACAATTTGCACGTGTATTTTTTCTTATTTGGAGAAAACTGTGATATTTGGATGCAGTTTTTTGTTTGCATGTTATTGCCACCACACCCAGCTATTGAACACACTGGATTATATAGATATTATTGAATTATTATTTAAAAAATTATTTTAACATATCAAGATGACAGGCTGGACCAGAACATGACGGGTTGGACGCATAAAGCAGAACACACAAAGCATGACAAAATATGACAATGAAACATTAAACTTAAAAAAAAAAAAAATAATAATAATAAATAATTACATTCTCAATCACATTGATATATAATGAATGTTATGTCCACCCTATCAAGTCTAAGTGGCCGACAGGGTGGACATTTTGAGCTTCAATTATCATATTAGCTTACAAACTGTGACTAGCTAAATAGTTAGTCTGGTTGTTAAAGAGAATTTGATATATTTAAACTTACATATTTTGAAAATACTGTATTCTAATCACTTCCGGTATATTTTATGCCAGCAAAGTAGACATGTTAAGCTTAGGAAAAACGAGTAAGCAAACTCATACAAAAATTTGTCAATTTAAGTGTCACCAACATACTCATCTCAGCTGTCGAAATTCCTGCCACTGAAGAGACAAAAAATCTGTTGTCCAGATGTCACTAAAGGGGATGGCCTTTTCTTAAAGGGGCGGATTTCCCAATATGACAGGGTGGACAACCATTCGAGGGACATGAACAAACTCTCTTTTATTAAATAAAAATTTTGTTTTTATTACCAAATGGTCAGTACACTCAAATTGAGTAATCTCTTATTTACCAAAATATTAATAAGATAATTTTTTTTTTACATTTTATACTCTCACTCAAATTTAATGAGCAGTGCATGGGACAGCAATATAACATGCATACTCCTACAAAAAAAAAAAAAAAAAAAAAAAAAAAAAAAAAAAATATATATATATATATATATATATATATATATATATATATATATATATATATATATATATATATATACTAGAAATTGTATCTAAAGAGCCAAGTAATGCTTTTGTTATGAACATAAAAACTTAGCCTAATATAACACACCTTTTCATAGTCATTTTTATGTTAAGTTATCATGGCAAATGAGTTACTTATGTACAGGACACCAAAATGCACCCTGCAGTGATATTGACCCACATATAGCCTTGTGCTTAAAAGTTACTAGTTCTATAATAACTAAAAACTCTCAGTGTTTTTCCTACAGCTACTCAAGTATCTTTACAGTTTTAAATCATCACCTTTTTCCACATCATCATAATTTATTGAAAATATAATTTTGTAAACATTTTTTGTACTAATGTACATAAAGTTGTATTATTGGAGTAGCCTATGTTTTACAAGAAAATACTACATTTTTTCTACTTTAAAATTTCACATTTAATTTGAAGTGTTACTTGAGGTTTCTTTGCAATTTACAGTATTATGAAATTTACTAGCAATTTCTGAGTAAAGATTGTTTTTACACACACCCTTTTTTCAGTTTAGTTCAAAGGTACATGAACTTGGCATTTCAAAAGCTCTGTACCTTCATTATTAGATAGTGAGAGCACGGAGGAGCATTTAATGCTTCTGAGCATCAGGACAATGCTTTTTGCATGTGCTTTCTCTTCTATTCACATGCAAGTGGAGTATGACAGTAAATGACATGTTGCCTAGCAACCTGACATTTGACGAGATACTAACAGTTCTCTTATGTGAATCTGGAAGTGGTCAATTTAGATTCTCAGAACATACAGTATCTCACAAAAGTGAGATCTCCTCACATTTCAGCAACGTTTTTTGGTATATCTTCTTAAGGAAGAATACTATAGAAATAAAACTTGGATATATTTTAGAGTAGTCAATGTGCAGCTTGTATAGAAGTGTATATTTACTGTCCCCTGAAACTAACTCAACATACAGCCATTATTGTCAAAATAGCTGGCAACAAAAGTGAGCACACCATAAGTGATAACAGCACTACTTCATTTAACTATGCAAAGCCACATGTCCTATTCATCATGTTCATGTTTTTGTCTGCTTGACAGGACCATACAGAGTTGTGTATCTTGTATTAGAGCAGTTAAAATGTGGTCTCTCATACTGACCACTGGATGTTCAACAAGGTACCTCATGGCAAAGAACTCTCTGAAGATTTGAGAATTAGAATTGTTGCTCTCCACAAAGATGGCCTACACTCTTAAAAATAAAGGTGCTTCAAGATGCCATAGAAGAACCCTTTTGTCTAAATAGTTTCATAAAGAACCTTTAACATCTGAAGAACCTTTCTGTTTCACAGAAGGTTCTTTGTGGCAAATAAGGTTCTTTAGATTATAAAAAGGTAAGAAAGAGATGGTTCTTTAAAGAACCTTTGACTGAATGGTTCTTTGTGGAACCAAAAATGGTTCTTCTATGGCATCACTTGAAGAACCTTTTGAAGCACCTTTATTTTTAAGAGTGTAGGGGGGCTGCTGGTACTGGGGAGCTGCGGTTCGTTGAGGGAAACATTTTGCACTGTACATTTCTGAAGCAGAACATGATGCCTTCCCTTCAGAAACTGGGCCGAACGGCAGTTTTCCAACATGATAATGACTCCAAACACACCACCATGATGACAATTGCCTTGCTAAGGAAGGTGCAGGTGAAGGTGATCTGACCTGAACCCTATTGAGCATGTATGGGACATCCTCAAGCGGAAGGTGGAGAAGCACCATGTGTCTAACATCCAGCAGCTCCATGATGTCATTATAGAGGATTTGAAGAGGATCCCAGCAACAACCTGTGCAGCTCTGGTGAATTCCATGCCCAGAATGATTGAGGCAGTGCTAGACAACAATAGTTTGACAAAATATTGACACTTGGGACACAGATTTGACAAGTTCACTTAGGGTGTGCTCACTTTTGTTGCCAGCTGTTTTGACAATAATGGCTGTATGTTGAGTTATATTTAGGGGACAGTAAATATACCCTGCTATACAAGCTGCACATTGGCCACTCTAAAATATATCTAAGTTTCATTTATATAGTATTGTCCCTTAAGAAGATATACTAAAATGATTGCTGAAATGTGAGGGGTGTACTCACATTTGTGAGATACTGTAACTTCAAAAAGAAAAAAAAGATGTTTGATACGAGAAGATCAGAACAGTAAGTCAGCAGTTCAGGCACAGCAGGTCAGTATTTGCCAAATGGTTTGTCAAAGACGCAATCATTTTTACAGTGTTAGGGGCAGGGCTACCTGTTTGCTGAACAATGACAAAATAGTATGTCTGGGAAGCTTGTATAGAAACACTGAATTCATTATTTGTGCAATGAGTCATGGTGCCTCGGTGTGGTTACTGCTCACTGCACCTATTATATTATTATTATTATTATTCATATCAAATTTACCTTTAACTTTTTGGTTTGTTTGTGTAACATATATTGTCCATAAATAAGGAACAGGCATGAACACATTTAAAGGGTTACTCCACCCAAAATGAAAATTTTGTCATTAATCACTTACCCCCATGTCGTTCCAAACCAGTAAAAGGTTTGTTCGTCTTCGGAACGCAATTTATGATATTTTGGATGAAAACCGGGAGGTTTGTGACTGTCCTACTAAGTATGACAGATTTTGTCAAAATAGTCCATCTGCCATCAGTGGTTCAATCTGAATTTTATGAAGAGCCGAAAAGACTTTTTATATGCAAAGAAAAAAAAAACAATGTTTTTATTAAACAATTCGTCTCCTCCGTGTCAGCGTAGCACCATTTTGGAGAGTATCCACCGGACGCAAACTGCGTACGCCGTTCTGTGACAGTCGCACCGCATGGATATGTTTTCTACATATATACGTATATACTGTTTGCAAGCACATGTGTACAAAAACTTAGCATACTTTGGGCTAAGAAGTCAACTTGGGCACCATTCCATTGTGGAAAAAAACCCAAAAAACTTCATGTGCAACTGGCCATGCGCAGAACATCTCTGAATGCAAGGATACTGAATTGTGGGAAAAATACTGTGAATTGATCGTCTACTAATGTATCTGGAATTGAACTTTCATTGCTCTAATGGAGAACCAAGTACATTGCTGCCCTGCTCTCATGTCAGAGAGGTGATGATTTCAAGCCAGCTGATTGGAAGACTAAGAGGCAATCAGAGGTCTTTTTCCTTCGATCAGCGGTCATTTCTCCTTGAGCCATGTTGCTCTGCTGGCTGTCACTTTCTGTCTCAGAGGCAACATTAAAGGCCTTTAAAATCAATAACCGCTCAAGGTGGATTTGTAAATCTTGGGTTATAGCCAAAGATATAAAGACCTGTCATTGCAAAAAGAACCTGTTGGCTGTTGCTTTGTTTGTTCAGCAGGAATAATTCTGAAACAGGAACAGAACGGAATGGGCAATTGTGCCACAATATCGGCATCACCATTATCATGAGCAACTCTCCATAAAAATTAGTTAGAAAAACATTTGGGGTTTCAACGCACAATTCACAGCCTTAGTTTGCCGGAGGCAGAACACACTTTGAGTATATCGTCCCAGCACAGTGCCTGCTAATGTTAGTCCACTTCACCCAGCTGTATTTCTGAAACATAACTAGGATTTGTTCAGGAAGTATGCATATTAATTCACAGGGCTTTTTGCCTTCTCAAGTAGAAGCTCTTTTTGTTTGCTTCTGGAGGAGTAAATGAATTTAAATCACTGCCAAAAAGCTAATGTATAAGGCATTGCATAATAAAAGATTAACCATGCTGCTGAGAACGCACTTTACAATGATGTGCTGTGTTTGCATATGTAATACCCAGATGCTACACTGAAAGCTATTCAGAGTAATGCTTCTTCCCAAGTAATTGCATATTAAGGCATCTTCTCCAAGTTTCAGTTATGAATCTGTGAAATCGTTTTCCATAAACTAGCTACAAATGTGAATCATAACCCAAAATGAGAAGCGTGCATGCCTATTTATGCACTGTTCACAAAACAAAACAAAGTGAAAAGTCTCTTCCTTTCTTGCCCACTTGTTCCCTGTGGCTCACTTAACATTTAGAGGTGGAAAGGGAGGTGGAGAGATGGAAGAAAGGAAAAATCCTGCCTTGAGGAGATCGGTGGAAAAAAAAAAAAAAGTTGCCAACTAAAGAGTCAGCTTGTTTCTTCACATTTCTCCTTCTGTCACGCATCTCCCCGCCTTTGGATCTACATCCCACATCTGCCTGAAACATCAGTGCGTGTTGGGTAAGGCTGCAGGCAGAGATACGCTGTTCATTAAACAAAGCTATTCCATGCCCACTCACTGGCACTTGTCGTTATGCATCTCCAGATGATCTTTTTTTTTTCTTCTCTGCGGCATAATGAATATGCATGCATTTGGGTCTGTTCCACCTGAGAGGAAGGGAGCGTGTGTGCGTCTGTGTGTGTATGTGATCATGTATGCACCGAAGCATATGTGTGTATCTCTGGAGATCTTGGCTGTTGGAGCTGAATGTCAGTAAAAAGATTTGCGACTGTTTCTTGTTTTATAGTACTTGTGTGTGTGCAAGAACAAAAAATGTAATTGAGAGTTCATCTAAAAAAAAAACATATTTCATGTGTGTATGCAAATGCGTGTACGCAATCAGTATGCACAAACGCACACTATGTAAAGAATTAATGTTCAGGAAAAAAAAAAAACATGGCACAACAAACCATATGAAAATAGCCTCATAATAGGAAAGTGGGTTTTAACAATTGCTATGTAATTTTTGCCACTTAACTAATAAGGTTACTCAGTCCATTGCAATTATCATGTAGCTGAGTCACTTTTTTCAATTCAGTGCAAAAAGTATTATAATGATAATAATGAATGATGCAAAACTAGATAATCATTTTTTCAGCAAATCCAAATGAAAATCCAATTTTTTAAAAATAAAATATCTCCAACATTCTTCAAAACAATTCATTATGTTCCACAGGAACATACATAGTTTTTAACAATACATAACATATACAGTTGTGCTCAAAAGTTTGCATACCCCTTTCAGAATATGCAAATATGTTAATAGTTTTATCAAAATAAAAGGAATCATAAAAACTGGCATGCAGTTTTCACTTAGTACTGTCCTGAGTAAGCTATTTCACACAACAGATGTTTATATATAATCCACAAGACAAAATAATAACTGAATTTATAAAAATGCCTGTTTAAAAGTTCACATACTCTTGAATCTTAATACTGTGTGTCGTTTCCTGGATGATCCATGACTGTTTTCACGTTTTGTAATGGTTGTTCACGAGTCCCTTATTTGTCCTGAGCAGTTCAACTGTCTGTTGTTCTTCAGAAAAATCCTCTAGTTCCTGCACATTCTTTGGTTTTCCAGCATCTTCTGCATATTTGAACCCTTTCCAAAAGTGACTGCATGATTTTGAGATCCATCTTTTTACACTGCGAACAATTGAGGAACTCATACATGACTATTACAAAAGGTGAAAACATTTACTGATGCTTAAAAAGGCAACACAATGCACTAAGAGTCGGGGAGTGTAAACTTTTGAACAGGATGATGATGTGTAAATTTTTCTTTCAGTTTATTTAAAGATCATATTTTTTTCATTTAGTACACTTCAGAAGGTGCATAAATACTCACATGTTTCCCAGAAGACAATATAAAGATAATTTACTCATCATCCAATTCAAAACATTTACACCCCCCGGCTCTTAATGCATTGTATTGCCTTCTTAAGCATCAGTAAATGTTTTCACCTTCTGTTACAGTTGTGTATTAGTCCCTCAATTGTCCTCAGTTTGAAAAGATGGATCTCAAAATCATACAGTGACTTTTGGAAAGGGTTCAAAATATACAGAAGATGCTGAAAAAACAAATAATGTGCAGGAGCCGGAGGATTTTTCTGAAGAATAACAGGTTGTTGAACTGCTCAGGACAAACAAGGGACTCATAAACAACTATCGCTAAACAAAAAAACAGTCATTGATCATCGAGGAAATAACACACAGTTTTAAGATTCAAGGGTATGTAAACTTTTGAATGCAGTCATTTTTACAAATTCAGTTATTATTTCTTGTGGTCTTGTGGAGTATATATAAATATCTGTTATGTGAACTAGCTTATTCAGGACAGTAGTAAATAAAAAAAATAACATGATCCCTCCTATTTTGTTAAAATATTAGCATTTTGCATATTCTTCAACTTAAGAGCACAACTGTATATATTTTTGAAAGAAATTAACACTTTTATTCAGAAAAGATGTTTTTGAACTTTCTATTCATTAAAGAATCTTGGTTTCAACAAAATATTAAGCAGCACAACTGTTTTCAACAGTAAAAATAATAAGAAATGTTTCTTGACCACCAAACTAGCATATTAGAATGATTTCTGAAGGATCATGTGACACCAAAAACTACAGTAATGGCTGCTGAAACTCAGCTTTGCATTACAGGAATAAATGGCATTTTAAAATACATTAAAATAGAAAATATTTATTTTTAGGAACAGTTCACAATATTAGTTTTTACAGTTTTGCATTTATTTTGATTAAATAAATGCAGCCTTGATGATGCAAAAACATTTATTAAAATCTTTACCAGTCCAAATTTTAAATAGTAGTATATTAATAAAATGTAAAGTGAATGTAAGTTACTTTGGATAAAGAGTCCACATACTATTTTCATGCTATTCAAATTCATTAATTTCCTTCTTATGAAGCCAAATATAAGTTTTTGTTGGCTAAAACCCAGTTAACTGCACATTGTTCTAGTTGGAGAGACAAAAAAAAAAGTCCCTTCACTTGTGTGTTTAAGCAGAAGGTCAGCCATCAGTGCAGGATTAACCCAGCTCTGATCTATGACATTTCCTCCGGTCCCTCGAAGGACAAAACTCTCCTGGAGGGCACCTGCCATTGAGAGAGACTGATCCTCTATTCCCCTCTCCTTTAACCTTCTTTGCTCCCCAGCTAAAGTCACACAACACCAAGAACCTCGTCTGGCCATTTTAGCCTGTCCATATCATTGGTTGACACCAAGGAAGTCCCTACTAAAAAGAGAAGAGGAAAAAAAAAATCCCACAGCTACAAACCAATTATTTAATCATCATTCTGTAAAATATGGGAGCTATGAGTTAGCAAGCAATGAAATTAACTACATATTTCTATATTTTATAGATAGACAGATATAAATAGCTTGAGTTACCACAAGGCCAAGGAAAAAAAAAAGAGAAATTGTCTTGAGGCAGCATGTAGTGCTCCAAGTGAGGCATTTTACAACATGAATGATACATGATCAAAATGCCAAAGAATCTTTCTTTCCCTCTCTGCATCCATCTGTCAACACAAACCAGCCCTGCAGGCCTCACGGGGAATACTGGTCTCTATTGTAAGTGAGGTATTACGGCTTTGAATTTGCGTCTTCCCTCGGTAGTTGCCTGCGGCTTTCGTTGAAAAAATACAAATAAAAATAGGCAGTGCTTTTTGGTCCCATGAGTTTTTTTTCCCTTGTCTTTTTTGTCGTTGTTAACCAGGTGTTTGGCAGTCGTGAAGCCCTGCAATAGCTCAGAACAAATCAATGACCTTGCAGTAGGTGCACTCAAGCCAGATAAAGGAACAACTTAACTTTGTAGGGTGTTGAGGAAGAGCTTGCAATGGTGAATTGCACAGCCATCAGAAATGTCCTAAAATGCTAGAAGAATCTACAGGGGGTTAAGGGACTATTACATGCAATTTGCCTTCGAGTCTGGACGTTCGGAAAACCTGTTGTGTGGAATCAAATGCGCTGTCGGAGGGCAACACATCCTTCCTATCTGATTGCAGGTATTTCAGGCAATGCTGGGAAATTGAGGCTGACCAGCATCAGTATGGGGGAGAGAATAACTCTGGAACAAAACAAGAGTGTCCTGCAGTTGATAAACAGCAATTTAAGTAATACTAAACAAGAATACAATGCTAAAAAGCACTTTTCCCCCCTGATATATCAGTTTCAAAATCATTCTGATGGTATACTGACTTCTAATAAGGTAATTGGCTTTAAATTCTTTCCCACGCTCTCCAACAAATTGGTGAGTAGGTATGAAATTTTGTGTAAAGGGCAGACTGCTTTACAGCAGCAACAAATGCACATGTACAGCTACCCACTGTATTTACAACAAGTTAGTCTCAGCCTCAGACATCACGTCCATGGATCGTTGGCTGAAGATCAAATGCATATGGTGCACAAAAATTGGAAACACTTCAGGAGTCCTCATCAGATTGGTGGAAATGTACAAAATTTCCAGAAGATGCGTTTGTCAAGGAGAAGTTTACTTTCAACAAAAATGTAAAGATAATGTACTTACCCCGTTGTCATCCAAGGTGTTCAGGCGTATCTTTCTTCAGTCATAAAGAAACAATGTTTTTTGAAGAAAACATTTCAGGATTTCTTTCCATATAGTGGACTTCTATGGTGCCCGCGAGTTTGAACTTCCAAAATGTAGTTTAAATGCAGCTTTAAAGGACTTTTTAACCTCAAATGCTCGTCTTGTCTAGCTCTGTGATGCATATGCGTACTCTGTGTAATCCGGGTCAATACAGTAAGAGTATGTCGAAAAACTCCCATCTCATTTTCTCCTCCAACTTTAAAATGATCCTACATCACTGCAGAAGTACCGACCCAGTGTTTATAAACTGAACATGCAAAGAAGGTCAAACACCCTTTACAAAAAAAGGTAAAACAGTGATGTAGGACAATTTTGAAGTTGGAGGAGAAAATGAGAAGGAGCTTTTCGACATACCCTAACTGTACTGACCCGGATCACACAGAGTACGCATATGCATCACAGAGCTAGACAAGACAAGCATTTGAGGTTAAAAAGTATATACATTTTTCATTTTTTTAGAATATGACCACTCGATTTGTTAGATAAGACACCTATTCTTCGGCTGGGATTGTTTTTGAGCCATTTGAAGCTACATTGAACTGCATTTTGGACGTTCAAACTTGCGGGCACCAAAGTCCACTATATGGAGATAATTCCTGAAATGTTTTCCTCAAAAAACATAATTTCGTTACGACTGAAGAAAAAAAAGGCACGAACATCTTGGATGATAACGGGGTCAGTAAATTATCTGTACTTTCTGTTGTGGAATTGAACTTCTCCTTTAACATTCCACCTGGAAAGATGTCATGATGTTAAACCACCTCATGAAAGAAGAAAGCTGTTGTGTTTACAACTTTGACAATGAGCACTTATCAGGATTAACTAAATGCTGAATTTTTAAAAGTATGTGAAATAAGTAAAGTTTACGGCATAGTCTCTTTAAAATATGTCCAAGAGTTTTACACACAGATCTGTTATTGTGGGAACATTTCCACGTCCCTAAACATGACGCGGCACAAAACTAAACGTGATTGGTTGCTTTACATATCAGTCATATGGCCTCTTGGATGGTCCTTGGCCATTCAAAGCAGCCAAGGTTCACAGACCTTCTGCTGTCAGTGTGAAGGTCCGGCTGCGCAAGACTAACGGCAAGTATATTTACATCACTGAACTCCACTCACTTAACTGTAGGAGGCTCCAAAGTCACAAAATGCACAAAACTACATACAGTTGCTTCAAAGAGTCTAAAAAATTTGCACTCACTTGCATCAGATTTCACTCATGTCCCAGTACAGTCATTGTTTCAGGACCTTGGAGAGCTCAATTTCATTGTAACTATGAAGAAAAATAAATAAAGAAAACTATGGCTATAATAAATATTATGATTAATCATGATCACCAACAAGTGATTAGAAATCAAAGAAATATGAAGCAAAATCCTTTTTGAAGACATTTTTTCCAGTTTGAAAAAGATTATTATATAAACTTTTTTTTTTTTTGAAAAATACTACAAATAACTATTAGAACAAACTTTTTTGACACAATGTAAGTCTAAGGAAACATTCTGAGTAACTATTAGAAGTGAATGAATATATCATATGAGATTTTTAAGCATAAGATCTAAATATGCTTTTTCACAGTTGATACTCAAGATAAGCTGTTTCACAGTTATTTTTCAGTTCATATTGCTGATTTATGTGGCTTTCTTAATGCTTAAGTGCTCTTATGTACCTTGTAAACTGATTGCGAGTTTAAATTTACTAGGAAGCATAAAGGCTGCTCCTGCCAAAACCAAAAGCGTAATGGTCATAATTTTGCAAAAGGCTACTAAAACCCTGTGCATAAAAGCAGGCTAAAAACATAAAGGGAATCATTTGTATATTGAGTTGTGCTTTGCTTACTCAGAGGAAGGCGGCTATCTCCGTGGAAACTCAAACAGCCGTGCTGCATTAAAGATCCCCACTGCGCTTCAGGCTGCTCTCCTTCCCGCCACAAAATGGCTGCCTGGTGAGCCTGTTCGGCACAAACATCAATTAGAGAAAGGTTAGCTTGCACGACTGCTGGCTCGCACCAAAGACAAGGACAAAAACATAGAGGGGGTGGATTCGTTTTGGCCTTTTTCTTTCTCGCCTTCTTTGAATTTTGTATTTGTGGCTTTATATCAAAAGGTCACTTCGTGCTCTGCTGTATCTTTTGGAATAGTGCCAGCTGTGCTCCATGGGCGGCCCAGGTGAGCTTCGGGAGTGAAAGACTCAGGCTTTGATGATGGGAATTAAATTTAGAGTGGCGTGTATGCACATGCACAATTACATCATCACAGGCTTTCCTACCCCTGGAAAACTGTTTTTCACATTTCTCATTGTAACTTTTGTTGTGACTCAGGGAGAGAAATAGGGCCTACAGGTCAATTCAATTCAACAGGTTTATTTTCAAAAATGCCCATGTTGTGACTAAAATGACAAAAACAAGTTTAGCAATAGAATATTTGTGAATTTCATTAGTTTAATTTACATATATCAGTTTTCAAACCTTTTGATTCAAACGAGATCCCTAAATATGACGATCCCTTATATCTTCCTAAAATATATGCAGCTACAGTATATATTTCCATGTGAAAAGAGATTATAATTATGTAATATATATGAAAAGAATACATA
This sequence comes from Cirrhinus mrigala, assembly GCA_036247105.1. Taxonomy (NCBI): domain Eukaryota; kingdom Metazoa; phylum Chordata; class Actinopteri; order Cypriniformes; family Cyprinidae; genus Cirrhinus; species Cirrhinus mrigala. Next base: position 16,650,417 of record CM070015.1, read on the forward strand.
AATATATAAAAAAAATTACTTGAATTTTTTTATATTAAATCAACATTGATCTCTTTTCTACAGAGTTGTTAGATGTATAAACCCAAGGATAAACATGAAATATTAAAATAAATATTTAAATTAGGGCTGTCAGTCAATTAAAATTTTTAATCTAATTAATTACATGAAGTGTCGATTAATTCATCTAATCTAATCACATATTAATCGCAAATTAAATTTAAAGCTATTTTTGTGTTAAATGTGAAAGTAGCACGTAGACATTACAAATTGTAGCTTTAGAAAGAAATATTTTATTTAAATCTGCATAAAATTTATTGCACACTAACATTTAAGCTGCAACGGCCTAACGTGAACTACGGAACATAAAAGAAGATCATTTGAGAAACATCTCAGTATTTGTTCTTCATATAATGAAAGTCACTGTAACCAAAACAGCTTACCAACAGTCTTCACAATACTTTCTTTTATGTTCCACAAAAGAAAGGTTTGAAACGACATAAGGATGAGTAAATGATGACAGAATTTACATTTTTTGGGTGAACTACTTTAATTTTGTTATTATTATTATTATTATTATATATTCTTAATGAAATGATACTCTAAATAAGAAACTAAATCTGCCAGCAGGTGGCGGTAAATTTCTGAGTCATTCACGGTTCGTTCAAAACGCTGATATATTCAGAAAGTAAACACTGCTGTGTTGCTCGAAGACGCACAGCAATTCTGCTGTGGCTTCAGAGGTAATATGTTCTCAGCGAAATTGATCAAAAACATATAATATAATGTTTAAAATATAACACAATATTAAATTCTTATTTACTGAACTGTTGTATAAAATCACATTTAAGCTCGTAATAGATCGGGACAAAAACAGCTCTCGAGTCATATTGCTCTTGCTGCCTGTGTGATATTGTGTGATATGTGATATTTATATATAAATATGAGACAAAACACATATGGGGCATTTTTTGCACCAATACGTTTCATTTTAGGGCATAATTGCATTTGTGGAGTTGTTGCCCTGCATCATATTTGTAAACAGTCAACAGTACGAAATAAACTATGCACAGGTCTGGGGGCGGGGCCAGCGCGTTAACTGCGTTAAAATATTTTAATCACGTTATTTTTCATAACTAATTAATTAAGTTAAGGCGTTAAACTGACAGCCCTAATTTAAATATATTTTTAAATAATATTGTGAAGAAAACTGTTCAAACCTTACTAATATTTTGAATATTAGATAATAAACACTACAATTCAAGTATGGAGTCAGTAGCACTTTTTTTAATCTAAGAAATTTAAAGAAGACACATAAAATTGATCAAAAGTGAAAAAAAATATATATATATAATGTTACAAAAGATTTCCAGATCAAATGTTGAGATTCTGAAAAATATATCAGTTTCCACAAAAAATTTTAAACAGCCAAACTGTTTTCAGTGTTCATAATAATAAGAAATGTTTTCTAAGTGTCAAATCAGCATAGCATAGAGACACTGAAGGCTGCTGAAAATTCAGCTGTGCCATTATATGAACAAATTCATTCATAAACATTATTAGTACTGATACAGCATAAATCAGGAAATACTAACAGTGGTCACCAACAACCTATCACTTAATAATTATATAAAGGATCTAAGGTTGTACACTAACCATCAGGTGAACACATTTACCAAAACAGGAACAGGAAACAGGAAGCTCTCCAAGATACAATGCCCCCATGTGGCTGCTTAATGTCTTAAGCATGGAGCATGTAAATTTATTCCATTTTACTATGCCTAATCAGATTTAGCCTTCCTGTTATTCTCTAGAACAGCATAACAACATTTTTAATTGGTCTCTCTCTGTGTGTGTATGTGCAGGTACATGCATGAGGTATTGTCAAAAGAAGGCATCAGATGAAGGCAAGAACAACCCTGCTGCAGGAGAGATTTTAGAAGATAAAAATTCTAAAAGAGAAGAAAAAAGTAAAAGAGGATGAACAGGGTCATCAACTAAAGCAGAGAAATAAAGGGAAGGGAGACAGTAGGTGGACCCCATGGGGGACGTCAGGCCGACAGAGACGGTCACACTGCCTTGTGGGAGGACAGGGAAGGACGAGAGGACACGTGTCTCGGAGAGAACGGAAGCAGCCATGCGACTCTACAACCAGACGGGGTCAGCTGTCAGAGCAAGGCCTGCTGGGAACGGGGCAGGAGAGGTGGCCGACAGGTGTCCAGACACAAGGTGAGGTGGGAGAGGAAGACAAAAAAAGAGAAATAAAGAGATAGTGAAAGAGAGAGAAAAAAAAAAACACAACACACAAATACACTAAAAAGACGAGTCTCATATTATTTTCCCTTTTAGTTCAAAGTATTTTATCTTGTCAGGAAATAATGCCATATTGCAATGCGAGCCATGTTTCCTGTCAGATTACGCTGCCGCCTGAAGGTGTTTGTTTTATATACATTTGTTTCATAAATATAATTTACATCACATAATGCTGCAACTGTCAACTCAATACACCGGTAACATTTCATTCTCAGGCACAGCAACAGCATACAACCTTAAAAATGTCTAAATATGCATCTATATTATATAACAAAAGATCAAGTGGATTTTATTTTAAAGGATGATAGCATACACACACTTTTCAAGCTAAATATTTCACAAAAGCAGCTTGTATTAAGAAATTAAATAAAAAAGTCTGGTTTCTTTTTATGTGTGTGGTTTTTTTTTTAAATAAAATTACCAAGTCTGCATTTATTTGATTAAAAATACTGTTGTAATACTATTTTAATAATTTTAAAATAACTGTTTTCTATTTTCTATTTATTTTAAAACATAATTTATAAGTGATGGCAAAGCTAGTTTTTCATTTTTATGGCGTGTGCACACCAAAAGTGTGAGTAGATTACATACAAAGTCAATGCAAAGACATGAATAGATGCAAACACTGAAGAACTTATTAGCACGTCCAGTTTGACCAAAGCAATCTTAAGACCAATTCGTACATATTTTATCAGGTGGCTAATTTGTATGAATTTATACGACCTCACTTGTATGATTTTGTACGATTTGTCTAAATTCCAGTGACGGCATTAGAGGTAGGTCATTTGTATGAATTATCCACCTCGTAAAATATGTACGAATTGGCATGAGATCAGGTTGGTTTTACACATCCGTTTGTATCAGAAAATGGAGGAAAGCATTACGCAATGATTTTATTTGCGCATATGACACGAGAAACATCCTACGAATAATCTTGAGCAATAACGTTATGTTTTTTTTTTGTGCACACCGCATTAAGGTCTTTGCACACTGAGTCTGGTCATCCGAAATTTTTGCACGTTAAAAAATAAATACGACCTCACATTGTGTCAATCACATTTACACGCTGCCTTTGAAACTTTCGTCCGTCATTAAAAAATTTGGATCAGGTTCAATTTTCTGACTTCTGACTTTTCGCATCCGTAGCAAGCACTTTGAGAGGTGTTTTGACAATTCTGAGCCACGCGTATATGAAAATTTCAGACTTAGTGTGCAACTACCTTTAGTCTGCATTGTTACATGATCCTTCAGAAATCATTCTAATATGCTGATTTTCTGCTCAAGAAACATTTCTAGTATTATCAATCATGATGCATTTTTCTGGGATTCTTTGATGAATAGAAAGTTCAAAAGAACAGCATTTATTTGAAACAGGAATCTTTTAGTAACATTATAGATAGCATTGCTGTCACTTTTGATCAATTTTATCCTTCCTTCCCAAGACAAAAAATAAGTGTCCAAGTGCATTTCGGTGCCAGATAACCCGTGGTGTGTTAGTGCTGTCTGTACCACGACAGCCACTTCTCCGTTAATTGGATTAGATGGGTGATCATGTGATCATTATGAATTTATTTCCTATCACTTCTCTTCCATCATGATCCTTTCATCTCCACTGGTATAGTAGGGGGGACCACATTAATTTTCTCATATGGTATTCTGATAGCCATCATATGATTTCATAGGCTGCTGAATGTTTTTTTTTTTAAGTTAAAAAGTCTTGATGTTCATTCTGTTAGCAGATCACACAGATGGATTCAACGGAAGTTTCATAAGCATAGGGCCCCACTGCAATAAGCTCAGCTGTAATGTCATTGACCAGTACAGAGGTGATAAGAGCACTTATCCCATCAGCCAGTCTTATCTGCATGAAGATAGCTGGTGAAAATGTTGCAGTCATTATCAACAGCAAAACAAAGTTAACCAAAGCCTATCCCAAACTCATATATAATCACCTCTGGAGTATCTGGAAATATTATGTTTTCTTTTCATGTTGTTCCTTATCTCTTTTTAACAAGATTAAAGCCTGGCACAGCACAACGAAGAGATAAAATTCATGAGAACATCCTCTAGGTTCTTTCATTCACTACGAGGCTTTTCTTCTTCTCAATATCGGTCTGTCTGGTTTTTCCTTATTTGCATGCATCAACAATTTCTGTTGAATCAAATTTTAACAACCTGTTCTGCTAAAATGAAAATGTAGTTGAGAAAAGTTTACTTGTGTGTTCTATCAACAACTGTCTTAATAATCCTCAGTAACACTGCTATGTTTACCCAATTTAAGTTTGTTTGTTCACTGAATCCAAAATGTCTCCGTCAATAAATTCTCGTCAAGACAATCAAATATTTCTTGTTCAACAAATTATCAGCCAGGAGCTCAAATTATTTCATTATTGCTTCCATTTCTCATAACTCTGTGAACTCTGAAGAATTCAAAACTTATTAAAAAAGCCTATTATGAGGTTGTTTTTAAAACAACAAATTTATTACATATACATATTAGCAAAAATATCATGTACACTAGTTTTAATCAACATACAGACTTATTTGACACCACTTTAACTTTTGGTGGTGAATACATACATCTCATTTGTAAGTTATCATACAACCTGAATGTTAGATTTAGGGATGGACCATCTTTTTCTACAAATTCTATGTTTCAGCACAACTCAAGTTGTACAAATTCATATGAATTTACCATTAGTTCACCAAAACATAACATAGTTTCTCATGAAATCAGGTTGGTATTAACACAGAGACCATAAAAACAAAAACAAAACACATTACCACACGAGTTACTAACAGTAATAAAAACGGCAAAACAAATAAAGTCAGTAAACAGAAAAACAATACTCCTACAGTACAACCATCACCACATAATGTATTTATGCTGCAAAGCATGCTGGGAGCTTATAAACCCTTTACAAATCAAGAACATTGTTCAATATGAAACTGTTAGTTCAGACAAGTGTGCTAGGCTATTGTTAGGGTATTGACAGTCTAAAATGTATTGTTATGCAGAAGCAGTGTTTCCCCTGCCATTATATTAGGGGGGCGGCCGCCTCCCTTGAAGGTCAAGTAAACTTTATTCTCTATATAGCGCCAAATCACAGCAGACGTCATTTAAGGATACCTTTCCTATAGAACAGGTCTATACCCATGCCCGGCTCCAGAAATGAGATGAAGGGTGGGCCAAGTGATATTTGAGGTGGGCCTGTGGCGGGGTGGGGGGGTGGGGGGTAACTACATACATTATTTTAATACAGAGATAGTGTGTTAAAAGCACATTTTAGTTTATAGGACCTATAAACAGTGTCTCACCTATAAACAGTGTTGAGACAGTGTCTCAAAATAGCACAGCTGAGTACACTATAGATGTTCTTAAGATTATCTTACTAAAGCTAAAGAATCACTTTTAGTATATCAAGTACAAAATTAGTGTGTGAAATATAGAGCACTTTACATCATGGAACAACTAAAACGTACAATATATTGACGTATTTACTGTACAGCATCTAAACGTACAAATGCTATTTTTCAAATACAATATTTTCAGCATTTAAACATACAATACTGACGTATTGATGACACCTAAAAACGAATCCATATGAATATTAAAATTGCAGTATTATATTCATTATTATTGTTATTTTTAGTTGTCGTATCAATGGCCTTATGTTTTTAATTGCATTATTAAATTGTTTCATCGTTTACTCAATATGAAATGATAACATTTCGTTCTGTTCTGTGTGATTTTTGCTGCCAGCTCGTTTCCAAGATAATGTTAAACAACATAATGTTAACTACACTTTAAACCCTTAAAATAAATAACACTTCTGCACTCGTTTAACCATTCATGTAATATTTACTTTGTTTGCCGTGGTCAATGACGAATATCCTTTACACATAGTGCGCGTTAATCACGAAATCAAAAGTGAAAGTAAGCAGCGCAAAAGCGATTTCAATACTCTGCATATTGATAGCGCGAAAACTGTATACAATATTAAAATGGTCGGGGTGCAAGCAGTAAGAAAAAAAAAGGAAAAATTAAAATCTAGCTCAACTGAATATCGCTCCAATTTTGTGATTGGCTGTTAGGCTATGTAGTGTGGGGCTAGGGTGGGCCAAGATTCTGATTGGGTGGGCCATTCAGAAAAGGGATTTACTCTTTAGCACGGGATGCCACAGAATTTGTCAATTTTTGGATTAATAAATCAAAAGTAGGTATCTCACTTAATTCGAATTGCGATATGGACTAGTGTCTGTGAATATTAAAACGCAAAAATATGAAATATTTAAATATGAATCCTCTATGTTCCGCTTGGCTCTGTATGAATGAATGGCGGAGACGCGGTTTTGTTTACTACACAAATACTGAAGCACACGTGACGCTCGCGGTTATTTTCGGCCTCTGCGTCTCATTATATGACGACATAAACGCATGAACTTAATCTCCAGAACTGCTGTGAGAGTCACTTCATGTAAATTTTACCGTTTCATTTGAGAAAATTACCATCATATCATAGTGTATACACACAAAAACTAACCGGCAACCTGTCAAAATAAAAGTAATGTTTAACATGTAACAGAAATGTATTAGTATTGTATTACTTTTGTACAGTATAATGTAGGTGTTTAAATATTACTATTTCTGGCAAATTTAAATAAAACAATTAAATGCAGAAATTATAATAATAACAGATATAACAGAAAAAAAAAACTGTTTGTTTGGCAGCAAATAAAAGGGGTTAATTTTTATTTCATCAAAAATAAATAAATGTTTAATGCCTGTATTTGATTATCAGAAAAATTAAAACACAAGAATTTCTGGAAAAAAAAAAATTGAAATTGAGATAAACTGAAATAAATGATTTTGTTATTACACAGAGAGTAATGTACTGAAAAAAAGTACTGAACTGTTGGAATCCCTCCCTCCATCTGCATAATGTTTTTTGCTAGCATCACTGCATTAAGGAATACAGATGTCCCATCATATGTATGTCTATGTATTGGTTAAACAGGAACAGTATAATTTCATCACAACTTTAAACGTATGTCCATCAATTTCACCTAGAAAAAAGTTCCCGTCACAAAGGAAAGATAGAGAAGCGCTCGAGGCACATCTCATTGTATGCACTCAGCAGATGCTATTCCCTCGCTGCAGGGAGACGCTCCATTTTACACCTTTCATTACCACACAAAAGACTGTGACAGGTTCCTCCTCACCTCCAGCTGCTGAAAGGAAATCTCCATTATTGCCTTCCAAATTACCCTGCTGCTTCACAGATAAAGGCAAAACATATTTGCCTCTTTGTGCCCAATAAACCTGTCAATCTGCCAAGCTGTGATACTATAGGCCTGACTGCCATGAGTTATACCTTTAATACAATACATGTACACGAAGAGCGTGGTATATGTTCGTGCCAGACGCGTGTGCAGGAAGCCCAGAGACTGTCGGTCTAGTCGTACTGCTTTGTTATCTCTTAGTGTAATACACTCTCAGTTCTGTCATTCGCTGGCAATGCTGTGTGCTGTTCGTTGAATAGGCTTGATTAGTGTTTTGTTGTATTTAGTGGGAAATTGAAATTCTACCTGTAATTTCTCTGCTTCTGCAGTGTTTGAGGAACAATCATGTGCAGACAATGGGAAATGGCAATGGGAAAATGATTTTTATACATACAAGCACATTGAGTTATTTTCTTTTGTCTGGAACGTAACTCTTTAAGCATTAGGATGCTTGAAGTGATTGGGTTTTTTTTAACAGGACTGAATTTCGAGTATCTCAGTAGTGTGAGGCAACAAGGAGCAATACTAGGGGTTTTTTTTAGGAGATTTGAGCTTGTGCCTAAGTGAAGTGCACCTAAAAATGAATATTCTGCCTTCTTTACAGTGCCTTGCGAAAGTATTCATACCCCTTCATTTTTTTCATGTTTTGTTATGTTGCAGCCTTATGTTAAACTGCTTTAAATTACTGCTTTCCCTACATCAATTTACACTCCGTACACCATAATGGCAAGCAAAAAACAGATTTGTAACAACTTTGCAAATGTATAAAAAATACTGAACACTGAAATAAGTACATTGCATAAGTAATCATACTCTTAAATCTGTAGTTGGTTGAAACACCTTTACAGCCTTTTTGGGTGTAATGCGACAAGCTGTGCACATCTGCATTTGGCAATTATCTGCCATTCTTTGCCTCTTCACCTCTCAAGCTCTGTCAACTTGGATGGGGGATGGCAGACATTTTCAGGTTTCACCAGAAATATTTGATTGCATTAAAGCCAAGGCTCTGGCTGGACCATTCAACTACATTCACACAGTTGTTGCTGTGTGCTTAGGGTCACTGTCCTGTTGGAAGGCAAACTTTCTGCCCAGTCTGAGGTTCTGAATGCTCCGGACTGGGCTTTCATTAAGGCTATCTCAATATTTTGGTGCATTGAGCTCTCCTTCTACTCTGACGAGTCCCTCAGTCCCTGCCGCTTAAAAACAGCCCCACAGCATGAGGCTGCTACCAGCAGACTTTACTTTTAGGATGGTACTCTGCAGGTGCTTGGTTTCCTTTAAACAAGATGCTTGAAATTGACATCAGACCAGAGAATCTTGTTTCTCACAGTCTGAGAGTTCTTTAGGTGCTTTTTTGCAAATTCCAATTGTGTTTTTATATGTCTTCACCAAGGAGAGCATTGAGTTTGGCCACAGTGCCATAAACACCGGATTGGTGGAGTGTTGCAGTGATGTTTGTCCTTCTGTAAGTTTCTTCCATCTGCCTATGATCATGGAGCTCAACTAGAGTGACCATCAGCTTCTTGGTCACCAGTATAACCAAGCCCCTTCTCAATCAATTGATCAGTTTGGCCAGGAAGTCAGCTCTAGGAAGAGTCCTAGCTATTCCAAGCATCTTCCATTATGGATAATGTAGGCTACATACTTCTGTAAATCTTCAATGCAGCAGAATTTTTTCTGAACTCTTTCCCAGATCTGTGTTTTGACGCAAGCCTGTTTTCTGAGCTCTACAGGCAGTTATCTTGACCTCAGGGCTTGGTTTTTGCTCTGATATGCATTTTCAGTTGTTAGACCTTTTCTGAGAGGTGTGTACCTTTCCAAATCATACTCATTCAAATCAATTTGCCACAGTTTTACTTCACTCGAAGTGTAGTAACATCTACAAGCAATCTGAATGCTCCCGAGATAAATTTCAAAATCATTTCAGTATTTTATTTCTAAAAAATCTGCAAAGTTGTTATAAACCTGTTTTGTGCTTTGTCATTATGGTATATGGAGTGTAGATTGATGTAGTTCATTTAAAGTAATTTAAAAGCAGGCTGCAACATAACAAAATGTGAAAAAAAATGAAGGGGTATGAATACTTTTGCAAGGCACTGTATATTATTTATAATGTATTCTATGTCTGTTTTTTTTGTTTTACAATGAAACAAAATGGGGTCCAATATTGTTCAAACCCCGACTGACTTTCAATGTATCAAAATGTTTTTCAAAAGATCTCCTTTTGTGCAAGTTAATTGAACTGCCTTAACCACAAAAATATGTATTTTAATGTTAAATGAATCGACATTTTGTAGCTAAAATGTAACTTAAATAAGTAAAACATTTAAATGAGAAAAATTAGTTAGCACTAACAAATCACAAGAGCACCACAACGCATGTGTGTGATGCTGCTGACCCAGGAGCCGGTATTTCGACATAGAACATGGATGCACTGCACCCTGTTTATAAGCAGAAGACGCATACTGTACATAAAACAGTCTTTATAAACATGTCTGAAGTTTTGACAGAGACTAATCACATTAGTCACATGGACTAAATTGTCAATGGTACCAAAATAGCGAACCGTACCAGTTTTTTGGTACCCTTCTGTTGGGTTACCTAGCACAGCAAAGGGTACCAAAAGGGTGTGATACAAGGGAATAAAGCTTCTCCTTCACTCGTTCCGCTCTGCTGTCCATGAGTTTTGAGCTTATTTACATCTGAGTGCGCAAACACAAAAAAATATAACAGTGTATTTTATAATTTTATATTTTCACCCAGACAATAGCCATTTCTCAATACGCGTTCCTGTCTGTTCTTGTGGACTTGTGAAATGTTATTGCCCAAAAACCTGCGTTTTCAAATTTTTAAATATATACTGTCCTTGTATCATGAAATGTAGTTTTAAAAGTTTTTCAGGCAAGAATGTAGTTGTTTAAAACTCAAGCCTGCAGTTTATTAATAAAGATAGCGATAGATTTGAAAATTTGCTATGCCAATTTCGGAGCTCCAGGTGATCAGCGGGCGCTCAGTGCTCATGTATCTGCCTAGAGAAGCCTTAGCTTGGCTAGTCTTTCTGACATTTGCCGCTGCCTCTGATGTCTGTGTAGTGATTAAACATGAGACACAATTCGTTTTGGGTATATTTGACAGATATTCGTGGTCTCATGAACCTATTATTTGTTCCTGTTCCTGGTTTTGACTGAGCACAAACTTGTTTAACTTCAGTATCTTTAGTAGTACAGCACTTGTAGCATACGTTTGACTGAATTGTTTGCTTTTGTCTTTATTTCCTCTTACATGAGCCTCTTATATTTTATAAAATATTGGCTATTTTGGTTCATTAAAACTGACATTTAACAACAAGAAGCAGAGTTGTGCTTATTGTCACACTTTATCGTCACTCGCTACTTTCCGTCATACACCACGCCTATCAAGTAAGGGTACTGTTGGTGGTGGAAATGCAAGCTGGATCAGGGTGTTTGCTCCTGAATCGTACCATACTGTACTGTACTGATCCGTACCGCTCGGTGGAAATGAGCCATAATGTTCAGTTAGAATTGATTGAAATTAAATAGTTTCATTTAGTAAATTTCACTGTTAGGTTTTTCATTGTGCAAAAGAACAGATTTGGAATGGCATGAGGATGAGTTAATGATAAAAACTTTCAATTTTGGGTGAACTGTCCCTTTAAGATATTTGAGGGAAAGGCTGAGATGACACCCCCCCCTAAATAGGTTTGTCTATGAGGGCACCCTTTTCCTCTCATTCAAACACATACAAAACACACAACGTTGTGAGAAGGACACAATTGTGACTGCTACCAGCAGGAGATGATGTGATTTATGAGGTCTTGTCACAACAGCGGTGTTGGCACTGTCATGGGGCCCTGAGAAACACCGGGAGGTAGAGGGTGAGCTTGAATTTTGTGCTCAGCTATATCTGCTAGTATGTTTGAATGCACCTCGAATATCACAAAAGCATTCGGCATTCAGCCTCTAAAAAACAAAATATAATGCCACTGCTGGTTACCCAGCATGCTCTGTGAGTGAAGCTAAATCAGAGCAAGCTGGGTCTCATAAAAATGTCTGAAATTGGTTTAAGGCTGGTATTCATAGTTGGATATTGGTTTACATTTCACTGTAATATAGTTGGGGTCAGTAAGACTTTTTAATATTTTAAAAGAAGGCTCTTATGCTTACCAAGGCTTTAGTTATTTGATCAAAGATCCAATAAAAACAGAAATATTATTACAATTTAAAATAACTGTTTTCTATTTGAATATATTTTAATTTATTCCTGTGGTGGAAAAGCTGAACTTTCTGCAGCCATTACTTCAATCTTCAGTGTCACACGATCCTTCCAAAATCATTCTAATATGCTGGTTTGCTCAAAAAATGTTTCGTATTATCATCAGTATTGAAAACAGTGCTGCTTGGTATTTTTGTGGAAACTGTGATACATTTTTAAGGATGAGTAGAAAGTTCAAAAGAACAGCATTTGTTTGAAATAGAAAATTTTAAATGTTAAATGATTTCATAAATATACAGCCATTATATAAAAGTTTTACTGTTACTTTTTTAACTATTTAATGCATTCTTTTTGAATTAATATTTTATTTCTTTTACAAAACAATGGTAGCGTATAGTTATAGCTTGCAAGTTTATTATTATTTAACCTGCTTATCTGTAGTCATGGCAGAAAACAAAGGCTTAGATATTTTTGGTGGAAAGGTCAGACATGGATGGTCCAGAATGCAGGAAGTCATGCTTGAAACCAGAAGGCATGACAGTCAAACAATAACCCCACTGCTGACAAGCCATCTGTAATGTAATATATACATGTCGGGCCAGAGCAACTGGCATTTGGCATTGACAGTATGGGGCATTTCAGACTAATTATGCCACATACAGATGGATTGCCATCAGACGGCTAATACAAATGATGTGTCTAAACGTTTTACCACAAATATATAATCAACATTTTTGAAAAGGTGACAAAGGAGACAAAGAGCAGAAAACAAACGAACAGATGGCTCTGTTTTTTTTATAGCTACTACTAAACAGCGCCTTCGAATTGTAAGATAATGGCAACCATTATTACAATGCTTAGGCTAGGCAATAGTGTATCTGCATTGTGACAGAAAAGCTGTATTGACTTTTCCCCAGACCTCTAATATGCATCTACAGAACTGGCTAATAACCTGCTTAAATCATTCATTCATGCCCCAAGGGCGACCCACCCTTCAGTAGATGCTAATCGTTTAACATCACCCCAGATCATAGTGTGCTAAGTGTGTCTTGCCCCTGCAGGAGGGTGATTCATCTAATCAATCGTGTCTAAAACCGGGGGTCTTAAGATGGGTGGAGGGTTAGGAGCAGAGAGCATTTTCTAGAGCACTTCTGAAAGTTTTTATCCTCCTGAAATCTGATTTCTCATCAGATAACTTTCAAACGGGTTAGACTGAAATTAGACGTGACATTTAATTCTGTAAGCCACTGTACGGATTCTAGATGCTTGGTACTCAAAAGCCATCATATTTCAGCACATGCAGATTCTTCATCTGTCCCTGCAGTGCTGGGAACTATAGATCATTTGGGCTGGTTTGATCATCAAAGTTGTTTCCCACATCACCTTGACCTGTTTCTTGAGCACACATTTACATTTGCCTTATAAAATACGAGCACCAAAGCTATTTATAAATATGCTTTTACACTCCATATGCTTGATTTTGTGTGAAGCATCATTATAATAAACTAAACAATTGTGGCATTACACTTTGTGCAGGTATAACCATAGAAACAGCACAGAATGGTATCCATGTTTATTTTGGGCTGAAGAGTTTGAAATAAAAACTATGTTTTGTATTACCTGTTTTTCCCTAAAATCTTGGTAACTGCATGAATTATTTGCTCAGATAAATATGACAGAAGAAGCTATAAGAAATAGAAACAAAACTGTACAAAAATCATTTTGGCTCATGGTTTAATTGAATTAAAATGAGCTAATACAACACAGTTCCTAAACTTAATTTAATTGTGTGCAATCCAATTTGTCAAATAGATGTTTACTTAATTTATTTGTGTTGGGAATACATGAATCATATTTGTTGGCATTAACTGAAACTGGGCAAGGGAACTGTATAGTTCCCAGCATGCTTTGCATGGAGCTGGATGGGAAATGTTAAAATTAAGTGTTATTGTATGCATTTTTTGAGATAAATTAAAAAAGGAGTAAACATTTTAGTTTTTATTGTTCTGTGCATTTAAGAAAGATTATCATTGTTGTTTCCCACATCAGCTGATTCTTAAGAATAGGCTACATTTACGTTTGCCTTGTAAAATATATGAGCACCAATCCTGTGTATATCTATGGTTTTGACACTCCATACTCCAAACTTATTTAGTTAAATTGGGATTTGAAAGAGTTCCTGTAATGCTACTTCATTTAGGCATCCACTACATAACATTTCTGAATTGAGTTTATAGTAGGGTTGGGCAACGTCTACAGGGAAACATTGCAATGGATGATGGGGGGGCTCTATGGAGCCGCTAAAGGGACATGTTAGCCACTTGCTATCGGTAGTCTGTTACATTACAGTACATAAAATGACTGATAGGACGATGGTGAATAATTTGCAGAACCTGAGCACCACTGACAAACATCTAATCTTGGAAAATGCATAGTAAGTACTGCCACTCTATATAGGGTTTGCACTTACATCACGGTTTGGTCAGTTACCCAGAAGCGCAGCCATATTGGAGATACTAGGATGTAAATAACATGGATTGCATGGTTAATGTACGTTCTGTTGTTCTGCTAATTTATACTGTTTAAACCACAGAAAAAAAATGTGTGGAAGCTGCTAAATAATATAGAGAAGGACTTGGTAAGCAGGAAAGGGTGCAGTATTTTGACAAACTAAAGTCAATGGCTTGTAAAGATAAGTACAAGCACTATTAATTAAGATATTAGCCTAATATTTCACCTACCTGACAGGAAATGATAAGAACAAACATGAATGTTGTCAAGATTCTTGTTTGGCCAACCACAAATGCAATTTGTTCCTCAGACAGTTTTTGCGCTCTTCTCCTTAATTTGTTAAAACTTTTGGCATTGACAACTTCCGGTTATGGCATGCAGCTGATAAGTGGCGTGAATCGGGCTCACCACTGAATATTCGTTTAAACTCTTTCAGAAAGGCTAGAACTCATATAATAAGTGTTTGGAAAATCACTTTAAAGTTTGCCGGGACAAAATGCCACCCAAAACCATCAAACCTGCACAACATTCAAAGCCGTCTGGGCAGATGGAGGAGGAAGGCAAGGTGCTAGCTAGCAAGAAGCTAGCCAAGCCACAGAGTGAAGATAACACGGCCACAAACGGCGATATCACTGACACGATGGACGCCATAAACGGCATAAAATCTGACTTACTGTCACAAGCGCAACGAATGGGAGCGGCTGAGGAGAGGATCTCGCAAGCTGAAGAGGAAGTAACAGCCCTTCAACACAAAGTTAATGAACTCAAAGAAACAACAGAATTTCTACGAAACAAGGTGCAGGATTTTGAGGACAGAGGAAGGCGTTCTAATCTGAGACAAATTGGCCTGCCAGAAAAAAGCAGAAGGATCTAATATATGTAACTTCATTGAGAATTTTTTCCCCACGATTCTGAGGGATGAGGTCGGATCTCTACCTGTCACTGAACGAGCGCACCGCGTAGAACAAGTTAACCCGAACCGCCTGTCAACTCCAAGATCGTGATAAAGTTCCTGAATTACCAGGACAGGGAGAGGGCTTTGAGAGCGGCTAGGAAAATGAAGGAGTTAATATATGAAGGGCAACGGATCAGCTTGTTTCCAGATCTATCAGCTGAGACTCGTCAGCGGCAGCGACAGTTTGACGGAGTAAAGGCACAACTTAGAGACATGGAAATTCGGTACAGGATGCTTTACACAGGGCACCTAATAGTCACGCACGCCGGCCAGCGTCATGTCTTTAAAACTGTTGCGGAGGCAGAGGATTTTGTTCGGTCAGTACGTACTAATGCTTAAACATTATGTGTGGACTCATCAGGACTTGAACTCTGTGTTTAGTTATTAAGGATATACTCTTATTTCCATTTTTTTTCAAGTTGTCAAGATGTTTACATCTACGTGGAATTGAAATTTTGATTATATTCCAGCAGAATCGAAATAACTCGGCAAATCACCTTGCTGGGTTAAATGTAGTTTAAATAGTTTTTTCCTTTCTCCAATATTTTCATATTAATAAGTAAACAAGTTCATGTATAGAGGCACACGAGACAATCTAAACTAGGCCGATGTTCTATAGGGTGGGACTTAGTATAAAATTCAGAGCCCAGTTATGTTCTTCCTTGGGTAGCGAGCCCAGGGCTGATAGTAATGAGAGTAGACTTGCCAAATGTTGCTCCATATTATATGGATTTAACATGTTTCATAACCAAGGTTCATTGTAAGGGGTATTATTATGCTTTCCAGTTGGGGGAATGCAGGTGGGGTGGGATGGCGGGGGTTGTTTATGTAAGCAGGGTTTTTTTTTTTTCTTTTTCTCTTCTCACTCTTTCTGTTTTACATTCTATATGGTACGCCCAGGCACAGCTGTATCTACATGGTTATATAAGTAGGTAAGTGATTAATAATTCGGAGATAAATATTTGTAGCTGGAATGTAAGAGGACTAAATAATTTGGTAAAACTTAAACAACTACTAGGTCGATTAAAACTCATGAAATCAAACATAATCTTTTTATAAGAAACTTAGTAGAGTTAGTAGAGACACTAAAAGATGGCCAGGACAAGTTTTCAATGCATCTTTCACCTCTTGACCCTGAGGAGTCATGATTGTTTTACATAAGCCCATTCCATTTCAGTTAAAACAGCAATATATAGATCCATTAGGGAGATACGTAATTCTTAAAGGAACACTCCACTTTTTTGAAAATAGGCTCATTGTCCAACTCCCCTAGAGTTAAACAGTTAAGTTTTACCGTTTTCGAATCCATTCAGCCGATCTCTGGGTCTGGCGGTAGCACTTTTAGCATAGCTTAGCATAGATCATTGAATCTGATTAGACCGATAAAATCTCGCTCAAAAATGACCATATATAATGACGATATTTTTCCTATTTAAAACCTGACTCTTCTGTAGTTACATCGTGTACTAAGACTGACGGAAAATGAAAAGTTGCGATTTTCTAGGCTGATATGGCTAGGAACTATACTCTCATTCTGGCATAATAATCAAGTAACTCTGCTGCTCTACCATGGGTGCAGCAGGTGCAATGATATTACGCAGCGCCTGAAAGTGAGCGGCACTAAGTTTGTGTAGATGCAGAATGGCAGCCAGCAGAGTTGCCGGCAGCGTAATATCATTGCGCCTGCTGCACCCATTGCAAAGTTCCTTGATTATTACGCCAAAATGAGAGTATAGTTCCTAGCCATATCGACCTAGAAAGTCGCAACTTTTAATTTTTCGTCCGTCTTTGTAGACGATGTAACTACAGAAGTGTCAAGTTTTAAATAGGAAAAATATCGAAACTCTTTGGTCATTTTTGAGCGAGATGCTAACGGTCTAATTGGATTCAATGATCTATGCTAAGCTATCACATATTAATTGAATAAGCATATACACTCCTAATGTAGATGTCCCTTCCTTTTTTTTTAGAATTTCTTTTTCACAATCTCAGCCTATGCCAAAAATTATTAATTGTGTACTAAACCCCGAGAATGATCGCTCCTCAGGAGTACATAGTATGCCAAAAATTACCTTGAAGTATATGACTTAAATTTAGTTGAGATTTGGAAATATCTCAATCCAAGCAAGAAAGAATATTCATGCTTTTCGAATACATTTAAAACATTTTCAAGAACATTTTCCTGACACTTGTTGAAAATGTAAACAAGATATTGGAACCCTTTATCATTGTATGTGGGAGTGTATTGAGATTCAAACATTTTGGAAGAATATTCTGCTTATGATTGGTAAATTGACTGAAGAAAATGTTCCCTGTGATCCCAAACTCTGTTTATTTCATATATATCCAGTAAATTTTGTGGTGAACACTAATAAACGCAAACTAACTGACTTTAGTTTGCTCCAGGCCAAATGGGCTATTGCTTTAAAATGGAAGGAGATACAAGGTCCTTCCTCTATCCTTTGGATTAAAGAAATGACTAACAACCTTGCCATGGAAAAGCTGACTTATGCAGTTAAGGGGAAACTTAAAGACTTTTAGAATATTTGGACTCCATTTTTATGCTACTGTAACCAAGAGGACTTGACAGCGGGGGATGACTGATATTCAACATTCATCTCTTTGTATTGGGTATCTCCATTACATAATGTGATTTCTGTTCAAAAATAACTTAATACTCAGAAAAGGTAAAAGTTAAATTGTAAAAATGGCTGTGAATGCAAATAAATATATTTTGAAAAAAAAAAAACTTTTGCCATTCTATAGTACTTCTATATATAGTACTCTTTTTCCCGGTCTGACCGATTAGTATTGCCCAAAACATGGCAATAATTGCAAGTTTTGTTCAGTTCAGTGACATTGTTTATATTCAGTGCCTCCAAAAAGGCCTGACTGATGACACATCATGAAAACCCTCTATAGGCCTAATATAAACGGAGTACTACATGTGATTGCAAATCTTGAAAGTGAAAGTAAAAAGCAAGTTCACATTCAAAACTGACTTCAATGGCCAGCATTTTAATAGCGGTTCCCTGATGCCCGCAATTTATCCACCTTTTTCCTGAATGTGGAAGTCTCGCCCGACTGGAACGGTGCTTTACATTTCCGGTCTCTGGTGTTTCTAGTCAAATTAACATATTTTCTGAGCCAAAAATATAAAGTTATAACATAATATAACATTACTTTATATTGTCGCAATGACTGTATTTTTGCAGTAACTCATAGCTTAATGACTGGGTAGATGACGTGAAGTGACTGCATGAAGGCTGTGTTGAAAGCAGTTGAGGGCACATATAAAGGGGCGAATTTCGCAGGATTTTGTCCACAAAATGTATGAGCACACCTTATTTGGTAACACTTTACAATAAGGTGTCATTTGATATCATTAGTTAATGCATTAACTAACATGAACAAACACTAAACAGTATATTTATTTCAGTACTTATTCATCTTTGTTAACCTTATAATAAAAATACAGTCGTTCATCGTCTGTTCATGTTAGTTCACAGTGCATAACTAATGTTAACAAACACAACTTTAGATTTTAATAAAGCATTAGTAAATGCTGAAATTAATATTAACTAAGATAAGATAAATCGATTTTTTTCCTCCCATCTCTTATTTATTTCGAGCCATCTGCGATGAAAGATGACATCGTCTATCTGCCCAACCCTCAGTTACATTGCCATTTTGTGTTAAGAAAACTCATTTTAACAAGTTAAAACACTCTACAATTGAACTGTGTTCAGCTCTTTTCCCCCGCAACGGCTTTAAACCACTGTGTCTCCAAAGAAACATCAGGGTTATCAGAGCCTTAAGTTAATGTTTCTAGAAACTTCCATCATTTGAGCAAAACTTTAAAAACAGAATATCAGAGCTACTTGCCGTCCCACACCCTTAACTCCAAAGCTATTCTGCCTTTGATTTAATTGACAATTGCAGTCGTTAATATTTTATTTAATCAAAAATGCAAAAAGCAAAAGCAATTCAAATATCACACAATGCAATCATCCAAAACTAGTCCAAATAAGAAAAAGCACGCTCATTTCAGCATTACCCTATGTGAAATCTTATAACTAACTTCTACAATAGTATTTTTTTACTAGTAGTATTAAGATAAACTGACATGAATAAAAACTGAAAATTCTGAAATGTCAATTATATACTTTACAATAGTCATAATATCGTGTATTATTTGGCAGAATTGCATGCACATTCAGTTATGTGAAAAGTTATTTACACCTAAGTAAGAAAAACGCAGAAAACAACAGTGAAGGCAGCGTGTCTGCTGGATCATTTGTTATGACAATTCATTATTCATCACAACATCATGTCAAGGCATTTGATTAGCACCTCCACCAAAGTTCACACCACAGCTGGCACTACAGCAGTGGGTGAGGGAAAAAAAATACATGTTCTCAATCGAGGCTATTCATAAAACCCCTGATGCAAATTAAACATAATGGCATAATGAGAACCCTACGGCCAGTTGTTCTCAATGGCATGAAAAGTTAACACACTTCAGAAAAGTGTTCAACTGCTGTGAGCACAATTAAATTCTGCATCCTTTTCATCTGAAGCACCGCAAACTGATTCTCCCCCAATTCACTCTTAATCAAAAAACTGATTACACTTGATACCCCCACTCCTCTATGAGCCCCAACCTGCAGCTTCGTAAAGACAAACAGCCACCACTGCAGTGCTTCTTCTGTATTCCCTCTTACCATGATTCAAATTGGAATTATTCTGAAGCAGCTTGAAGCCTCAGGAATATCTGTAGCTCTCTGTTTAAATGAACAGATTGCTTGTGTTAAACAGGTTCAACAAAGACGGATATTATGCTTCAGGAAAAAAGAAAATCCTGCTCCTGCTGACTTCAGTCAAAGCATATAGCGTTTTTATACATTGATATACAGGCTAAGCTTCAAATCCTACTAAGCTGCCTACCTAGACATCAAAGACATTTCATATGCAAAGACTGTTCCAAAAGTAGCCAGAAAGATTATGTTGCTTTATAAGAGACCTAATTTAGGCGAAATATAAATATATATTTATATATATTTTATATATAAAAGGCAGCATTATATATAATCTTTTCAAGAGAAAAGGTAACTATTTCAATTTTTGGGAAATACTGTAGGTGGCAAATGCATGCAATTTGACTTGCAGACATAAGCAGACCATTAAAAAAAACAAACAAACAAAAAAAAAAAACACGTAGACATGAGATTGTAGAAATTCATATGAAACTGCCACCAAGAATTGTCACGATAGTATGTTGGACAATACAATCCCAAAATGCAAAAATACGTTCTTCCAAATCAACAGACTACTACTCAATAGTCTATGTGGTATTACATTACCAAAGCATTGAGAAAATATGATGATTACAAAATATATTTTATATTTAATTCAGTACTGAAAAATATCAAGAAAAATTGCTCCAATAGGAAAGTTATAGAAAGTAGCTGACAATATAGTGGGTGTTTGAATAAAAATCAATTCAATATGGTTCATTCAAAAATTCAAACTTTCTTCTGTTCCTCACCTTATTTATATCCACATTATGCAGTTTGGCTTTATAGTTTCCACATTTATTTCAAAAGTATCCAAAGTACAGCAAAAACAGTAAAACTGTAAAAAAAAAATTGACTATTTAAAATAACAATTTTCTGTTTGACAGTATTTTAAAATGTAATTTATGTAAAAATGTGATTTCAAAGCTGAATTTTTAGCATCATTACTCTAGTCACATGATCCTTCAGAAATCATTCTAATATTCTGATTTGCCTGCTCAAAAACATTTATTATTAATTATTATGTTGAAATTTTTTCAGGTTTCTTTGATGAATAGAAAGTTCAGAAGAACAGCATTTATCTGAAATAGAAATCTTTTGTAACATTATAAATTTAGCTTTACTCACAGGAATAAATTACATCTTAAAATATATTCAAATAGAAAACATTTATTTAAAATATTAAAAATATTTCACAATATTACTGATTATGATGTATTTGGATCAAATAAATGTATGCTTGGTGAGCAGAAGGGAATTCTTTAAAAAACATTAAAAATCTTACTGTTCAAAAACTCAATAAATAAATAAATCATTACATAACTCTGTGAACCTAATTCGATTACAATAATTTAGATTATTAAAGATCAATGTACAGATTGTTCTGAGGTTTTAAAAAAACACAATTTTATCATAACAGTTTGTTTTCTTGTGCTGATTTATTGTTCTGTTAGCTTTGTGTGTTTTGTGTTCTAAAGCAATTTTATTGCATTAATGAATCAAGCTTATTCTACCACCCAAAGGAATTAAACTGCCAGACATGGCCAGGTAGGCAGACAGAAGGCCATTTCACGGCTGATAAAGGGGCTAACGGTGGTGTAACGGATCAATAAACACACGCCAGATTTACACACGTCCAGACAGTCGATGAACAGACAGCAGGAGCACACATGAGCCAACGCCACACCAGTCATGACCTCATTTCCTGCTCTGGTACCAGAGGCGAAAGTTAAATGGTGTAAGAGGCGGATAGATTTTAAACTCAGGGCCACTGCTTATGTATTGCAAGGCTGGTGTTAAGACGAAACATGCACAGAATTACTGTAGATAAAGAAACAGCCACAGGGAGATTTATTCTCTGCCTACTAAAGGCTAGAAGCAATAAATGTCTACTTTTTATTTGCCTTACAGATATTCTCAATTAGGACACAACGTGAGCTTGTAGGATCTAAGACGTTGAATGTCTGACTGATCTGAAATTAGGTACAAACAACACAAACATTTATTTTTCCTTGAATTGAAAATGCATTACTGGAAAGTAAATGTCATCTAATTTTAGGCATAGGTATTACTAGTGGAGTGAGCTGTTGGGAAGAGCAAAAGAAAGTAAGCTACATGAATTTTCAAAGCACTATATACGTTAAAAGAATAGAGAAAATTTACTCACCCTGAGGCCAGGGCCGCATTAACACATGGGCCTACTGGGCACAAGACCAGAGGGGGGGCCCAGCCGAAATACTGTTCTCCTCAGACCGCCGTGTCATAATCCAGCCCTGCCTGAGGCCATCACATAGACGTGTTTGTTTCTTCATCTGGAGAAATGCAATATTACATCACTTGCTCCCCAGTGGATCCTCTGCAGTGAATGGGTGCTGTCAGAATGAGAGTTCAAACAGCTGATTTAAAACAAAAAAAGAAAGAAAGAAATCACAACAATCCACAAGACACTGTCAATTAACGTCTTGAGATAGTGCAAAGCTTTTTTTCACTTCCTCCTAGGGGTGTGCGATATCGTTTGCGATAATATCGTAATTATTTTAACGGTGTGCTACTTGGCATTATGGAGTATCTTGTGAAAAACAAACAAAACACACTTATCCACCTGTTTCTGAGGGGCGCTACTGTAGAAAAGAACGTGGGTACAACTTCCGGTGAGGCGGCAGTAGTAGTAGTAGTATACCAATGGTATTTTGTGTGCTAATTAGTGATGTAACATTTGAACCAAGGCATCGGAGCTTGTGTTAAGGGGTGTGCCAGATGAAGCCTCGATTCGAGGCTTGTGTTGTTAAGGTAGAAATCATGAAACCAGTGACAAACAAAGCCTCACTTTCTCTCCCGTGCGAGATTCACTGTGTCGGTTCGAACCCCCAGATCTTACTTATTTATATTTTTAAATACTCAGTCATACAAGTAATATGAAAAATACACTCTCAGAAAAAAAGGTACAGTTCTGTCGCTGGGGCGGTACCCTAAGGTACAAAAGGGAAAAGGTACATTTTTGTACCTTACCTACCCCTAAACATACATATTAGTACCTTAAAGGTACATTTTAGTACTTTGAAAGTACATATTGGTACCTTAAAGGTATATATTGATACCTTAAAAGTACATATTAGTACTTTAAAAGTACATATTTGTACCTTTTCACTTTGTACCTTAGGGTACCACCCCAGCGACAGAACTGTACCTTTTTTTCTGACAGTGTACAAATTATTTTAGGAAAATTGAATATTTGCAATATGCACTTCATGTGTACATTATTCTTCTATTATATCATATTCGTACTAGCATTTAATGCCACAGTTTAATGGGTAAATGAATTTATCTGAGACAGAAATTCAACAAACAAAACACACACACTTTTAGACTTATATTGTGCACGTAACATGAGTCGATCTGTGGAATGTGTGGTGAATGTTTCATCTGCTTTATTTTTTACTAACCACCAGATGGCGCTGTTTTCGACATACTAGAAGCTTTGAATCTTTTACCGAAACAGTCAGATGAAATGTCAGTGCATACCAGGCTTTATTTGCCCATCAGTACTGTCAGCTGTTAAATGAATGAGTGTTACGTCCCGCTTGTTGACTTGGAACAGAAGACGCTCCCACTTTTGACGCAAGGTCTCATGGGGCGTAGGAAACTTGTGGATAGAATACTCGCATACATCACGTGATGAACTCTAGTAAGTTATAGACCAATTATCTGTTTGTAAACATTCAGGATGCATGCGCAGCATGGTTGCAGAAAACCCGGGAGAGATAGGCTTTACAGCTAGAGAATTACAAGGATACGGCACAAAATACTTAGATTTAAAAAGAGTATAGATTATATTGATTAGATGTAATTTTCAAAATGTTATTTGCATATTACAAGAGCTTGTCACCCAGCGATAAGCACTGTTATTTAAAGAAATTGGCCTTAGATAGTGGGATAGTCTTACAGATCTGAAACTGGGATGACGTTTTTATGGGCGGTTCAGTTGGCAGTCTATGGAGCCATGGAATAAAAGAATAAAAAAGGTAAATTTGATTTTATATTTCAAAATCCTGACTTTATTTTCACAATTCTGAGATTATATCCCACAAATCTAGAGGAAAAACAAATCGTCATTCTCTCTTTTCCCCTCGGCTTATATCCCACACTTCTGGCTTTTTTCCCCTCAGAATTAACAAACTCATTAGTTTTGTTGAATCGAGTTATAAAGTCCGAATTAGTAGATATAAACTTGCATTTGTGAGGAAAAAAAGTCAGAATTGTGAGATAAAATTAAAAAAAAAAGTTCGGTAAAATGTCAATAGTAATAGGTGTAAATAATATGTCATGCTGTAACGGTAGGGCTAATACAGTACATCCTCCAGCATATGGGAATATTATTTAGACCTATTGTTTAAATCAAATTTATGCTTCAAAAGTAGAGTAAGCAAAGTAGTTTTCATCCATAGTATGTCCGTTTAAACGTCTGCGTTTAGCTTCAAATGGCGTCTTTGACAACAGTATTGTATAAAAATTATTTGCATTCCGATTTTACATCAAAAGGCACAAAAAATGTTTTTTTCTCTTATTCCATGGAGTTTACCCGTTTACCTCCACTTGCTACCAGTGTTTTTCTGCAACCACTATGCGCGCGCAGCTGCAAGTGACGTCACTGTGATGTCTACTCGAAATTGGTCTATTGCGTTCTTTCACTGCATGATTCCGTCTATTCAAATGAATTTAGAATGATCACATAATTAAAGATACGGGGCAGAAAATGCATATACTGATATTATCTAATATAGTTAATCAATATCACACGAAGCGTGCCGTTTTTGTCTCTAAAAGTCAGCATGATTACAAATGTGATATTGATTTTTACAGCAGTTCTATAAATAAAATAAGTTAATATTAAGAGACTTACGTTTTAGACACTGTATTTCCCGTTTTTGCTCTATTTCGCCAACAAAAATCATTCCAAACACAGCACTGTTTTGTGTCCCTAAGCAAAATGGCGGTGTTTCGTTCCTGAATCAAACAACTGAGTTTAATCGCAATGACTCACTGTTTAACAGCGACTTGCTGCCACTTACTGGGGGGTTTAATTTCACATTTAAACTATCTTTTAATTTTTAAAAAATTATTTCAAACACCGGTTTTCAACAGTTACGTTTAAAATATCAAAACATCAATTACACATTTGTAACTGCAGGTTAAAACATTGGATGTCCCTCTGAGTTGCTTTAAACAGTGTGTAAATACATCCAATTAAATGTGTGTAAATACCAATTAAGACGCAACTTCTGTGTTTTCTCTGCATTGCAAAGATTAATTTTGTTGATACTGATTTCATTTGCTTGGTAACATCCCAAATGTAAGAATTTGACTCAAATGCAAAAGGTAAAAATGCCCATAAAATGCACTGGAAAAGAATAATTTCTATCACTGCAGTGAACTCAGCAAAATATTGTGTAATTATTGTTATCCCAGAAAATGTCAAGATATCATTTTTTGTCAATATCGCACATCCCTGTTTCCTCCAGCGAAAGAATCCATTGCATATTTTCCACTCACATCAAAATCCACTGATATATGTGTCCTTTTCCACTAGGTAAAGCAACATTTTGGACATCCCTGTGAAAAAAAAACAGCATATGTTGGTTAGGTATGTTTTGAAGCATGGCAGCTGGTTTGAGCAGCTGGTTTAAGCTGATCCTTAGTTGGTTATGAGCTGGTTTAAGCTGGTCATGTGCTGGTCCTAAGCCTCAGGACCACCTTAAACCAGCTCAAACCAGCTGCTTCAAAACATACCTAACTAGGATATGCTGTTTTTTTTTTTTTTTTGTTTTTTCAACAGGGATAGAGGACTCATATTTACATACAACCAGATAAACTGGTTTGATGGAATCCTTTTATTTAAAACACACAGCTTTTCATTTCACAAGACATTAATTTATGGGCTTGAGTTGTGTGAATTACTGTGATGTTTTTTTTTTTTTTTATCAAGTGTTCATTCTGATGGCACCCATTCACTGCAGAGAATCTACTGGTGAGAAGTGATACAATGCAAAATTTTTTCCAAATCTGTTCCAATGAAAAACAAAATCTATGACCTTTCAGCATATTTAAATTTGTGTGTGAACTATTCCTTTAAATTGTGCTTCTATTTCAAAGGTTCTGTAAGTAGCAAAACAAAGCAATTTAATTTTATCTTACAGAGCATAAGAAGTTCTTTTTTTATTTTGTAAAGCATGGTGAAGTATCCCAAGAGATTACCACAGAGATTGCAAATAAAATGAAAGTTAAAATATACTGTAACATTCAAGAAAGCCCTAGGAGGACTGGCTTTCGAAAGTAGCCTACATTTATTTTTGAAATACAGTTCTGACATGCTGAGGTATACCAATGTTTAAATTTTACTGAAGCTTATTTATAGGGCATATTCAGTCTTACTTTGCAAGCTTCACTGGTTTGCAGCTGCAGGAGTCGATTCTGCATGAGGAGGATTCAGGTGAGCTATTGAGCGTTATTGACCACGGAGCATGACTAATACTGGTCTGTCTTCTCTTTAAGTTCACTTAAGGGACAGTCACGATGCGCATGATGAGGATTTTTGGCATCACTGAACTGCCTGTGCTCTTTTATAGACCTAGAACTACACTGTTTAATATTATATAGATTATTTAATAGAGCCAAAAAGTGAATAACTTCCTAATATATTGTGTTGAAAAACCTGTATAATAATTCATACACCAATACTGCACACAAAGAATATGTTTTTGCATTTAAAAATGTAAGAGGCAGGGTAGTAGAATGCAAAATAACACAAGGTCTAAAGAGTTTTTAAATGTTAAACGGGCCATTCCATTTGCTTCCAAAACTCTTCCAAAAATGGTATTTTCTAGCTTTTTTCAGATGGAATCTAGTAATACACATATTTAACTATTCAAAATATGTGTTGGTCCATCTCAGGTAACTTTATTTTAATTTTTTACAAAATTTTAAAGTGGAAGTTAGATGTATTTTTCTCAGTCCTGTTGACAAAATGCTTATGTCTTTTAAAAAGCATGTTTAAAAATTCTGCATAACTGGATGTTTTTAAATAAACACTGACAAAAACTATATAAGATTTTGGGCTTGACCATATGACCATATATATAACATTGATATAACCAGGGTTTAGACCAGCCTGTTTTGTATTTACAAAATGTGTTCACAGGCAAATCTGCTTTGTTTATTTCCCCGGCGTTGAAATCAAGCACATATACTATAAATGTCAGGAGACACGATTCCTGGCTGCATATCAATATCCAGGGACCACTCCGTATTTGGTAAGTTGTAAGGAACATTATACTGAGTCTACCAAAATGATTACTGTTTTGTTTTACTCACATTTTCGCAGCTTCTTTTGCCATTCAGTCTGGCTGAGGGGGCGTGTTCCGGCGGGAAATTGACGTCAATGCATACCCTCTATCCACATTTAGCCGCTAAACTTGCTAACTAGCACATTATTAAGAAAGGCACATAAAAAACCTTATACTCACTTCTGCTGTAGGTGAAGCTGCATCACGAATGATTCACGCGAACATAGACGCATTTATCTAGATCACCTGGGCGCATTTCCTTCTAAAACTAAAGTAACTTTAATCCTCTGTTTCTTCAGCGGCTCAGGCTTCAGATGTTGGGAGTAAATGATGACTGCTGTGATCATTATTACATCCAACAACAGAACACTTAAATCGCTCAATCGGAGACCTGCACTGGAGTAGACACAATGGCGGCTGGAGTTGGACTGTTACAGCTTAGTCAGGGCGGGTCTAAGGTAAGATGGTCATGTCAATCAACTATCGTGGGAGTGGCCTGAGAATGGCTTGATTTGAAAAAGGGGATATTATACTAATTCTAAAGATTACAAAAATACCACTGGGTGGATTTTTATCATAATAGGGTGGTTGTATACACACACTGCCAACACACATTTATGTTCAAACAACATGTAAAAGTGAGTTTTGCATCCGATGACTCCTTTAAACAATGGGACAAATGATGGACCAAACTGAAAACACAGATGATTGGAGTGATGCAAATGTTGAAAAGTCCTACTGCAAACTGTTGAGAGTGATACACATCCAAGTAAATTGTGAATTAATTTGAATTTGTGAGTTGCATTACTAGTATAAAATATCTCAAGCATTCATAATCTGCACTGAAAATACACAATATTATAAAACTAAAACAGAAAAAAAAGAACCAGAACTAGATGCTATAAAAATATCTGTATGTATTCAGAGAAGCAGTGTTGTCTGTTGTCTGTTTTGGAACTGCATCCAGCTCAGTTTCTCTGTGAGGCTGTAAAGCTCGCAATGGCTCTTTGATCCCTGCTTATCTGCTCTTCTCTCTCAAACACATGCGTGTGGCCCACACACCCCTAGGGCTCATGGGAAAACAACTACTGAGAGTGTGTGCTTTTGAGTGTGTGAGAGCACACATGAGACTGCGACTCTTCCTGGCATCTGGCAAGCTCATGATGTGCCGTTTCTCTTTTTGGAGAAACTGAGGAAGGAGTCTGGCTAGTTCCTGATTCCTCCCCTGGAAATATTGGAGCAGAAGCTGACAGCAGCGACTGCTGTGATGAATAGCCTTTTAAAACGATGAAGTACCTCGCTGTCGTTGTTTTTTCCTCCGACCTCCGCCTGATGGATTGGCTCTTGGCTTGCAAGCGTCAACAACATTAGCTTCAGACCCTCAACATTGCCACAGCTTGTAAGGAAACTTGCGTTCACAAAGCTGCTATACCACTCCAGAGTCACAGTGAAGAACATTTTTAGCCATTATAACGACAACATTTCAAAAGTAATTATGTCTTGCACATATTCTATGTCAGTGGCAACAACAGTGTAATACAACATCTAATACAGAATTTGGCTGTAACAGACAAAATACCCCTTTAACGTAAGTGACATTTTAGGACCAACATGTTTAGAATAAACCAATTAACCAAGGGACCAATTAGTCAGCACTCTTCTATTTCTAAATCCTTTGCTGAAAATTTGTTTCTGTGATATGTTTTTGCTCTACAACTGAAGGAACAAGGATTTAATATGACGTTGTTTTTTGGTCTTAAATATCTTTGATCAGTAGACTGTATGTGCCTCCTAGCAACAGGGTCAGAAAGTAAGAGGGGATTGTGGCAAAAATGCTACGTTCTACAGATCTGTATACTAATGTTAAATGCTACTTTAATGTTTTTGACAACATTGATAATGTTTCTGACAGATAATATCATGTTATTTTTTGCATTTCCCTTACCGAATGTGGTATCCTGTCCGTGGGCTTTTTTGATTACTGTCAAAGTGCCGGCGAAGCAGTGTTGCCAGATATTGCTATTAAAACACCTAAAAAATAAATAAAAATGAAACGAAATTGTTAAAAATATTTTGCACATAAGATAAAATGAAGATATCGCTGACCCTAAACTGCAACTTCCTACTTTATTGACTTTCTAAAGTGTCAAATTAAGTGGAAAAGACAAGTCCAAAACGCTTATAATATTTGCATCTGGCAAGATGCTGCGTCCGCACACTGTAAAAAAAAGCTGTTTCAACTTAAAAAAGTAGTTTAGTCAACATGAAATGTTAAGTTGTACTAAATGAAAACGTGGATATTTGAGTTGAGTAAACTTAAAATTTTAAGGCAGCATGAACATTTACTTTTTAAAGTTGAAACTTAGTTGTTGTTTTTTGCAGTGCACCCTCAACTCACAACTCTTTCTCTCAAACCTTGTTTACGCCGATCATTTTGATAACACAGACGCTAAATATTCTTGCAAACTGTCCAAACTGAATTATACATGTCATGCAGACATCCATATGAGGAATGTAGCAGCAAATCAGTGATTCAGAGAACAAATTTTATATTTGAACATGAAAAATTTAGGTCAGGACCTCGCTGACCTCATAGCTGGCTACGGGCTATGGCTAGTCTTGCTCACGAGCCCTGGGCTAAAGTGTCAGTGTTGCCAGATCTCCACAGAAGAAAACAACAACAAACACGTACAAGCACAAAAAAACACTAAAACACCCAAATGCTTTACGTTTTAGAACACCAAAAAAAAAAAAAAAAAAAAAAAAAATAAAAATAATAATATATATATATATATATATATATATCTCCTATATGCAACAGACCACTTTTTTAACTTCATAAAGTGCCTAGCTTTATGAGCTAACTAAAACCAAACAACATGTCTAAAAGTGCTTGTAAATCTGAGAACATGGCAACACTGCAAGACAGTGCTCTCTAAAGCAGCCTACCGAGCATAAACGAAACACAGCATGTCTATCAGCAGTAGTTTAGTTAAAATCAATGGACAAAAAGAGTCTTTAGCTAAAAAATGGCAGATACAGGAGTGAATAAGAATTTAACCACTTTGTAAGACACCAAAACTGTTACAAATGCAGAAGTGACTGCTGTTCCGTACAGACATGAAACGATAATTTATGGGACTCACTCCTGCATTTAAATGCGGTTGTCACTCCTGAAACTTGCAGTGTGTATGTGGCCATAATATTGCCGCCCTAAGAGTTTTTTACATGTGTAATTTAGATACAGTCTATTGTTATTGACAATACTTTAAAATATTGATTAAAGTAATTGGGTAAATTTAAGTATTTACCATTAAAGACAACATATGGTTTTTATAATAATAATAAAGGTGATTATAAAAATTGTCATGGTTCAGTGATAGTTTATGATTCAATATAAATTCAATGATTCACTTATAATAACAGTCACTTGTCGCCACCTACTGGTGTAATAATGTAGAAAGAACAACCGTGTAGCGTATATAAATATATACACATACAATAATTGCTATAAAAGTTTGATATTTTCCCCTTATTGTTTTCTTTCTGCATTGTTTCCTTTCTGCTTTCTGAATATGTTAATGCACTGTAATTTCATGTATATGAGTATTTTAATGATGTTTGAATGCTGTTGCTGTCTTTGCTACAAAATCTTGTAAAAGAGATTTAATTTTCTATGGCACCAACCTGAGTAAATAACGTTTTAACAACAATAAACAGTTCTGTACAGATCTCATTTACTTCAGTCAGGAAATAAAACACATTTCACATTTAGGTTCATGTTCTTCCTCCAAGAGAAATGGAACTTATTGAAGTGACTCATGACTCATATCTGCATGCTATTTGAAGCCACACTGTAAACAGTAATGTGCAAATTAGAATTCAGCACTGATGACAGCCATTATTTTAAGAGACAACATTGTGTTTCCTCTCTGCTGACTCTGACACAATGTACCAGGCAGTGGAAATGACCTCTCCCAGTTTCTGCTGGGATTAATGTATGGAAGAAAAAAAAAAAAAAAAACATGATAGAATTTTCAATGATAAAGACAATCATTCTTCTTAGACATTCTAAAAGTGACAGCTGAAAATAAAGTCACTGACAGTTTTTTTTTTCTTTTTTTATGTCTTTCCGTATCCGTCCTTCTTCTGTTCAGTCGTCCTCTCATTTATGAGAGGAGTAACAATGCAGCTTGCGTGCGTGGTACGGTGTGTATGCAGATGAGCTCTAATTTAGCGTCTGCGAGGCCGTTTAAAATTGATGTAATTAGAAGCAAATGTCTAGTCATGTTATACACTTCTTTGCGCTTGAGACAGTAAAATATAATACTCATTCACGAACAATGAGTTCACATAACAGCAGATAATCTAACTGCTCTCAGAAAGAATTATAATTACACATTTTTATACAGCACAAGTTCATAATTTGTAATATGCAAAACTAAGAAAAATGAACCTAATATCATTTAAGGGCTAAAATACATTTTTCCTAATCTAACAAGATTGAAGATTCGTGAAACGACTATTTATATGACGTTATACAAGGATTTCATTTGTTATATGAAGGAATGAAAAATGAGATCATTTTGCATCTATTCCCACATGCCCACAGACTAACCTTTGAAGATGTCAACATAAAAATCTTATATATTGATTTGAAATATTGAGTGCCCACAGATTGCAATTACAGTCCATTGAAGGAATCACTGAAATGTACACACCCACAGGGCATTCAGGATGTAGAAGAGTTTGTTTCTTCATCATATATGTAGAAATTGCATAATTTGCTCACAAATGGAATGGGTGCCATCCGAATTAGAGTCCAAATGTCTGCTGAAAACATCACATCCACACAAGTGTGTACTACTTGTGGAAAACTGTGATGTTTTTATCAGCTGTTTAGACTCTGACCCCACCCATACACTCCAGATGACCCACTGGTGAGCAAGTGATGCAACAAACTTCAACTTGGGTAAGTTAATTTTTAGCAGATTTAAATTTCTGGGTGAACTATTCCTTTAATACACCAATAATTAAAGCAGTTTTGTTCAGGTTTCAAAGATGTAACTGCATTCAAGGGGATAAATACTACTGGAAGGGGTGTAAAGCTCAAGCTATCTGACCATTGTTGATGCTGGAGATGTACTTTCCATATCAGTTCCAGATTTGCGCCCAAGGCTGTGCACTTACTGAGGACAGATGGTGGGTGGGCAGAACATGGTGTTTTAAAGCAGCTTAGAGTCAGTCCAGCTTGCATCGCAGTCCCTTTTGGCCTAATGGGCATCGGCATATGAAGCCGAATCCCAGCACTGGGAGTGGGCAATTGCTGTACAGTGACAGAGCAATATGATCACATAATCAGTGGGCAGATAACATATTACTATTATTCATAACGTTTTCTCTGACAACCACTCTTGCTATTCAATTATCTCTATTTTAAGGTCCAATTCTCACTATTAACAACCCATATGCACGCTTAGAGTTTGAGCTCCGTCGAGTTAATTTCTTATTGTCTGTTTTTCAATTCAAAATCAATTTTATACACAATCATTCTTGTTTCTTATAACGTGTGAATATACCCCCTATTGTATTCTACAACTAAAACATCCGGATTGCTTTGTTATCACTAGTTTTGTTTTGATTTCCGGAGTCGCTAGCTTATAGCCCGTTAGCAGCACCAACGTGGTTGCCGCTAATCCTGCTTGCATTGTTTACACACTGCTTACACACATTTCCATTGTTTACTCACTGTTACTTGCTTTAATGGCGAATTTGTGTCCACCTTTGAGTGCAGGTGAGGACACGTTCGAGCTGCACTCGTTGCAGCTCGAGCTGGAGGCCGTGGAGAAGCAGATCCAGGAGTTGTTGGTGCGGCAGACGGAGCTGAGAGAGCGGAGGGCCGCTCTGGAATCCTCCCGGGTGAGTATACAGCGTGATACTAACACTCTGACCACATCTACTCCGTGTGCTTCTCTGCCCAGGTCCCGTGCACCCTGGACGCGATCTTCCCAGATGTCCTTCACTCCGGCGCCGGGACACCATGGACCCTGGGTGCAGCAGCAGCGGAAGACGCGAGCCAGGCCCCGGCCGAGGACCTCGCCCCCTCCGCCGCCTCCGGTCTTCGAGATCTCCACCCGGAACCGCTTCGCTCCCCTCCGCGAGACGGAACGCGACGCTGTGATCGTCGGAGACTCCATTGTCCGGTATGTACGTGCTACTTTAGCTAAAGGTAAAGTCCACACCCACTGTTTTCCTGGTGCTCGCGTTCTCGATGTTTCTGCGCAGATACCCGCGATCCTGAAGGACGGCGAGAGCGTCGGCGCGATCGTCCTGCACGCGGGGGTGAACGACACCAGGCTGCGGCAGACGGAGGTTCTGAAGAGGGACTTCAGCAGCCTGATCGAGACGGTTCGCAGCACGTCGCCCACGACGAGGATCATCGTGTCAGGACCGCTTCCCACGTATCGACGTGGGCACGAAAGGTTCAGTAGACTTCTTGCTCTAAATGAATGGTTATTGACATGGTGTAAAGAACAGAAACTGCTCTTTGTTAATAATTGGAATCTTTTCTGGGAGCGTCCTAGGCTTTTCCGTGCTGATGGCCAGCACCTAGCAGAGTCGGAGCGGAGCTGCTGTCGGACAACATCTCCAGGACGCTACGCTCCATTTGACTAGTGAGTACATTCTTATATGATTGCTACGATGGCTTTTGTTCTGAACGCTTAAATGATAGTAGTTGCACTGTCCAATCTATAAAGACTGTGTCTGTTCCTCGAATAGTGAGGTCAAAACGTAAATTTAATGTAGGATCTAGAAAAAATCTGATCGTAATTAAACCAGAAAAAAGCAAAATACACGAACAGAAACCATTTTTAAAGCTTGGGCTCCTAAACATTAGATCACTTGCACCCAAAGCAGTTATTGTGAATGAAATGATCACAGATAATAGTTTTGATGTACTCTGCTTAACTGAAACCTGGCTAAAACCTAATGATTATATTAGTCTAAATGAGTCTACTCCGCTAAACTACTACTATAAGCATGAGCCCCGTCAGAGTGGTCGTGGTGGTGGTGTTGCAACAATATATAGTGATATTTTCAATGTTACTCAGAAAACAGGATACAGGTTTAATTCATTTGAAATACTTTTGCTTAATGTTACTCTGCCAGATATGCAAAAGAAATCTCTCCTATCTCTTGTTTTAGCTACTGTGTATAGGCCGCCAGGGCCATATACAGATTTCCTAAAAGAATTTGCAGAATTCCTTTCGGAACTATTGGTTAATTTTGATAAAGTGCTAATTGTCGGAGATTTTAACATTCACGTTGATAATACAAATGATGCGTTAGGACTTGCGTTTACTGACCTAATAAACTCTTTTGGAG
The DNA here is from genome assembly GCA_036247105.1 of Cirrhinus mrigala. NCBI lineage: Eukaryota > Metazoa > Chordata > Actinopteri > Cypriniformes > Cyprinidae > Cirrhinus > Cirrhinus mrigala. The sequence continues at coordinate 16,685,231 of CM070015.1, forward strand.
TTAAGCAAAATGTCACTGGGCCCACTCATCGTTTTAATCATACGCTAGATTTAATTATATCGCATGGAATTGATCTTACTGATATAGATATCGTACCTCAAAGTGATGATGTTTCTGACCATTTCCTTGTATCGTGCATGCTGCGTATCACTGATATTAACTATATGGCTCCGCGTTATCGTCTTGGCAGAACTATTGTTCCAGCCACCAAAGATAGATTCACAAATAACCTGCCTGATTTATCTCAACTGCTCTGTGTACCCCTTAATACACAGGATCTAGACAAAATGACTAGCAATATGGGCACCATCTTCTCCGATACGTTAGAAGCTGTTGCCCCCATCAAATTGAAAAAAGTTAGAGAAAAACGTATTGCACCATGGTACAATAGTAATAACCAATCCCTCAAAAAAGAAACTCGCAATCTTGAGCGCAAATGGAGAAAAACTAACTTGGAAGTTTTTAGAATTGCATGGAAAAACTGTATGTCCAGATACAGACAGGCTTTAAAAGCTGCTAGGGCTGAGCATTTCCGCGAACTCATAGAAAATAACCAAAACAATCCAAGGTTTTTATTTAGCACAGTGGCTAGATTAACAAATAACCAGACACCACCTGAGCTAAATATTCCTTTACAGCTTAATAGCAATGACTTTATGAATTTCTTCACTGATAAAATAGATAACATCAGAAATACAATAACCAATGTAGATTATACTGCATCTAATATGTCAACTTCTTTCGTCGCACCCAAAGAAAAACTGCAGTACTTTACCGCTATAGGACAGGAAGAGTTAAATAAACTCATCACTGTGTCTAAACCAACAACATGCCTATTAGATCCCGTACCCACTAAATTACTAAAAGAATTGTTACCTGTGGCAGAAGAACCGCTTCTCAATATTATCAACTCATCGTTATCTTTAGGTCACGTCCCTAAACCATTCAAGCTGGCGGTTATTAAGCCTCTTATTAAGAAACCACAGCTAGACCCTAGTGAACTGGCAAATTATAGACCCATTTCTAATCTTCCATTTATGTCTAAAATTTTAGAGAAAGTTATATGTGCTCAACTGTGCTCATTCTTGCAAAAAAATGATATCTATGAAGAATTTCAGTCAGGCTTCAGGCCCCATCACAGCACAGAAACTGCACTTGTTAAAATCACTAATGACTTGCTTCTTGCGTCAGACCAAGGCTGCATCTCACTGCTAGTTTTACTTGATCTTAGTGCTGCGTTTGACACTATAGATCATGACATACTAATAGATCGACTACAAAATTATGCAGGTATCCAAGGGCAGGCTTTAAAATGGTTTAGATCCTACCTGTCTGATCGCTACCACTTTGTTTATTTAAATGGGGAGTCATCTCAGTTATCACCAGTAAAGTATGGAGTGCCACAAGGATCTGTTCTAGGTCCTCTACTATTTTCAATATACATGCTGCCCCTTGGTAATATTATTAGAAAACACGGGATTAATTTCCATTGTTATGCTGATGATACTCAACTATATATCTCAACAAGACCAGATGAAACTTCTGAATTATCAAAGTTAACAGAGTGCGTTAAAAATGTAAAAGATTGGATGACCAACAATTTTCTGCTATTAAATTCAGATAAGACAGAGATATTACTTATTGGACCTAAAAACAATACACAGAATCTTTTGACTTACAATTTACAACTAGACGGATGTACTGTTACTTCCACTACAGTCAAAAGCCTGGGTGTTATATTAGACAGCAACTTGTCTTTTGAAAATCATATTTCTCATGTTACAAAAACAGCATTCTTCCATCTTAGAAACATTGCCAAGCTGCGAAACATGTTACCTGTTTCTGATGCAGAAAAGCTAGTTCACGCATTCATGACCTCTAGACTGGACTATTGTAATGCACTACTAGGTGGTTGTCCTGCATCTTCAATAAACAAGCTACAGATAGTCCAAAATGCAGCTGCTAGAGTCCTTACCAGGTCAAGAAAATATGATCATATTACCCCAATTTTAAAGTCTCTGCACTGGCTGCCTATTAGGTTCCGCATCAGCTACAAAATAGCACTTCTTACCTATAAGGCACTTAACGGTTTAGCTCCTGCGTACCTAACTAGTCTTCTACCACGCTACAATCCATCACGCTCCCTAAGGTCACAAAACTCTGGACTGTTGGTAGTACCTAGGATAGCAAAGTCCACTAAAGGAGGTAGAGCTTTTTCACATTTGGCACCCAAACTCTGGAACAGCCTTCCTGATAACGTTCGGGGTTCAGACACACTCTCTCGGTTTAAATCTAGATTAAAGACACATCTTTTTAGCCAAGCATTCAAATAATGCATCTCATAAACTTTTTCTGCAGCTATATCTGATCAAATGTTCATTTTAATCTTTTAGCTCTGGTTTAACAAACCTTCCTTTTCTTAGTTTGAACAGCAGCTACGCTAATTATGTTCCTATTTGTTCTCTGTTTTTGCCATGGGATTGACATCCCGTGGTAACTAGGAATTCACAAGCTCCAGTGTGGATCCAGAACACTTAAGAAGAGATGATGCCAACCCCACAGAGGACTTCAGATGATGCCAACCCTGAAAACATACAGCACTACCGAATTCTGCTACTAATTTATAGTGTTCTTTGTCTGTTTGATTACGTCATTAATTGATCTTTACCACACATCTCTACCATATGTACATCAAGCTACTACTACATATATTATAAAAATGTCAATTTGGTGTAAAGCTGCTTTGCAACGATATGTATCGTGAAAAGCGCTATACAAATAAATTTGAATTGAATTGAATTGAATATGACTTTTGGCTCAATAAACTAATTTGCTGCTTATTTATAATTAGTAAGGTAGTTGTTAAGTTCTGTTATTGGGTAGGTTTAAGTATGCAAAATATGTTCATGCAGAATGTTAATAATAGGCATGATACGCAAATAGTTAACAGTGAGAATTGGTCACTATGCTAAAGTGTTACCATATCTCCTGTATTTTATATACAGCACTGTCTGTGTTCTTCTGGTACATCATTTTTTCCTGTCCAGCAGCTGTCAATGTTACTGTCCCCAGGCCAGGCAGAGTCTCAGGTGTCTCAAACAAGAAGCCTATAGAATCTCCTGAACTGTATGAAGCATGGGAGTCTGTGTTGTGTCTGCTGAGAAAAAAAATGCTTCAGGCACGTTATTTTCTTTTACTCTCTTTTATGGAGAAACAGAAACAATGAATATAAGTAAGAAAATGAGAAGCTTCGGTCTCACCATGGAAGAGGCAGAATGAGAAAGGACTGGATACAACACAACTTGGGGTAAAAATTTCCTTCCACTTTATTTTAGGTGGCCTGAACTACTATGTACTTACATCAAAAAATAAGTACAATGTACTTATTGTGTTCATTACGTATTGCAAAACACTTTTGCTGCTATTGTGGTGAGATACGGGTAAGGTTAGGGACAGGTTTGATGGTATGGATAGGTTTAAGGGTGGGTTAAGGTGTAAGGGATGGGTCAACAAATGTAATTACAGAAATTAATTTCAAATGTAATTACATATTTTTTAAAATAAAAAGTACAATGTAAAAACATATGTACGCAATAAGTGCATTGAATGAAGATTATTCATTTAAATGCAAGTACAGTTAATGCCGCCTAATATAACGTGGGTCTGAAATTTCACCCCAAAATTAGAATTCATAATTTACACTTTACACACCCCCATTTGACTTACTTTTTATCTCTGTTTGTTACTGGATAATAGTGACTTGTGTATTATAATTTTTTTGTATTAAAATTGAATTAAATTATTAAAGTAAAAATATTGATTTTATTTTCGGGTGAAAAGGTAACTTAGACCTTTAGGATATGAAAAATCTCCTCAGAATTAGGACAGTAGGCCCCTAGTGGCATGTTGTGTGTTTGAGGTATTTAATATTTATAATTAATGGACTTAAAATTAATTATTTAACACTTACATAAAAATTACACTCATATTTTTCATTACCTTCATTATTCATCATAACCCACAGGCTACTTGAGTGTCATTATTCAGTTTGGGTTGAGCTAAATAATACTGTCACCAGCATTTTCAGTTAGTTCCAGTTTCATGGACTTTCTGTGGTTATCGATTTGTCCGTTCAGTACAGTTGTGTTTAATTAATCACCTTTTTCGTTGTATATGTAAATTTGGTAAAACTTTACTATAGGGAACAATTCTCACTTTTAACTAGTCACTTATTAGCATGCCTATTATTAACATATTGGTTGTTTATTAGTGCTTAGGCCTATAAAGCACCTATTATTCTACATACCTAATCCTACCCAATACCTGAATTTAACAACCACCTTACTAACTATTAATAAGAAGCAAATTAGGAGTTTACTGAGGCAAAAGCCATATTTAATGGTTTGTTAATAGCGAGAACTGGACCTTAAAATAAACTGTGACCCCAAGTCTGCTTTTCATCGATTCAGGGTCTGGTCACGTTTGTGTAAAGTGTGTGTTTGCTGCTACCTTGTGTTACGTTTAACCTGTGGATTATTATTAAAGATTGTGTTGGAACTTTATTTATCTGCTTGTCTTCAGTCTGTGCGCACACAAATATAAAAATGTGTAATTTTACAAAAAATATATTTTATTTAGTATTTTTCAACAATTAAATTATTGCATTTTAATTCATATATGCCTCATATATTCTGTGAAAAGGCTAAATGCAGCCTATGCCTGTTTAAGTCAGCAAGTCCATTAATATATCCTGCTTCTATTAAAATAAAATTTGACTATGTACAACATGATGAGACGTTTTGGTCAATTGCCTTTGTTTATATAATACCCCATATTTCATAATAGGTAAATTAGCAACATAGCATTATATTTACAACAGGCTTGTCCACCACATCAAAGATATGAAGTATTGATAATGTAATGAATTACAGCGCTGTGCTATTGTAAAACAAGTGTAGTAGTAAAGCACCATTCAATCAATCAAGACAAAACTAATTATGCCCATGCTGTGTGGTGTAAAGAACTCATTTGTTATGGACTGAGACAGTGTCATGAATTGATAGACTGGGACTGCAGGTTCAGCACAGATAATGAGAGGAGTACACAGATGCTATTCACCACGCTTTTTCTTTTGATGGGCTTGAAACTGCTGATAATGTGCGTAATGACAAGGTTAAGGTTATGGATTTTTAGGCAAGAGCTATTAGATGCTTTTAATGAGAAATAAATACAGTGTGACAACATGAAATGGCAAACCTGTGTTCTCATAAAACGTGATGCTGAAGAAGGCACAACATGTCCAAGATTTAATCCACATCATAAATAGGTTATGTTATACTCTTACGCAATATAGCAGGATGTAGTACAAGCTTGAACGACAGCATGTTTGCTTTGATTACGACAAATGCAGGGTGATTAGTCATTTATCACTTTTTCTGTGAGAAAGACATGTTTTATTCATTTGCTGTAAGCTCAGCCCTACCTCACTGTCACACTCGTTCTCTCATTATCAGATTTGTTCCATCGCTAGAGGAGGGACAGGACGACTCTCTATCAGTGACAACGAAATGATGGACAGATATCCAGGCAGCTCTTCCTCTAAAGCCTGCGGTATGATTAGTGCTGTGACTGCAATGAAAAGCTGCAGCAGGTTTGTGCCCATGTGTAGCTGTGTGAATGCTTATGATGTGTGAATTCTTACATTTTCTATCTATCTATGTTACATTTTATTTACTTTTTATTTAGATGTTTAATTAATTCATCATTATTTTAATTCTATTGTGTAGGTTGGGGTGAGAAAGCTGTAATTGTTCTGTATTTTGTGTTCCTTTGGACAGTTCCACAAAATGTAATAATAAAAAAATAAAAATAAAAAGGAGGAAAATCTGAAATGTAAGGGGAAACTTGATTGTTCATTCATTTCTGTGCTATTAATCCAGGTATTGGTAATGTTTTTTTTTTTTTTTTGATGTAGCTCATGAAGAACAGTGTTATTTTAGTATCACTGTACTGTTTTAGTATCTATTATATATATATATATATATATATTTTTTTTTTTTTTAGTTTTTATTGTCATAATGTCATATATCACCTTTATTATTTAGTAAATATTTAGTAAAACATACTAAAACATTAAGTAAAACTAATTTATTTCAGTTAACATTTATTTTATTTTAAGTAGCAAAACCTTTTGTTTTTTTTTTCATAGAATTCAGACCAGGTATTTTCCAACATGCTCTGGTAGCACATACTTCAGAGCCGAGCTGAGCTGCCAGACACTGATGGATAGCCAGGCTGTCCGAACCTCATATTGTTGGGGAAATTAAAGTGGTAGGTGAGTCAATAAACATTATAAGGTTTTGGGTCACGGGACCTTTCACTAGCACACTCAAATCCAATCACTCATTTGGTCTTCTTACCGTAAATATCAAAATATCCACAGATCAGTGTTAGCAACACTACATAAGTTACTGTTAACAAAGTTACTGTTAACAAAGAGGCATTTTGTTACTATACTAATGCTATAAGGAACAATGTCTTTTTATCTGAATGAATGAATTTATTTTTTACTTAGGAAAAGTGTAACAAACTATATAAATGTACAAAAAAATAGAATACTTTCTATTTATATGACTATGTCAAAAACTATTTTAAAATACATATTTCATTTAATTAAATAAAAAGGTGGGGGCTCAAATAGATGATTTTTCTTTCCTGGAATATATTTATTTACAATTTGTCTGTCTGATTGATTCATTTGAATGAATCAAACTTTCCAATGTTAAGGTCATTGCACACTAAGACAGAAATTTTTTGTATGTGTTTTTTTTGTTTTGTATTCATTATCCTTCCCTAAATGCTTGCTACGGATGCGAAAACGCAGAAAATTGAACCTGATTCAAATTTTTTTATGACGGACAAAAGTTTTGGAGGCAGTGTGTAAGTGTGACTGACACAATGTGAGGTCGTATTTATTTTTTAACGTGCGAAAATTTCGGACGAAATTTTCGGACTCAGTGTGCAATGACCTTTACTCATATGAGAGAGTGAGAGGATTGTTCAAACGAATCAAGTCATTAGAATGAAATGGGTTTTCTAACTCTACTCTTATGACACTAGGTGTGTTTCCATTACAGATTTGCGCAAAACTTTGCAATGTCTTATACACTCTTAAAAATAAAGGTGCTTTAAAAGGTTCTTCACAGCGATGCCATAGAAAAAACATTTTTGGTTCCAAAAAGAACCATTCAGTCAAAGGTTCTTTAAACAACCATCTCTTTCTCACTTTTTTATAATCTGAAGAACTTTCTTTCGCCACAAAGAACCTTTTGTGAAACAGAAAGGTTCTTCAGATGTTAAAGGTTCTTTATGGAACCATTTAGACAAAAAAGGTTCTTCTTTGGCATTGTGAAGCACCTTTATTTTTAAGAGAGTAAATGTTGATAAAAAGCTGTTGCGAAATGACAGCGTTTTCATTAACCGATGTCATGCGACTAAAACATATTTTTTTCCTCTCGTGATAAGTCATGGCGATAGTTGTTGCTATGTCAAAGCCACTGCACTAACTTTTAATTTTAATTGTAGGAGACATACACATCTATCTTTACAGAAGCAGTGCGGAGAGGGACGTTTCTGAAACTGAAGCTGTGGTGCGCCTGGTATAAACGCAAGCATTTACAGGAGTGGCCGTGATCAGCTCTGCGGACTTGTGTAGTGTAAATAAGAGGTTATCAAAGCTTTAATGGCAAGGAGAACCCCTTATTTAAGCATTGTGTAGTCAATGCTTGTGTAAGCGGCCATATATGAAGTGTTTTTTTTTTTTGTTTTTTTTTTGAGGTTATAGTACATTAAAGAATTATCATGTGACTTGTGTACGCAAGGTGGCCTGTAAATCCAAAAAACTGTTTCCATTGCAGTTTTGGAAAATATGTCTTTTTCAAATTTCCTGAAAAATCACCTTACGTGAGCGTAAAAACTATACTTTTGCAAAAGTAGCTGCTTTTCCATTACCCTTCAAACTGTGCAAATTGAAATTGCAAATTGTACGTTTCCATTACAGATTTGCGCAAAACCTTTATTATTTTATTTATTTTTACATGTTATAAACGTTGATTAAAAAAACTATCGCGAAATGATGGCGTTTCCATAAACAAATGTTATGCGACTAAAAGGTATTTTTTTCTTGTGATAAGTCATCCCAATGGATTTTAGTGGGATTTTGGCTATATTTAAATAAAGGAGGCATATGCATGTATATTTACATAAGGAGCACGGAGAGCCGCTTCAAACTTGCATGGCGCGGTTGGCTTAAACTCATTTTCAATTATCAGTATTTTCAATTCGCAATGTGTTTTTTCAGGCAATTCAAAAAAGGAATATTTCACAAAACTGCAGTGGAAACAGCTTTTTCACATACACCGGTCACCTAGCGTACATAAAAGTCACATGATCATTCTTTAATGTACTATAACCTCAAAAAAACACCTCATAATGTGGCTTGAATAATGGGCTTTCCTTGCCATTAAAGCTTGGACAACCCTTTATTTACACTGCAGAAGTCTGCAGAGCTGATCACGTCCACTATAGTCAATGCTTGTGTTTATATTAGGCGTGCAGCGGCTCGTTTTAGCCTCAGAAGCGTCCCAGAAGCGGCTCTCCACGCTGCTTCTGTAAAGATAGATACCTACGTTTCCTATGATTAAAATTAATGGCTAGTGAGACATATGTAAACCTACCAACATCCATCGCCATGATTTTTTCATGAGTGCAAAAAATTATGTTTTAGTCGCATAACATCAGGTAATGGAAACGCCATCATGGAAACGCACCTATTAATGTTTCCATTAGGTGTATTTTCAATTCACAATTTCAATTTGCGCAACTTGAAGGGTAATGGAAACACAGCTACAGACAGGACCCTTCCGGATAAACTGAGTCACTAAAAATGAGTCATACTTTCTAACTCTACTCATTTGAGAAAGAGGACCATTTAGGACGAATCAATTCACTAAAGTACTGCCAAACTACTTAAGATATTACCTGCTTTTAGCGAGTAACTTCTAAATGCTGTTTTCGCAGTGCAGTACTGATCTAAATATCACCATACATTATTTTAATGAAGAGAAGTTAAAAAGTTAATCATTCTCTTATAGGATTTATCTAGCTCAGCAGAATTATTCATTTACGACCATTTAAAAAAAAAATATTCTCTTTGAAATGAGATCTGAAGCAGCTTATGATCGCTTTTCCTGTGGAGATATTTTTAATACACCTAATACCTAACACAATCACAGCCAGCCTGTGTCTATGCAAATGATCCATCTGCTCCAGGGAACCTCATGAGGGTCTATTGTGGAGAGCAGCGTGATTGGGTCCCATTGTCTGTCTTATCTGCTGTGTTCGTTGCAGATTGGAAGGCACTGCTCATTTCCTTGTCCTTTTTGATGCCAGTGGGAGTGGGATTTTTGACGGAAGACATTCTGTTGCTATTGCTCCTGAAACCTTGAGACACTGTGATGATGAGTGACTATATTTATTTATTAAACTTTAAATTTGTAATCACTAAAAAAGAAGTCAATCAAATCACTGCCGTCTTTTAAAAAGGACAGGCATTACTTTGGGTAAATGTAAACAAGAGTTCAGTCTGTATTCCTACTGATTAAAGGTGTTTTTCAGATTTTGCAGAACTAAATTCGTCTTGCACGACAGGCTATTTTTCATTGTTATGCATTAATGTCGAATATTGAAGTCATGGATGAAGTTGGATGTTGCCTCATAAACCAGACACTAGCTATTTGTATCACCGAGATAATGAAAGTTAATACTGGCCAATAGTTAACAAAACGGCACATTAATCAAGCTATTCATTACAGAAGAAAGATGACTGCGCTGCTGTATCCAAACAACACAATAAGCACCCTTTGCTTACTCTCATATATTTTGCAACGTGTTTTCTTGTATTTAATATTCATTAACGCTTCTATTTAGGCCTTAAGTACCGACTCAATTTGTCTCTGGCTTATAAAGGACTACGGCTGTGTAAATTCAATCCTGCTAAAATGTTTTATTGCCCTAATCCATAATATGTAATTGCATTCATAACCAGAACAATATATTTGTGCCAAGAAGCAAACAAACAAATGCATTAAAAAATCATGACAATTTCCCTTTTCAATCAGTGACTTGAGGTCATTTTGAAAGCAATCATTTCATCTGTATAAATCAACAGCTCCCCCAGATGGGTCAACGTACCTCCCTGAAATTAATTTCAGAGATGCATATGTTAAGCAAAATGAAACGATAAATCACTTGCACTGGAAGAAAGACAAAAACTGGATAGAGTGAGAGAGTCTGTGGGATGGAAAGAGAGATAAAGTGTATTTGCATGTGCACATGAGCAGGTTTAAGTGTCTGTGGGCGTCCTAACTGGGTTTATGCGTTTGCCATCCGGCAGGACCTTGAGGGCAGACCTCACACGTTCGTTTCCGCAATCACTGTCATTCACCTTAGACACAATGACCACATTTACGAGCCCCAGCATCCAATTTACATGAGAGCTCATAAAACCTGACCACAATTTTATATCATTGGCCATTAATGACAGGGATCACTGCCTTCACCATCAGGACGGAAGAAGAATGGAAAATGAAGCCCAAAGGGACATCAGGCAGCACGTATGGAAGGACGTTACACTCACATACACACATCATTGCAGCCATGAATAACGGTGGGTCAATAAGTCATAAAAATGTCTCTTGTTAGCAACCTCTTGTGTTTTTTTAGATCTCAAAGTAAATGACCCCTAAAACTTGCAAAACGTCTGTCTATAATCAGCAATAACCTTTTTCTGTTACATAGTCAGTTTTATTAAATATTTGCTTAATATTTTATTGTCAAATAATGTCTGTTTTATCACACAGAAGCTGTTTTTGGATTCTACTGCACTGCTTTTCCATTGTTGCTCTATGTAAATATGAGCTAGATTGACATGTTTGACCAGTGCATTTAAGACTTGAATCTTTTGTGGCATCTTACACGACCCGTCTTTCTAAAAACAAGTCTCTAGACATTGCATTTTAACCTTACAAATGGTTCTATGAAAATTTATGCAGTACATTTTTAGCTGTGTAATACAAAAGAACTGTTGTAATTTAAGGGATATGTTTTTGTATAAATAATATATTGCTAAGTGAGGAATTGAGAATTCTAATCAAAATTTTATTTGTAACTATATTTTGAAATTTTGGTAATGTCAAACTGATTTCTATATACAGTCATGTGAAAAAGTTAGGACACCCTATTGAATTCCATGGTTTTCCATATCAGGACATCATTAAAAAAAACTGGTCCTTGGCTGGTCTTAAAATTTCGAAAATAAAACCTTAGATGAACAACAACACATGACAAGTTGCACCGTGTCATTATTTACTGAACAAAAATAAAGCCAACATGGAAAAGCCATGTGTGACAAAGTTAGCACACTCTTACTGTTTACATTGGAATTAAGAGGGTAAACAACAGTCAAGCACTGCTAATCAAATAACTTTGATTAACTGATCATTAGCAAGTCTGAGCGCCTCTATAAAGGCATAAGCTTTGTCAGTTTGCTGGTCAGGAGCCTTCAGGTGTGTGTTCACACAATGCCAAGGAGGTAAGACATCAGCAGTCATCTTAGAGAAGCAACTGTTGCTGCCATCCATCTGAGAAGAGTAATACGGCCATTTCCAAACAATTTGAAGTTTATTCACAAGTGGAAGACATTTAAAACAGACACCTCTCCTTCCAGGAGTGGACATCCCAGAAAATTCACCCCAAGATCAGACCGTGGAAAGCTCAGAGAAATGGCAGACAACCCAAGAACTACACCTCAGACTCTACAGGCCTCAGTTAAGATGTTAAATGATAAAGTTCAGGATAATACCATTAGAAAAATATGGGAAAAAAATGACTTGTTTGGAAGGCTTGGCAGAAGAAAGCCTCTTCTATCTAAAAAAACATTGCAGCACAGTTTAGGTCTGCAAAGTTGCATCTGAACAAAACACAAGTCTTCTAGAATAATGTCCTTTGAACAGACGACACTGAAGTGGACACACCAGCAAATCTACAATAGAATGGCTGAAAAGAGAAGAATCAAGGTGTTGCAATAGCCCAAAGTCCAGAGCTCATCCTGACTCAAATGCTGTGGTGAGCGCTGTGCATAAGCAAATGCCCACAAACCGCAATAAACTGGAGCAATGTTGAAAAGAAGAGTGGTCCAAATTCCTCCAGAACGATGTGAGAGACTGATGAAGTCACACAGAAAATGAATGCTTCAAGTTATTGCTGCTAAAAGTGGATCTACAGGCAGTTGAATTATAGGGTGTCCTAACTTTGTCACAGATGGCTTTTCCATCTTGGCTTTATTTTTGTTAAATACATAATGACACAATGTGATATATCATGTGATGATGTTTATCTTAGGATTCATTTTCCAAATTTTAAGACCTGCCAAGGACCAGATAATTTTTTATTATGCCCTGATACAGAAAACTATGGAATTCAATAGGGTGTCCTAACTTTTTCATATGACTGTATCTTAAATGGAACATGGGTTACTGTTGTTTTCCTCACTAAAAAAATAATATCATTTGTAAAAAGATGAAGGTACCTGGAATTTTGTTTAGTTTATGGGATATTATAAGAAGACTGGATGTAGTGGAACTAAGAAAACTCAAGGGGAAAACAATTAAATATTAACCATATACAACAATAGTCCAAACAAATAATTAAAGGAAGAAGAAACAACCTTAAAGGGATAGTTCAACCAAAACTGAAAATTCTGTCATTAATTACTCATTCTCATGTCGTTCCTAATCAGTAAGTGTTTTTGATTAAATCTGAGAGCTTTCTGACCCTGCATAGACAGCAACAGAACTGACCTAGTAAGGACATCATTAAAATAGTCCATGTGACATCAGGGGTTCAACCCGAATGTTATTAAACTATGAGAATACTTTTGTGCACAAAGAAAATAAAAATAATGACTTTATTCAACAAAAGCCTTTTTTTTGTTTTGTTTTGTTTTGTTTTGTTTTTTTGCGCACAGAAATGTCCATAGCTTCTTAAAATTTAGGTTGAACCACTGATGTCACATGGACTATTTTAACAATGTCCTTACCTCCTTTCTAGGCCTTGAACGCCTATGCAGGCAAAGCTCTCGGATTTCATTAAAAATATCTTAATTTGTGTTCTGAAGATGAAGGTCTTATGAGTTTGGAACGACATGAGGGTGTGTAATTAATGACAGAATTTTCGCTTATTTATGAGTGAACTATCCCTAATTCATCTTAATACACTGCCATTCTTTCATATTAGAACCTATTAAGGACACAGGGGTATGACTGAAATGGTAACATCAACTCAAACCACAGTTATTTAAAATCCACCCCTGTGTTCACTTAATTATGATAGCGGAACAAATAAAGACTAACTAATATGATTGATGAAAATGGCTCGTTGAACATTTAATATTACCATATATATTGTGAGTTGGATATTTTATCCAATATATTACAACAAATACAGTATGTCTACATGTACTGCATTAGACGAACGACCCAGTTTTTTTACAGAGATGGTTTGTAGATGAATCTCTCTGTTCTGAGAGAAGCTCTGGTGCACTTTCCATCACACTGCTGAGGGAATTTATTGTTCCATGCACAAAAACTAAATCAATAGACGATTATGTGGATGGAATGGTCAGACATTATCGCCCTACCGAATCATGCCTACAAACACACACACATACACACAGACTCACAGATAAAGGGTGAGATGGATGTCTCACTAAAAATACAATAGCAGTCAATCGATAGCGCTAAGATGGATCCAGCTTCCGTCAGAGATGAAACTGTTACCTCTCTATATTAAAAACTCATAAACAAACCCAGCTAAGACAACATTAACTGTCATTAGGAGCAGCAGTAATAAAACACTCAGGGAATAACAAGGAGAAGGCTCCATATATTAACAGTTTGGTTGTTTTGAACAGAAGATAAACAGGAGAGACACGGTTGAAGACTGACACAGAAGAAAAGAAATTTCTGTTTTCTTTATGTACAAAAAATATTCTTGTAGCTTCATAAAATTACGGTCGAACCACTGATGTCACATGGACTGTTTTAACAATTAACAATCCTTACTATCTTTCTGGGCCTTGAATGCATTGTGTTGCTGTCTATGCAAGGTCAGAAAGCTCTCAGATTTCATCAAAAATATCTTAATTTGTGTTCTGAAGATGAATGAAGGTCTTATGGGTTTGGAAAAACATGAGGGTGAACAATTAATGACAGAATTTTCATTTTTGTGTGAACTATTCCTTTAAGACACCAAATAAAACTACTAAAGAGTGGATGTAATCTTGTGAAAAACAGCTCAAATGTAACTTTATTCCTCGTATAAATCTAACATAAGACTTCAGAAGACATATGGACCCATTTTATGATAATTTTATGGTCTTTTTTGCGATTTTCCTCATTCAGTTTTTATTATATTGAATATAATCAACAGAATAGTTTCCTTTTGTGTTCTAGGGAGGATGAAAAGTCACACAAGGTTGAAATGACAGGAGGGTGAGTAAATTATTAGCTTCTAAGTGAACTCTCTTGCAGACTCCTTAAGTCTGGTATTTATGTACGAGATGAACATTCAGGCTGACAACACTTATAAAGCACTCTGATTTAGTATAATAAATATGTAGAAAAACGGATGAGTCAGAAGCATTTCAAAAGCCAGAGCATGAAATAAAAAAAGGACGAGTTCAAACAATGCCCCAACCTTTCTAAGAATTCTCACACATCTTCCAACGAGAGTGTGACAGACAGGGTGATGTCTTCTGTCTCTGAGCAGTGTTCCACGGTGACCCGAGTCGACGAGCTAGAACACAGTTGGAGACACAGTTGGAGACGTTCACACACATATTTGAGTTTGGGCGCCAAGAGAAGTGCGAACTGGGAACTGTTTTTGCAGAAAGTGAAACTTTGTGTTTGCTTGTGCAAACACAAGCATAAGCTGCCCTCTGTGACAAAGAACAAAAGACGAGATGCCAGAATGCCGCCTGAATGTTTGTGGCAGTTTTTGTTTGTACGTGACTATGCACTCTGCTCATGAAAGAACAGACTAGACAACATAATCAGTCTATTTAGACGCTTTCAGTTAGTAGGGTTCACTTCGAACACAAAAGCCTTGTGTACCAGCACAGTGTGCAAAATACTTCTGTAACACTCAAAACAATCTGTGGCACTGAAATAATAGTAAAACTATAATAATGACAGACTCCAGAAAGATGGTATTACCCTTGACCAAAGGCAAAAGGACAGTCATTCCTTCTGAATTTATTATGCTTGCTTCAAACTGTTCTAGGACCAGGTCAAGGACTCTCTATCCTATTATACCGATTAGACTCAATTCCAGCTGTCCTGAGCTCTGTAATGTTATCTCGACATGGCCAAATCTCATTTTAAACCTGTCTTGCTAAGCCAAATAAAATCAGATGTGCTTGTGGTTGTCCAGAATTCCAAGTAAAACATTAAACATGACAGATGTGTCTTTCCATCATTGTACCGTATGTTTTTGTACGGTCCCACCAGCCTCTTTAGAATGACCCCGAAATGAAGCTTTGACCTGGGTAATCAGGGCCAATAGGATCAAATTCTCAGCGTTTTGTCGTTCTCTATGCTGATATGATAAAGGACATTTGTTAGACATCTGCTGACCTCAGGCTGGGACAAAAAGCAGCCCGGCACTCTCAGTATGCTGGCAATACAATTCAATTACGTAGAGAAAAAAAAAGTTACTGAAGCATTGAGATGGCTGCAGACATAAAAATGTTGAAATCAGAGAGACCCATGCAGGTTTGAAGACTTTGAAGATTTTTTAATAAATATAAAAAAAACGTATTGACCAAAGTTTTTGCTGAAGTTTTTGTGAAACTGATTATTCCCCACATTGTGATAATAAAATTAGTAATTATATTCATTCAACAATATATTTGAAACTTTAACATTTAACAGGAAAACTGCAAACCGTCAGACTAGTGTTATTGCTTATAATAGAAACAATTACAGAATATTATCAATCTTATAAAAAAAGTTATGAAAAGAAACAAAGAAATAAAATAAAAATAAAATGGAAATAAATGCATAGGCCTGGCCCATATTTAAATAAAATAAAATAATTTTTTTTTTCAATCATTGTAATTGGCATATACAGTGCATTGCAAAAGTATTCATACCCCTTCATTTTTTGTGTTTTGTTATGTTGCTGCCTTATGTTAAACTGCTTTAAATAACTTTTTCCCCACATCAATCTACACTCCATACACCATAATGGCAAAGCAAAAACAGAATTGTACATTTATTTAAAAATAAAAACTGAATTAATTACATTGCATAAGTGAGTACTTAGCTGAAGAACCTGTACATCCTCAAGTCTTTTTGGGTATGATGCGACAAGCTTTGCACATCAGCATTTGGCAATTATCTGCCATTCTTCTCTTCACCTCTTCACATCTCAAGCTCTGTCAGCTTGGATGGGGGTCAGACATACATTTGCGGGTTTCTTCAGAAATATTTGATTGGGTTCAGACCAAAGAATCTTGTTTCTCACAGTCTGAGGGTCCTTTAGGTGCTTTTTTTGCAAATTCAAAGTGTGTTTTCATGTGGCTTCACTGAGGAGAGGATTGAGTCTTGCCACACCACCATAAGCCTAGATCAGTGGAGTGTTACAGTGATGTTTGTCCTTCTGTAAGTTTATCCGATCTCCATTTATGATCATGGAGCTCAACCAGAATGACCATCTGTTTCTTGGTCACCAGTTTAACCAAAGCCCTTCTCCATCAGTTGATCAGTTTGGCCAGGAGGCCAGCTCTAGGAAGAGTCCTGGTTGTTTCAAACTTCTTTATTAAGGGTAATAGAGACTACATGCTTCTGTGAACCTTCAAAGCAGTAGAATGTTTTCAGAACTCTTCCCCAAGTTTTTTATTTTTAAGATGTTAAAAGCCTGCTTTTGGCTTTGCCATTATGGTGTATGGAGTATAGATTGATGTGGAGATAAAAAGTCATTTAAAACAGTTTAACATAAGGCAGCAACATAACAAAACATGATTAAGGGGTATGAATACTTTTGCAAGGCACTGTATGTTCATAATATAAACATACAATATATGTGATTGTGATGGTATGATTTTGGTATGATTGGCATGATTAATTTTTAGCACAACTTCAACATGTTTAGCATTTAGCAAGTGAGGAGACTCAGCAGCAGATGGGGGATAATGTAGCTGGCAAAGGAAAGTAAATATTGCACAGAGGGTTGCTTGAAAAAAGTTGGATGGGTGTAACGTAAGGCAGGCACAATCCTATAAAACAGCAGCTAATGTGTGGTAGAAGATGTGAAGCACACATCTGAACACCCAGTGATGCTCTACAAAATAAATTTGTGTATATTTACATGGTATATTTGCTTTCTAGAGCTGAGAAAAGTCCCGCTGCTACCTCTGGCCAGTCCCTAGCTGACCCCAGGGTACTGAAAAAAAGACTATCCTCGCTCTGTGGTTGACTCTTTATTCTTCAGTCAGACCCCAGTATGTCCCAGTGCTCCTCATCAGCATCCAGCAGCCCACACAGCCTCTCTCAGCTGGGATTTAACACACTCTCTGCTTTACCATACAATGACAATGTTTTGTTTTTTTTTCTCCTGAATGGTAACAATTGGGTGTTATAATATAGTGTGAGCACACGTTTTTGACGAAACAACCTTGCAATTCAATTACAAAGTAATTTCCCACCTAATGACTTGATGTGAGAAAAATCTAATCGAAGGTAAAATATGTCTCTTACCCTTCTCCTGTCTCTCAGTTTTTTTTTTTTTACTATTATTTCTGTTCCTTTGTTTCTCATGGTGTATCGTTGCGCGCCAACACTGGCAACCCACACAAAGCTTTTAATTTTTAATGTGCTGCCTCCTGCCTGGCCATTAAAAAAAGCTTCAGTGCATTTTCTTCATTTTTCAGTCTAAGTGCAGAAAACTCTATTGTCATTGCAGTATAACAACCACCCACACACATACACACACATATTCACTGGATTTTTCTTTATTATTCGAGGTAAGAGGCAAGAGTGGGATTTTATTGTGCCGTATACGTACTCCCCAGCTTAAACACACATTTCTATAATATATAATAATTTGTGCTCGTTAAAAATGAGCAAAAATAGGTAGGGATACTTTTTTTCTGTGATTATGTTCGCATTCACTGACACACACATACACACATAATCCACAATCAATGTTCTCTCTATGAAGCGGGCCCAAAAGAGCCTCTCGGCAAGCTGCTGCTTATACAAAAGACAAGCGCACAATATCCAGTTTAACTAGACATCAGGTGTCAAGCTCTCTCCAGCAAACCCCCAACTGAGGGAATGAAAAATGTGAACAAATCTTCCTTCCATTACTTCAGAAACACCCAAGAGAGGGTGTTGCAGCACAAAATCAATGTGTAAGCGGCAAAAACAAATCCAAATTCAAAGCCACCAGAGAGAAAGAACACGACTGAAAACTAGATAACGGCAAGCGACAAATTTAACTGCAGAAGAAATATTTTGAAAAACAAAAGAGATGGACACATCTCACAAATTCAGAAATGGACTTTCACTGTTGTTTGTTTTCATGCTAATGGCCTAAAACAGTTCTGTAAATACAATACTTCCTCTCTTTCCCCTCCCCTGAGCCCACTGACTTTTAACAGACCCCCTTAAGCGTGCGGTGAGTTTAGTGGGGGGTAATTGAGAATGAATGGGGGAAAGTCACGTGAGAGAAGCCAATGCCTCCATCGCAATAACATTGCAATATGTGTTCGCTAATCAGTCTGAATGAACAACATAATGATTTTTCTATGGAGTTGCACAAAAACACTCTTTTTGAAGATAATTTTTATAAGTGTACACTACCAGTAAAAAGTTTTTGAACAGTAAGATTTTTTTTTTTTTTTAAGGGGTCATCAGATGCCCATTTTCCACAAGTTGATATGATTCTTTAGGGTCTTAATGAAAAGTCTATAATATACTTTAATATACTATAATATACCTTGCCAAAATCAGCTCTGCAAAAATCATCTCATTCCGGTGGAGGCTGCTTTAAATGCAAATGAGCTCTGCTTGCCCCACCCCTCTCTTCTCTCTGTGGATTGACGAGCCTGTTTACTTTAGCTGCGTTTTGCTGCTAAACTTGCTAACTAGCACATTATTAGGAAAGTCGATCACAAAGATTCATTAAAAAACCCTTACACTGGATCGCGAATGATTCGTGCGAACACACACACACACATATATATATATAGATATTCTTGTCTAACTTACATCCCTGCTCCGGCATTGAAACAAAGAGGGCAGACTGTGACAGCTGGTTTGTGGTAAGACGCTCAAGTCAATCAACTATGGTGGGAGCGGCCTCTGGTGGGATGCCGTCACACCAACAGGCATCTGAAAATGGCTAGATTTGAAAAAGGGAATATTATTTTTACAGATCAATTAAAAACCACTGCATGGATTTTTATCATTATAGGGTAGATTTGTACATACGCTGCTAACACACATTAATGTTCAAACAACATGAAAAAGTGAACTTAGCTGTTTCGATGCTGGAGCAGGGATGTAAATTAGACAAGAATATCTCCGATTGAGTGATTGAGGTGTTGTGTTACTGGATGTAACAATGAACACAGTGGTCGTCATTTACTCCCGACATCTGAGCCGCTGAAGATGCAGTGGATTACGTTTGTTCGTGAAGGGAATGCACCTCCCGATCTACATATATCCGTCTATGTTCGCGTGAATCATTCGTGATCCAGCTTCACTTACAGCAGAAATGAGTATAAGCGTTTTTTTATGAATCTTTGCGATCGCCTTTCCTTATAACGTGGTCGTTAGGAAGTTTAGCGGCTAAATGCGGCTAATGTAAACAAGATCGTCTTTCCACAGAGAGAAGAGAGGGGCGGGGTGAGCAGAGCTCATTTGCATTTAAAGGAACAACTCCTTAGAATGAGATGATTTTTGCAGAGCTGATTTTGGCAAGGTAAAAAGGGTGTTGTTTTACAAAACCACTGAGAATTTTTAATCAAAGTATATTAGAGACCTTTCATTAAGACCCTAAAGAATCATATCAACTTGCGGAAAATGGGCATCCGATGACCCCTTTAAATAGATCAAAAGTGATGATAAAGACATTTATAATGTTACAAACGATTTCTATTTCAGATAAATGCTGTTCTTCTGAACTTTCTATTCATCAAAGAAACCTGAAAAAAAACTCAACTCAACTGTTTTAACATAATAATAATAAAATTATGATAGATAATATAGAAATATTTTTATTTTTATTTTTTGAGCAGCAAATTAGAAGATTAGAATGTTTTTGAAGGATCATGTGACTGGAGTAATGATGCTAAAAATTCAGCTTTGAAATCACAGGAATAAATTACAATTTAAAATATATTTAAATAGAAAACAGTTATTTTAAATAGTAAAAAATATTGCAAAATTGTACCATCTTTGCTGTACTTGTAGGTTTGATGAGCAGAAGAAACTTTTAAAAAAAGAAACATTAAAAAAATCTTACTGTCCAAAAACTTTTGACTGGTAGTGTATATGTAGATGCCATAGTACTTAATACGTTTAAGAAATTGAAAACACACTCAACATATATTCAGGTTGTTTTTGAATACATTCAAATATACAGACAAAAAAAGTTTGTCATTGACCCATTTACAAATACTTATTTTATACAGTGTTTAAAATAAAAGACTCACCTGAATAACTTCCGACAAAGGGTAAGATGTGCACAGCAGATGGTGGTGATTGCTTGAAAACAGCCCTTAACAATAACTAATGGCTACCTGTGGACAGAACGTTTTTTTTAAAAAAGGGCTGCACACTCTCTCTGCGTGTTTGGACGTGGCCTTGAGGAAGAGAACACACACATATGGTGTTGACCATCACGCTCCGCAGCGACAGACGGAGCAGACTCATTACCGAACAAGACGACAGGCAGCGTGTCGGAGGGGAGGTTTCAGACAGAGGAGCAGGACTGCTGTGTGGAAAGAATACGAAGGATGGACAGTGAGTTTTTCTCCTTTGTCTTGTTCTAACACTCACTGACAGCTAAACATGGTGACAAAGACCTTTGACTAATGGGATGAAGTCAAAGGTTTTGTTTCGGAAGAAGTTTTTTTTTTTAAAATAACAGCTGCACATTTATGGTTTGGTTTTGGTTTAGGTAGCGCTGATTACACAACATTAAAAGCACTCACCGAATGAATAAAAACATCTGTGTTTAGCCTTAATCAATTATGTCATGATTCATCGTGAAAGGGATTCGTCTGATGCTGTAACAATGTTGTTCCATTAAACCAAGCACATCCTTATAATGCCTCTGTGGAAATTACCACAATTAGCTTAATCTCCTTGTCCCTTGTGTTGATCCCTCTCACTTAATGGCCTGGGAAAAAACGTAAACAGATCGTCTTGGAATTTACCTACTTTTGATTTTACCTACTAAAACTGCTTAAAGACATAGTTGACCCAAAAATGAATATTAATAAGGTCCTTCTGAAGCAAAGAAAAGAAAAGAAGAAATCTTAATCTCTAGCTCCCGCTAACTGTCGTACGCACGTTCAGGAGAGAGTGGTGTTCCAGCGGATTACATAGGACGTAAAAAGCAAAACAAAACACTGGTCGTGAATTAGAAGTACAAAGCAAGGATTTGTAAAGAAAATGTCAGAGGTTTTCGATATAAGCCAAAGGGAGGCTGATTTTCCTTTGCTGTAAACATAACTTGGTTCTTGTTTGGTGGATATTTTTCTTACACAAATGCATCAATTTGCTTCAGGAGGCCTTTATTAACCCCCTGGAGGCCTGTGGAGCACTTGTTATGATGGATGGATGCACTTTATTGGACTACAAAATCTCAACACCCAATCACTGCCATTATAAAGCTTGGACCCAGCACATTTTTTAATATAACTCTGATTGTATTCGTCTGAAAGCATGAAGTTATATACACCTAGAATGGCTTAAGGGTGAGTAAACCATGGGGTAATTTTCATTTTTGGGTGAACTATCCCTTTAAGTTTTTGTGGCTGAACAAGTGCATCGTCTATATCAGAGGTTTTCAAAGTTTTTTGTCAGCTGAATACCTTTTATGTAAAATATTTACTTGAAGTACTGCATAAGATTTTTAATAGTAATTTGATGAAACATTTGCATGCTTGGATGTTAAATAGATAAAATAAGTCAGTGTTTTATTTGAATTGTTTTTATTTTAAAATGATGTAAATACAGTACGGCTGCACGGCCAAAATGATGTTGTGATTAAATTTGTCACATTCTGTGACTGCAATTTGAACTGCGAATGATGACATTTTATTTTCATAAGAACATGTCTCACATTGCTGCTGAGACATTTAGATAGAAAGAACAACACTCTATTGCTAATAAAATAGTTACTTTTAAGAGCGTTTGCGCTTGGGGTCAATTTTTACACTGTAGAAAAATGTCCTTTTAAATTTACAGGGGGAAAAATGACAGCAGCCAGAAATTCAAAGTAAAAAAAAAAAAAAAATACAAATAAAACAATAAAAGAAAATTGAACACAAAACACAGTATTTTACAGTAATGTTAAACATGTGATGTTAAACCATCTGCAATTTTTCACTGTATGGTAAAGTAACTTACAGTTAACCAACAGGCTTTAATATTATAATTTGTAGAGTTTTTTGTTTGTATGTTTGTTTTCAGAAACAGTGTACAAAAACCAGTAACATTATAAGTAACAATATAAATATTCATGTCTTAAATTCTTCACTTTCAAATATTCAAACCCTCAAACTTTTATTTTGGTGGAATATTGGTGAAATGCTGTAAGTAAACTACTGTGTACAAACACATTGTGTTCCCAAATGCAAGCTGAACTTAAAACACTTGCAGATATGCAGCCTGAAGGAAGAAGCATTTACTGTGAACCAAGCTGCTCTAAAAACATGATATTATAAAGCAGCACAAATGTAAATTGAACACAGTGCAGTTCTTTACTTTGAAACATGCAGAGCAACTGACTATAAACCAATTCAGTGTTTGCAAACAGTGATGACATTTTTTTTGTGTTTTTTTTGTGCTTGTCTGGTTGCAGAAAATGACAGTTTTCAAGTGGCAGTCAATGGAAGCTATGGAATAAAAAATAAATAGGTTAATTTAAGTTTATATTTCAAAATTCTGACTTTATTCTCGTGATTCCAAGATTATGTTTCACAATTCTGATAAGAAAAATCAATGCCATTCTCTCTTTTGAGTTTATATTCCACACTTCTGACTTTTTCCCCCTCAGAATGGACAAACTCGATATTGTTGAGTCAAATCGAGTTATAAAGTCCGAAATACAAGACATAAACTTAGACTTGTATTTCGACATTTGTTTATTTTAATGTTATTCTATTTGACTCAGAACCCCAGAACTGGGAAACCCTGGTCTAGAGAAGATTGACTGCAAAGGACGAATGTTGTACTTGAGATTGTGCATGTTTATATTCTACTCATGGCTGAACCTTTAACCTGAGAGAAACTTCAGATGTTTGCATTAACAGCACTTTAAGCCCAAATGTGCAGAAACTCTCAAGGTGCTTTTGGCTTTCGAGTGCATGTTCTTAATTTTGCACACCCTTAAATCCTTGAGGTTTCAAGTCTGCGAAACACTATGTCATGTGAAGAGGCTGAATGCTTGTCTGTCAGTTATTTATCTGGATACAAATATTTATAGACAGCTGCTGGTGAAATAATCATAACAAGACATTGAGGCCTCACATACTGAACAGATTATCTTTTCAATGTGTTATTGTTACGGAGGGAATGAGGCGAGGTGCGGGCGGATCCATACGCAAGCTTTTATTGACATTAGACAGAGACATGGTCATAAACAGGCTGGGTCGAACACTGGCAAACAGGTATACAGACGGCAAGACACGTGTATTCCACGAACAGGCGAACGTAGTCCAAGGGGCGAGGCAAACGGGAAATCCAAACAGGCAGGCTTGACTCCATACGAGGGGCGAACAGAGTCCGTGACGACCACGGCGGGCAAGAATCCAATATAACAATGCTAGGGTCAAGACACGAATGACAAAACTAGATCACAAGAAATAACTAGGAAAGGGCTCCGTAATGCAGCTAACACAAGACGAGTGCTAAACACTTTACAATACTTGGCCCAGAATAGCGGGAAGGGCCTCGTATTTATACCGTTTGTGATTGGCTGCAGCTGTGAACATGTAATCAGCGCAATGGTTGATGGGGAATGTAGTCCGGGGTGTGGCGCAACAGTTTGTGTAATGTGAATGGCAAGGCGACCTCTGGTGGTGAGCAGACTGGCGTTCAGGACCAGATTCATGACAGTTATACTCTGCTTAACAGCTTTGATAGGCACACTGTATAACAAAATAAATAAAAACGTCTTCTGTGGCTGAATGTGCTAAATCCCTATTACTTTTTTAAGTCTGTTTTCTTACATTATTAATGTTTTTACTAAGGAAGTGAAAGAACACTGACAAACTCACTTGAGTAAAACAATATGACAACCAGCCTAAGTTTATCAAATTTGAAAAATTCTGCAATGTTACATTTATACGGTATGCATAAGCATGATAAGCATGTCTAACGAAGCCATTACTCTCACTGCCCTTCATACACTGACAACAGAACACAAGCTGCTCACAAAAGAGATCACACATTTAATTGGGGTAAAGTGACAAATGTGTGCCTCTTTAAAACTCCTGATGTTTTTTTTGGATGTTTCCAACAACTAAAATCCATAGGAATCTTGCCATGTCATTCAACATTTTTCAAAAATTGAACAAAGACAATAACTGTTATTGTTACAATAATTGTTGTTTCTTTACAGTTAATTTTACATGCTTGTGACTAAAAAACTGGCAATTTTTTTACATTCGCTATTTCTCTTGTTGGATTTTTGCTCTATTATAAACATCATGATACATTAGTACATTAGTAGTTTCCTTTTCAGAGAAATATGAGAGGAAATAAATGTCAAAGATGTCACATATGGAAGGCACGAGAAGCCTTTAATCTCATTTCAAGTCCGATTAGAAGTGCAACTGCAACATGCTGAGAATGATTCAAATAAATTCCATTTAGCCCATTTACATATTGTTTAGCATGGCACTAAAACTAGCTAAGTTTATGTAAATTGAATCAGTCCAATTAGCATCCATTTAGGAGAGCTATTTTTGTCCAACAGTTTTTTTTTCCCTCTGTTCATTTGTCACCATGGTAACATCATTTACTTAGGTGAACTAAATAATGCCCTGTACTTTTGCACTGCAATAGTAAGCTCTGAATTTCCCCTCTTGTCTGACTGAAATGTGCACTGAGATTTTCAGACAATCTATGGATCTACATATAATCCAGTTAAAAATGGGTATAATGCATAATAAAAAAAAGCCTCTAGTCCCTGCTGGTGCCTTATGTACACTACCATCTAAATACAAAATCTTTCTACTGGACAGTCATTCAAAACTAGTGTATTGTGAAAATGACTGTTGAAAGTGACTGTTTTTAATTAGTCTAAATTAGAATTTAATTAGAGTTTAGTTAGTAAAGACTGCATTTAAATAGATTTAACAACCTAATACAGTTTATTGTATGTTTTATTGCAAATTACATTGTATTCTAACTATAAAATGCATAATTAAAATCAAGAAACAGAGTTCAAATAATTGCAAATACGGCGATAACGACCGGATTAAAGGAAATAAAAAAAACTGAAGGTCGATGACAGACGAAAAAGATTAATTAAAAACAGAAGAAACTAAATGATCACAATACTGAGCTTTACAAATAAAACTGAAGTCACACAAGAGACAGGTGTGAATGGAGTGCTGAAATGAGAAATACAGGAGAAGCGAGGTGTCGCGGTTGCCCTGTGGGTGTGACATGAAATCAGCGGAGCTGTCAAACTCATATCTCAGATGTAAATAACTCCAGTTAGACTTAAAAACAGGAGAAGCAGCAGAACAGTCTTGTGTGGCTCAGGTGCTTTGAAAATCCAATTTGAGCGCCGAGCACATGGAAATGTGAAAAGCGGGCTTTGATTGAGATAAGGGTACATTGAATTTACACGGCCGTCTATTTTTCCTCTGTTCACACCATAACAGGGTTCACATGCAGAGAAAAACACTCAATACCACATGCTGGGGGTAATTGAGTGCTTTAAAGGCTCTCTGGAACTCACTGGTAAACTAGCACTAATATTGTTCATCTATCTATCTATGTATCTATCTATCTATCTTGTATACTGGTTCAATTAATGGTTTCAGAAGAATCAATTTTTCAGACTATTATTTCATGTCAGATTATACAGGGTTAATATTAATACTGAAGACTAAAAATGCTCATCTGGACTGCTGGACAGTAAATATCAATATGTATTCTAAGTACAGAAACAGCACTCTAAGGGAAAAAGCTTTGTTATGAACTTCCATTAATGTGATTTGTGATCAAAAGACACTTTGATAAGAAAACATCTGCTGAAAACATAAATCCAAACAAAACAATGGGATCCCTAGGAGCCATGAGACAATAAACAATAAAGCAATAAAGCATCTAGATCTACTAATCATGCTACTGTTTTTACGGATCCAAACTATAAATCTGGATGGGGAAAGATTTCAACCTGTGTATAATTGCAAGGTCAGACCAGAGACTGGTAACACTGATGCAGTCATGTATCAGGTATAGCCTAGCAGACAAAGACACTCCGTTGAAACATTGCGTTATCAGGAAGAGAAGACAGAATTATGTCTTCAGGTCAGGACAGTTGGACATGAGTGTGACCTCCTCACCCTCCATGTCCTCCATTCTAATTACTATAAGCACACTGTCAGATTCTGACAGAGATTTGAGAAAAACAAATTAAACCTGCATGCCATCAAGACATCTTGATTAAAAGTTGCTCATTCATTATTTAAAACACAGAAGATGATGCTTTGTTTCTTAAACAGGTGACCTTTGCATGCATAACCTTTCACATGCTGATGAATTCCTCCATAAACTCCCATAAGTCTGTTAACTAGCTCTCTGTATTCACACCTTTTTGATCAATATGTCAGTTCAGTCACCCTTTATTTGGATGGTAATTTGAAATGCCTCACAGTACCTGCTGAAAGAAGAAATCCACAGAACAACACTTAACTGCCAGTACGGCAAGTTTTCTTAAAATGTTTGAAATGGTCCTTTGCATTTCTGTTTAGCCTGCTTTTATATTTTACAGACATGAGTAAAGTATCTTTTCCTTTTTTTTTTTTTCTATACCTATCCACCTCATTTTTCCCATAAGAGCGGGCGTGGCCATTTATTAATTTTATGGGTCTGGCTTCCTGTCTCATTTGCGTCCAGCTATTTTTAGCTGTACAAAACAGCTCATTTGCTGCTTGATATTGCAAACTGGTGTGTCTTACCATATTATTTTAACATATTATCCTAATTATGAACACAAATGCAGTGCAAACAGTTTTACTGTTTACTGCACATTTTTATTCTTCTCATTATTTCCCTATAGTGGCTAATAAACAGGAAGTTTTGCCCATAAGCTTACTTCCGCGTTGAAGAATAAGGTGGGTTATGTTTTTTTTATATGTTTACCTAGAAAAATACACTACTAAAAGTTGGGTGTCAGTAAGATTTACAGTACGTGTACTCACATGTACTTACCTAAGAAAGTACTGGTAATATAAGGTAACCACATGGGGTAGGGTTAAGTTTAGGGGTAGGTTCAGAGTTAGTACCTAGTTACTACCTAGTAATTGTAATTACATAGTATATACATAAGGAACAGGACTGTAAAATGTAGTGCTAATTTAATGAATTTTTCTGTTAATCAAAGAATCCTAAAAAAAATTGTATCATGGTTTTCACCAATATATTAAGCAGCACAACCATTTACAATAATAAGTTATAATAATGTTTTTTGAGCAACAAATCTTCATATTAGAATCATTTTTGAAGGATCATGTGACACTAAAGACTCAAGTAATGGCTTGCTGAAAATTCAGCTGCCATGACATGAATAAATTACATTTTCAAAAATATTAGAATAAAAAAGAATTATTTTAAAGCGATAGTTTACCCAAAAATTTTTCTTGTCATTAATTACTCACTCTTATCTTGCTCCAAACCTGTAAGACCCTCGTTTATCTTTGAAACACAAATTAAGATATTTTTGATGAAATTCAAGAGCTTTCTGACTGAGAAGTTCAAGACCCAGAAAGGTAGTTAGGACATCATTAAAATAGTCCATGTGACATCAGTGGTTCAACCATAATGTTATGAAGCTACGATAATACTTTTTTGTGCGCAAAGAAAACAAAAATAATAATAATAATAATAACTGTACTCAACAATTTCTTCTTTTGTGTGTCAGTCTCTGCCGCGTATTCCCGACCCCATTTAATACACATTTACAGGCCTAGCGAATCAAACCTGGTCTAATTTGACCGCAGCTGCAAAGCATGCTGGGTAACCAGCAGTGCCACAACTTCTCCTTTTGTGCTCCACAGAAGAAAGAAATTTATACAGGTTTGAATCGACAGAAGGATGAGTAAATGATGACTAAATTGGAAGATCTCTCTCTAAGTATCACAGGGTCTTTACAAACAAATTGACTGAACATACAAATAGCAAAACTCATGTCATTGAAGCTCACGTCTCACTGAAAGAAGCGTTTTTTCTATTTATGATTGTGCATCTTTCACATTGACACATCTAAGAGAACCATCACATCCCCTACAATCACCATCACAACAGCTGGATATCGAACACTTAATAAAACCCTTACACGGCCAAGCTCAAATGTCACTGTGTTGAGCTGAGCCCATCGATATTTTCATCCTGACCTTTAGCGGTGTTTACCTACCCAGGACATCCTG
This sequence comes from Cirrhinus mrigala, assembly GCA_036247105.1. Classification (NCBI taxonomy): domain Eukaryota; kingdom Metazoa; phylum Chordata; class Actinopteri; order Cypriniformes; family Cyprinidae; genus Cirrhinus; species Cirrhinus mrigala. Next base: position 16,714,251 of record CM070015.1, read on the forward strand.
GGCTGGCTAATCTAATAGCACACAGTGGAGGTGGCAGGAGAGAAGACTGACCGCTGAGTGCTTGCTTTAGTTTCGGGCAACAGCACAGATTAATGCTTCGGGGTATCTGCCATTGGGATTCACACAGGATATTTAAAAGTCAAACAATATATGCAACTACATTGACTTCCAGGTAAAGATTAAGTGATTTATTATTAAATATACTGAATGACATCACAGAAATATTTTATTTACTCTACAACCTAATTAGTAAGGTTCAAGCATCACTTCGCCAATGCCAAAATTGTCAGTGATACAACTAAAATGGCCATTATTACAAAAATCCACTTTAAAACTAAAAGACTTGCAATGCTGTAGTTGAAAAACAGGCTCATTACGTCTCATCTCACCTTCCACTTTAATGAGAAACCTAAGCTTGTCTTTTACATTTTTTGACAGTTCTGTGGACAAACTTTCAAGTAAAGGGTGCTGTTGCATAAACGCAGGTCTTAAGTTGTACACAGTTTTGACAGGCAGCTCTTAAAGGAGTAGTTCACTTCCAGAACAAAAATATACAGATAATGTACTCACCAGCTTCGTCATTGAAATGTTCATGTCTTTCTTTCTTCACTTGTAAAGAAATTATGTTTTTTGAGGAAAACATTTCAGCAACGTTCTCCATATAGTGGACTTCTATGGTGCCCCTGAGTTGAAGCATCCAAAATGCAGTTTCAATACAGCTTCAAAGGGCTCTAAATGAACCTAGCCATGGAAGAAGGGTCTTATCTAGTGAAATGATCGGTCAGGAGAAAATGAGATGGGAATTTTTATATATACTCTAACTGTATTGACCCGGATTACACAGAGTATGCATGCGCATCACAGAGCTAGACAAGATGAGCATTTGAGGTTAAAAAGTATCTACTTTAGTATCTACAAATAATTTGTATTTTTTTTAGAACATGACAGATTGTTTCGCTAGATAAGACCCTTATTCCTTGGCTGGGATAATTTAGAGCCTTTTAAAGCTGCATTTTATTTTTCGTGGGCACCATAGAAGTCCACTATATGGAGAGAAATTCTAAAAAAAAAAATCCTGGAATGTTTTCCTCAAAAATGTTTTCTTCAGTCAAAAGACTGAAGAAAGAAAGACAAACATCTTCGATGACAACGGGGTGAGTCTGTAAATTTTTGTTCTGGAAGTGAAACACTTCTTCAACCATTGTGTTTAGCAGCCATCTGTGAAAAAAAAAACAATTGTTCAGAGTATGAACAGTACAGCTTTAAAACTATGGTTCTTTGTCTTTTGACAATAGAAAGTGCCTGGGGTGTGTGTACTTCATAATTAAGATGTAACATTTGTTAAGAACTACCGCTGTACTGTGCATACATACTGAGTCACACCAGCAACTAAATAACCACAGAAAATTCCCACATGGGTAAAATTGTAAAATACCAGAATCTGAACTGCAGGATTTTGAGACAGCTTACATTTTGTAGCAGGGTATAAACCAGGATTTCTGAACTTTTTTTCTTTTTTAACCAAAGACCTGTTTCATAACCCCACACTGCAACACAGACTCTAGCAAAAACCATTGCAAATCCCCACACTGACAGTCAACTCTGCAGTCCTGCATTCTCTTTACAGCTTTTAATTTAATTTGTTCAGAAGCACCCATTCATTTAAGAACGCAACATGTAACTGTCTTCATGAGTTATCACTGTATCATTCTCTAAACCGATTTGTTCAGAAACACCAATTTATTCAGGAATAAAAAACAAGACGCCTGCACAAGTTCACACAATTCGTGCCCCTAAATTGTATTTAAGATAACTGATCTCAGATACTTTTATGAGTGAATTGTTGAATCAATCACTAAACTGATTTGTTCAAACACAGTGATTTATTTAGGAATGAAACACCCATGTGCTGCCCGGAGACGCATATCATTTTATTCCCTGACTTCATTTAGAATTATTGTCTTTGGTGGAGTAAAAATAAATATAATAACTGGAAACGTGTTTTTAAAATGTGACTTAAAGTTATCCATGTTTATTGAACTGTTGTAGGCCTTTAAAGCAGTATCATACTCTCCTTGATCCTACAGGAGAAAAATAACACCACTCTTGCTAGTGATATTCCTTAAAAAATTTTGCTAAGTATTTTTTTCTTTGTGTTCGGATAGCCTTATTTTATTATTATTATTATTGTTGTTGTTTTTATTTATTTATTAATTTATTTGTCCTGATTTAAAATTTTGCTTTAAATACTACACCAATAATTTGGTCCAAGTTTTATTTTATTTCATTTTATTTTATTTGCCTATTTTCTCATTTTCAAATTATTTAGTTTTAAATACTGAAATGTTATGATTCATTTTACTGAAATGTTATGATTCATGTTATGATTCACTGACCGGTTTGGTCCATTTTATTGATAGATTGACTGATTGATTGATTAATTGATTGATTATTTGCCTAATGTTTCAGTTTCAAATAAATTTTAAGTTAAAAACTGCAATGTTATGCTTCATTTTGCACCTCACCGGTTTGGTCCAAGTTTTATTTTATTTTATTTTTATTTTTATTTTATTTGCCTATTTTCTAAAAAAAAAAAAAATGTTTACTTTAAATACTGGAATATTATGATCATTATTATTATCATTTCGCAGCTGACTGGTTTGGTTCAAGGCTTTATTTTATTTTATTTTATTTATTTATTTATTTTTTTTTTATTTTATTTTTTTTTGATTATTTGCCTATTTTCTAATTTTCAAATAAATTTCGCTTTAAATACTGGAATGTTATGATTCATTTTGAGGCTGACCGGCTTAGTCCAAGGCCTATTATTATTATTATTTTATTTTATTATTTTTTCTCCTGATTATTTGCCTATTTTCTCATTTTCAAATAAATTTTAAGTTAAATACTGGAATGTTATGCTTCATTTCGCAGCTCACCAGCATGGTCCAAGTTTTATTGTATTTTATTTTATTTGCCTATTTTCTAATTAAAAAAAAAAATGTTTACTTTAAATACTGGAATGTTATGATTCATTTCGCTGCTGACTGGTTTGGTCCAAGGCTTTATTTTATTTTATTTTATTTTATTTTATTTATTTATTTATTTATTTATTTTTTTATTATTTGCCTATTTTCTAATTTTCAAATAAATTTCGCTTTAAATACTGGAATGTTATGATTCATTTTGAGGCTGACCGGCTTGGTCCAAGGCCTATTATTATTATTTTATTATTTTTTCTCATGATTATTTGTCTATTTTCTCATTTTCAAATACATTTTACTTTAAATACTGGAATGTTATGATTCATTTCACAGCTGACCTATTTGGTCAGTTTTGTTTTTTGTTTTGTTTTGTTTTGTTTTGTTTTTGTTTTATTTTATTATTTTCTACTTTCCAAATAAATTTCGCTTTAAACACTGGAATACTTTTTTTTTTTTTTTTTTAAATATCTACAGAACATGACAGAAATAACCCAGGCTGCTGACAGCTATTTGTGATGAAAGAGTAAACCTCCTTTACATTAGCGGCGTTAAAGTACTCCTCACCTATAGCTTTAGAGAAGCAGACCAGAAGGTCCATGCGGTAAACCATAAATCCAGCCAGTTGGATAGATGAATGAACTTTGATCTAAGTCAAATCTGAGAGGATAAACACAGCAGTGTAACACATCATATTGTGAATGAATGTGACGTGAGGTTAATGTAAAGCTGTGGGGTTTTCTGGCATCTCCACTACGGACGGCTCAGCCAGTCTGACATGACGCGCTCGTTGGCCGTCTCCTCGTAATCTTCCCAAGAGTCTCGAGGCTGCTTTGATGAAGCAGCAGCACATAAAAAGACCCTGGCATAGGGTGTCTTAAGAGCTTTTTCAACAACCTCTAAGGCCTCACCCTAACTTATTTATATTCTATTGATGTGACTTACGTTTTCAGGGCACAATCTGGAATAGTGACAACTGGCAGGGAACGGTGGTGAATGGATTAACAAAGACCTTCAAACAACAACGCTACACAGATGTGTCCACTTACGCTGCTTTTATTGTGTATTAGAAAACTGCTTTCAGAAGTAAAAGTAATACGAGTGTGTCAGAAGGGCTGTTGTGCTACTTTAGAACAGAGACTCGAAAATATTAAAGCTGCAAAAAGACATTGATGACCACTGACACAGAAGTGTCATTAAACACCGGAAAATTAACAGGGATATTTTGAAATGAATAATTTATATCCCTGTACGCACGCACACAAGACGCTGTTTTTCTTCACTCGCTGACATTTGGGTTGTGTGCTGAGTATTGTCTCCTCTAATTTCCAATTCAGAATGACTCTCTCTCTTTCCCCCATGGTTTTCTCCTCATTAAGCAAACACTAGGATCTGTATCAGCTGCCATCTTGATTTCTCATGGATAAATCTTTTGTTTTCCCGCAGAGCCTCCTCCGCCACTGACATTTCATCAGGTGTCTTCATCCTGAAGCAATCTCGCCGTGTTAACCGAACGTTTAAAATCTGTGAAAAGGTTTCACAACATTTCTAAATGTATCGATGCTTCTGAGATGGCATGCTTTATTTTTTAATGATCATTTAGCATAGGATGGGGCTGCTGTTTAGTTTCTTCAGCAAAACAAAAATATCCAACTCTGCTTGTGATTTATTCATTTTTGCCAGTTTTCTCTGTTTATTCTTTTCCTCTCCTCGTTGACCTTTGCAGTCACTTTCCTCGCATCTCAGTTTATCGTTACCTCTGAAGCTGAAGTTGAGCTCTCCTGACGTCTCTTCGTTCTCGGTTTTAATGATGGACAGTGATAAATGATGACCAAACCGTTAAAGGAGGAGCTTCTTTCTCCTGTGGCTATAATGACCTCAACCGGCTTCGTTTCCAGACTCACTCAGCGAGATGATTAAAAAGCAGAGACCTATCAGACTAAAAGACAATGACTTCTTTTTGCTCCGGCCATGGTTCAGTGATTCCTCTCAGAAACTATGAATCATTGCCAAAGCTTATGGAGGAATGAGCACCAAAAGCTGAGTATGTGACAAATAAATCTTTTAGAGTTATTGTGGGACAACAATAATATCATAAAAAGGGATTCGGTCCAGTGATTCACTTAGTTCAGACCATTCTTCAACATTTTAATTACAAATTCAAATTCATAAAAATACATAAAGGTCACATAGAGGCATAAAAGTACCCAAAATACAGTTGGCTTCAAAAGTTAGAATTTTATGGATATTTCATGCAGTTTTTCATGACAAGATGATTTTACATTTTAATGCATTTCATACACAGAAAGACGTAAGCCAGTTGCAATGCATCAACAGAAATGTAAAGTCAGCTTCAGCACCATTTCATGCATAAAACCTGTTTTGAAAAGAAGTGCAGACTTTAATATTCATGAAATGCAACTGGCTTTTGTCTTCCTGTATATGAAATGCATCAAGGCGGCAAGACACTAAACACTGTTTTCAAGCACTGGTCAATTTTGAGATTCCAGGCTATTTTGCTTTCGTAACATGTCTTCTTTCGGACTAGTGGAAAGAAAGCATCCAAAATACAAATGTAAGTGCTTATTTTATTACAGTTTATTTGTGACTGTAGATTTCAAGTGCAATAGATATCTTTAAAGACCATTTTTGTCAAAATTAGTTTTTTTTCTTCCTGCACTGAGCCAAAAGCTTCAGTAGAAATTGCAGTTTTATTCCTATTTATATTCATAAGATAATTTTTTAAAATTTATTTTAGTTAACCTTTTTATCCTGTTCACCTGTGACATCTTACTTTAAAGCATATGTGCATTACATCATTAAATACTACATTTTGCATCATGTAATTAAATTGGTCCATAAAATACATTTGGCCCGCTACTGCACACACTATCATAATTTTGAAATTACTTATATGTGTTAAAAAAGATTTCGACATATACTTCAAGGAGCTGACACAATCAGCTGAACCAGCCATACTTAAATCTATGTTTTCTGAATCTCTTGTACTGAACAGACTGTTTTACAGTATCCTACAGTACAGTATTGCATTAACAAGTAACTGTAGGCTAAGTGCCTTTCTCAAGGGCAAAGCACTGGTGAAGAGATAAAAGGTCAAACCAGTGTCTTTTGTGTTAAAGGAGAAGACCACTTCCAGAACTTTCTTCAGTCAGAAAGAAATTCGTGTTTTTTGAGCAAAACATTTCAGCGTTTTTCTCCATATAATGGACGGATATGGTGCCCCGATTTTGAACTTCCAAAATGCAGTTTAAATGCGGCTTCAAACGAAAATGCGGTTGTAAACGATCCCAGTTGAGGAAGAAGGGTCTTATCTTGCGAAACGATCGGTTATTTTCATAAAAATAATACAATTTATATAATTTTTAACTGCATTTGGGATCATTTGAAGCCACATTTAAACTGCATTTTGAAAGTTCAAACTCGGGGCACCATATCAGTCCATTATATGGAGAAAAATCCTGAAATGTTTCCCTCAAAAAACATAATTTTTTACGACTGAAGAAAGAAAGACATGAACATCTTGGATGACAAGGGGGTGAGTACATTATCTCTACATTTTTGCTCTGGAAGTGGACTTCTACTTTAACAATCTTTTTAACCACTAGACCTTATAGCTCTTCCACAATAGTCAACAAGCAAAACTCTTTTTACTGTTGAATAATTTTCTAAATTAGACATTTTAAAACTGGTTAAATTCATTGCATGAGAACAACACAACAAACACTAAATTTCCTTTATGTTAACAGGATTTTCTCTTAGATTAAATACAGAGAAACACAACCTTTTTTAAGACTGTCTTATATATTGTCTGGTAAAACTGCTTTAACATCACTGAGGTCTAATAAATCAGTTTATCACTGCAGATTGTTCCAGTCACAGAGCAGCACATTAATAAAATCCCCAATTAAGTGTGCCACAGCGTAAACGACACTTTATGATAAATCGTCATTGGCGTTGTTTTTAAAATATGATCCAAATGACTACATCAGTGTCAGCCCATATTAGTTCGGGATGAACTTAATGTTGATTTAAAAAATGATTAAGCCTTCATGTCCATATACATGTCCATCTCCTCAGAGGAGGCGAGGGAGGCAGTGTCACCTCAAAAAAATGTATTAGAAAAAAATTCATAGTACAAAAATATGACATAAAAAGGTATATAAATCACTTGTTTTTCTAAAGTAAAAACAGCGGTGTCCATGTCTTTCTCGCCTCCCCTGAGCCCACTGAGTTTTAACAGAATCCTAAAGCATGCCGTGAGTTTGTTGGGGAGGTAATTGAAAATGAATGGTGGAAAATCACATGAGAGGAGGCAATGCCTCGATCGCGATATGATTGTATATGACTGGTTATGATCGGCTGTGACTGGTTCATGCGATAAATCTGTTTCTGCACGTTTCACGTTTGCGAATCAGTCTGAATGAGCACTATAATTGCCGTTTGACCAAAATAAGAGGGATCATACAAAATGCATGTTATTGTTTATTTAGTACTGACCTGAATAAGATATTTCACATAAATGATGTTTACATATAGTCCACAAAGAAAAAATAATAGTTGAATTTATAAAAATGACCCGGTTCACCCCTAAGTTCAAACTTTCACTGATGCTTCAGAAGGAAACCCAGGGCCAGGGGGTGAAAACTTTTGAACAGAATGAGGATGTGTACATTTTTTTTTTATTATTTTGCCTAAATATTACATTCTTTTACATTTAGTACTGTCCTTAAGAAGCTACAGAAGAAACATAAATGTTTTGCAAAAGACTAAATAAATTGAATTTACCCTGATATTCAGTGAGCATTTGAACGTTCTGTAATAGTTGCATATGAGTCCCTCAGTTGTCCTCACTGTGAAAAGATGGACCTCAAAATCATACAGTAATTGCTGGAAAGGGTTCATATACACAAAAATGCTGGAAAACCAAAAGAATTTGTGGGACCTGAAGGATTTTTCTGAACAACAGCAGGCAGTTTAACTGGGCAAACAAGGGACTCATGAACAACTTTCACTAAACAAAACAAAAAAAAAAAAAAAACACAGCTGTGGATCATTCAGGTAACAACACAGTATTAAGAATCAAGTGTATGCAAACTTTTGAACAGGGTCATTTTTAGAAATGTAACTATTATTTTCTCTTGTGGACTATATGTAAACATCTTTTAAGTGAACTATCTTACTCAGGTCAGTACTAAATAAACAATAACATGCATTTTGTATGATCCCTCTTATTTTGGTAAAATAACATTTTTAATTATTCTGAAAGGGGGGTGTAAACTTTTGACATCAATTGTATATAATTGTTTAAACAAAATATATTGTTTACATTGTTATTTTTTATTGTTATTATTATTTTGGAATAAAATTAATAAATGTAAAATCCTTAAAAACACTGATAAGATTTACAGCACTGTACGCCACTGATAAGCACAAAATGTGTCTCGCCAAGGCTACACTTACATGATTAAAGAAACAGGAAAAACAGCAATGTTGTGAAATATTATTACAATTTGAAATAACTGCGTTCTTTTGGAACACATTTCAAATTGTAATTTATTCCTGTGATGCAAAGCTGAATTTTCACCAGCCTTTACTTCAGTCTTCAGTGTCACATGATCCTTCAGAAATCATTCAGATATGCTGATTTGCTGCTCAAGACACATTTTCTATTATCAGTAATGTTAAAAACAGTTGTCCTGCTGGTTAATATTTTTGTGGAAACTGTGACTTATTTTTTCAGGATTCTCTGATGAATAGAAAGTTAAAAAAAGAAGCAAATTAACTTGAAAAAGAAATCTGTTGAAACATTACAAATGTTTTTGTTGTCACTCGATCTAGTGACAATTGAATCCATTCTTGCTGAATAAATCTACTTGCCCCAAACTATTGAATAGTGTATATATACACAACGGCTAGGTAATGTGCATTGATTCTGATCCTAAACAGATAAACTAGCTCAGAAAGCCCCTTTCATTTGTGTTTTATCTTATCAGATTCAGCTGTAAAAATGCTTGGGCCTAATTTGTATTTTTGTATAAGAGACAGAGAGAAAGTGTGCAACAGAGTGAGTGTTAGAGAGAGAGACAAAGAGAGTGAATGATGGTAATTAAACCCAGGCTGCATTAGTAATAACATGTGTCCTCCAGACCTGCCATTGTTGCTTTATTAGTTAATGACTCTTGAACACTGTAGGATGTTGATGCCACAGCAGGTGCAATGATATCACAGTTAGGGAGGGAAAATAAACAGGGCTCTCATGTACCTGAGGGATTTCATGGACATTAAATCAGTGATAATATTCACAGGATTGTGCTGGGTTTACGAAACAGAAATATATTGCTTGTGGACTTTTTCTCATGCTCATGGGTTGGAATATAAAGGCTGGCTCGCTTCTGAAGTACAGTATATATATTACATCCTCGACCTGCAACAGAATTAATGCTAATCTGTTTACTGACATAAAAGGACTCGACAAGAATAAAGCCGCCTGATTTGTTGATGCTTATCATGAAACGCTTCAATCAGAGCTTGTTACCGAGTTTGTCTGCGCTAACAAGCCAAATGCGAGTTGAAGGCTTTGAATAATCTGCTTCATTTCACTTAAATCACACAGCGGCCCACGTCTTCAATATTGAATCTGTTCTACGTAGTTCATTCTGCAGACTGATGAGATGGCATGGTTTTATTCCTACTATCTCCATTCAATCTTTTTGACTGTAATAGAGAATGCGTACGTCTCATCGAAAGGGAGAAAGAGTAGGCGATGGAAAGCAGGAGGCAAGAGAGTGCACTTTCCATCAGGTCCGTCCCAAGCAGGCAATTTGGGGCCCATTTCAGAGGTCTAATGGGAGATGGGCACTGATGGACAGCTCGTGTGGGTTACTTATTAATCCAGAAGAGGCAATTGGAGAACCTCCATCGACCTGCAGTAAATTAAATAAGGCCTCTCCAGAAATGGCATTATTCTCGCTGCTCCCGTTCCCAAGTCTCCCTCTCTCTCTTTCTTTCTCTCTAATCCCCTCCTTCCATTTTGATTAAATGAAATACAAAGGGAGATCTGAGCACTGGGAACTGATATTAATCACCCCCTACATTCCAGAGGAAAACTCATATCCAGAGATTGATAGGACGAAACCGATATATTAATCACGAGAGGCAGATCTGCTATTTATTTTATGCCCCCAGTCCTGTTTGAAGAAAAACAGTGGGCAAGTGGACTGTGGAGGTTTAATATTCATTAAAGGTCTGTTGCACTTCAGAGAAGATAATTAATGGACGGCTGAGGACCTTGTGTGCTGGCCCAATTTTGGCCCAATGTAGCGTTTGAATATTTTTAACTTTGTATCTACGGTGTAACATAGGCAGAGTTTGGGAAGAGTCAAACATGGTGTGTAGTGATTAAATATCTGAGCTGGCAAAGCAAAGGTTACGGGTCCTAAGAGCTCACAATGCGCTGGAGACCAGCAGAAATAACCCAGTCAACCTTGGATTTGGCTTTTGAGCCCACCTTGCAGTGCAAGCTGTAAGCCGCTATGGATAGCAGCATCCATTAACTTTACAAAATTACAAAATATGCAGTGCCGCAACCTGTGAACGCTGCATTATTAACTATGCATGTCGCTTTAAAGAAAAACAGCCTGAAATGTTAACACTATTTCCACTATAACAATTATTATTACTCCTGATTAATAATAATACAAATAATTAGTTTTCATGTTTATTTATTTGATAATTATATTCACAATTAAATATCAATAATAAACAACATTAATAATAATAATAACTTAAATATTGTTAACTTAAAGATTTGTCAGTAATAATAAAATATAATAATAATAATAATAATAAGTTTTAATGCTTATTGAATTATTAAATAAATAAATAAATCATTAATTATTAAATATTAATAATAAAACAATGACAACAATAATAATATAGAATATAATCAATAATATTAACTTTGTTCACAAATAGTTTCATAATAATAACAATTAGTTTTGATTAGTGGTGGGCCGTTATCGGCGTTAACGTGCTGCGTTAACGTGAGACTCTTATCGAGCGATAAAAAAAATATCGCCGTTAATCTATTCTCAAAGTTGGGTTAGGAGCTGGGTCTATACTACGCAAGCTATGATGACTTTCACCTTGATATTTTAGCGCGGATGTATACCTAGTAGAGACGCGCTCAAGTTCACAGAGACAGAAGGCAGAAAGCGCGTCCTTTCTGCTTTAATTATAGTTTACAAAAGCGCAACGTTTCCTTGTTTTTCTGAGTGCACACACAAAAAAAACGTTGAGTCTTTAGAGATTCGAAAGATGCCTATTACTCTTATCTGTATGACCAAAAATGACGAGAAAAATTAAAGTTAAAGAGCAAAAATTAAAAATTAAGAGCAAGTGACCGCACCGGCGCCTGTCATGCAGTACCGCGCTACTATTCAGCTTCCACACTCGCACTGACACTTCAATAGCGCACATTTTTCTAGGTTAACATTAGATTGAGCGGCCATGTAAAGTTGCTACTACATACATCTTTCAGATGAAAAGCCATATGGTCGATGAATGATAGGTGAGCATTTGGATGTCCTGCTGTATTACCACATAGACCAGTCGTTAACGATCTGTCCGTCATGAACTCACTTGCTTAACCAGCCACACCAAAGCATACAGAAGGAGAGCATAAAGAGACAGGTCAACTAGAATTAAGTGTAAAATTACAATATATAGTTTATTTATATAAAAGGTATATTTGTGTATGAAGTTGGGTTTCATAGCGTTACGATTCCCGGTCCCGCCCACTCCCACTGACATTTTTTCCTGTCCCGTCCCAATCCCGTGATTATTAGTAGGTGTGTTCGACTTAACTCAGCGCTGCGCAGCTCGATCAAATTCTGACTTGAAGCAGTGCATGCCGGTTAGAAATTTTGTCCGACTTGAGGAGGCGCCGACGCCTCGTGACTGTCATGTGTGGCATCAAAGTACCGCGATAGCGATTCGAGAGCAGCCGGCTGACTCAGCCGGCGCAGTTTCTTCAGAGCGGCTGCAGGAGCTCTGATGACCACATGGCTGTTTCACGATTGGCTAGATTCACCGCATGACAACGATCACGTGTGTTTTGGGTTTATTCTAACATCCTGAAGTCCGATAATGCTGACAAATCTGTGTTTTTAGAACAGTAAAAGTGTTTTTACTGTAGTCGCAATGTTATATTTATCATAAAACACTGATAAAAGCATATATAACCCCGCTTTATTAGTATTTAAATAGTATATGTTTATGTTGATCATTATTCTTGTTCAGATGGCGCTGTATTAAGCAGTATATGAAACGTGTTTCTGTTGCTCATAAAAACGCTTTTGAAAAGTCTGTGTATATAAATATTGCATTTAATTCACTTTATCTGTGATAGTGCATGCAAACACCGCGAGAGCTTCACTAACGAGAGCAGAAAGTGTCCGACTTGACAGCTCCGTTTTCAGCTCCGCCCGCGACTGCTCTCGGCTACTCTCGTTGATCGCCGTCTGTAGCCGTAGATGAAGTCGAACACACCTAGTGATTTTGTTTCCCATCCCGCGGGAATCCCAAAAAAATGTCAGCCTCTAATACCTAGCCGAATTGCACTGTAGGGGGCGAGAACGAGTCTTCGAACCTGTGTGTATGCCTGCTGTGAAATTACCACATCAAACGTGACGTGCTCCTTCGCTTTATAGGTAGGCTACGTTATGTAATTTTAAATGACATAATTTAATTTAATTACTTAGCCTATTAATTACCACGACACCACGAATTACCACCACATTATGTTTGCTTCTTGATGATTGCTACTAGTAGTGAACTTATTCTGATTTGGAAACAGGAGATGAGCCCCTGGTCTAATGCGCCACCTGGCTTGAGAAACCTGTTCTCAAAGACTTATTTTTAGTCATTATTTGGGTAGCACACATATTCTGAATGCCTTTGGCAGAATTCAAATGAGCCATTTTAATCTAGATTAATCTAGATTAATTCCAAGATTACAGTGAGATTAATCTAGATTAAAAAAATTAATCTATGCCCACCACTAGTTTTGATACTTATTTAATTATAAAATAAAATAATTAAATAAGATATTCATTATTAAACATTAAAAATAAAACAACATCAATAGTATACTATAATATAATTAATAATATTAACTATGTTCACAAAAATGTGTCAGTAATAATAATAATAATTATTAGTTTTGATGCTTATTTATTTATTAAATAAAATATTCATTATTAAATATTAATGAAATAATGTCAATAATAATAATAATATACTATAATATAATTAATAGTATTAAGTTTGATTACAAAGATTTATAAATAATAATAGTAATAATAATAATAACAATAATCACCATAATAATCACCATTATTATTATTATTGTTATTAGTAGTAGTTTTGATGCTTATTTAATTATTAAACGCAATAATTAAATAAAATATTCATTATTAAATATTAATAATGAAATGTCAATAATAATATACCATAATATAATTAATAATATCAACTTTGATTAAAGATTTGTCAATAATAATAATAATAATAATAATAATAATAATAATAATAATAATCACCATAATAATCACCATTATTATTATTATTGTTATTAGTAGTAGTTTTGATGCTTATTTAATTATTAAATGCAATAATTAAATAAAATATTCATTATTAAATATTAATAATGAAATGTCAATAATAATATACCATAATATAATTAATAATATCAACTTTGATCAAAGATTTGTCAATAATAATAATAATAATAAATAATAATAATTTGTTTGCTTATTTATTTTATCATTAAATAAAATATTCATTATTAAATATTAATAATACAAAACATAAATTATGATATACTAATATATAATACTATAATATAATTAATAATATTTAATAATAATTGTAATTATTATTATTATTTTCAATGCTTATTTTAATTTGTAAACAAAATATATACACATAATATACTTTTAACATATAATAAAACAAAATCAATAATTAATAATATTAACTTTGTTCACAAAGACTTGACAGCAACAATAATAATAAAAATAATAATAATTAATAACAATATTTATTTGATAACTTAACAAAAATATTAATTAAATATTAATAATAAAACAACATCAATAATAATATGCTATAATATAATTAATTATATTAACTTTGTTCACAAAGATTTGTCAATAATAAAAATAATGATAGATAGATAGATAGATAGATAGATAGATAGATAGATAGATAGATAGCCATTTTTTTTTTGCAACAAATTAACAAAATACTCCCATAAACCTATGCACTCTGGATAAGGCGTGGTGTAGTATATGTCTGCTTATTTTTTCTTTTGAGAGAGGTATTATTTTTTCAAATTTTACGCAAAATAGAATAGATTTCATTCATACTGGACGCCAGAGGGCGCCCTTGTGCGTAAAATTCACATATGCGTCAAAGAAGTAGCGCTGATGACGTTCCGTTCCAGCTTCTCTAATATGGATAAAAGCATCGCTGTTGCTGTAACTGATTAAAACCAAAATATAACGTTAAACGTTTTGAATGATGAAATGTGAGGACAATAAACACTCGTCTGCATTAATATATGGTTTATCTGTGTTCTTCAAGCCATCGTGTATTTTCATAAGCCAATGCTAATCGACATACATAGAATATGCGTAACAGAAATTATTGTCTGCCTCATTCTGTGAGGAGAATCCACATCAGATCACATAAGGAAGTTATTTCAAACACTGGACAGATGTTATGAATTAAAAACAAGGTATAATGTTTTTTTACAACTTCTGTTTTTATAACTCTTTTGTTGGACAACAGGTTTAGAAAGGCTTATCCTTGAATGTCATTAGAATGGAAGATGCTCTGCGTGTGTTGCTTTCTCAAATACAAGCGGGGAAGCGTTTCCTCATCTCAGCATGTGAAATCGCGGGCAAACATACAACAAATTCCGAGAGAAATAAAACAAGGAAAATATTTAAATGCAAAACCGAAAAACCGCAATTCACAAGCGCGTATTGAACCGTGGATGTCGTACCGAACGGTTCGATATTATATTGAGTATTGTGACATCCCTAATAGATAGATAAATAGAAATACCACAACAACATAAGATAAGAATGGCTAAAATGATCTAGTTACCACCATTTCATCTAAACCCATGTACTTTTCTATATCCTACCACAAGCTGATTAACTCTTCAGATGTGTTAAGTAATCAATCAAAAAGGAAACATTCAAATGAATAGTTCTTGGGTCTATATGAAAAACAAGGATACATTCTTTTTTAGAGTATCTGCAGTAGTCTTTGGCAGGGCTGGATCATGAATGTATTGCTATGAAAGTATTTCAGTAAATGAGTTTCTCTTACTATAAGTGCTTATTTTACTTTAGCGTTCATGATCCATTTATTTTGATCAAGGCTGCATTAGCACTCTCCATACTGCTCACTAGGCTGCTCACTGCTCCGTTGCTGCTATTAGCACAAATGTTAACATTTGCGCTACAGCCGTAGGCAGAAACAAGCTAATAAACAATAAGGTCAACTCTCTTTATTTTCAGAGTATGTGTCCGCTGACCCCAAAACAACAACACGACTGTAAGCTTTTAGCGTTCCTCTGCTGCTATAATTCACCCTTAACAGCCATAATGACAGAGTTACAGTCTCAATAATGGCCTCTAGTACGATACAAAGCTCAGCTTTCCACAAAAGCCCCTCTCGACCTAACCGGTATAACCTGCTTCTCTAAATTGCTTCTATAAGTTACTAACAGGCAAGACCCAATGACACCGCTGCTGATTAGTGAGGAATAGAGTCTTTTGTAAGTGTGAATGGCTCAGGTGAACCTAGTCAAGTCACCATGAAAACAACTCAGGAAAATGTTCTGTTTGACAGTCAGGACAGTTAAGTGATATTTTACACTTTAATCAAAATATTAGTGTTTGTAATAAAGGCCATTTTGATGGTTTGGTTGATGTCATTTGTGATGGTAAAATGGAGGGCTTGTGTCATCAAATCAATCCCAATTCTAATCTCAGACAACAGATCGCATATTGCAGGTTGTAAGTGTTTGGCAGGAGGCATTAGAAATGCAAATACATGTTTACACACACACACACAGAGTTTGGGGGGTGTCATTACAGGGCACTGCCCCCCTAGTGGCTAAACCTGAAAGTACACATGATACATTATTTTCTGCTATTGTGACCACAGTATATTTATGTTAACTATTTAAAGGCAAAGAAGATATTTTCCGTTTTTTCCATTTTAATTTTTCTAGATTCTGCTTTAATAGTTAAATTAAATTTTATTAATCAAAAATAGGGCTGTCAATCGATTAATCAGAGACAAAATAAAACTTTGAGTTTGCCTAATATATGTATGTGTGCTGTGTGTAATTATTATGTATCTATAAATACAAACACATTCATGTATATATATTTAAAAAAATATTTACAAGTATATGTATTATAATTTTTATATAATTTATAATTTTATATAAATCGTTTGACAGCCCTAATCAAAAAGCATGTTTAATTATTTACAAACATGAAACTTACACAATTTAACAGCAATTTAATAAAAATGTAACAAAAAATTATTATTTTTTTAAAGTTTTCAGTATGTTTTATTTTATTTTTAATTGTACTGCCATTACATTAAGTAATATATTTCTGTCACAGTTTCTTCAAGTTAAACCGAACTTTATTTTGATGGGTTGCTGTGAACACCTTTAAGTTACTTACAAGAAAACATAAAATGCTCATGATATGATTCTCATAGCAGTTCTAGAGAATATGTTCATGCATATATGCACTCATATATTGAGCCTGGAGACACTGAAAACACCGTTAATATCATGCATACTTCTGTATGTGTGTGGTAAACGAAACATCACGTCTGTACTTGATTTATTCACCCAAAGTTTGGCAAATAACATGTTATAGAGTAAATTCTATTTTTATGGCTGGATTCCGCAATTCCATCCATGTTTTCTGCATCACGGAAATCACAGGGTCCTATTTTAGTGCTATTCACAATACACATTGCTTCTTCATTGTTTCATTGTCTCAGCTTTACAGAAACTCATGATGGGAACACAAAATGTTTTTTCAATGGCATATCTGCTAAATAACTTTTGGGAACCTTTTTTCCCCCCAACTCCAGAAGTCTACGTGGTGAAAGAAACTAAATAACAAAATTCTATTGTTCCAAGGACAGGATATATTTCTCATATAAATGATGCAACATATAGTTCTATTTTCAGTAAAACGATTTACCCAAACTATTTACTGATTTACTGGTGCAGCAAACATTTATTTTGATTGTACAAATTCATACAAATTATCCACCAATTTGCCACATGAGTGAGTTTGACAGAGCTCAACAACACCCAATCATATGACATACCATTTACACACCTCAGTATACAGAAACAGAGTGAAATATCACAGAGCATATATACGTCACAACACACACAGTGTCAAATATCACACCTCAATACACACACACACACAGTCAAATATCACACACCTCAATACACACATCGTCAGATATCACGCACATTCTTATAGCTACTCCTTTGGGTCTTCAGTGGTTCTAACGCAAACCAAAGTGCTCAGCTAATGGAAAAATCATTCTTTTAAGCACTTTATTGGTTGTACCATCTGCATCATCGGTGCGGTAATTGCTTCCGCAACAGGAGTGGTTTAAGATGTGCCTCTTTAAGCGTCATGTGGGAATGACTGACTGGCAAAGGTTTCCATTACAAAGTCCCAGTAGCACTCAATCAATGAGAAGCACCTAATCAGAACTACTTGGCTACAATACTCGTATAAAGATATAAGACCATTCACTTTCATTATGAGAAATATACATCCAGTGGATTTATGAGCCAGATTTACATCTGGAAAGGCTCTAACTGTATGATTGTGGTAAATTGCAGGGTTTAAGGGGGAACAAGTTCAAGTTCAATATGTTGAATTTGAACTTGGATATGAACATGGATAAAATTATGTAAGCATCTGGGCATGGTGATCGAAAAAAAATATTTAATAATTAGAATAATTATTATTAAAATGCTCCTATTATGCTATTTTAAAGGTTGCTAATATTGTTTTAGAATCTCCTAAAACAGGTTTACATGTATGCCAAAAAACACTTTAGCTTTCTCAAAAAACAGGTTAAATTTTACCTAATTTCTAAATGATTCGTAAACCCCTCCTTTCCGCGAGCCCTCACTGCTGTGATTGGTCAGATGGTGCAGTCCTTTATGATTGGTCTACCACGTACAGCGTGTGTCAGAAAACTAAACGCATATTGCAATAACTGAATGAAAGCCCTGGAGACTTGTCAATACATAGAAAAGATGGCATCGATTTTACCTTACCAATTCGAGCCATATGAAATGTATGGGTTTCATAGTGTAGCGCTTTCCGCATTCGGTGTGAAAGTCGCTACGTGCGCCATCCTTTATCATTACTCGAACTACTGAGACAGACAGACAGACAGTCAAGCTGCATCAATCACAAATTTTTAGACTACAGTGGGCCCACAGCTGAACAACAGAACTACAGAAGTGTGAGTTATATTAATAAAATGATTGCTAGAAAATACAATCTTTGTAGATTCAACTTTTGGAAGTGAATATAAAACAAATTTACTCTCGCAGCGTATTATACAGCGTCTTCTCAACATGACGTAAACCACATGGAAATTTTACTGTGTTTGTGGGCAGGCAAGTTGTTTTAGACGTAGAACGTGGACGGACATTATGCAAATGTGTTACTTTGTGACGTATAGCCGTAACAGAATAAGATTCGAATTCCTGACAACTCGTTCAGGCAATTGTGAGCCAACTCTTTTTTTTGATAGACAATAACTTTATTTATCGTGCACTGTCGGCTTCACAACTTTGCAGACAGTTTATGTTCACATACAGCTACATGACACACTACAAGAAAGGTCATATTTGAAAAGGCATAATAGGAGCACTTTAATTATTAATATTATTATTATTATTACGGATTCCACTCAGTCTTTTTTACCATTGAGTAAACTGCCAAAACATGACACTATAGAGACAAAATTACTATACAAATAAAATTGAGAATGAATCAACATCCATCAAATTTGGTGTCTGAAAACATGATGTTAAGGCTTTTAAAAGCTCTCGCAATAACCTGCTTTTAAAATTTAAATCCACTTATCTGTGTTTCATCTGCAAAGCACTTCTGGTCTGCTTAGGTAAATCCAATTAACACTTCAAAGCATCAGTTATAAAAACATTCTGATAACAGGCAAACCACTCCAGTAAGGTGCCTTCGCCTGTCATTCATAGCACCGTTTTGTTTTGAATATTTCAACTGCTTTTTGGGTGACAGGAGATACAACAGTAATCTAATAAAATCATTAGAGGCCTTTCTTAGGGCTCACATATGACAGAGGTAGAGAGTAGAAAAGTGAGTTAGAATTGCTAAATAATATCACATACTGAGCTTGGTTTGCATCATGTAAAACTTGTCACTATAAGCTAAATGAAGCATTGACACCAATTCCTCTGACACTGTACATACTGTACTTACGCATCATCAGAGCAGCTTGCTTAAAGCAGCTCTCTCTGCACTATACATGTGGGAATCTTCCAGACAGAGATTATACATTACTGTGCAGTTTCTCTCAGAGCTAAGAGACACATCTGCAGCAAAGCTGTACTTTTCACTACTTAAAGCCATGTTTTATTCATGCCTTAAAAGGCTTCAGCATAAAATGTGTGTAGATATTACAGTGATTTGTACATGGTTTCATCCAAATACACAATGAGTCTCAAGGATGGACCTCCGCACACTTGCCAAGTTGTTGCTGCTGAGAACATTCTTGGGTGCAATTACTGAACAAAATGGTTGCCTTATCATATACTCACTGCTGGAGGGAATCAAGGGAGATGTATGAAATGTAGCGAGTAATATCAGATTATACTGCATAAACTATACTCCAAAGTAGGGATGATTTTAAGATTTCAACCATGTCTGGGACTCAAGCCCCTAATTACACCTGTAACACTGTGTCTACACCGGACAGCTGTCATGCCTTTGTGTCATGTTATGATTTTTTCACGACATGACACAAATTTTGTCCTTTTGTAAGAAATTCAAACAATAAATACCATTTAAATACCATTAAATAAATGGTTATCAAAGTTCAAGGTTCAAACACTCACTGATGCTTCAGAAGTGAAACCAATGCATTAAGAGCTGGGGGGTGAAAACTTTTGAACAGAATGAAGATGTGTACATTTTTCTTATTTTGCCTAAATGTCTTTTTTCATTTAGTATTGCCCTTTAGAAGCTACAGAAGATATTTATATGTGTCCCAGAAGACAAAAAAAGTAAAATTTACCCTGATATTCAAATTCAAAAAGTTTTCACCCCCGGATCTTAATGCATTGTGTTTCCTTCTGCAGCTTCAGCGTTTGATCCTTCTGTAATAGTTGCATATGAGTCCCTCAGTGTGAAAAGATGGATCTCAAAATCATACAGTCATTATAGGAAAGGGTTCAAATACACAAAAATGCTGAAAAACCAAAGAATATGTGGGACCTAGAGGATTTTCTGAAGTTTTTTTTTTTTTTTTTTTTTTGCAGTTTAACTGTTCAGAACAGGTTCAGGTAACAACACAGTATTAGGAATCAAGTGTATGTAAACTTTTGAACTGGGTCATTTGTATAAATTCAGCGCATTTTCTCTTTTGGACTACATGTAAATATATTTTATGTAAAATATCTTATTCAGGTTATTACTAAATAAAAAAAACATGCATTTTGCATGATCCCTCTTATTTTGGTAAAATAATGAACATTTTGCAGATTCTGCAAGGTGTGTGTAAACTTTTGACCTCAACTGTATATTCTTACTGCCCATGCTTTGTCGGAAAAATGGGGGGAAAAAAACTGTGAATGTTGAATCCATGCTTGACAAGCTCCTGTCACAACATCTCCGAATTTTCAGAGTATACTCCACTTGTTTTCACTGTTAACACCACTGCCAACAAATTCAGCGTCATTTATGCTCACTGTGGTCCATGTGTTCAAGCTTTTAGCTGTGAGGTTTTGAGTGAGGTCATCCGGCATATAATTGATTCATCTACCTTGAGGCTCTAATGGACTTCCAATCACATGTTTGGGGTGTGGATGCCTGTAACTCTCCTGTGGTGTTTCCAATCTAGATGTTTATTTGTGCAGCACTATATAGATCTCTCCATGGACTGTTTATACTCTCAGTGGCCTATTACGCCACCGGATAAGAAAACGTAGTGATGGCCAGGATGCTCAGGAAAAGTCAAATTAGTCTTGTGGTAGCTTGTTGTGTACAGAAGTGCAGCATATACGTGAGATAAAGCCTCAGAAACTGAGAATAAATCTCCAGAGCACTGACAGTGAACACATTACAGTAAAAGTTAATGTCTTGTACTCAGCAAAGGAGACGGTCAAAAGAAAATAAAGTTTGTTTCAAACTGTGCTACAGGGACTTTGATCTTTCTTCAAGATCAGAGTGAGGATCAGAAAAACAGCTGTCTGGAGACAAGGAGCTTTGCTTGATGGATGACCTGCTCTGCGAAGGTCAGTCAAATGAGGACACTCGAAGATGCGGTTATGCTGGCCTACCTCTCATGCATACAGTGAAGATATATACTATAAGCTCAGTTAAAGGGATAGTTCACCCAAAAATGACAATTCTGTCATTAATTACTCACCTTCATGTCATTCCAAACCCGTAAGACCTTCGTTCATCTCTGCAACACAAATTAAGATATTTCAGATGAAATCCGAGAGCTTTTTTATCCTGCATAGACAGCAATGCAACTGAAACATTCCCAGGCCCAGAAATGCTGTTATTTTTGTTTTCTTTGCCCACAAAAAGTATTCTTGCAGCTTCATAACATTGCATCTGAACCACTGATGTCACATGGACTATTTTAACAATGTCCTTACTACCTTTCTGGGCCATAAAACATTTAATTCGTGTTGTTGTCTATGCAGGGGCAGAAAGCTCTCAGATTTCATTAAAAATATCTTAATTTGCATTCAGAGGACAAAGGTCTTACGGGTTTGAAATGACATGAGGTAATTAATGTAATTAATGACAGAATTGTCATTTTTGGGTGATATAATTGTAATAGTAAAAAATGGTTCCTGAACATCAAATCAGCATATTAACATGATTTCTGAAGGATCATGTGACACTGAAGACTGGAGTAATGGTAATACTATTTCACAATATTACTGTTTTTAATGTATTTTTGATCAAATAAATACAGCCTTGATTAGCATTGTTGGGGATTATTCATTTCTGGGGCTAGAATGATTGGCTTTTCTAATATAAGGATAACCAATTTTTATATATTCAAATGTGTTGAAGGAAATACAGGAATCGACAGTGTAAGACTAAAATAAAAGTTTAAAATAGCCAAGTCAATCGCTCAGATTACAGGTTGTCTTGGAGAAAGACTGGAACCATTGTGACGAAAGGCTCTACACTTGCCAAGTGCCAGACTAATGTGAACTCTCAGTCTCACATGTTCTTGTTCTCTTTTAAAACTGTACAAAAGACAACAGGGACCAGCTTCAAGATCAAAAGCAAATGAAACGGGATGGCAGTTGAACTGAGCTCTAAATTATTTTATCCTCCACTTCATTATTGATCTCCAAATCATGATTTAAACATCATCTTCAGCGAGACTCGTAGTGGCTGTCATACGCAGATGATATACATTGTGACGTCCTTAGGAGCAGCCAATTACACACTGATATTTGACGCCTTAATCACAAAGATATGGCTTCAAGACATCAAAGGTCCATTGATTTCGAATGATGCATGGATGGTGCTCATGCAAGCATTCTCTGGCGCTAAATTATTGAGCGTGTCTTATTATATATCATATTCATCTAAAGTGTGTGTTATCTAACAGTTCTTAATCTGTTCTGTTCTATATTTATTTCAGAATAATGATTTCCTATTAGGATTCAAATTCTCCACATGGGTCAGAACATGCCAACATATAATCCAATTTACAGTTTGCAGCTGTGTAAATTTCTCGTTCTGCTTAATCCGGAATGGTGTCAGATCTTTGAAAATTATGTTTTCATTTTAAAATGCTCTACTAGCTTAAATCACCACACTAAAACCATGTCATTTTATCAGCAAAAATACCATCACTTACTGGTGTGTCCAGGTCACATTCAGTCACACTTTATTTCAAGGTCCATTTTCACTATTAACTACACTACCAGTCAAAAGTTTTTGAACAGTAAGATTTTTTAATGTTTTTTTTTTTTAAAGATGTCTCTTCTGCTTACCAAGCCTGCATTTATTTGATCCAAAACACATCAAAATCAGTAATATAATGAAATATTTTTACTATTTAAAATAACTGCTTTCTATTTAATTATATTTTAAAATGTAATTTATTCCTGTGATCAAAGCTACATTTTCAGCATCATTACTCCACATGTGTCACATGATCCTTCAGAAATCATTCTAATATGCTGATTTACTGTTCAAGAAACATTTTATTATTATTATTATTATTATTATTATTATTATTATTATTATTATTATTATTATTATCAATGTTTAAAACAGTTGAGTTAAAAAAATCTAGATTTTTTGATGAATAGAAAGATCCTAAGATCAGCATTTATCTGAAATAAAAAAAATATATTCAAAAAGAAAACAGTTATAAGTAAAAAATATTTCAACATCTGACTATTTTGCTGTACAAATAAATGCAACCTTGGTGAGCATAAAAGACTTCTTTAAAATGCATTAAAAATCTTACTGTTCAAAAACTTTTGACTGGTAGTGTATTACCTATAACTTTTGCTTCAATAAACTCCAAATTACTGCTTACTAATAGTTAATAAGGTAGTTGTTAGGTTTAGATATTGGGTAGGGTTAATCAATGCAGAATATGCTCATGCAGATGTGCTTTGTAAGTAGCCAATATGCTAGTAATATACATGCTAATAGCAACTAGTTAATAGCGAGAATTGCTCACTATACTAAAGTGTTACCTCAAATTCAAAATCAGCTTTCCATTTATGGTGTAAAACTGTCATCATCTTTTTGCAAGTACAGCAACTGCAAGTAAACATTCTGTCATGTTTGCAAGAATGTATATATTGATTGTACATAGTAACATTAACAATATTAAAGTGAATAACAGGCACAACAATAAAAAATGGGTACAATAAGCATCACACTGAATAAACATGCGTCATCATTTTTAAATTTTTTCAATGACCTCTGTTTTTAAACTACAAAGCAAAAACAGCATTTTCAAATGTATCCAAATGTATGATGAAAATAACTGTTGCAGTGTGGATAAAAGGCCAAAACGCAGAGAAAAAAGGATGTTTTAATGCCCTTTATCCAGATTAATGTGGATGACTTTAATCTAAGTCTAATCTAAGCCTAAGTTTTCCTTAAATTTAAAAAAAAAAAAGTATAAAAATGTCCTATTTTCAACCACAATCCCATATTAGAATATATTTTATGCAAACAGATATTCACAATATGATAGATTGTTGGCTGTCATTAAGACACCTAGCATAATGTAGTCCATGCTTGATATGGGATCCCTTTTTAACCTGAGACAACAGCGATGATGTGTTTATGAGGGTTATTTGTACACAACGAAAACAACACAATAATTCACTCACGCCCCTGTGGGCAAGCTATACCTGCTGTAATTTATTCCAGAATATTATATATATTATGAAACAACATATATTACATATATTACATTACATATTACATGAAATAACATCGTTCACACGCCCAGAAACCAAGCTATATGCATCTCAAATGACTGGTACAATACTTGGTGTCTCTAGAATAAAAATCTAAAAGACACAATCCAAGGAAATATAGAAAACATGAAGGGTAAAGCAGAGAGAGATGGTCAAATTCAAATGGTCACACCTCTTCCCTCCAAACTCACCCCTCTGGTGACCTTTACAGCATCCCAAACTACATGTTTAACTGACAATTCCATATGCTGCCACATTCGCCCCTTATCTCTAGTGTGACGGACGTGGTTGGATTAAGCAGCCTTTATCCTGGGTTAGCGCTCAGCTGATGGAGCCTTGTGAAGAAGCTTCCCTGTGGGGATGGGTGTATTAACCGAGGAATGAGTGGTTGGTCGTGAGGGTGCTGACACCGCTGGGAATAAACGGCTTCATTCCACATACTCGCCCCATCAGCTTCCGCACCTCGCCCCACTGCTGTAATCCAATCAACACCTTGCAAGACGGATAATGCAGCCAGCTTCACCCTGACATAAGTGAATACAGACGGCTCACACCAGGGGTAGACGCACTGTCACCGTCTGAGAGCAAAAAGAGACCTGCAAGACATGATACCTGTTGGGTTCTAATGGTGATAAAGCTGTACTTTTTGGACTTTTTTCATATCTGCATATATGTTTGTTAGCATGTCAGGACTCCAGAAAAAATCAGTCACGTCTGTATATTTTTTTTTCAGTAAAGAAAAAAAAGGTTGAGTACATCTCTTCCAGTTGATTCAACCTTGACTGTCACATATTAAATAATAACCATTGAAATTCTTTGTAAATAAGTTGTGAATGGAACATCGCATCGTGTGTGTGTTCTAGCAAGAGGGTGTTATTTATTTTGCAGTCTGAAGCCTATATCCATGTGCTAAGGATCGGTAGACAAACACCTGTCCGGATATATAGATTGTATTCTCTAGGCGCATCACCAGTTCACGTTTGACCAAAAACACTTTCTCCATTGGCATTTAAATAAATATCCCCATTTAAAGGAGCAACACAGACTGTAATGAGTGTAATTACCCACTTGGGAAAAAGCCCGCCTCAAATAACTGAGCTATAATGGAAGAACTGTATTTGTAGAAAAGGTCACAATGGCATTGACTGGGAGAATGGACTGAATTTATCCATCTCATTCGATTCAAAGGCATCTTTGGAATTTAAAACTAGTAAAGGGTCAGCAAGTGAAGGTAACTTTAAATTTATTCAAACTGCTGGGAAAGGGGCTGAATGCTCAAACTCTTTCTTATGAAATGTTTAATAACTTCTAATCTACATTACAGTTCAAAATCTTTTTTTTAAAGAAGCATTTATTTTTCAAATAAATGCAGTTTTTCTGAACTTTATATTCATCAAATAATCATGAAAAATGTATTACAGTTTTAACAAAAATATTAAGCAATATTAGGGAACTGTTTTCAATGCTGATATTAAAAAGAAATGTTTCACTGAAGACTGAAGTAATGGCTGCTGAAAATTCAGCTTCGCCATCAGAGAAAAAAATACATTTTAAAATGTATTAAAATAGAAATATTAGTCAGCGTCGAGAGCCTTGTGGGTAGCACGCTGTCATACAGCACCATTGTGCTCCGGGCGTCCCGTGTTCGAATCCCGATTCGAGGACCTTTCCCGATCCCACCCCATCTCTCTCTCTCCCACTTTGCTTCCTATCACTTCTGATCTGTCCTGTCATAATAAAGGCAAAATGGCAAAAAAATTAATCTTAAAAAAAAAAAAAAATAGAAATATTATTTTAAATGGTAATAATTACATTTTTTACTGTATTTTTTATCAAATAAATGCAGCCTGAGCATAAAAAAACTTCAAAAACATTTTTAAAAAATCTATTAATTAATTTGTTCATGCATTCATTCATTTGATTATACATTCATTTGTGTGTGTGTGTGTGTGTGTATTCATTTATTAGTGTGACTGTACCTATTATATAAAATATTTTAATTATTTAGGTAATACTTTCTACTGTCTGTGTCTCTTTTCTGTTTTAAAGTGGAATCCTTTGTCCGCAGTTTACCTCAGTTGGCATTAGAAATGATTTTTTCTATTTATTTTCTCCATTTCAAAAAATTCTTCTGTAAGGGACTTAAAGCCTTGAACCAAACCAACAAACTTGATTCAGGACTGTGTACTCAACAACCTTTCATAAGGAATGAACTTCTCAAACCGTAAAGCACTGCAAACTATGTCATTAAATCAGCCAACACAAAATATTAACTGGAAATACAAAAAAAAAAAAAAAAAACATCTTGAAATGTTTAAATCTTTTTTGTACTGCTGGAGTCATACTGTGGTGTTTCGTAGCTAGGTAAAGGTGGTTGTGTTTTGAATGCACAAAAACTTTTCTTTTGTGCAGAGAAAAAGAACACCGACCCAGCTGATAAACATTCACACTGTTTACATCACCATGTTTGCAGTCTGTCCAACAAACAACTGAAGGCAGCCTTTCTCAGGTAAGCCATAACACCACCAGTCCTGAGAGACATGACGTTTAACTGCAGGTGGGAATCACATCCTGTTGTAAATATCTGTTTTTAATGCGAAGTGGCAGGGGATATGAACACTTCCCAGGAAAGAAGATGTGTGTTGCCACAGGGTTTATCCTAACCAGTGCTCTAGACTGAAAAGCATAAACACTGTTATCACCCTTCCTGCTAGCAGGTACTCCAGAGAGAGCAGACGCAACTGACTTGCTTACTTTTACCAATATATTCATCAACACTTCATACTGCTGTTGTTTACAGGTACATACAGGCTCAGATTAAACACTGGAACATTGATGATAATAATTAAACAATAGGTCCATTTATGTGGTCAAATACATACACATCCTAATCTAACATTTCAAAGCCTAAGAAATTATGTGGCTTTAAATAGTAAAACGAATTGCTTAAAGCTTGAATATTTCTCAAAACAAATAAGTTACTTACTAGATTCAAAATGAATGCATAGATGTAAAGCATACATGATTAAAATTAGATATAAATGTAATTTTTTTTTGTGTGTGTGATGATATTTTCACCAGATAAGACCCTAGAGCCATTTTAAATGCACTGAAACTGCAATTTGGACCATCAACATGTTGATCTCCTTTGAAGTCCACTATATGGAGAAAATTCCTGTAATGTTCTCCTCAAAAACCTTCATTTCTTTTTGACTGAGGAAAGAAAGACTTGAACATCTTGGGTGACATGGGGGTGAGTAAATTATCAGAGAATTTTCATTCCAGAAGTGAACTAATCCTTTAATGGAGCTTATGTAATGTAACAAAAGTTACACAATAATAGTAAATGACGACAGATTTGAACAGGAAGGGTCAGTGCTGGTATATGTCAAAAAGCTCTCAAAGTTGACCTTCAGCCTCCACATCCTGGGAAAAAAGCTTCCTCAAAAGTGGAAGCTAAAAGCCACCTAAAATACCTCACACAAGGCAATGAACAAAAAATATATGGTCTTTTTTTTTAAGCATACATTTTTTTGTGCAGCAGCCTTGATTTACTTCAGAATATAGCACGTAATATAATTAATAACATTTATAATAAACAATGCTATCAATGCTAATAATTAACAAAATAAATAATTAATAATGAATTAATAAATAAAATTAAACATAGCTGCAAGCAGCAATTATTGGGGTTCAAGAGCTTTAAGGCTTATAAACACATATGAAAAAAGACATTATTTAGCAAGCCTCTAACCACCAAAATCAATGATTTAAAAAAGCATTTATGGCAAATCCAGGTAATTTACCTTAAAACTTTACATGCTTGTTTAAAATCACTTGTTGCATGTGCTCAGCAGGTTTCGTAAAGTTTTGAGTCTTCCTTTAGGCTTTATAGGATTTTGGGTAAATTTGGACAAGCCCCTTTTCTAAACTTTCTTTTTTTTTTTTTTTTTGATAATTATTGAGTCCAAAGAATTGTACAAAGTTCGCAAAAGTAGGTTTTTTACATCTTCTCAATCATTTAACAAATGATTTGATTGACAGCAGTGGTTCTAGAGACAAAGTTGTCTGGAATGAAGAGTTCTGTCCATATGATAGGAATATCGTGTGTATGTGCGAAAAACAGTGCGACATACAATCATTTATGCCCCTTGAAAAATGGGATATCACATTTGAGATATGCAAATGTCCTTATAGACACTTGTGGCACTTTAGACCACGGCTGTGCGCAGCGATTTTCATGTTGATAGGACATGTATAGTTATGGCCATTTTTAAGGTTTTTCCCTTATAAAGCACCACCAAGTGGCCAAGCTCCATGACTTTTTCACTGTGACCTCAGACTGAGCTATTACATAGGTGTTCTGAGCTTGGCGAAGATATCTCATTCTGTTCAGGGGTTATAGGCATTTTACTAAAAGTGGCCCTGCCCCTTTAGAACATTTTGGCGTCTCTTTGAGCTGAAAGTTCAACTTTTTTTGATAGTTATTGATATTCACGAGCCAGAGAATCTTTCTGCACTGGTTCGGTTCCAATCAGGCGAAAAACCTAGGACTAATTCGCAAAAGTAGGTTTTTCAAAAATTCAAAATACCCTGAAATTTCACCGAATTCACAATCAAATCAGAGGCATGAGTTTTGTCTGGCGTAAGCCAAGGATTCCAATGTCATAAGACACCTGAACCTTCGACTGCTGGTTTAGGAGTTATGAACGTCAGGCCCCTGTCAGGCCGATTGGGACGAGCCTTGGTGCTGTTGTAGATGGTGTGAGTACTACCATCCGTCCAAGTTTCAAGTCTCTACGACTTACGGTTTGGTCTGCACGATCAGTTTTACATGGAGATCGCTGATCCTTGGCCATTCTAACATTCACAACATTCTAACATTCTAATAAAACGTGATTTAAAAAAATGATGCACTGATAAACTTCTTTCTAAACAAGCTGTAACATCTAAGTTGTATCAAAAAATTATGTACGTTTCCTATTGTTTTCCTCAGATCTGTATAATACCTTACAACACCTACCGTGACATTGCTTCATTTTATATGAGACTGGTAGCACTAAATCAAGACGCAAATATAGTAACAATAACAAAGCAATTCTCATTTTACAGTACATTTATGGGCCTGCAGTACCATCACCTTTTGTTTTGTCAGGCTTCACTGAATATATTCTGGCCGTTAGCCATGTCTTCAAGTCAATGACTAACATGTCATTAGGCATTTGTCAAAATGAATATCCTTCTAATAAAAATGCCATGGATGTTGGGAAAAAAAGAAGACGAAGAAAAAAAGTAAAGTTAAAGGTTAGTCAACCACCATGTATAGTTTGAAGCTGATCAGGCTACACTGTTGTGAAGCATTTGAAGATTAGTCACAGATTTGTGTTGGTGACCTTTGCTGGGGGCAGGGTCTAAGCAGATGTTATGATGCTGGCTTGACTCCCGCAGCTGTATGCTTTAATAGGTCCTGGGCTGTTCTGAACACCCAGCAAGGCCAGCTTGAAATGGCACATCCCCTGGGCTGCCAGGGGCTGAATAGATTTGTGAACTGGAATTCTTTTCTGCCTATAAACCATATAAAAGGATTGTAATCAATAAGAATCAGGAAAAACAATTAGAAAAAATTTTGAATTTCAATGGCGACAAAGAATTATAAAATAGAAGTGTACACATTTATTTTATAGTGGTGTGTTGTTTAGTTATAAATATTTACATAAATCTACACAAAGTTTGCACACTATAATCAGAATTATATTGGCTGCTGAATGTGGCTTATCCAGTCAGTATTTACAAACCAATTCCGCAGGAAAAAACGGTCCATTACTGTTGGCAGTAGTACAGCAACGCATGAAGCACCGTTCACACAAAAGTGCAGCTTCTGTTGATGAACGCAGCAAATTTCTCCTCCATGCCAGCACCATTACACTTTATAAGAGTTACCACTTGTACTAGCTACTTCAGTACTAGGCCCTGAACTTTCAACTCTTGTTAGTGGTACTTAGACTGAAACTATATTTGTATAACATGTTTGCTTGTACAGATCAAATCTCACAAAAAGCTGAAAATAATAAGCTTAGTCCGGGTCTAGAGAGAAATCAGAAGGTACCCTCCGTGTGAGCTTTAGAGTAGTAAAGACCCGCATCAAAGCTCCTGCTCTTTTGATCCGTCGATGTAGTAAAATACAGAAAAACACTCTATCGCACTCTATCCTGTGTCCGACAGCTTTCAGATACAGGAGGCCTGTCTCTAAAAAACTCCATATCCTCAAAAGGTTATCAAAACCTTGTGTACACACTAACCCATGACAAATAGCCGCAGTTTCCAGAGAGTCACGTCTGCGCAATGCAATCACTGTATCCTGCACCGGCATGGATCTGACAAACACCAAAGCCTTGCTTCCTTGCCTGGATGATTTTGTGAAAGCCAGAGTTGTTTATGAGACAAGCATTTAGTTGTGCACCTTCCTCATGCCAGAAACTATACATTATTGTGAACGGAGCTTACGCTGAACTACAAGTGCCTTTTCAAGCCCTTCAGAAGCTTTCATGCATTTCCTGACATGGTGAGGCTGAATTATGCATAGAAACGCCTCTCCTGACTTCCTGTTTGTGATGGTCGTCCTTTTAGACTGGAAACAAAACACATTAAAGGGGAGCACCGCTCTCCTATATGCTTATATGTCTTATTCAGTGGAAGACTACATGATCCTGCCACATGTCCTGTGCTGGGTTGTTGTTGAGGCTACTTCAACACCAATCCATTATCAGCAAACCTGAAAATAATCATTATTATTTTATTTTATTTTATTTTATTTTATTTTCATCAATCGTGACAATAAATGTGACCCTGGTGTCAATTTTTGGCAATTGAAATTTATACATCATCTGAAAGCTGAATGAATAAATAAATAAATAACTAAGCTGTCCACTGGTTTCTTAGGATATGACAATATTTGGTCGAGATACACATATTGGAAAATCTGGAATCTCTGGAAAATCTGGAGTAAAAAAAATCAAAAAATTAAGAAAATCACCTTTAAAGTTGTCCAAATGAAGGTCTTAGCAATGCATATTACTAAACAGAAATTAATTAATTTGATATATTTACAGTAGGAAATTTACAAAATATCTTCATGGAACATGATCTTTACTTAATATTCTAAAAATTTTTGGCATAAAAGAAAAATCGATCATTTTGACCCATACAATGTATTTTTGGGTATTGCTACAAATATAAGACTGGTTTTGTGGTCTAAGGTCACAAATACATTTATAATGTAACAAAATATTTCCATTTTAAATAAATGTTATTCTTTCTATTCATCAAATAATTCCAAAAAAAATAAATAAATGTTTTCACAAACATTGCATTTTTTATGCAAAAATAACAGCATATTAGAATAATTAGAATGAAGCTTTGCCATCACAGTATAAATTACAGTACATTTTAAAATATATACATACATTTACATATATACATAAAATACATATATACATACATTTTTCTCAATATTACTGTTTTACTGTATTTTTGATCAAACAAACGCAGCCTTGATGAGAATAAGAGACTTCCTTCAAAATCTTAATGACTCCAAACATTTGAATGGTAGTGCACACATTTTGTTATCTAATGTAATGACATTCACACATTTTTAGTTGTGAATCAAATACTTTTTTTGGCATCACAACATATCCCAGACTATGCCAGGAATCAAACCTGTGAAACTATTTGTGATCTAATCAATAATGCATAGCTTTTAAGATCTATACCCAGCAATTTGTGCTTTATCATTTTAGATGTCAAACGCTTGTAATATTATAGCTACTATTGGAAATGATCAATTTGAATTGTTGTTGTTATCTTTTAGCCAACAAATGCCTGTATGGATTAGATTTGTGCAGTCTATTTAAGCTATAAATATCTTGCGCAGGAGGTGATAACTAAATACAATCAATGAAGTGGATGTCCAGTGAAATGGATTTATGCACAGTATTGCCTGTGATGTTAAAAATTTATTTCAGGGATGCCTCCTTGGTGTGAGAGAACGTGTGAGTGCATTATACTGCTATGTTGTTCCTCAGTAATATCCACAAGTACTTCTAGCTGTTGTCTCTAAGTCATTTTAGACGTGATATCTCAAAGTTCAATGGTTCAGTGGTTAACATATTTTTCTAGAAGCATTTTACTTTTCATTGACGAGAGAGAAGAGCTTCTCTTAATATGAACATTCAATAATAAATGCATTCTTCACCAGCTGTGGAACTTAGCAAGGAGGCAGTCAGGGCAATCTTGTTCACTTTAAACATTTCTTTTTAATACAGACGATGCTGAGTCATTAATAAATTAGTCATGACAAATAAATTATGATAGCCGATGTATGCTAGATGAGTGTGCTATGTTAGCAATTATAACGTTACCTAACTTGTTTGGTAATCTGTTCAATACCGTAGCTTGTTGGATAGTAAAGTCACCCACTACAACTTACACGGTGATAAGCCTATAGGCTAATATTGTAGATCTTCTGTTGTGTTGGGTTTTACTCAATATGATATTAAGTGGCAGATCAGTGGGCTTGCTGCAGTTTAATATTTAAATAAGAAGAGACATCCGCAGTCCCAGACGAAACCTAAAAGGCTATGTGGAGGCCGCAAGATAATTTAATAATTATAATATGACCGCATGGTGAACCTATGGGGCTAACTCATATTTAAACAACCATGGGTGAGTTTTACTAACAGCTTGTGGCAGCGCAAACCGTCTTTTGGCCTTGACTTTTTGGTCATAATGGAAATGATCTGGCTGCGTCTGTGTTCTTCAATGTGCACACTGTTAGTAAATCACACGCAGGATTTTCCCATCCTGTCTGCGCTTTTATGGAATTGTGCTATAATGCTAATTTGCCCTGTTTAGTAAAACTGTTCCAATCACTTTGTGTTGTTTGCCAGATAGGGGTGGGAATCTTCAGGCACTTCACAATCCGATCCGATTCCGATTCTGGGAGTCACGATCCGATTCCAAAATGATTCTTGATCTACATTTTTTCCCAAGTTAATTCTTCTGCTGTGCAAATACATCTTTACAACCTTACATTTTACCCAAAATTGCAGTTTCTTTGCTTTTTGTTTATAGTTGGAATCTCTGTATGTTGGCACTGCCATCTTAAAAGTAGGGGTGTGAATCTTCACTGGTTTCGTGATTCAATTCAGTTACCAACTTAGGCCCCGTTTACACGAAGGGAAGACGCAGATATTTCCCTGCGGTTTGGCCTCTCATTTACACGAAAACCCCGTTTTTATCACAGAAAACGATTATTTCTAAAAACTCCGGCCAAAGTGGAGATTTCTGATAACGCCGGTTATGTGTTGCCGTGTCAACTGGGAGAAACGGGGTTTTAGGTTCTCAAACGTCACATTATGCGCCAGAAAATGCTTAACGTTATGTGAGCGTCCTATTTACAGTTTGTTTGGCTACGGATCAACGTCGATTCTGAGGATTTTGATTGGCTTGCATGGCTTTATTCTTTTCCCTATACTGCCGCCCATAGGTTTGGCATAGTTATTATGGCGCTCGACGGCGTATTTATGCGGGTTGATATAAATGACAAGTTTTTTGAAAACGATGTTGTGTGCACAATGTTATTATTGAAAACGGAGGGGAGGAAATATTCGTTTCTCTAAATACCCGGCTATGTGTAAATGTGGCCTTAATATTACTATGCATCACATTCTCAGTTTTTTTAATATTACTGCACATGGCTACATTTTCATATAAATTGTACATAATTTATTTTGTGCAAACTTTATTTTTTTTATTATATAAACAATCATTTATTTAAAATAAGTGTTTCTTTAAGTATCCAAAAGTTTTCAGACAATAGTTATGGGTTCTTTTTTCCTCAGCATTATTGCCGTTTGATTATTACTGATGAGATCATAGACAGTGGCAGATTTAACAGACTGTATTCACACGAATGCACATATCTATTTCGATATATCAGATGTTTTGTCCTGCTCTGAAAACATAACTTAGTGTGTGAACATCAATTTGTATAAAAGTATTCGAAAATGAAAGTGCATTTAACTGCAGCCGCAATCGATCTTCAGGACAACAAACACAAAGCGCACGTGAAAGTCCGTCAGTGCACGTGTTTCGTGCATCAAATAGTACTGCATTCCAAACGGCATTAATGAAAGCATATCTAAAGTAAAAACACGGCGCACACTGTCAAGCAAACACTGTCAAGCAATGCGCACGTGTCTGGCTTTCACACCAAACGCAGAAGACGGCTTGTTTCTGTGTCGACCAAAGAGCAAGCGCAAAAGGTTTGCGCTTAAAGTTCAAAATACTTGCCAGCACAGCGCTGCTTCTCATGGCGCAAATTCTGTGCGATCAAGCCCGCCACGTCTCTAGCGCATACACGTGCCACATGCGGGGAAAAAACCCAGCTCAGAATCGATTCTGAATCGTTGAAGAGAGAATCGCGATGCATCGGAGAATCGATTTTTTCTCCCACCCCTAATAAGCAGTATGACATCATACTGCTCAGGCCCCGCCCACAACCGCTGACAGACTGTCCCATATTAGCATATTTCTGCCCTCAGCCGGTTGCACGCTTTCTGTCATTTTTTCCACGTTCGAGCAGCTGTAACGACAACGTCTCTTAAACAGTGCAGGTGTTTTTTAGTTTGATGTCAAAGTTAACATAAGAGTTTTAATTTTCTGCTGACATGAAAGCCACTGAGGACGCAGTGGATTAGTTTTGTTTTTGATGGAAATGCGCCACCAAATACACAAGTGGAGTGAGTGAGCTCATTATCATTTAAAGAGTCATGCACCGAAACGGGTTGCTGTGAACAGAGCTGTTTTTGACAAGGTATAAAAGGAATTATAATCAAAGTATTTTGCAGACATTTTATGAAGACCCTTAAAAATCATACCAACTTGGGGAAAATGGGCACCCTTTTAAGGCATTTTGGCCTTTATTAAGGCAAAACATCTTTGTGTCCTCTTAAAAAATGGCTCTTGAGAAATTTTGTGTTTATTTGCAACATGTAAGATATGGTCCCACACCGGCTATATGTGTATGACATAAAATTTTTTTTTAAAAAATCATACATTCTTCACCTTTAAACTACAGACTCTTTAAGTTCCATCCTAAAGATGCCAGTACATAAATAAACAGCCTAAATGTCAATCCACTTGCTTGTGATTGTATTCAAGCATTTAATCTGAAATAAATAATAAAAGGGCTTCTTAGTTTGCGTGGGCCTCATAAATATGCAGAGCATCAGAGGGACACAAACACCACTGAGAAGCAATCACCGTACCAGTCCTTCTCTTAAAATGGCACGCAGTACTTTCCAAAGTTTCCAGACGATGCCTCCTGTATACTTCAGGAAGCCTGGCTTGATTAAAAGTGCCTTCCGGCTTTATCACAATCTTTGTGTTCGCTGCTCAAAGTACCTTTTAATCCTCTTCCTACAAATCAACAAACTGCAGAATGCTGCATAAATTGATTGTTTTGGAGCTTTTCCATGGTGCTCTGGAAATTGTGTGGGGATTTATTTGTGGATCTCTTTTAATCTGTCAGTCAGAGACGAGGCCTAATAAACACCTGCTGAGACGGAGCATCACATGTCCCCAGTAAATCATCAAAAAAACGCATGCGCATTTTGTGTTGTTATTAAGGCCAAATATAACATAATCACTGTTGTCTCTAAGTGAAAAGTAAAATAAATATCTGGCCCCTGATTGGCATTACTTCTTACTTTTAGAACGTCAATTTTAAAATAATTGAATCTATCCAGTATTAAAATGGAATGTTTGCGATTGTGTTTTTACGTCACATTTGTTTTTGCTCATACTATCAGGTAGGTTTAGGTGTAGTGGAGATGGTACGTTATTTTAAAACGTCACAGAGCATTAGAGCTATAGCGCCACTCAACGGACATTTCAAGTCAGAACTCCGGTGACACGTACTGTACAAAACCACCGTTGCATAAACCATAGCATATGTATATTCATCTGTTCCGGGGGAAAAAAAACAAACACTCCTTTAGCACCACTCAGTGGACATTTCAAATTTGAATACGTCACAAAGCGTATATGGTGGTACATATTTCGCATCTTTCAAAAAAGTTCACACAGGTACTTTTTCGTCATGAGATCAGGTTGATCTTTTCCATCACTTCACAAAACTCTGGCCTGACGTAATTTTACAGATGCTATTTAAAAAGCTAATCAAAAATATAGCTGCAAGCAGCAATTGCGGGGCCAAGCACAAAAGAGGCAGAATGAGGAGTTAAGCACGGCAAGGAGCAGCAGACCGACTACAACAGTGAGTAACTTAAGCCATTTTAGGATAATATCAGTTGAAATGGCTGAAAAATCATAAATACAACCAATCGTAATAAAATTTAATGGCTTATCACTTTTGACCAACAGGTGGTGCTGTTTTCAAATTGATGTGACGTGTTCTGTGTGAAATGACAATGACACACACAAAGTTTGCCGTCATTATGTCAAAGCTTTGCAGAGATACAGCCTCAGATGTAGTTTGGCATCTTTCCAGCAAATTTGTTGATGCGCTAAACGAAAACGGTTTCGTATATCGACACGAAATTCATAACTTTTTGCCAGCATAGTCTGAAGATGATCTGAGTCAAATTTGATGTAGATCGGACTAACAGTCTGGGAGGAGTTCGAAAAAGTAGGTTTTGTACATTAATCAAAATGGCGGACAGGAAGTTTGGCCAATTTCGGCATAATGGGTATCAATGTTCTCGACTTGACCCAAGGAATCTATTGGCATCAGTTTCATTCCAATAGG
This sequence comes from Cirrhinus mrigala, assembly GCA_036247105.1. Taxonomy (NCBI): domain Eukaryota; kingdom Metazoa; phylum Chordata; class Actinopteri; order Cypriniformes; family Cyprinidae; genus Cirrhinus; species Cirrhinus mrigala. The sequence continues at coordinate 16,751,923 of CM070015.1, forward strand.
CTAATGTAAACAGAAGTTATTAGCATTTTTGTAAATTTCATTATTAATGTTTAGTGAATGGCGTATTACTTCTGACCCATAGGTGGCACTGTTACCAAATTGATGTGGCTTGGTCAGAGTGTGGTGACAATAGCACATATAAAATTTGGTGTCAATATGTCAAAGCTTTGCAGAGATACAGACTCGGATGCAATTTGGCATCTTTCCAGTAAATTCGTTGATGCGCTAAACGAAAACGGTTTCGTGTATCGACACAAAATCCATAACTTTTTGTCAGCATGGTCTGAAGATGATCTGAGTCAAATTTGGTGAAGATCGGACTAACGGTCTAGGAGGAGTTCGAAAAAATAGGTTTTGTACATTAATCAAAATGGCGGACAGGAAGTTTGGGTATTATGGGTATCAACGTTCTCGGCTTGACCCAAGGAATCTTTTGACATCAGGTTCATGACAATAGGCTAATGTACGCAAAAGTTATTAGCATTTTTCGAAATTTCGTTATAACTTTTGACCACAAGGTGGCGCTGGCCCCAAAATTTTTATGTACATTCAGGGCATGGTGCCGAACATTTTTGTAATTAATGTCGAAACGATACGCTAATCCGTTCTTAAGATACAGCATTTTAAAGCTAAATTCAAAATGGCCGACACCCAAAATGGCTGACATGGGAAAATTGGATATGGTTCGACTCGGTATGACACACCGAATCTAAAGAGACCAGTTTTGTGATTTTTGGACAAATCATTCAGACGTTATAAAGAAAAATAGCCATTTTTCGTATCTCCTGACCACTAGGGGGCACTGCACCGAAACACTGCAGGTAGGCTCAGGTCATGCTTGTTATAACACACACCAAGTTTGGTGTCAATATGACAAACTATTACGGAGATATAGCCTCACATTGATTTTTGCTAGCTTTTCGTAGAATTCTTTCGCGTGTTATTCGTGAACGGCTGGACGAATCGACTTGAATTCCATAACTTTTTGCCAGCATGGTCTGAAGATGATCTGGATCAATTTTTGTGACAATCGGTGCAACGGCCTAGGACGAGTTCGAAAAAGTAGGTTTTACGAACAATTGAGAATAGCGAAAAAACTAAACCTTACGATTTTTGAATTTTGGTGTCCATTCAACTCGGCATAAGCCAAGGAATCAGAGGAAAAAAGAATTTTTGTTGTGTGCCTTACGGTTCAAACGTTATTAGCATAAATCTTTTGAAAGTTTGGACAAGTGGTGGCGCTAGAGAGTTTGAGTTAGAGACTCCAAACTTGCTATGGTTAATGTTGGGACTGTCCTCTATCAGTGTGCAAAATTATACAACTTTCCCGCAAGCGGTTCTATGGGCTGCCATAGACTTGCGGCGGAAGAGGAAGAAGAAGAAGAAGAAGAAGAAGAAGAAGAAGAAGAAGAAGAAGAAGAAGAAGCGGAATAATAATAACGCCAACGGATACAATAGGTGCCACCGCACCTCTGGTGCTTGGCCCCTAATAAGGACATTATCAGGTGTGGATTAAAAGAGAGAAACATAAAATATCAAAATTAAAACTGAATAAAAAAGTATAAAACAGTTATTGAATGTTTATGCTGTCACCATCAACTAGGAGAACCAAATGAACCTACATACATCACATCAGTCAATCCCTAAAATCCTGAAATCTTAATGTACCGTATCAAATATTAATAGGATAATGTTTTACCTGACACAGCTCTGATAATGCTACACAACAGAATCTCATCGCATCTCTGAGAATTTTGATCAGTGTCATAAGGTTTTCTGTGTGATCAGAATTCTGATACGGGAAATCATGTTATTTAGGTTTGATCTGACAAAATGTTATCCGAGAGAAGATGTCACAAGGTTGAAACCCCTGTAAGAAACCGAACAATCACCATGCTCAGGGTGCCCATAGGGATCAGCATGTTGACAGTGTTTGAAGCCACCACAGCTACCTTCAAAGCTTGATCCCTCCTTTGAAGATTACCCACAATTCAGTAGCTGCTTTATTCAGATGAAGGGGGTTATTATGCTAATGATGGCGCACCGCTGGAGACGTGCTTCAGAAGTGCTCGAATGCAACAGGGGAAAGAGGAATGCTGCGGGACGAACGTCTTCATCTGCTTGGATCTTCATTTCTGCTCTGAGCTTATGAGTTTAAGAGCAAAATAATCCTTCTTTCCTTTCACATGCCCCTGCCTCAAGACTAATCTAAAACAAATACCACACAGATGACAACACTCTGTTTAAGTTCCTTATGGAACTAAACAAAAGCTGAGCGATATCAAAAACATATGCTTCTTAATTTATCTATAGCGCGATCTCAAAATGCCATGTGCCACTTTCAGACAAACGCAGACTTCACCTTGAAGACAACGGAGGGCAGCTGAATGTGAACGCAATTACACAGATTGCCAAACAGTCCTTTGCCGTTGTCCTCCATTACTGATGAAGTGAGGCCTGTTAAATCGCTCTGCGATGGTGAATTCACTGCCATTATCTGCCGTTTATCTCTTAATTGTGCTTTCAATGTGAATCAGTCCTGATATTTTAATTCAGCTCTAACAGAAACAACTTTAAGTTTTTCAATGTTTACAAAGACTTAACTGTAAAACTCCAGCTCTCAATATGAAAGACAGGAAATTATATCAATTACAGTAGAATATAATAACTAGGTTTCATATTTCTCAATAGGATTGTATCTAATTATGTGAAATGCTTCTAATGGTCTGTCCCAAACCGGTCACTATGTTCATTTTTCCGTTAAATGGTATTAAATCACATTAATTTCTACAGCACTTTATAAAAGAACAGTGTTAATATTGCAAAAATGATCAATTATGAAACAATTTCAGCTGTAAAACAACTGTGCACAAGACAACCGTGTCATTATTCGGCTCAATTTAGTTCAGTGTTGATTCAATTCAGTTCATTCACAGTGTCAATGTTGCAAAGTTCAGCTTTAAAGCAAGTATTTATTAACCTGGAGATGTGAAAGATTTGTACTCTGCATTATAAATAAAGTTACCAAATAGAATTAGAGCTTGCCAGCAATGTTACCCTTATGATGAGTATTAAATATGGCAGCTACAACATTTGCGCTACATCAAAATAATTCATATAGTCTCCTGTCACGTCAGCTGAAGGCTTCAGCTGTTATCATTTTAAAGTTCACACAGGCTGAGAATGTGAACATCTATCATATCTAACACACATCGATCCTCCCAGTGTAACTGTTCACCCACAGCTGTCTTACACACTGAAGATGTGGTCAGATTGCCAAAAACATACTTTAGTCTAGTAGAAACAGGAAGCTCTCTTGTCATTTCCAGAACCTCTGATATTTTATCAATACTTTATGCAGGTGTGAGATATGTTTTTGTGCTGGATTCAGTGAGATTCACTTTGAGATTGGAATAGAGCTGTTATGTATTTGCAAACAAGCACTTTTTCTGAAGTTTCTGCTTTCGTTTTTGTTCTTTTTCTGCATGAACACGTGTGCACACATGTGGCGTGATTGTGTAGTAGCACTGATGCAGCGGTTCCTGGCATGGGAATCAACATCATTATCAGATACATGTATCCTCCATGGACCTTACCTACTTTATCTGAGCCAATCCCTTTGAGAAGGCTTGTTGTGCCATCAGAGGAGTGGGAAAAATATGTGAACCTGATTCATGGTGGACCTCAAAGGGAACCTACCATGAATTTGTATGGGAGCGCAGCTGCAGCCTATTCTGATATCTACTGTCATCCATATTAGTTCCAAGTAGAACACAGTCCCACGGAATATATGTAAAACATCCCAAAAAATGAAAATTCTGTTATTTATTCACCCTCAAGTTGTTCCAAACATGTAAGACCTTCGTTCATCTTCTGTACCTTTCTGGGGCTTGACTGCCACTTGCGTATGCAAGGTCAGAAAGCTCTTGAATTTTATCAAAAATATCTTAATTTGTGTTCTGGAGATGAACGAAGGGCTTATAGGTTTGGAACAACATGAAGTTGAGTAATTAATGACAGAATTTTCATTTTTGGATGAACTATCCCCTAAAGGAGAAGTCCACTTCCAAAACAAAAAATAGCAGATAATGTACTCACCCCCTTGTCATCCAAGATGTTTATGTCTTTCTTTTTTCAGTCGTAAAGAAATTGTGTTTTTTGAGGAAAACATTTCAGCATTTTTCTCCATATAATGGACTGATATGGTTTGAACTTCCAAAATGCAGTTTAAATGTGGCTTCAAAACGATGCGGTTGTAAACGATCCCAGCCAAAGAAGAAGGGTCTTATTTAGCGAAACGATTGGTTATTTTCATGAAAAAAATACAATTTAAATACTTTTTAAATCTCAAACGCTCGTCTTGTCTTGCTCTGCCTGAACTCTGTGTATTCTGGTTCAACACAGTTAGGGTATGTCGAAAAACTCCAATTATATTTTCTCCCTCAACTTCAAAAATCATTTTAAAATCATCCTACATTGCTGCAGAAGTACCGACCCAGACTTTGCAAAGAAAATCAAACGCCCTTAACAAAAAAGTAAAACAGCGATATAGGGCAATTTTGAAGTTAAGGGAGAACATGAGATGGGAGTTTTTCGACATACCCATACCGTCATGAACCGGAAACAAACAGAGTTCAGGCAGAGTAAGACAACATGAGCATTTAACATTAAAAAGTATATAAATTTGTATTATTTTTTATGAAAATAACCGATCATTTTGCTAGATAAGACCCTTCTTCCTTGGCTGGGATCATTTACAACCGCATTTGGGATCGTTTGAAGCCGCATTTAAACTGAATTTTGAAAGTTTGAACTCGGGGCACCATATCAGTCCATTATATGGAGAAAAATGCTGAAATGTTTTCCTCAAAAAACATAATTTCTTTACGACTGAAGAAAGAAAGACATGAACATCTTGAAAGACAAGGGGGTGAGTACATTATCTGTAAATTTTTGTTCTGGAGGTGGACTTCTGCTTTAAGGTCACTCAGCAGATAGGGAGAAAAAGGGGAACAAGCAATGCATTTAAAAGTTAGCCATTTATATCCAATGTTTGCTGTATTTTAATACACAGAGGCAGCATAATTATCCTTATCAGTGGAAGCTACTGTAGCCTGTCAAGCTCCTGTACATGAATAAGATAAATCATGAATTAAAATAGTTATCTACAGTACAAAGTTAGATAGGAGTTCAACCCAAATTTGTAGTTAATAAAATTCCACTTGCTTGTATCTGTTTATTTGGCCAGTTCTATTTCAATGAGAGCAATGGACCTCCTAGAGTCTGACCTAAGGGAATAATGTCCACATAAGGTAAAGTACTGCCGTCGCTCTTACAAGAGCTGAATAAAGAGAATGGAGGAATACACTGGGGAATATGAGAAAAGTGCTGAGAAAGCAACTCCCACCGGATTTCTCACGACGGTGGAGAGTTGTCAAAGGCTTGAAAATGAAGTAACCGAGTAATCAAAGAAGAAAAATCAGAACGACTTAACTCACCCCTCAAGGGTCCCCCAGGCAAGAAGACGGATGACAGAATTAGTTCAATCATTTTAGAAGAACACCTGAATCTCAAAAACAAGATACTGCAGCTGACAAAACAGAAGAGGAGATGTTTGAAAACAACTTGCTGTGGACAGCATTTAACTATTGGCTTAACTGCAGTTGGTCTAAAAGTGCCATTCATACAGTGGCCTGCATCAATAAAGTGATCAGAGTTATTTAGTTTCAATAAGAGTTAAGGATTTTTTGGCAACAAATGTCAATTTTAGGTAATGTAATGAGCACTGACACCACTGGTTCGCTTCAGACTGTATAATACCTCTTTTTTTGTTTCCAGTGTTTATCCAGAGCTGTTTTTGACAAGGTAAAAACAGTGTTGTTTTACACAACCATTGCCAGTTTACCCAACTGTATTTCGCACCCCGGGTTGCCACTTGGAGGAAAACAGCGTATTTCAGCATTTCGCCATAACAGGCTTAACTGTCTATGTGTGTTTTATGCATAAGTAATTGAGAGAGTCTCGTTTGAGTACATTAACCATTAAATTTCAAAGTAAGAAATAAATTATAGTATTTTACACCTCACAATGAATAACAGTATACTTGATTACAGTTACAACTCGGCCGCCTCAATGTTTGCGATTGACAAATACGACCTCTGGAGGATGCAGCAGCAGCCTCCGAAATGAGACGCAGATTCAGAGTTATAAAAATCCACATGAGGTGGTTTATAATTTGCAAACAATACAAATATTGCAAACATATACATTAGCTGATCTACTTACAGTGTAAGGCTCGATGCTTTCCATCGTGAGGTGCGCTTGTTCCTGTTGGTTTTGTCAATCTGGCAACCTGCGTGTGCATCAAGTCTAAGGAGGAGGGGTGGGGTGAAAAAAAAAAACCCTCTCCAATATTTTGAATTTGGACTGCAATACCTAGTTCAACTGTCAATCCTACATACAGCAATAAAAATATATTAAATGCAATTAGCAAATCATTAAATATAATTAACTATGAGGAATACGAACAACTAAAATTTGGAAACAATTCGAAACAGTTGTGATACAACAAAGCCTTGTTCAAAACAAATGATTCGCAAAGGTTTAGAAGCTTCATGAAAAACACGGAAATACTGTGCAGTGGTCGCACAAATGATTTGCCAGAGCAACGCGCATCTGTAGACTAGCACAGGTTAATTCTCACATTTTAATAGTATTTAAAGTATTGCTCCTGTGACTACAGGCTGTGATTATAGGCTTATACACTCTTAAAAATAAAGGTGCTTCGCGATGCCATAGAAGAACCTTTTTTGTTTAAATGATTCCATAAAGAACCTTTAACATTTGAAGAACATTTCTGATTCACAAAAGGTTCTTTGTGGCGAAAGAAGGTTCTTCAGATTATAAAAAGGTAATAAAGAGATGGTTCAAAGAACCTTTGACTGAATGGTTCTTTGTGGAAACAAAAGTGGTTCTTCTATGGCATCGCTGTGAACCTTTGGAAGCACCTTTATTTTTAAGAGTGTACGCTGGTATGCAGTTTTCCCTATTATTATGCCTGTGATTATCCTTCTGCGCACACGTGCCATAGGTTACCGACCCCTGCCCTAATCAATTAGTGTGTAAACAAATGAATGAACCAATCAATCTCTCAAGTTTGCTAAATCAGCCATTTCTGATTCACATTAACTCTTAGAAAAAGAAAAATGTTTATGTGCATATTACTGAGGAATAGAGAATATAGAGATTTCAGTTCCTCACAGAAACAATACAGTTCATACATAATGAAATTCAATCATTTGACGCTACTGAATGACTGATTTAACTTTCTTCCCATCATAACAATGAACGTCCAGCCTAAAATCCAACCTTGAGTGTGAATGATTTCATGAATGATCAGGTGCAGCCATATCATTTGTTTTGCGGGTAGAATGGTTTCTACTCCCTCATTTTCTACACATTCAAAGGATCATTTCTCAGTTTGGCATAGTCCTGAAAACAGATGGGTCCACCATAGTGTGGAGCATCTAATGAACATATGAGCTCCAGTAGTAATGGGCTTTCCTCCTGATCATAGTGTGCTAGTAAACAGTCATTACTCAGATTTACTCAGAAAGACTTCTCATCAATACAGTGAAAGGACTGTGGTAGCACAGATACCCATGTTGTTGCATAACCCTCAACAAATAGTAGTTGTGACTACTACAATGTATCAAACATTGTTCAAACTCTATCACTAACCCCAAACACAACCATTAAAGGGTTACTCCACCCCAAAATGAAAATTTTGCCATTAATCACTTACCCCCATGTCGTTCCAAACCCCGTAAAAGCTTCGTTCATCTTTGGAACACAATTTAAGATATTTTGGATGAAAACCAGGAAGATTATGACTGTCCCATTGACTGCCAAGACCCAAAAAAAGTATGAAAGACATCGTCAAAATAGTCCATACTTTTCAGGACCTTGACAGTGGTATTTACAGTCAAAATCCCTCGCTTTTCATCCAAAATATCTTAAGTTGTGTTCCAAAGATGAATGAAGCTTTTATGGGTTTGGAACAACAAGGGGTAAGTGATCAATGGCAAAATTTTAATTTTGGGGTGGAGTAACCTTTTAACTACTACTAAAAACAGAGAGAAGTGATAGTTTCATAAGAATGTTCTTAAAGCCCCAACCGAACCCTGAAACTACCCTTAAAGCTAGAAACCAGTACAGTTGTTCATCCAGAACACATGCTGCTTGATAAAAAAATCTGGGTGTCTATTCCTGTTTCTCTGAAGCACTGATCTCTGTGTTCAATTTTCAGCCATTACCTGGGTTCACTGCCTCCGAGGCCAGCCCCATCCACACCTATTTTCATCTTTATAATACCAAACTTAATAATTAATACTCTCTCTGTGTGTGAGAGACGATTTAATTCAGAAGCACTGCTGAAACTTCCACAACGAATGACTATGGCTATTTTTGACTCGCACAAGCCATTAGGTGTAAATAGCACACTTCCTCCAGAAGTGAAAAGAGCCTCTCTCAGGTGTGGTGTTTTTTCCATCCAGAAAAGACAGCGTGTGCTAAATGCAGCTCAAGTGTTTCATCTATTATTACATCCTGTTCTAATGATTCAGTGTTTTTTCCCTGGTTATCTTTTTCTTATTTCCTGTCCTATAATACATAAACATGAAAGCAGCTACAGTATTAGATTTACACAGAATCACACATCTACTACCGTGAAACAGAAATCAATGCACCTTGCGGAATTCAGTAGCAGAGCTCTTAGCAGGTCAGTGCCTAGAATTTCATCAGCTTGCTTTCAGGTTTCACGGTAGCGTGGCAATCCGCATTGAGAAAGACGAGTCCATTCTCTGAGATCTTTCCTGTCATGTTGCTTAAGTTCTTCAAGAACTTCTCCCCGAAAACATCAGGTTAGATGTGCCTGCAACACTCTGGCAACCTGCATTATTCAAAGTAATGACATAGAAGGTAAAGTAGCCTCGTGGCCTGAACGAGAATTACTCTGTGCTGAATTAGCAGTGGCATAACAGGGTTTTTAACGGTCTGCGCTAGCTGCTCAGAAGCCCCGTGTGACGGCTGGCTGTCTGGGTCCATTACAGTTTATCACTGGCTAACATTAGTCCATTCACACGACAAATTAGGGCCTGCGCATCGAGACACCAACTCTCTACCTAAGAAATGGCTATGAATATTTTATGTCACGCACAAGCTGACAACTCTAAAAGAGAGAGAAAAAACAGGTTGGTGAGGAAAAACAGCAGAGGAGGACATGAAGAGAGTGTGAAGAAGAGAGGGGAAAGACACACTTTAATCCCAAACATCATGCCCATCAATTTTTCATCAACCTTTAGGCAGCAAGCCACGTGGTTTGCTGGAATTTTAATTACGGATTGTCCTGAGGCTCCTCTGACCACGGAGAGGCCCGTCCAGATGGCAGAGAGGAATGGACAGCGTGGAAGCACTTGTTTTTCATCTCAAATGGAGGATAATACATCAAACAACGGCCCAAGGCCTTTTTCAGCCACAACAACAACAACAACAACAACAACTGCAGAGGAATATTGTCAACATCAGAGGAGATTGCCGCTCTTTGGCCTTTGTGGCTTGACTGGAAATTACAGAGTGTGCTTTAGAGAGGATTCATGTCACGATAAAGTGTTAAGAAGACCTTTTCATACATACGCACACACTATCAGAGGAAAATATCCTGAAGAACACACCCACCTGTCAACAGCACACACATATGGGAAAAGGTTTGGAAATTTAATTCAAGGACGTGGTTTTGCCTAGAGCCTTGTTTGCATTTCACTTTCAAAGAACTTTATTGGTTTTACATACAATATTGCCAAAGCATCAATACACAGACTCTCACTCCAATATTGTTCCATCACATGTGTAGCAAATCAGAATTTGGACAGCAAACAGGATGAGTCACTACAGTACAATTTGAATGGAAATGAACTGAAATTGAAAGAAATTCACGTGCGACTGTAAAAACAAAGTTTGTCAAGATGAAATCTGAATATTGAATACAGAATGGCAGAATGACAGACAGAACAAGAGTTACACAGAACGACAGAAGAAATGCAATGATGGAAAGAAATGCGGAATGTCAGACTGACTGCAACATTAGCAAAATGTGATTACAAATGGAGTTTATAAATAAATCATGTCTCAGATAGATAGACAGATACACTACCAGTCAAAAGTTTTTGAACAGTAAGAGTTTTTATGTTTTTTAAAGAATTCTCTTCTGCTCCCCAAGTCTGCATTTATTTGAACCAAAATACCGCAAAAGCAGTAATATTGTGAAATATTTTTACTATTTCACAATAGTATTTACCATACTAGTTAAAATTACTGCTTTCTATTTGAATATATTTTAAAATGTAATTTATTCCTGTGATCAAAGCTACATTTTCAGCATCATTACTCCAGTCTTCAGTGTCACATGATCCTGTAGAAATCATTTTAATATGCTGATCTGCTTTTCAAGAAATATTTTTTTATTATCATTTTTCTCAATATTTAAAACAGTTTATATTTTTTCAGGATTCTTTGAGGAATAAAAACATTGAAAGATCAGCATTTACCCGAAATAAAAAGCTTTTGTAACATTATACACTATACCATCCAAAACGAGTCAGTGTTTTATTTATTTTATTTTTATATAAATTATAAAAATTAATACTTTTATTTAGAAAGGACACTTTAAATTGATCTAAAGTGATGATGACGAGATTTATGATGTTACAAAAGACTTCTATTTCAGATAAATGCTGTTCTTCTGACCTTTTTATTCATCAAAGAAACCTGAAAAAATTCTACTCAACTACCACTGTTTTCAACATAATAATAATAATAATAATAAATGTTTTTTTTTTAGTAGCAAATCAGCATATTAGAATGATTTCTGAAGGATCATGTGACTGGAGTAATGATGCTAAAAATTCAACTGAAATCACAGGAATAAATTACATTTTAAAATATATTCAAATAGAAAGCAGTTATTTTAAATAGTAAATATATTTCAAAATGTTACTGTTTTTGCTGTACTTTAGATCAAATAAATGCAGGCTCGGTGAGCAGAAGAGACTTCTTTAAAAAAAACATTAAAAATGTGTGGATCATCAAAAGAAAACATGCAATTCACTCTCGTTCTTTTTTTTCAGTACACCTTCACATCTCACAGCATCAATACTTCTCTTCAGCACTGGCAGTTTTCTATTAAAAATAACGCAAAGGTTCTATATTTATTTATTTCTTCTTTCTTTTTAAAACTATCTGGAGGAGATAACAAGAGAATTTTGCTCATTACTGCTTGTTGAAGAAACTAGTGCAAGGACCCAGTGATGCTGTCACATGAGAGGGGGAGACAAATGCGTAGCTGCCCCTCACCAGCGCCAAAATGAAAATAATTACACTCCCAGTTCTCCTCACCTCGTTCTCATTACACGGCAGGGGTGATTCTCCCAGCTGAGATACTGAGGCAAAAATAACACAGCAGAACAAAACACAAAGTTTGGAGACTGACTTTCTACAGCTCGAAGGAAAACAGGAAAAAAAAAAAAGGGTGAATGTGGAGAATAAAGAGGAGCGACACAGACAGACAGAGAGGAGAGAGATAAAGGGACACAGGAGAGAGAGAGAGCGGGAAAGAGAGAGACAGAGAGAACACGCTTTCTGCAAACTAGCCCTTTTTAGTTCTGGGATGTCAGCTTGGTGGAATTTAGAAAAACAAGATATGAGAAAGGAAGAGAAATTGAGGGAGGCGGGAGGGAGAAATGAAGAAAAGACAGAGGAGAAGACAAGGTAAAAGAAGTGGCAAAGCGATTTCACGGCTCTATGAGCAGGTACAATACCAGGGCTGTCTCGGTTGTTGGCCGTTGCTCGTGAACCCTCAAGCACACCCTTTTCTGCCTGGCTGAAGGTCAGGAGAGACAGAGGGACCAGCCGAACAAGCCGGGTGGCACGACATCGAAAGCACTCAAGTTGTCAAGGTGCATAAACAAAACAACACACCGCTCATTTTCTCACAAGGAAATGACACCTTTCTAGAGAACTGCTATTGTCATCAGATGCTGTATCTGTTTCTGTAGAACAAGAATTCACAGAGTGTACGGAAATTGACTTTTGAGGTTCATCCTATATAGCCCTATAATATAATACAATGTCATTTATGGCTAATATTTTGGCCTCTAAATACATTTTAAGCTTCACTCTGATATAGTAGAATGATTTGCTTAATATATGTAGATTATGGAGCTTCTAAATACAGTTGAGGTCAAAGTTGTAGAATTTGCAAAATGTTAATTATTTTTCCAAAACAAGAGGGATCATACAAAATGCATGTTTTTTTTTTATTTAGTACTGACCTGAATAAGATATTTTACATAAAAGATGTTTACATATATTCCACAAGAGAAAATAATAGTTACGTTTATAAAAATGACCCTGTTCAAAAGTTTACATACCCTTGATTCTTCATACTGTGTTGTTACCTGAATGATCTACAGCTATTTGTTTGTTTGTTTGTTTGTTTTTTAATAATAGTTCATGACTCCCTTGTTTGTCCTGAATAGTTAAACTGACTGCTGTTCTTCAGAAAAATCCCTAAGGTCCCACAAATTCTTTGGATTTTCAGCATTTTTGTGTATTTGAACCCTTTCCTACAATGACTGTATGATTTTGAGATCCATCTTTTTAAACTAAGGACAACTGAGGGACTCATATGCAACTATTACAGAAGGTTCAAACACTCACTGATGCCTCAGAAGGAAAAACTATGCATTAAGAGCCAGGGGTAAACTTTTGAACAGAATGAAGATGGACATTTTTCTTATTTTGCCTTAATATAATATTTTTTTTAATTTAGTACCACCCGTCAGAAGCTACAGAAGATACATATTTACTTACATGTTTCCCAGAAGACAAAATAAGTTCAGTTTACCCTGATCTTCAAATTTAAAAAGTTTTCATCCCCAGCTCTTAATGCATCATTTGTCCTTCTGGAGCATCAGTGAGTGTTTGAAACTTCTGTAATAGTTGCATATGAGTCCCTCACTTGTCCTGTTGCAAAGGGTTCAAATACACAAAAAAGCTGAAAAACCAAAAGAATTTGTGGGACCTGAAGAAAAACAAAAACACAGCTGTGGATCATTCAGGTAACAACACAGTATTAATAATAAACTGTATGTATACTTTTGTTGATATACAAAATTTTTATAAATCCAACTTTTTTCTTGTGCACTATATGTAAACATCTTTTAAGTGAAATATCTTATTCAGGTCAGTACTAAATAAAAAATAACATGCATTTTGTATGATCCCTCTTATTTTGGAAAAAAAATAAATAAATAACATTTTGCAGATTCTGCAAGGTGTATGTAAACTTTTGACCTCAACTGTATTTAAAAGCTTCATAATATAGATATATTAAGCTAATCATTCTACTATATCAGAGTGAAGCTGAAAATGTTTTTAAAGGCCAAAATATTAGCCATAAATTGCATTATACAATATTATAGGGCTAAATAGGATGAACCTCAAAAGTCCATTTTCTGACACTCTGTGAATTCTTGTTCTCCAGACAGAAGATCCCTCTTGCAGATTCTGCAAGGTTTACAGTATGTAAACTTTTAACCTCAACTGTAAATAAATCATGCCTCGCAACGAACTTATACAATACAAGAGCCCTGGCCTAAAAGGTTCTACATGTAATACATAAATGATAGTTAAGGACAGAGCTTTTACACGTGTTAACCGCAAAAGAAAAAAAGCCCAGAAGAAACACAGATATTAATCACACACTTGAGTAGCTGGTGAGATGTAAACCTAAAAAAAATGCAAAAATCGGACAGGTTTCAGTTCCTCCTTTAGCCACTGGCCAAAAATCAGGTTGTCCTACCTCCAAAGCCTTGTGATTGGCTGAATCACTGTTGCTGTGTTTAGCTGCACAAAAAGCAGAGCAATGTTTTGACAACAAGTCAGTCAGTATATGCACTTTCTGGGAAATCAACCTACAGATGATTTGTTTACACTAAAACTGTTTCTGCATATTAAACTGGTATATAAGAAGGTATTTTAACAGACCTTTTTCCCCTTTTATGTAATCACAGTAAAAACTGGTTTAAGCAATTAAAAAGCTGGAATGTTTGCAAGGCCTAGTTGAAAACCACTTAAAGTCCATGACTGTGGGAAAGGATTTACTTTTTTTCCTCGCCGTATCTAAAAAGCATAAAGCAATACAGCACAAAGAAAGGAAACCGTATGAACACCGGTCACGGGTTAGGAAGCTCAGACAAGAAGCTTTATTCACCAGACTGATCATCCACTGTAAAAACTCTCTGTATAGCTTGGCCTCAGTCTGTTTAGAATTATCAGTCAGCAATAGCCTATATAGTGAAATTTTTATGCATTATAAATAAATATCACACATGCAGTCATGTTTTAGTGAATATCAGTACTGCTTTTATACAATACAGAAGGTTAATACAGACTAACTTACACCACTACCGTTCTGTTTTTGCTATTACACAGCTGTGGCACTTAATATGTTTGTGGAAACCATCAGATGCCCATGGTATGATTCTTTAGGGTCTTTATGAAATGTCTGCAAAATACTTTGGTTAAAATTCCTCAATAGTCGTATAAAACAACACCCCTTTTACCTTGTCAGGTACAGCTCTGTTCGTTTCGGTGCATGTCTCTTTAAATAATAATGAGCTACTGTTTATTCCACCTCTCTCATACGTTTTCTGTGTATTTGGTGACGTGTTACTTCAGAAAACAAAACTAATCCACTGCATCCTCAGGGGCTGTGATGTCAGGCGAAAATTAAGAGTTTTATGTTCACTTTTACATCCAACTACGAAACACCTGTATTGCTTACGAGGCGTTGTTGTGGCTACAGATGATCGAGTGTGGAGAAAATGTCGAACAGCATACAACCAAAGACTATAGAATACCCAAGACTTGTCACTTGTATAATTTTGAATGGGGAAAGATGCAACGCTCATAATGGCCTTGAAGCCCCGCCTTCTTAATGAAAGAGCCAATCGTTGATTAGTAAAGTCAGCGCGGTTGCTATAAAAAGAGTCAGCGTTCTGAGATGAGCGCTCAGTACTGCGCATGCGCACTGGCTGAACTAGCCTGAAAAATAAGCATTTTTTAACGCCATTTGAGCATAAGGAACAATATTTATGAGGCAGTACTTGTCAGATTTCATTGGTGATTTCAAATATGAAATTTAATCGTAAGCTTGGTGAACAGTTTTGGAGAATTTGATGTTTCCCCATTCCAAGAAATAGGAGCAGTGCTTGCCTGCCCGAGAGGCGTTATAAAGATCCCCGCCGAGTAAACTGACTTGCTTTAAAGCGAATTTGGTTCAGCTGACTGAGGGTGGAAATATGCTAATACGGGACAGTCTGTCACCAGCCATAAGCGGAGCCTAAACATTATGACATCATACTGCTCAGAACATGAAAACAGCTTGATAATTGAGACTGTTTAGATTTTTTAGAAAAATAAAAGGATTTTTATTACTGTAGGATGGTTGTGTCGATGACTATGTTTTCCAAAGTCTTTTTGTTTGAATCATTTCACAGACTTTTTGTCAGCATTCGCTTTTTTCTGTTTGCATTTGTCTCCTCAGTTACTCACCTGTGTCTTGTTTGGTTCTTCATTTACTGTGTATTTATAGCTCAGTTCCTGTTTAGTCTTGTTGGTTATTTGCCATGTCTCATTGTGAAGGCTGTGCCCTCCAGAGGTGGCATCTGTTGGCTGCCAACGCCATTGATGTTGCCTCATTTCAGAAAAGAATCCATTACAGTACACTCCCAAGAAAGAAATTATAGTAATTTATGCCTCATGAGGCATAACAGTCAATTCTATAATAGTTACTTTTCTTTGATGATGTAAGCATTCGACAAAATCGACCTCTGGAGGGCACAACATTCAAGATGAATCAAAGCTATTCTGTTAGCATATCCTCACTAAGCTGACCACAACATTACAGATGAACAGGAAGTTCAAAAGAACAGCATTTATTTGAAATGGAAATCTGTAACATTATAAATGTCTTCACTGACACTTTCAATCAATTTAATGTATCCTTACTGAATAAATCTTACTCACCCAAATGTTTTTGTAGCAGTGTAGAATAATTATTCATTTTCTTGGGAGTTTCATGAACATCAATACAAATAAATAAATAAATTCACACATGTGTTGCTCACAGAGGAAATGTTTTGTCAATGTCAATCTTGTCTATTTGTGTAACCCAGACTCGAGTGGGAGTACTTCCACATTCCTGCCACACAAATATCATCAGTCTAACATAATTATCTTTTATAATAAACTGTCAGAGCTACTGCAACATTTTTAGGATAATGAATTTAAATACTCTAAGTAATCTTACAGGAGTAATATCTGTATGCTTAAGGGTTAAGGGGAAACATATTGGATGTGATAACTCTGTCTGTGGCAGCATTACTGTGAAAGGACATGGTGAAGTGCCACTGGCAGGAACAGAATGAATGGACACCCTGCACTTTATTTAGTTCCTCTGTTCACAACATCAAGAGTTGTCAGCTCTGATTTCCTCCCCATGATACCAGCAGCTAGAAAACCGCCAGTGAATCACCAGCAAGGGCAGAATGTACAACCATCAGCATTAATGCCTGCTGGACCTGCTCTTACCATGATGTTCAAACAAAATCTGTTCGGATTGGGCTGTAGTGTCAGGCTAGGCAATGTAGACATATGTTACTAAGCCCTGATTTGTCTGCTACAAATTACTTCAAGACACACTTTTGAAAGACACAATCTGCAGCCTGCGCGCAAAGATTTTTAACAGCATCCCGCTTCAGACACTAACACTGACATATACTGCTATATTTACAAGAATCTCAGGGGGGTAAAACACTTCAGCACCTCCACTTTAAAACGCGTCAAGCGCCAGCCCTGACACCCTATTATTCTGAAATGGTTGCATTTGCTTTCAGGATTTGTCCTAATTAGTCGCACTGCAAGCAACATCAGAGTTTGATTTTTTTCGTTGTAACTTTGTGTAACAATTTACCTCTCAGCGCTCCTTTCCGTTCCACTGCACAGGAGAAGGACTTTAATAACAGCCTGCAATTTGTAAAGCGACACCTATAACATTCAAGCATGTGCTATTTAGACTCGTGTGTAATTTGAAAAGTTTCTCTGCTCATAATTACCAAGATAACTGGGTAAGAGAAACTGCATCTTTATCAACATCAGCTGAACATGAAAGAATGGAAAGATGAGCTACACTCTTTATTGTTTGATCAGTCTGGTTCCAATTACCACTGAAAGTGGCTTTATTGTATTCTAGGCAATTCTTTAATTGTTTGCAGTCTCTGTTTGTTTTTACTTAAATGGGTGAATGGAATCCGCTCGGTAATCCTCCACTTCAGGTTATTACTCACAGCTTGGTTTTATGAGAGAAGCGGAAACGGTTCACTGTGTGCCATCCTCATCTTCACTCTTTCACTCTAACACTGTGTACTAACCCAGAGCAAAGCAACAAAGCAAAAAGCAATAAAAGCTATCTCTTCAATGTAATAGGCAGCTCAAACTGACAGTGATTTGCAGTAACAAAGCAACCAGAAATCATTCCTTTTCAATAAAAGTTGGCTATTTCCAACAACATAACTGAAGGTTGGCAAAGCAACAAAGTTCAGCAGAAATGTAAGCAAATGAGCAGCAGCATGGTGTTGCTACTGTTATTGCCTGATATCTCTTCCCTTCATGAAAACATTGAATACTGCCTATAGTCATCATGATTTTCTTCATATAAACAAGTTTTTTCTGGACCTCAAATCTGATAAGAGGAGTACAAGGAGGCTAAGAGGAGTACAATATTCTAGTGACATCAGAACTCAGTTTTATAAATAATATTGTTTTTGTGTCACGGAATGTGGTTTTAATAGTTTTTTAGGTGACAATGTACTTGTTTAGACATTAAATATGCAGTTTGTTAATAAGTTAACGTCTATTTGAAAATTTGCTTCAGTGTTTTTGGAGATGTGAGCTCCAGGGTGTCAATGGCCATTCAGCACTCATGAACCCACCGAGAGATGCAGAAATGACCGATCTCATATATAAGCATATGCAATAAACAGCATATAAAAGAAAACTGCCTAATGTTACAGAGTGAAATGGTGATCCAAGAAGTGGTAAAGGACTGTACAAGCTTTAGGAGTGCTGATGGAAGTGATCTACTGTATCGATTATTTGATAATTAATACTACTGAATATGATCCAGACGTAGTAAATTGCGATTTTCTCAGCTTTTTGCTCAAAATGTTGCTTTTTTTTATGAAACACACCTACATTCAAGTATTTATAAGAAAAAGGATTGCTTGAAGATAAAATAAAACAGATTTTTTTTTGTTTAAAAGTAGAGGGTCTGTTCTTTATTTTGATGTATTGCATGTTCAAATATTCATACAACAAAATATTCTGGGGAAAATTTGAGTGAAAATCCTCTAAAATGCTGGCAGTGACTGACAACTAAGTTAAATATTATAAATCAATAAATAATATTTTATTTAAATAATAGAAATTAATAACAGTATTTAGTATTGGGAAACTGTGTGTGTGTGTGTGTGTTCATGATGGTGATTTTAGTTACATTTTCTGCTATTAGATGGTGACAAGAGACCTCCCTTTTTTTGAGGGAGTCAGCAGTAAAGACTTCTATATTGAAAGAGAATGAAACAGGGTTGTAAACAAGGAAATTCCTTTTACTTTCAACAAACCTTGTAAGATGCGATGAAAAAACGGTAAGACAAATATCTCTTTCCTTAGCGGACATTCAAACTAATCTTTTATTGTGGATATGAGATTGAGCTAAAGAATGAATGCTGTATCAGATGCAGGTAATCACACTCGCTCAGTGCATCTCTCTCTCATAATACTGTACATAATACAGTGAGCTTTTAACACAGCCATACAGTAAGTTTTTAATGAGGCAACTCAACGTTCCTTTGTTTCTAGTTCTAATGTGACTTTTTGGAATTAGTAGCGGAGGCTTGGGCTCAGCTGTTAAAATGTTAAAAAGTTGGCAATGCAAATTCACCAAGCTGACCAACAAAATGCTGCTTTGTTTGAAAGTGACTTTTATGTGAACAGTGTTGCATATATTGCCAAACTACTGAAAGAAAACAATGGAGCTTTTTGCTAATATTTTGTTAATGTGACTGCATAGATATTTTTTTTTTTTTAGAAAACTCACTTTGTAAAATCAACCTAAAAGGATCCATAAACATTTGTACACATCAAAAGTTGTTAAATGTAAAATGTTCGCATTTAGATCCTGTCAGTACATCAACAGTGTATGCTTTTAGTGTCTGTGCAAACACCAGTGATCACACTGCATATTTATGAATTTTTGTGGACTCTGTGGATGTCATGCATGAGTTGTAAGCACTGGAGGGGGTTTTTTACTGCTTGTCTGAATACTGCAGGATTTGTAGTCCTGGCAACATGATCAAACTCACTTGAGCTTTTAGGCTTAAATCTAATGTCCAGAAAGCCGCTAATACCGCTGATACTAGGTTGTGAAATCCACGCCTTTGTTTGTTCCCTGAGTTCTGGTGGCTGTAATTCTGATTGGTGAAGAGAGGGCCCTTAAGGTTTAGAGGTCTCCTTTACTGACTCAAGGTAATTGTTTCAATTAAAACTGTAATTACTGGATAGGCTCAACAGTCAGAGTTGAAGAGACGACATGCACAGGGGACTAACCATAGAGTAAATTAGAGAAACCACTTCTGCCTTAGTCAAGTGGTGTCTCATCCGTATCTCATTCACTCGCTTTTATGTGAGCTGTAGCAGCACAGAACATGAAACAATGTCAGTCTGAATGGAGCATTTCAGTACATAGTGACATTTAAAGCAATTTTCTGAGAATATAAAACAAAAACCTGACAAAAGATTAAATATAACAAGTAATTTTCTCTTCATTTAACATTTTTGATCACTTCTAGTGTTTCTTTGGAGCTTCCTTCAGGTAGGAGATCTCAAACCCACCATGTCTCTCAAACCTTTTAGCATCTGTTCCCCTCATTTTTCCCTGTCTTATGACTGTCATACATAAAAGAGATGAATTGGGCTTCTCTTTCCCCACTTCTCATGCCGGCAGTTCCGACAGTGAGAGCACGACAGCAATTAGCTTTTCCGCTTCCTTAGCAAAACCTTCTATTGAAATCCTGTTGCATCAGGCCGAGGAACACTGGCTGAGAGAATCTCTAATTAAAGAGCGGACCGGGTGCAGATGAGCTCCTCTGCTCCCTGCCATCCTCAGTACCAGACGCAACCAAAATCAATGGGGCCAAGGAACCGTCAAGAACGGGCCTGCAGTGATCAAAAGCGACAGAGGAGAGAAGAGAGAGAGATGAAAGGCCAAAGCACTTTTGGATGTCGGTGAGAAAATATCTAACTGCAAAACGTGATGGTGTTCAGTCACGCATGGTTTTTCTTCTTTTAATTTTAGATTTCTGAGCTCAATCCAAAAAACTACTGTGCGACAGTATTGTAATGCCTTATAGGTGCGCTTCTGATGTGATGCATACTTCTACAAGGCAGGCAACTGTTGACTGATAACGCTTAGAGTACCAGTCAAAAGTTTGAGGTTGGTAAGATTTATGTTATTGATATTCTTTGATAGAGTTCAAAAGAACAGCATTTTTTATAAACGCATGTGCCGTGCTACCCTCCTGAACATGCAGCGAAGACTGACACAAAAGAGAAAAAATTGTTGAAAAAAGTTGTAATTTTTTCTATGCACACAAAAAGTATTCTCGTAGCTTCATTACATTACATTGAACCATTTATGTCACATGGACTATTTTAACGATGTCCTTACTACCTTTCTGGGCCTTGAATGTGTCAGTTGCGTTGCTGTTGATTCAGGGTCAGAAAAGCACTCTGATTAAATCGAAAATATCTTAATTTGTGTTCCGAAGACGAACAAAGGTCGTACGGGTTTGGAACAACATGAGAGTGAGTAATTAATGACAGAATTCCATTTTTGGGTGAACTATCCCTTTAACTGAAGAACAAATTTTAAGAAAGGTAAGATTTTTAAATAAGATGCTGTAACAAATATTTTACAAATAATAACAAACAGAATCACCTGGATTATGAGCTTAATAGCCAAGGTATCAGTGTTGAGCACACTGATGTGTGTTGTTTCCATCCTGGTCTCATGACAAAAACATACCTTGGGGAACTTTTTCGTAAGACATGAAATACGTACCAATAAGTACAGTATCATACATTTCACTGCAGTTTCCAAAAGAAATGAACATCAGAGGCGGTAAAACACCAAGCACTTATGGGCTTGTTAAGTGATGACATAATGTGTCCACTGAACGCACCGATGAACGCTGTTTCCGGGTCCAAACCCCAATTAATTTCACATCTCAGCAGCCATTTATGAGCACTGTTTATTCATGTTAAACATTTAAAGGAGAAGTTCACTTCCAGAACAAAAATTTACAGATAATTTACTCACCCCTTTGTCAGCCAAGATGTTCATGTCTCTCTTTCTTCAGTTGTAAAGAAATTATGTTTCTTGAGGAAAACATTTCAGGACTTCTCTCCATATAGTGGACTTCAATGTTGCCCCCAAGTTTGAACTTCCAAAATACAGTTTGTGACTCTAAACGATCCAAGTCGGGGAAGAATGGTCTTATCTAGCGAAACGATCAGTCATTTTTGAAACAAATTGACAATTTATATACTATTATATATTTACGTATTTCATGTCTCATGAAAAGATTTAAGTAAAAAGCCAGAAATAAAGACATTTGCCTTCAGTCACACATGCTTTTTTGTGCTCGCAATGATAATACTGGTAGATAACAGCTGCATACACGTTTTCTTCTAATCGGGCACAATGGAGCTAAATGACCTCTTTAGGTCCAACAGTGTAAGACAATACAAAACAATTATTTCTTTTTATTCAATATGGAGGGAGAAACACAATTTGTGTGAAAAGAAACAATAAAAGAAGTTTGTAAATAAAGCAGTGGGGGAGCTACAGTGATATAATACAGATATGGGGGCAATAGTGATCTTTATCTAAGATAAGTGAGCTGTAATGTTATTTAGGGTATATTTCACACATGAATCTCAGTCAATAGAGGAACATACACTTCAAAAGATCTATTCCCACCCAATATAAAGCAATTTACTGCTCAACATTTCAAACATCAGGCTAAACATTTTACTCTCAATTATCAATTATAATTAAGTCTTTTGTTATTAATAAATGTGGTAGTTTCAGAGATTCTCAGCATTCACACAAATATGCAAGATTTTGATAATTATAATACATTAAGTTACCTAAAAATAAACCGAACAAACCGGTAATGACACTTACAAAGTAACACACAAAAATCCAGTGATATTCTTCTACTTTTTTTCTCTCTCTCTCTCTCGTACGCTTTCATTTTATTAAAATTAGTTGTAAATAATTGTTTTCAGTTTTCTCTTTATAATTAGTAGAGTCATCTCAGGCTTTGGAAAAAACAACAGCAACACCACCACCATCTGTCACTGGAACTGTACATGTATGAAGGACCCTCCTTTGGCGACTGGTAGACTGCCAACATCAGCTTACCCAGAGGAGACTACAGCAGGGCCTTGAGGATTTAGTTGGGACTTCGTTTGAGCTCTAGCCAAATCCAATCTCATCATTTCCTGGTTCTTTCTATAGCAGAGCTCCATATGAGCTGTGTTTGCAGCAGAGGGAGCGACTGTCCTAATTCAAACACTGGGGTTATGCTGCGGTGTGTGGATATTAACCTCGCTAAGTGGATGCAGGGCAGTTTTTATTACAGACCTTCTTTAGAAAACACCTTCTGTTGTGCAGAGAGGAACGAGTGGTGAACATGTCCACATGCCTTCTCTGAAAAATACAGGGATAATAGATATGGACAAATAGTTTGAAATAATACCAATTATTAATGTATTCATTTCTTATATTCAATTTTTTTGGTTACACTTTATTTTGATAGTCCACTTTAGACATTCTACTAACTATAAGTAACTTTGCAACTATATGTCAACTAATTCTCATTAATTTACAACTACATGTCTACTAACTCTCACAGCAGACTGTTGGGTTAGGTTTAGAGTTAGTAGAATAAGTTGACATATACTTGCAAAGTTTAAAAGAGTGTTAGAAGATATTAAGCAGTCTACTAATACTCTAATGACTAATTGACATGCAGTTGCAAAGTTACTTGCTGTTAGTAGACATGTTAGCAGACTGTTATTTTTTTGCTAAGAAGCTTAATCTCACACACCCCTCCCCCAAAAATAAAAACCATCATCATTATTAATGATGTAGATAAACTTTTTTTTTCAAGCCATAAATGATTATTGCAAGTTAAAGAATTTATAATATAAGTCGTGGGATGGATGGATGGATAGATGGATGGATGAACTGTGAGATTTATAGAGAATTTCATTTGTAACCATGGAAACACCAGGGAAAAGTCAGTGCTGTCCTTG
Source organism: Cirrhinus mrigala (assembly GCA_036247105.1). Classification (NCBI taxonomy): domain Eukaryota; kingdom Metazoa; phylum Chordata; class Actinopteri; order Cypriniformes; family Cyprinidae; genus Cirrhinus; species Cirrhinus mrigala. The sequence goes on from CM070015.1 coordinate 16,775,485, forward strand.
GTCAGGGATGACTCACAAACTTTCAGGACTGTTTATTAGAGGACTGAACAAAAAATAAAAGCTGTTAGTTTGGATGTACTTATAAAGACAAATGCGTCTTGGAGAAATGATGAATAAACGCTAAAAATCTGATAAAAAAAGTCTTTATATGTTTAATTAAGTTCATAAAAACACAAAGCAATTATGCATCCTTGCTAATGCAATAATGCATCCTTGCTGAAAAAAATAATCCACTTACCCCAAATTTATGAACAGCAGCGTACATCATTAATGACCAGGTTTGTTTGGCAGAATAGTACTGTTACTGAATCTCAGTATGAAAGTGAAATTAAAATTTATTAATTGCTTATACATCTTATAAAGCTCTAAACCACCAACACTACACCTAAAACTCTATTTTAAACAGCTGAAAACTACAATTCTAAACAAGTGGCTTGTTGGAGGAGCATTAAGACCTCTTTCAAGGAGCATTTTGGGTTCAATATATGTTAAGCTCAATCAACAACACTTGTGGGATTAATCCCATAAAACTAAAAGCAGTGTACAAATAAACAAATGTGAGATCTGTTGAATTAAAGGATTAGTTCACTCCTGAAAATAAAATGTCCTGATTTATTCACTCCCATGTCATTCAAGATGTTCATTTCTTTCTTTCTGCAGTTGAAAAGAACTTAAGGTTTTTAAGGAAAATATTCCAGGATTTTTCTCCATATAGTTAGTCTCAGCGTCAGATGTCACACCAACGCAATGTTGGCTAAACGTCTGATGCATACTTGGCAGTAAACACTTTCGAAATCGTCATCGGATTGGTTAGATTATACAGGATTTCCGGGAGACGTGTGTGTCGCGTTCTTTAACGTTCCGCCTGGAAACAAAAATGTTATGGCACCAAAAACCCCTCACGAAATAAGAAAACCGTAGTGTTTGCAACTGTGACAACGAGCGCTTATCAGGATCAACTAAATGCTGGATTTTCAAAAGTATGTGAAAATTTTAAAGCTTGCGGCTTCAGTGCAGCTTCTAAGGGCTCTACACGATCCCAGCCGAGAAATAAGGGTCTTATGTAGCAAAATAATCAGTCATTTTCTAAAATAAATAAATAATAAAAAAAAATTATACTTTTTAACCACAAATGCTCGTCTTGCACTAGCTCTATGTCTACAACTTTGCACACATTACATAATCACACTGGAAAGGTCACACATGGTTAGTTCTTCACATGGTGAAGAACTAACCATGTTTTTTTTGTACAAGTGCATTTGACTTTCTGCACGTTTACTGTCCCTTACCAAAAATAAGTATACTTCAAGTTTATTTTATTAAGTATACTTAAGTAATGTTTAAGTATATGACTTTATGTAGTAAGTATACAAATATCAGTGTATTAGTAGTATACTTTTAAGTGTACAATTTCAATACTCCTTGGGACTAAATTGGCCCACTTTCTAGTATATAAAAGTATACATTTAAGTATACTTTAAGTATAACAGAAGTAAACTCTGAGTACACAACTAGTTTACATCTATGTTTTCAGTTTGTACTGCAAGTAAACTAAAAGTGAACTTAGGTACACTGATAGTTTACTAATTAAATACTTTTTATGCATTTTTAGTACACTTTGAAGTATAGTCTCAGTAAACTACTAGTTTAATAGTTTTATACTGAAAGTATACTCGTAAGTTTTCTTTAAGTGAACTTTGCATCATACTTTAAGTATACTACTATGTCCCTATTTAGGTATTAATTTGTATATATTTTCTTATAAGAATATGTGAACATACAAAACATCAAAAGAAAGAACAGGGTATCTACTTGTAAACAAAAAACATTTTATTCTAGCTTCATGCATTCTTTTTTTTTTTTTTTATAAATGTGGCTATTTTGCATAAATAAAAAAATAAATAAACAACATTTTGAACAAAAAGCTAAATCAAAACGTAGATGGAGCTGATCAACACCCCAAAGCTTGACAGTCATTATTACCTCTTCATGGGTCGACATTTTATTCCATAATGTTACACAGTTTACATATCTATGGTTCTGATGCTGTTTTATGTCTGAAGATTGTGTTAGTTTACATGTGGAAGCATTTCGGTTTCTTCTTCGCTTGTGTTTTGGAAATTCTGTACAGAAGATGTGCAATGGCGCATCTAGCGTATAACAATGAAAACACGGATTTCACAAGTACAGCTCAAATATACTTAGACTTTAGTATAAATCAAGTATACTTAAATGTCATTTTAAGTATATTTCTGAGATGTATATAAAGTAAATATCTGAGAGGTACATACAAATTATACTGAAAGTATACTTTCCTATTTTTAGTTTAAAAGAAGTTTACTAATAGCACACTTTAGTACACCCCTCTTTTTTCGTAAGGGGTGTAAAGACTGGGGGCCTCATGTATCAACGCTGCATATGCACAAAAACTTTGCTTACGCCAGTTTTCACGCTCACGGTCGGATTTACTAACAGTGAAATTAACATGAGAATGTGCGTTCCTCCACGCCAACTTCATGTCTGGCGTACGTACATTTCTCGTGTTTTTTGTCCGTTGGCGACTCTTAGAGGCAATGAAGTGAAGTTGCAAACATTAGACTATGAAGTATTCTACAAGTCTATCGCAACACCACCTGAGAGAAACATTGCTATTAATCTGTAATTGATAAAATAGGCTAATTGACTCACTATTGTCACTCAAGCCTTATGGGAATGCTCTGAATCACGCAATTAAGTGAGAACATATAAAAGCATGTGCAAATTTATGCAACCCTCCGTCTATGGCAATGACAGCATTGGCCTTATTAGAGGACATTGCCAATGGCAGAATCCGAAGAGAACGAGTTTATAGGGACCAAAGTGATTTTCTGGACCATGATGATGATACGATACAGTTGACCAGCCAAACATTAAAGTGCAGCGATAGCCGGTTTTCCTAATGTAATCGGAGCGATCGACTGCACGCACATTGTTATAAAGGCGCCATCAAAAAGAATTTGCATATGTGAATCGGAAACATTTCCATTCAATAAATGTGCAAATAATATGTGATGCACAAATGCACCTAACAAATATTGTGGCAAGGTGGCCTGGCTGAAAAACATGATTCATTCATCCTTACAAACAGCATGGCTAGGATGAGGCTCCAAGTTGGCAGGGTACGCGATGGGTGGCTTCTTGTTGAGTGACACATTTAAAGTTATGGCTCTATCTAAAAGATTTGTATTTATTTCTTTATTTATTTATTTGCGCATGTGATTATTGAACTTCACATCAGGAGATTGCGGTTATGCACTGAAGACGTGGCTGTTAACTCCCCTCACCAACCTACAAACTGACCGAGAGCACAGAAACAATGATGCCCATTCTCGCACTCGGTCAGCTGTAGAGCGGTCGATTGGGCAGCTGAAATGTCGGTGGCGCTGCCTTGATAGGACCAGGGGGATGCTGCTATACCGCCCTAACAAGGTGTGTCGCATCGTGCTGGCCTGTGGTGTGCTGCACAATGTCACGCACAGGCACGGCATACCACTCGGTGAGGTTGTGGCACTGGCGCCAGATGACCCCAACCCAGAACCAGTGCATGTGCAGCCCAGTCAACAAGCCATTCAGGCCCGTCAACGTGTGATTGCGGCAATATAAATAAAATATAAGTTCTTTTTTTGACCAATTCCTTTAATGAGTGGCTTATATCTCTGAGTGACACTTTGTCGGTACGCAGCTGTTCTCTGCTTAACTTCCACCTTTATATCTATATATCTTTATCTATATATTTTTTAAGTTCATTTACAGTGTGAGTTTCAGATCCCACCGCGTTGACAGCGTCCGCCAAACTCTCCCACTCATTTCTTTTTCTTTTATTATTAATTCCGGAGGACAAAGTTCCAAATAAAATATTCTTTCTAGTTTCTACCTCGGATAGTAGCACCTCCAATTCACTTTCGGTAAAGTTTCGCTTCTTGCTGGATGCTTTTGCCATTTTCTTGCTGCTTGCTTTTGGTAAAGTGGACTCATTACTATATTAAAACTTATTGATTTGGGGGAGGAGACCGGTTGGGGTTTTGTGCTCGTGCATGTGCGGTCAATTTCACGTTAATTGGGATGTACAAAGACAATAGGCGTGGAATTCTACGTACGCAGAGTTTCATACATCTGATTTTTTTTGGTGCGCACGCAGAATTACAGCTTTGTCCGTATGCTATGTTTTAGTTCAACGCAAGTCTTTGTACATGAGGCCCCCGGTCTGTACTTCCACCTACGTCACGCATGATCTTTCCTACATGAATGCAAAGCTAGTGTAAGATGAGCATTTGTGGTTAAAAAGATTAATAGAAATAATAAAATTAAAAATAAAATAAAAAATATATATTTAGAAAATGACAGATTTCTTGGCTGGAATCATGTAGATCCCTTTGAAGCTGCATTGAAACAGCAATTTTGACCTTCAACCTGCTGATCACCATTGAAGTCCAATATATGGATAAAAATCCTGGAATGTTTTCCTCAAAAATCTTAATTTCTTTTCGACTGAAGAAAGAAAGACATGGACATCTTGGATGACATCTTGGAAATTTCAATTCTGTAGTGAACTAATCCTTTAATCTTTATTGACTTTTGGTAAATACGTCAAGGAAAATTGGACAGGAGGCCTTCATATGTGTAATTCAAATTAAGGTGGAAAGTAACTAATTACAAATTCTTTTGTTACAGTACATTTTTCCATTTTTGCTCAATTTATTTTTCACCAAAAGCACAAAGTACAAAAATGGCAGAGGTGCCGTTGGACAAACAGGATGAACTGTTGTTTGAAGGGCACTTTTCAGCCCTGCGCTTCTGGGAATAACAGATAGGTCTGATTTGGGTGCAAAACCAATCAAAACTTCCAGTTCAGCTGGGAGGTGGGGCATTCAAACCGTTGACAATCAATCACTGGTGTTGGCGTTTTGAATCAGTATCATTAATGTTTCAATATTTTAAAAGTGTCCAACGCACATAGTTAAGCTGAATGGTAAAGCGCATTTAACTAAATGTACAAAGCAAACTTTGTATGAAGCTAAAAATAAACTCATTAACAATAACACTGAAATAAAAGCATGCATTTTAGGTGCATCTTACTGACAGACATGATTTTTCTGTGAATCAGATACATATAAAAGTGTAGTTTGTTACAATGGCAATGGCGGACTAATTTTTCGGTGGACCAAAAATATTTTAGTTAACATGATAGCCCGTAGCTTGGCTTAGGAATCAATAGATACTTCATGTCAGAAATCATACCTGTTATAAAAAAGATTTTAATTCATCTTGATTCTTTTGTGCGCATTTTAATATGACTTTCAAACCATTCAAGACACAAGAAGGCACAGAAAATGCTATTTCAAACATTCAAGTCAAGACTTGGACACATCCAAAGCGCATGCACAAAAAATTCAATTTTAATTAGACATGCGCACAGAAAGCCGCTTCTCATAAGAAATTAAATCCTCTTCCTCCTTTTTGCATTTGAAAGGACAAATACACACAAAAATATGAAACAAATGTGAAACAGACATTACATGAGAGTGTTTAATACTCCATAATTCCCTCAACACTTCATTTTGAGTAAAAATTGAAAAATAACACTAAAATACCTAAATAACTTGAGTAGTTTTTCAGCAAACTACTTATTTTCTCTTACTTGAGTCATATTATTTTTCAGTACTTTTACTTGTACTCAAGTAAATCATTCCTTAAGTTGCAATACCTTTACTTAAGTATAATCTTTTAGTACTCTTTCCACCACTGACCACAAACAGAGCCTGTGTAGCTCATACGGAGAGGATTGGTGAAGCTGCCAAATAAATCACATGTAGCCTCAGGATTGTTGTGTGTGTGGACCATCACCAGACCCTCAGAGCCAGTGACACATCTCTGATTAAACCAGAGAGTATTACTAATGAGTTCTTCTCTAGCATCTACTAGGCTCTTTTTAATTAGAACTAACATGACATTTTACCACAGTATTGGTCAATACTCCCTAAACCGTGTGCAAATCCAATAAGGCTGGTAAAACGTATCTTTGAGATAATAATCACTTAATTACCTGGGCTGTAAACAAGTCTGTCTCGTTTAAAAAGTCACACCTTCTCCTCAGTGGGGATTTTGGTTATCTTACAGCAATTAATAACCTCTCTTGGGGATTGCTTTCAGCTCTTTTGATAAATCCTCTTTGGCAGGAAGGTAAGAACTGAATAAATTGCTGAAGGGTCTGTACTATCAAGCTTTGGCAACTATGAGGAAGCACAACTTCAAACTTCTGTTTGCATAATATATGGTGGAAAAATGTTACCTTTTTTTCGTTTAAAAATGTTTCAAGGAAGGTTTAATTAATCCTGATACTCTAAAACTCAATATACAATCACCTTCTCTTGAAGTATTTGAACATGATTAATGTAATGAATACACATGCAGTGTTTTGTCCCTCAGGTTTTTGAACAAATCGATTGAGTAAATGATTCACTGACTCAAAGACAATCATTTGTTTCATTCCTGAGTGAACCAGCGTTTTTAAACAAAATGGTTGAATGGCTCAAAAATACAGACACAACTACTGAATCGCAAAAAAAATTCACACCACATTTTTGGTGAAAAGGTCCCTTAGAGAATGTAACAAAGACCACAAATATACCATGAAACCTGGTAAAAGCATTTTCTCTCTTCAGCTTGCTATTAAAATTTCTCCTTTTAAACGGGCAAAAACAAATTGTCGACAAGAAGGTAAATGCTTCTGACATGCGCTGGCACAAATTGAATTTTTTTTTTTCTCTGTGTTCCCTCTGTTTAATAATTCCCTATCTTGGCTCGGGGAAACTCCATTTCTGACCCCAGACAAGAGCTGTGATAAAGCAATTAAGTGAATTCTGTGTGGGTGGCTCAGGTTGACAGGCCCAGTCTGGGAAATGGCAGACCCACCGAACTGCCAGAAAAGAAGTCTGCTGTCAGCCTGCCTCTGACTGACACACTCTTTCACATGAAAAGGAATCAATTTGTCTGATGGCTGTGAGTCAGTCATTGAGACAGGGAGGTATGTACTTAATGGACAGCACAGATTACATTTTAATAAGATTTTCTACCTTTGAAATAAATGACCAATCTGTGCCTTTGGCATTTCTTCTATAGAGCAGCTGTTTGGCTGGCTTGCAAAACTTGTGGAACTGCAGTTTTTGTTTTATATGTCTTCAAATTACATACACTACCGGTCAAAAGTTTTTGAACAGTAAGATTTTTAATGTTTTTAAAGAATTATCTTCTGCTCACCAAGCCTGCATTTATTTGATCCAAAATACAGCGAAAGCAGTAATATTGTGAAATATTTTTGCTATTTAAAATAACTGCTTTCTATTTGAATATATTTTAAAATGCAATTTATTCCTGTGATCAAAGCTAAATTTTCAGCATCCATTACTCTCGTCTTCAGTGTCACATGATTCTTCAGAAATCATTTTTAAATGATGATTTGCGGTTCAAGAAGCAATTATTATTATTATCATCAATATTTAAAAGAGCTGAGTACTTTTTTTAAGGATTCTTTGATGAATAGAAAGATCCAAAGATCAGCATTTATTTAAAAAAAAAAAAAGCTTTTGTAACATTATACCCTATTACCAGTCAAAAGCTTGGAGTCAGTTATTTCTTTTTTGTTACAAAAGATTTCTATTTTAGATAAATGCTGTTCTTCTGAACTTTTTATTCATCAAAGAATCCTGAAAAATTCGTTGTTTTTGTTTTTTTGAGCAGCAAATCAGAATATTAGAATGATTTCCGAAGGATCATGTGACTGGAGTAATGATGCTAAAACTTTAGCTTTGAAATCACTGGAATAAATTACATTTTAAAATATACACAAATAGAAAACAGTTATTTTAAATAATAAAAACATTTCAAAATCCTACTGTTTTTACTGCACTTTGGATCAAATAAATGCAGGCTTGGGGAGCAGAAGAGACTTCTATAAAAATTAAAAATCTTACTGTTCAAAAACTTTTGACTTGTAATGTAGATGTCAGATGGGTTTCAGAAGCTCTTTCAGATAGAAAATCAGAAATCTACTGAGCTCAGTGAGTTCACAGTTTAGACCTCAACCCAGATACAAGTACAAGTGTCTCTATATATTAAGACATACAGGCCTACTGAGTAGTTCAATATGGCGCTCATGCTTGTCATTGTAATCCTCTTCTGTTAAAAGTTTCCAACCAAGAAACACAATATAAACTAAATGGAAAGGGCAGAGCTTTTTATAATGACCCATATTGCATGCAATCACATTCCATGCTTTTATCTTGGGCTCCTTTCAGAATTCTCTGTGAAGTTAAGCATTAATATTTCTGAAACACTGTATTACCAAATCCATTATTACTACTTTTATTAAACTCACAAGGTTTAATAACTTTCACTGCCTTAAGATGGTGTGCAATTTCCATGTCTGACAAACTCATAGACACACTGGTAAAAATTGCAGCAAGTTTGGCTATGCACATAATTTACACACTTTACTCCAATAAACATACTTTACTCCAATTGTAAAATAGTTTGAAACCTTAGCTACTGACCCATTGGACCCTACTGCCATTCAATGTAAGAGCAACAACAGTTCAAAATATATTTATGTTCCACAGAAGACAAAAGTCATACAGGCTTTCATTTTTGAGCAAGCTACCCTGCGTTACATTATAGGGAAATATATAGGAACTATAATTTTTTGATTGTAAGCTCACCATAATATTAAAACTACCGATTCATTATGGACAATCTGTTTTAATTTCTCTCACATTATTTTTAATGTCCAACCAGATGCAGCCTTGCAGTTCACAGAGACCTATGGGAACACAAAGACAATTTTCTGCCCCACCACTCAACCCAAACAGCCCATCAAAGCAGGGAGGAACAATAAATAAATAAACAGCAGAATTTCAAATTGAGCACTGAACAGAATGACTCGACTTTCTTCCTCTTCAATGCCTCACTACAGCCTGCCAGCAGCAGCTTCCTCGGGACACACCGGCGTAGGATCTTTTTAAGCCGAGAGAGCTGCTGGCTCAGCAGCCAGACCTGAATCCAAGCAAAGTGCTTTCTAAAAGGCCCTCAGAGTCTGTGATCGTCCACACATCCTTGGGGGCCTCCATGCTAATGCAGCTGCGGAGTAGGTGATGCAGCTGTGATCGAGAGTGCTTTCTGATGAACAAACACCCGAAGGTGTTTATCTTCAGCTAGCTCCATCTGCCAGAACGCGCCTAGATCTCATTCAGCTCCCTGATCGGGACACCTTGGAGTCCCATGTGGTGCAATCCTGAACAAGTACAAAGGTGATAATGAGTCATTTATGGCCTCTGGTGGTTCGTGCATCTGAAGATGTTCATTTTGTGTGCAAATTAATGATGCATGCATTCAAAACATGTTATGAGCAACTACTTCCTTCTTGTTATTTTGACCTCTGCCATGAAAGAAATGAAGCATTGGGAATTGCGTTTGCGGTAAAGAGATCATTTACAACAGACTTGATAACATGATTACCTATTTACATCAATACTAATTGACTATACTTTTAGAGCTGTTTTCGAGGTGTATTTTTCATTAGGGTGATTATACGTTTTCCTTTTCCTAAACATTGTCCCAACTGGGTTTTCTAAATTGTCCAAAATGTCTGGGTTTTGGATTTAAATTCCTAGTGCTGTTAAGCTTTTGCTTAAGGTATTTTGTCCAACAGCATGCAGACTTTGTACATGAACATGGAAGTGCGAGAAAGTAGGATCTATCCCATTCCGCCTTATTTTTCAGCACTGAAGAAAGCCTACGGGTGAGATTTCTGGTTTATTAGCCACTATAGACAAATAATGAGTAAAATAACAACGTCCAGTAGACTGTAAAACTGTCTACAAACCAGTGTGTTCATAATTAAGGTAATACGTTAGAATAACATGGTAAGGCACACCAGTTTGCAATGTCAAGCAGCAAAACGAGCTGTTTTGTACAGCTAAAAATAGCTGGATGCGGATGAGACAAGAAAGCTAGACCCATAAAATTTACAAATGGCTGCGCCCGATCTCACGGGGAAAATAAGGTGGCATGGTCATAGCAATGCAGATATGCATACATACTGTATAATGTATAAGGACTGTACAGAGCATGTCAACAGGAAAACAAAGCCTAAACCCAGACATTTTAGGCAATTTAGAAAACCCAGTCAGGACATGTCCTAGAAAAAAGAGGATGTATGGTCACTCTACTTTAATTTCCACACACATCTATGCACGTTCAACTGAAATCAACGATCATTTTAGACAGCTTAGAACAAATATGCATATACTGTCACTATAATGACAAACCGTGTATGACATATTTGGAGGGAAGGTTGAAGGAAAACAAAGATTGATGTGCGTATCAGGGCTGGAATTATTACTGCGACTGACAGTTATCTAATTATCATAGTTACATCCAGACGCTGATACACTGGTGGTGGTGGTGGTGGGGTGTGGACTGTTCTCTGAACAGAGGAAGCACAACAGCCTGGAAAGTCATTAAAAGATCTGAATGAGAAAAACATGAAATTAATATTAATCACAGCAGCCTTAAATAAATGTGTGTTCAGATTCATTCCCAGTTGCAAAATCATTTCACATTGTCATTTTCAAGAAAAGAATTTAGCAGCAACAGTTTGTTGTGTGTGTTAATGGATATGATGCAGTTTATGAGAGTATTTATGCATAATAGCAGTCTGTAAATTTGTCGTGTTATTGGTTTTGTTAAAAACATTTGTCTCTTGTTTCCTTGTAGGCATTTGTGAGTAATTTAATATGCACACATGCTAGTCACAATTTCAGTGGGATAATCAAATGAATCGCAAAATAAATTTGACTGTAAAAATACCCACAAAAAATTATTTAAAGCTATTTTTGTGTCAACTGAGAATGTATCAAGTAGACATTACAAATTGTAGCTTTATTTAATTCAACATCAAATGTATTACACATAAACATTTAGGCTGCATCGCAAACTACTGAAACATAAAAGAAGATGATTTGAGAAACATCTGAGTATTTTTTGTTCATACAATGAAAGTCATTGGTAACCAAAACATCTTTGTTACCAACAGTCTTCAAAATGCTTTCATGTTCCACAAAAGAAAGGTTTGAAATGACATGAGGGTGAGTAAATGATGACAGAATTAAATTTTATTGGGTGAATCTCTTTAATGTTTTTATTTATTTTTTTATTTTTTTAAATGAAACGATACTCTAAATAAGAAACTAAATCTGCCAGTAGATAAATGGCTCTCTTTATAAATGGGCTTTTGAATCATTGGTTCACATGAATCGTTCAAAAGGCAGATTCATTCAGAAACTAAACACCGCTGTGTTGCTCTGAGATGCACAACAATTCTGCTGTGGCTTCAAAGGTAATATGTTCTCTGCAAAATCGAGTAAAAACATATAATACTGTGTTTAAAATAACACAATATCATCTTCTTATTTACTAAATTGTTGTATAAAAGTACATTTAAGCTTGTGATAGATTAGGACAAAATCAACCCTCGTGCCATATTGCTCTTGCTGCCCATGTGATATTGTGTGACATGGGAAATATATAAATATGAGACAAAACACATACAGGGGCATTTTTTTGCACCAATATCTTGAATTTTAGTACATAACTGCATTATGAAAATGTTGCCCTGCATCCTATTTGTCAACAGTCACCTATATGACGTATAGGTCTGGGGGCGGGGCCAGCGCATTAATTGCGTTAAAATATTTTAAACATGTTATTTTTTACTAACTAATTAATTAAGTTAATGTGTTAAACTGACATTTTTAAATTCACCATCTTATTATTATTATTATTATTATACATTTTAAGTAATAATAACAACCCAGGCTCATGAAAATGTCTCTATATACAATTCCGCAACACCGTCATTACGTACCTTACAGCACGTTTCGCAGCAGTTTCAAAGTGAAATGTCTATAAAGTGGTGCTAAAACACACGTTCAATACGTGACCGTGGCACATTTTTATTACGTTGGTACAGGCGTGTATTGCTGCGTTTTTATTACGTTGCTTGAGGTACGTATCGCAGCTGTTCAGAATTTAAATATCCAGGGAGTGTCGCTAAAGGTTAATGCTAAGGCAACGCTAAACCTACTCGATAGTGTTGATAAATGCACAAGTGATATAAAAACGCATTTGTTAATGCAGCTGTGCTACTTTAATTTTCTTATGCAGCTTTGAGACGTTTTCTCGAACTGTAGCTTCACAGGATTCTACTGGAGCTCTTCATAATTCAAGTGCAACGCTGCATCACGTGAGTTACCGAGCAAACCTACTGAATTGGAAAACTCATATGCATATGAAGCTGTATATGTGACGACAATGTTCAAAAGTATCAGTTTACAAATCGCGCAGGATGTAAAAATTGTTTTGAAGTCATAACATCATATTTTGCAAGTAATTGTGTGAAAATTAGGCTTTATTAATCAAAATTCTGTGCCTGTAAATCATACTTTGTGTGAAAAGGAATAAAAGTTGTCAGTTTTACTGCCTCTAGTGTTCATTTAAACTGGAAACTGCAGTGATTCATACATATAGGTAAGGTTTTTTTGGTTTTGCAAATGAGTATATAGAGGCAAGTATTTCCAATGAGCCTATGTTGAATAACAACTATAAATATAAATACATAATAAAAAGTGAAGTCTGTGAACAATGTGAGCAGTCACTAATATGTAAACTGTACTAGTAGCAACAGCTCTAAAGCAGTTTATTCTGATACTGAGAATAATAATGACCGGATGCTCAACTGGAGTCTGTTGATATCATGCACCTGTAGCCATAGCCAAGACCCGCTCGGCCGTTAAATGTTACAATATTCCAGTAATAGATGGCCTGCAGCTGGAAAGAAGACCTGAATACCAATAGCCTGATTAGATGGATTGTGGTTAAACTGAAAACTTGATCCCCCTCCTCTTTCTTGCTCTCTCTCCCCCTACCATTCTGTCCTTTTATACATTCTTTTTTTCTGTTCTCTCTAGGAGTTATATTCAGAGGTGATCGTATATTAACAATGTATTGTATACATCGTATGCTTTCAGTTATTAAATAAATAAAACTCACTAAGTGTGCATCTAATTCACAATATAATTATACCAATAACCACCACCAGAAACAACAAAGAGCCAGGGATTATCATTTTTATAGGGATAGTCCACCCAAAAATTACAATTCTGTCAAATTACTCATCCTCATCTCATTCCAAGACCTTTGTTCATCGTTGGAATACAAATTAAGCTATCTTTGATGAGCACATGTTGAAGACTGACATGGAAGAGAAGAAATTGTAGAATAAAGTAGTTATTTTTATTTTCTTTGCGCACAAAAGGTATTCTCATAGCTTCATAAAATTACAGTTGAACCACTGATGTCACATGGACTATTTTAATAATGTCCTTACTACCTTTCTGGGCCTTGAACGTGACTGCATTGCAGGGTCTCAGATTTCATCAAAAATATCTTAATTTGTGTTTCGAAGATAAACAGAAGTCTTGCAGGTTTGGAATGACATGAGGGTGAATAATTAATGTCAGAATTTTCATTTTTGGATGAACTATCCCTGTAAGCAAATAATATTACTTGTTAATGCAAGACTTTAAAATCTACAGAGATGAGAGGCTTTTCACAGCTTTTTGTTTACGGAGCGTGATTGCAGGTGCAGCTGGTTTAATTTACGCTGATGAACCTTGTGTAGATTTACGCCGATTGATCCCTAGCGAGAGGTTGTGATCAAAGTATCTTGGGAGCAAAGTGTCCATCAGGTGAACTCCACGAAAACGTTCAAAGGACTCTTTGAAGTGCTTATTTTTTGCACTTCTGTTTGGAATGACACTAGAACATGGTTCCTATGATTGTTCTCCCTTCAAAGTGCACTGTGAAGGCATCATTTATGTCGTTTCTCTCTCCATCAGTTGCAGCTTGTTTGCTGAAAGGGTGTTTAATCACTTTGGTACACTGTGTTTCAGTGAGATGTTGTCTGAGCAACTGTTACTGAATTTGTGAGATAGATTAGTTCTGAGGAGAATTTATTTAGCCTATTCACCTTATCATTAGTGGTATTGATTAGTGATTGTTCACTTTCACGCTAAATCTTTGTCTGCTGTCATCTTTTTATTGATGTAAACTCTTAAAGTCCTGATCAATTGAAGCAGAAATGTGTTAACTCAACTTCAGGCTCTAAGTTTCTAATCATCCTGAGCATTACTCTATAAATAGCATTCAATTCTGCCACTAGTATCAGATTCTGCTTCTATTTGCATAAATGTAACTAGTACAACAGAGATCCAGTGTTGCCCATCCATCTCATCTCATGTATTTTCTTCCTTTTGAACCTGTCTGAATCCTTATGAACTGCATACAAACTAAGCATTTGGCATTTTGAATTTTAAATAGTTACAGCTGAGTTTAGACCTTTATTGACCTTTTGACCTTCCGTTATGCTTGTGCATTGGGCCTCCATGATCCTTTGATCCTGCTTTAGAGCTGCTGTTTGCTTACATTACAGCATGTATACATGCAAAATTAATGAATGAAGAAGGATGTGTAGAAATCTTTGAACTGAAACTATTCATGATCTGGCAGTAAGAGGATTCCAGTTTGTCCGACAATTGAGCATTTTAACAAACGTCCAGATGGTGTTTAATTCACAGAAGCAAAACGTCTGAAGTGTTCTGAAATTGTTATCTTTTTTTCTAACAAGTATGGCCATACCATTATAATTTCAGCTGGTAAAAAACTTGAAACTTGCATTGCAGTAATTGGCCCCAAGATGAGCTCTTATTTTTGTGTTATTTGGCGAGACTATCTGCCCGACTGTCAGTGGAAATATATGGCTCTCATTTTAAGAAACTTCAGGGAGAACCTTGTTTGGGTTGGTAAATGTTATATATTTCATACTAATTGAAGCAATAGTGTTATCAGTTTAAGTGCAGTTGTGTAAAATGGGAACATGGCTTATATCTGTGCATGGCTGAACAAGGCTGGAGTTGTACAATAGAATATGTGAAGAGTGTGTATCAGAATCAGGTCAGGTAAACAAACAGCTGCTCTCTGGCTATTTACGGTAAAGGCTTTGGTAGAGATGAAGAACAACTAAACAAGTTTTCAGGGCAAACCTTATAAAGAATAACATTTCATGCTAGCAGGTCAAAAAAACATTCATGGATCATTGTCAGCGATTGCTTATGATACATTATATGGCCACAACTATGCTGGCACCCCCTTCTAATTAATTTATTTGAAGGTGTCCAGTTAGGTTCAGATCTGGGCTTTGTGCAGGCCAGTCAAGTTCTTCCACACCAGACTCAGTAAATCATTTCTATTTGGACCTTGCTTTCTTCACAGGGATTTATGACAGAATAAAAAAGGCCCTCACAAACTGCTACAACAAAGTTGGAAAAACAATTCTCTAGAGTAACTTTATATGGTGTATTCGCCCTCACAGAAATTACCGTAACAGCCAAATCTGTTCATTAGAAGGATGTGTCCACATGCTTTTGGCCAGATAGCGTACTTTATTCATTATATGTCTGAGACAAAATACTGCCTCTCAAGCCATTGCAGGTGCATTAATTAGCTTTTACAAGAAAATAAAGAATTTGAGTGTCTTTTCTGATGACCAGGATGGCTTTGGAACCCCTCCAAGTTGATTTCTTCCTAGGTCTCCAAAGTCTCCAACACACAGCATGTGCTTTATATTTTATGTATGAAATGCAATAGGACTCTTCTTGTTTATTAAAGGAGAAAATCCTATCCAGAACAGATATTGGGAAAATGCTTTATGACCTTATGGATACACCAAAATGTCAAGTCATTCAAGGAAGAATGAACTAAACTCAGTTGTAATGTGCTTTATACAGGGTCATAATCAACATATTCCATTTCTTCCAATCCATCTTATAAGAAAACCCTTTGAGAAAGGGGTAGTTTAAGTGTTTTCTGCCATAAATCAAATATATGGCATTATAAAGTGATATTAGAGTAACCCAGAATGTCCAGATAAGAGCATGTAGAGACATGTTTTTGAGAAATGGTTACACTATAGGGCAGAGCACTGTAAATGTAACTCTAGAGAAGTAAAATAAAAATCTTTATAATGCAAATAAATATGGAGTCATAAGAAGTGAACAAGCAAAAGCAGAGTAAATTGCCTCAGATCTGAAACAATTTTTCTGACCTGTTTTGAATGATTTCGAGGGGTTTCGTTCTACACTATCACCAGAATACACAGCCTCGTGTTCACTGTAACTAAATGGATCAAATATTTACGGTGGGACTTTCCAGCTCTGCATCATTTTGGGAAATGATGGCCTTCAGCGAATGTTCAGTCTTGCTGACGATGCAGGAATAGACTTTTGTAAACTGTAGTTCATAATGGATTTTTCTAGATATGCAAGCCTGCCTCGATTGAATGGATGTAATACAATGCCAGCAAGAAAAGAACTAATATCGAAAAATCAAGATAGCTTTGCATAAAGCTGAATAGTGACAGAAGACAGAAGAAAAAAATCTCTTGGAAATTATTTTCTCTTGGTGACTGAATAATATTCATTTTGCCATATTCATTAATGACTATACTATAATATCAGACAAAAGGCACCCTAGTCTTTTTCAGCATGTGAGCATATCAATATTGGATTTTTTTTGTTTTTAATTGATGGCTAAAAGTGATAATTTTACAAATAACAAAAGAAGTCTTTCTCATCAAAAATAATAAACTCTTTAATTAGTTAAAATTTAGTTCAAAATCCAACTGCTAATCCAACTGATAATTGAGAGATGAAAATGTACATCTCTGCACACTGCAACAATTATGGACTGACAACTAGACTGAAACATAGTTGACATCGCAACAAATTGGGGGGGGGGGGGGCTGGCTCTGTATGATACTGTATGTCAAAATAAATTTGTGCATTAAATCCTAGAATCTAATGCAAAGTATGGAAGCCAGTTTCCACCGAGAATAAACAATAAAAAAAAAAACATTTCTGACTTTTTTGAGTTTACAAAGCCAGAATTGTGATATAAACTACAAATCTGACTTTTTTTCTCAGTATTGTGAGATATAAACTCGCAATTCTTAGTTACAAAGTCAGAATTCTGATATAAACTGCTAATCTGACTATTTTTCTTAGAATTGAGAGATATAAACTCGCAATTGTGAGAAATGATGTGGAATTGTGTGATATAAACTGCATATCTGACTTTTTTCTAAGAAATGCAAAATAAACTCACAATTGCAAGTTATAAAGTAAGAGAGAAATAAACTCACAATTCAAACTTTTTTTTCCTCAGAATTGCAGGTTTGTATCTCATTGTGACTTTATAACACGCAATTATGTCAGAATTGTGAGTTATAAACTCGCAATTCTGAGAACACATTCCCCCTCCAAATTTAACTTTAAAACTCACAATTGCGAGTTTATATCTCACAACTCTGAGAGAAAAGTCAGAATTACAAGAAAAAAAGTCAGAATTGCAAGATGCAAACTCGCATTTGCTATATAGAAACAATTGTGAGTTTATTTCCTGCAATTGTGTCAAAATTGTGAGCTTATACTGCACAACTCTGACTTCAGAATTTAGCAATTGTGAGTTTATATGTCAATTCTGGGTGGGGGAACAGAATTTTGAGTTTGTATCATGCAATTATGAGAAAAAATGTCAGAATTGTGAGTTCATATCTCACAGTTGCGTGTTTATATCTCCCAATTTTGAGGAAAAAAAGTCAGGATTCTAAGATAAAAAGCCACAATAACCAAATTTTATTTTTTTTTTGTTTATTCAGTGGCAGAAATGGGCTTCCATATCAATGTTCTATGTAATGTTTTTATTTTTCCACCTATTCATAAATTAGAAGCTGTTTAACCTAAATTGTCTAAATGTCTAAATTTCTAATAACTGTTTATCAATCTGACACATTAAGAGAATTTTTTTCTTTCCTAAATGTATGGTTCTTGATAAGTTTTTTTTTTTTTTTTTTTTTTTTTTGCATGTATGGGCCACCACTGAATTTCAAGTGGAATAACATCTGGACCTTGACTTGAAATTGGTAATAACCTTTATTATCAATACTGCTGAAATGACAATCCACTATCTTTGGTAAAATTACTAAATTTTCAAAGGGAGTACTGCATTTAGTATTACAGAGCAAAAACTAAGCAAAACACAGAAGCCCACAGAACAAGGCACGACCGAAAGAAAAGAGGGTTGGTGAAACAAAATTTCATTTTCACCTGAAATGGTGGGAGAGAACAAGAGTGAAAGAGTCTGACTGGCTGTCAAGCAAATGATGGCCATTAAAACAAGGGGCCTATATGTGCTGTCAGGCCTCAGCCTCTCTGCTCTGCCTCTCTACACTCACTAATTAGAGTCCCCTGTCTCGACACCCTTCTCTTCCTCTTACTTCCTTCTGCGGTGCGTGTGCGCGCTTGGACAGACACCTGAGGCAGCCGTACCGGACGCTGCTGCTGTTCAGGGTGTCAAATCGCACACTGCTTAGAGTAGCTGCTAAATAAAACCCCTATCACAGCTCCTGATTGATGTCTTCACACAGTAAGTCTCAAAATATATCGTAATGCATCTTATAAATGACAACTGATTATGATATGTTTTTGATTTTTATGTATGTACTAATCTCAGTGTAAATGACTTAACCACACAAAATGAGTACAATTATTTATTATGTGTAACCTTTTTTTTCTTTAGGCATTTTTGTGACTTTTTTCAAGCAGAAATTTATTTATATAGCTTTTCTCCTCTCACACAGGCTGCAAGAATATTTCCAACCACATAATTCTGCTCTCAAACAAAATTGCTTATTCGCTAATGCAGTGTAACGGCTCAGACAACCACAGAAAAACACGATTCTCCAGCAAAGAGGCCCAAACAAATGGCTTTACAATCAGCACAAGTCAATGGTGCTGGTAAATGAAACTCCCATTTAAACCCCAATTGACTGCGCTGTTGGTGTAATGGCTGTCCACTGAGTAAATAAGTCTCTTTTTCAGCTTCTTGCTACTTGCTTTCTCTCTTGGGGTGAAAATCAAAGAGCTGTGGATGTGTGAGAACTGGAGTACAGCCAGTTGGACTTACCACATCTTACCACAGATGCTTGTTATCCTGTCTGTTCATCTGGAATGCCCCTGGAAACATGGATTTACAGGTTTATAGCTACAGTCAATTGCATAGGACTGTAAAACGTCCCAATTGAAATCTCCCAAAAACTGGCAAAAAGATACCATGCCTCTAAACAAAATATAAATCGTGACCTCTGTGTCTATGACACTGCAAGTACTTAAAAAGTAGCATTTCCCCTTTTTCCTGATTATATATCATGTACATCACACCAAACTTAACAGAACAAATCAAACAAACTACAAAAAAATAAATACATAATAAAAATCCCTTAAATATTTCAGAATTTTGAATATCAAGAAACCTGACATGAAAGTAACCCATTTCTCCCCTTTTTTGTGCCGCTGATTCAAAAGTCTCAGATGTGTTGCTAGCTAGGGCAACTTTCCATAGTTAATCAGGCCAAGAAAACAGTGCAACTGACCAACATTTTTCATTGATGGTGTCCTCCCTCAATTTAATTCTCACTGGTCAAGAGCGAAGCCCTTCTGCACTGACACGGCCTAGATGTTCACACACTGGAACTTCTTTAACTTTTATATTTGCCCCGTTTCTTACAATGAAAACATAAAAGAACACTGCACTACATGACTGAGTGTGACAAAAACTACAACTGAGTTGTGCTGTTCTTTTGAACTCTATTCATTAAAGAATCTTGAAAAATTCATCACCTTTTCTGAACAATATCAAGCAGCACAACTGTTTTTGACATTGATAATAAGAAATGTTATTTGAGCATCAAATTAGCATATTAGAATGATTTCTGAAAAATGTGACATTGAAGACTGGAATAATGGCTGATAAATTCAGCTTTGTCATCACAAGAATAAATTACTTAATAAAATGTAATAAAAGTGCATAATAAAAGAAAATATAGTATAAGAAAAAAGTAATTTTTAACTGTAATAATATTTCACAGTATTACTGTTTACTGTGTTTTTGATCAAATAAATGTAGCCCTGGTGAGCATAAAACACTTCTTTCAAAAATATACTGTATATAAAATAAAATTCTACCGATACCAAACTTTTCAATGGCAATGTAAAATTAGGGGTTCAAGCGCGTAGCACTGAAACCCTATTGTAATTGTTAGAGTGGTCATGAATCAGTGATCTCCACGTAAAACTGATCGTTCAGACCAAACCGTAAGTCGTAGAGACTTGAAACTTGGAGGGATGGTAGTACTCACACCGCCTACAATGTGACAAAGGCTCGCCCCAATTGGCCTGACAGAGGCGCTACAGTGAACAAAAGAACAAAATAGCTCATAATTCCTATCGTCAAGAAATTTTTGGGCAAAATTTTAAGGCATTTTGGATTTTTGGGAAAATCTACTTTTGCGAAATAGTCCTAGGTTTTTCGCCTGACCAGGAACAAACCAGTGCAGAAAGATTCTCTGGACAGTAACTATTAATAACTATCAAAAAAAAGGTTGAAATTTCGACTCACCATCGCAAAGCGTTCGAAAGGGGCAGGGCCCCTTTTAGTAAAATGCCTATAACTCCTGAACGGAATGAGGTATCTTGTGTATGTATGTAAGACCTCAGAGGTCACAGGACAAAAATAGCAGAGCTTGGCCACTTGGTGTTGCTATAAGTCAAGTCAAGTCACCTTTATTTATGGTGCTTTTAACAATACAGATCGTGTCAAAGCAGCTTTACAGTATTAAATAGGAAATAGTGTGTCAATAATGCAATATAAGAGGGAAAAAAAAACCAACTTAAAATGGCTATAGCTACACAACCATTTGTCCCATCTACATGAAAATCGGCGTTCACAGTCTTGGTCCAAAGTGCCACAAATGTCTATAAGGACATTTGCATTTAAAAAAAAAAAAAAAAAAACATGGCTGCCATTGGTCGATGAATTTTGAGCACCTATTAGACAAGGTTAATGGAGGCCATTTGGAACAAAACTCGGTGGGCCTGTTTGACTCACGGCCCCAAAGGTCTGAGAGAAATTTGAAAGAAATTGGCCACTGGAGGCGGTGATATCATGTTTTTCAAGGGCGTAAACGATTGTACATTATGCGTTTTTTTCCACACATACATGCAATATTCTCATCATACTATAGACAACTTTGCCTCCAGAACCACTATTGTCAATCAAATGGTTTGTTAAATGATTGAGAAGATGTAAAAAAAAAACTCCTGTAAACACTGCAGTACAATTCTCTGGACTCTCTAGGTCAACAATTATGAAAAAAAACGTTGAAATTTACCCTTTGGAAAGCTATAACGGTGTTGTTCAGAAAAGGGGCCTCTCCAAATGATCCAAAATCCTACACAGCCTAAAGGAAAACTCACAAACCTGGTGAGCACATGCAACAGGTAATTCTAAACAAGCATGCAAAGTTTTAAGGAGATCGGACCACAGCTGTCACTATAACAGTCATAAACATTAAAAAAAAAAAAAAAAACATAATATGTCTATGGTCTAATGCTTTTTTAAATCATTGATTTAGGTGGTTACAGTCTTGCTAAATAATGCATTTTTCTTTTTCATACGTGTTTAAATGCGCAATAATTTTCTATGTGGTTTTATGGGTTTTCCATTATTATGGTTAAACAAAAAGGATACATGAATTCTGAATATTAAGCATGAATATGAAGATTTTCAAAAAATGTTATTAATTAAAATTATCAAAATAATTTTTTTAATGGTTGTCAGTGAAGAAGTGTATCCAGATGGTTAGTTACACCGACTGTTAACAGGGCAGTTTCGTTTCAAGATCCTAATCTGTGTGATCATAAAGCAATTTTCAAACACTTGCTGATTAAATCATCATCAAATGTTATTTTCCAACAACCCATCATGCCACTCAAATTATTTAACCAAATTACCCACTATTTAATGCCAACTGCTGTGTATTTATGCATTTATTAATCCTTCTGAGGAGATGGGCATTGGGGTTGACAAACATGAATAAATAACTGTCATTATGAATAAATAATAAATGAAGTAAATAAATAAAAAATCCATGATTGAATTTCTGTCTTCATTGTGAACAGAGTAGAAAATTAATTCACCCTTGTGCTGCAATGCTGAAAAAAAAGTGTTATATGTCTATGAAATCCTCACAGATTTGAGTTCTGACAGCAAAATTACAGCAGAAACAATTACAGCACTCACAGACCCATCAGTACTTAAGAGCCAAAAAAATAATGTTGTGAGGAAAGAGGGAAAAAAAAGTCATAAATAATTACACACTATTATGTGAACCCTATGACAAGTTTTTTTTTTTTTTTTTCTTTCAGAGAACAGTCAACATAAGCCTTTAAAAGGTCTCAACATAATATTTGTGTTTATCAGTTATGTTATTCAGTCTCCAAGCCTTTAAAAAAATGTCTGTCAATGCTTCATTAATAAGTTACCCACAAGGTTAAAATGCGATTAGAAACATATGCGATTCGGCCCTTACTGACAAATTTTTTGGCAGTAAAACTTCATTTCAACAAAGTGCCACTTAAATCTTCACCAAAGTTTTCTGTCTAGAGAAAGTCTGATTATTAATTAGTCATGCTATTAAACTCTCACAGTACAATTTAAAGCACTGCGTTTCTTTGGCCTTGCAATTGTGGGTGAATTTGAGACAGAGGTCAAAGATGTGAACAGTCTGGAGGAGCAGCAATTGCTATTGGCCATTTTTTGAGCCCAGTCCCGATCATCCTTGCAGTATCTTTTTTTTTTTTTTCTTTTTTTTCCCAGTCATGTCCTTCAATGAGTCCCATGCGGGTCTGAATGTCATAGTCATCATTATTCGCTCACTGCTCTTCAAATGGTTGAATCTGAATTCCAGCCTCCTCTCAAGATTGGCCCTGGGCTTTCATTTTTAAAGGTCAATATCTGGTCATAGTGGATTCTGTTTTCAGGGGAGGCCTGCATTTTAAGTTCAATCTCATTTTAGATAGACTATCTCCGGTGTAATATATTTTGAGCAGAACATCGTTCTAGTTTTTTTCTGCATCTGGCTCTGATTTAACGCCATCTTTCTCATATATAAAACAGGCTAATGGCTGGATTTTTGATGGACTAGCTCTTGTTCAAGGTAATAACTGCTGTCCAGTTGATTAATACAGGAATGGAAACTGTTTAGCTCAGACTCTCAGAAAGCTTGATCATCATCAAAATCACCAAAAAAACACGTTTAATGGTTGTAAATCAAACACTTACACTTTACCACATTGTTCAAATTAAAAACATGTGTTTTGGACTGCATTATGTTTTCACAGAGCAAGTGAAAAAACTGAAAGAACATCACAATTACTCACTTTTTTTTTTTTTTAAATAATGAAAAACATGAATACTGCACTACTGAAATTTTCCACATTTTGGATTTTACACTGAATGTGGTTTACAAATGGACAAATCTCAGAGGTGGCTGTGTTTGTGTCTACGATGTCGGACGTCGTCTGGGTCCTCAGGGAACCTCACATCCAGCATGCAGAGGGGACAAATGATACAGCGGCTGAAAAACTACCCCCTGTAACAGGCACTCGTTCCTTTCATTTGTCACTGTGAGGAGACCTTCTGCTGGATGAACAAATGCGCTCAATCTCTCAAGCTAATGCTATTGAACAAACACTGACAGAATGGACTATCAGCATGATACTAGATTGATCACAAATAAATAGTAAAGGTCATCTTATAGCTTAACTCAGAGTGCTTTTTTTCTAGTGGTCAATACATGGTTGCTCCATTGCAGTGTAGGGAATCATCAAATAAGCTGCTTAGTTGCAACTTCATGCTGGGTGTCTGGCTAGATCAAAAAGTAGGGCATGGCACTGGCATGGGTTTGATTCCCAGGGAATGCAATGCATCATTTGATAAAGTGTATATGTTCAATGCGATTTAAGCCTCTTTGGATAAAATCATCTGTCAAATGCATTACATGTAATGGATGAAATCATATTTTACTACCTCAGGCCCAAAGTACCACAGTGATAACAGCTACAGACTATTAGTTTATCCCCCATGCTATTGATATTAGTGGTCAACAGATATAAAATGGCATGTTCTTAAACTGAAATCTCCAATCCTACATTCTTTATGTGGTAACAGCTTTGCAAAGTACCGAGAGTTGTTATTGTTACCTACACCCAAGGTTTAACTCACTAAACATCATCTCATCTTATATACCCCAAACTATATAAAATCAGCTCCATCTGGTTGTTAAAAGCAAAAAAAATCTCAATACACACATGCATACACACTGATTTTCCTATCATTATGGGGACATTCCATAGGCGTAATGGTTTTTCTACTGAACAAACTGTATTTTGTGTCCCCTTACCCTAAACCTACCCATCATACAAAACTTTCTGCATTTTTAGATTTTCAAAACACTTCATTCTGTATGATTTTTAAGCTTGTTTCCTCATAGGTAACTTAAAAATGTCCCCACAGGGTCAAAATTTCTATACTTGCGGGGATATTTAGTCCCTATTATGTAGTGAATACCAGTACACACACACACACTTAAAAGTCTGGGGTCAATATTGTTTTTTCTTAGGGGTTCAAATAGGGTTAGGAAACTCTATTGTAATTGTTAGAATGGTCAATGATCAGCATGCCTCCATTAAAACTGATTGTGTAGACCAAACTGTAAGTCATAGAGACTTGAAACTTGAAGAGATTGTAGTACTTACACCACCTACAACGTCACCAAGGCTCACCCCTATCGGCCTTATGGGGATGCTACAGCAATCAAAAGTATGAAACCGCTCATAACTCAGGCTCATGTGTCTTATGTCGCTGGACAAAACACATGCCTCAGACTTGTTTGTCACTATGGCGAAATTTTCGGGTATTTTGTATTTTTTGTGAAAAGCGTACTTTTGCAAACTAGTCCTAGGTTTTTCACCCGATCAGAACCAAACCAGTGCAGGAAGATTCCCTGAGAGTGAATATCAACAATTAGCAAAAAAAGTTGAACTTTCGAACCCTTTGTCGCAAAGGAACGCCAAAACGTTTGAAAGGGGTTGGGGCGTTTTTACTGAAACGGCTATAACTTTTGAACAGAATGAGACATCTTAATCAAACTCATAAAGCGTGTGTAAGAGCCGAATCTGGGGTCATGTGAAAAAAGTTGTGGAGCTTGGCCACCAAAAACGGCCATAACTATGCACCCTTTGTCCTATCGACATGAAAATTGGTATGCACTGTCTTAGTCCAAAGTGCCACAAGTGGCTATGAGGACATTTGTATATCTCAAAAAACATGGCTGCCGTAGGTCGATGAACTTTGAGCACTTATTAGACAAACAACGGAGGTCAATCGGAACGAAACTCGGTGGGCCTTTTTGAATCACGACCTTAAAGGTCTGTGAGAAATCTAACAGAAATTGGCCAATGGGGGGGGCGGTATTGCATTTTTCAAAGGCGTAAACAATTGTCTATTGTGCGTTTTTTGTCACACATACGCATAACATTCATTTCATATGATAGACCTCCTCATTACGAACAACTTTGCCTCTAGAACTACTTCTGTCAATCAAACCATTTGTTAAATGAGTGAGAAATGTTTTAAAAAAAAACTATTTTTGCAAATTAGTCCTAGATTTTTTGCTCAATCTGGAAAGAAACACTGCACTGCAATTCTCTGGACTCTCTAGGTCAATAATTATCAAAAAAAGAAATGTTGAAATTTATCCTTTGGGAAGCTATAACAGGGTTGTTTAGAAAAGGGACCTGTCCAAAAATGCCTAAAAGCCCATAAATCCTTAACGAAAACTCAAAACTGGTGAGCACATGCATCATGTGATTCTAAACAAGCATGCAAAGTTTTAGGGAGATCAGACCACAGCTGGTGCGATAAAAGTTATAAACAAAAAACATATTTATATGGCAAATTACCTGTATTTACCAAAAATGCATTTTTGATTTAGGTGGTTACAGGCTTGCTAAATAATTTGTAATATTTTTTTTTTCATATGTGCTTAAATGCCTTAAAGCGACTGAATTTTTTTATACATTTTTCTTTTAATGAATGAATGAAATTGATGTTTTTATTCAGCAAGGACGTATTAAATCAAAAAGACATTTATAATGTTACAAAAGAGCTCCATTTCAAATAAACACTGTTCTTTTGAGCTTTGTATTTAAAGAATCCTGTAAAACTGATTAACAGATTCAACAAACATATTAAGCACAATCATGTTAATATATGAAGGACAATAATAAATGTTTCTTGAGCAGCAAATCTGCATATTAGAATGATTTCTGAAGCTTCATGTGACTAGAGCAATTTCTGCTGATAATTTTCCATCACAGGAACAAATTACATTTTAAAAAATATTAAGAGAAATCAGTTATTTTAAATTATAATAATATTTCATAAAATATTATCACATAAAAGGGGACTTGTAGAGTTAATGAATGAGCATCTGCTAATGCCTGATATTAAGTTTATTTTTTAAAGTTTTATTTTGCATTAAACACTAAACTATTACTTACTTAATAATGTGACTAAGTTCAGTTTCTGTTCCACTGACTAATTGTACTGACTTTGTAATATGGCCAGACTTTTAATTAAGAATTATTTTCTTAAGTGATCTGTTTCCTTAAAGATTAAAAAAAAAGGCTTTACAAGTACTTTTTATAATACAAAATATTCAAAACTCGGCATAGTAAGCTGACGACACCTCGGTTCTCAGATGATTTCACAGTTTCTATTTCACATTCAGTCGGTTTTACAGCAGTTTAAAAATGACTTCTGATGCAACCAATTATTGGATTACATGAAAGCTATCCAATAAAGGCCATTTTACTCTTGATTCACATCAGCCTGAATAAATGCGCTCAGCTCCGTTTCACGCCTCACATTGTGTTCTTTTATTCTCTCTCTGTCTCATCAAGCCAAAAATAAATGAGCTGGTTAGACTCCGACATCAACAATAAAATAGCAGGATTACAAGGATCAGAATAAATTTTATTTATTGTTGTTTTTTTGTATATTTGCCTTACCTCAAGTTATATTTTTTTTCCATACATTATTGGAGAAAAACACTCTGCCAAGGTTAGAAGGGTTGTGATTACACCACCTGGAATGTATGTTTCCTCACACCATGTTTACTTTGAAATATCATGCGTTTAAAACCACATATTGTTGGCCTCTCAGTAATCATTTCAGCTATTCTCCTCTTACACACGCTGTGTAATGGGTTTTTATCAAACCTTTTAAAGCTGCTCTTTGCTGTTCATACTGCCAATACGAGTCTAAGGCTTTAATGTGGTTTTAGCAGCTTAAACACCATGTTTCCAGCATTATGTTAGGCCTGATGTTTTAAAGGGATAGTTCACCCAAAGAAAAATCTGTCATTAATTACTCAGCTTTATGTCGTTTCAAACTCGTAAGACCTTCGTTCATCTTCACACAAATTAAGATATTTTTTATTAAATCCGAGAGCTTTCTGACCCTCCACAGACAGCAAGGGTCCTACCACGTTCAAGGCCCAGAAAGCTAGTAAGGACATCATTAAAATAGTCCATGTGGTTCAAAGGTAATTTAAAGAAGCTACGAGAATACTTTTTGCGGGCAAAGATAACAAAAATAATTACATTATTTGACAATTTCTTCTCTTTTAGGACATTCCGCCACCATTATTGAGAGTGCCACATAGGGCTGTCAAAAAAAAAAAATTAATTTAGAATATTCGTCGAATTTAAAATAAAAATCCACATTCGAAAGCAAAACATTGGATTCGAATTTTAGGGGTGCGTCAGCTTTATCAGTGGCGCTCAAGATGTGATGACGATGTAGGTAGGTGTCAGTGAATTTTAACGCTTTTTTTAGCCTATCCAGTTGAACCCACTGGATATGTTGTTCATTCAAAATATTGTGGGAAAAGAGAAAATCAATGCGGAGATGATGTTGTTTACGTCAAAACTGAACCAAGCTGTTCACAAAGAACGCATATTTTGCACATTTTCTAGAGGGACATCTATCACCGTTGCACTCGCAGTCTCGCACAAGAGAGTTGGATGTTTAGAAAGCCATTTAAAATGATTGTAAGTTCAACTTTGAAAAAAACATGTCTCCAAATTTTATGGCGGGATGGCCATGTTTTTCCATGTTTTTTCTGTGTTTTCCTTGCTTTGAATTAAACTATGTATACATGTTGCGGTTTTGTTTCCAATTGTTTAAGCAACTTAATTAATTATATATGGTTTATAAACATTATTTTAAACATTAAGCACTTTTTTCAAAGATAGTCGTGGTATTTTGAATGAATTTGAATGAAGGTCTTACAAGTTTGGAAGTAATTAATGACAGAATTTTCATTTTGGGGTAAACTATCACTTTAATGCAATAACTGTACATTTAAAATGTACTAATTGCAATCTAATATTTCAAGATTTAGACCAAGTTTTGTTTGATGAATAAAGATGGCCTTGTGGTGGTGGTCTAAAAACTGGCAGCAGCAGCATAAAACCTAGTCTGATTATGATTATGTTATTGTTATGTTATTATTACATTACTGATTATGTTAATCTCGGACTATGGAAATATATTTTAATTGTGCTAAACTAATTTTCACCATTTGTCACTTCTGTAGAGGCCACAAACACTCTGTCCAATTCCTTGACTGTAGATTCATCAAGAAGATTTGTAGAGAAAATCTTTTCTGTCTTGTCACTAAAAAGATGTTGGTTTTGATGTCTCATGTCTCAAGTGTCAACGTCTAACTTGTTTTTGGTAAGCTAAATAGCACATTTTATGATTTAGAGTTGCTTTGCAAAGAAGACAGTCAAGAGAGAGCTGGACTAAATTTTGAGGGTGAACTAAAAGAGTTCTTGTTAATGCAGATTTAGTTTCCTATGGCATATCTACTTTTCTATGCACTTTGTAGTACTACACTCATGGGCACAAATACAGGGCATGCAGCAGAATGCGTTGTGCACATAAGCTCATGACCAGTATGGGGCTCCCATGAGAGTTTCATTCATGTAAATAACTGAGAGTTAAAAGTGCATAAAACAGAAATAAGCAGGGCCTAAGCTTAATTTAATAATTCCTTAAGTTACTTTGTTCATACATTTTTGTGGGAATTTCCCACGTTACTATAATGAGTATTTGACAGTTAGTTAATTAAGCCATTTTCTGCCTCATAGAAAAGCTGTCATCGGAGCAGTACCTTTTCAAAAGGTACATATTTTTACCTAAATGGTCCATTTTGGTACCTAAAGTGCACATATTAATATTTCATACTACAAAAATGTACCTTTTGAAAAGGTACTGCCCCAATGTTAGCTTTTGTCATTTTTTTGAGAGTGTGTATGACAAATCAAACCAAAATTTGTAAGAACACGCTGACAGTTTGACATATTCAAGGTCAAGATTCCTTTGAGTGATCAGTGCTTTCGGACATAGAGCTGTAGGAGGAAATCAGCTCTTCATTTCTAATGCAGTACAGGCCCTCATTGAGCTTTCTGCAGTAGAAACCATCCACACACACACACACACACACACAGGCCAGCCCTCTGCTCTTACTAAGACTGTCCTCTTTTCCTCTCCTCTGTCCTTGACTCTCTGTCTTCTCTGAAACTCCACCCTTTCAGTGTTTATCTAACTGACTCCCTCTATCCCAGCACCTCCTATACAGTTGAGGTCAAAAGTTTACATACACATTGCAGAATCTGCAAAAAGTTAATTATTTTATCAAAATGAGAGGGATCATACAAAATACATGTTAGTTTTTATTTAGTACTGTCCTAAATAAGATATTTCACATAAAAGACGTTTACAATTACATCCAAAAGAGAAAATAATAGTTGAATTTATAAAAATGGCCATGTTCAAAAATGTACATACACTTTATTCATAATGTTGTGTTGTTACCTGAATGATCCATAGCTGTGTTTTTGTTTAGTGATGGTTGTTCATGAGTCCCTCGTTTGTCCTGGACAGTTAAACTGCCTGCTGTTCAGAAAAATCCTACAGGTCCTAAAAATTCTTTGGTTTTTCAGCATTTTGTGTATTTGAACCCTTTCCAACAATGACTGTATGATTTTAAGATTCATTTTTTCACACTGAGGACAACTGAGGGACGCATATGCAACTATTACAGAAGGTTCAAACGCTCACTGATGCTTCAGAAGGAAAAACGAGCCAGGGGTGTAAACTTTTGAACTGAATGAAGATGTGTACATTTTTCTTATTTTGCATAAATATCTTTTTTTTTCATTTAGTACTGCCCTTCAGAAGCTAGAGTAGATACCTACATGTTTCCCAGAAGGCAAAATGTAAAATTTACCTTGATCTTCAAATTTAAAAAGTTTTCACCCCCCCGTCTCTTAATACGCCGTTTTTCCATCTGGAGCATCAGTCAGTGTTTGAACCTTCTGTAATAGTTGCAAGGGACAAGAGACAATGAACAACTACCACAAAACAGAAAAACCAGCTGTGGATCATTTGGGTAACAACACAGTATTAACAATCAAGCGTATGTAAACTTTTAAACAGGGTCATTTTTAGAAATTCAACTATTATTTTCTCTAGTGGACTAAATGTAAACATCTTTTATGTGATATATCTTATTCAGGTCCATACTAAATAAAAAATAACATGCATTTTCTATGCTCCCTCTTATTTTGGCAAAATATTTACATTTTGCAGATTCTGCAAGGTGTATGTAAAATTTTGACCTCAAATGTATTAGTATTTTCCCCTTTAGCTCACTTTCATTTTATTTCTGAAGTATGGTCATATGTTTACTTTCTTTCTATTATTTTCCTATTTTTATTATTTAAAGGGATAGTTCACCCAAAAATGAAAATTCTGTCATTATTACTCAGCCTCATGTCGTTCCAAACTTGTAAGATCTTTGTTAATCTTCTGAACATAAATTAAGATATTTCTGGCGTTCAGATGCAGAACATATATTCTGGTTTAAATAAGTAAGGCCGGGCAAAGAATTGCAAGTCATCCTCTCTGTCGAAACCTTCAGACATGTTTACGAAGACTGTTTTATGTACAGCGCGCATCTTCCTCTGCTTGTAAATAAGGCGCAGCGCATCTGGGTTCTGCGCTAGCAGCACCACACACATTTGTCGCGGTACTCTTGTAAAACGGTGGCAGAGACTGACACAGAAGAAAGGAAATAGTTGAATGAAATCATTATTTTTGTTTTCTTCCAAAAATCTTCCAGAGCCCAAACTTTTAAAAGGTAGTGTATGTATTTCAGCATTAAAAGTTACTGTCAACACCTCAGTGGAATTTAACAGGCTGACTGAACACACATAAGGCTAAATCTCCCACTCTCCACAAGTGCTGTCTAATATTGACCATTCCAAGATATTTTCCTGTTTGTCTGAACATACTGACAGTGAAAAAGCTTTTGCTTCTATGACTAACAATCAACCTCGTCTAACACACACGCACCCTCAGAAGCCACATCCATCTCCCAAGGTCTTCCTCTCTCCATCAATAATAAAGCCTCCTCACTGGCCTGAAGGATGTCTTAATGTGTGTGCGGCGCTCCTCCTCCACCGAGGGTGGGAACGGACAATCAGCTTGGCTGTGTCTCCCCTTGAGGCAGCTGGGCTGTTTGCCCTTTTGCATTTCTCTGAGTCACTGCTTCCCTAGGATACTCCCTTCCGTTTTATTCCAAGGTTGCATCCTCCTCTGCATTCCAATAAGTCTTAAGCATAAGGAGGTTATTGTGCACCTGCTGCCAGGTGATGTGTGTCTTATAAAGAGATCCGCTCTGTTAGGCTGAGCGAGGATGAGGGGCGACATTCTTCATCACTGGGGTCTGCTGGCACAAAAATGGATCTGTTAAAATAGACGTATGAGAGGACAAGAAGCAGTGCTTTTCGTCATCATGGTGTACTGGCAGTCATGTGGCACAAGGGACTCTTTAATCTATGTTGGAATTGCATCCAATATCACATACACTTACAGATACAGGATGGAGAACAGATGCATGTGCATGCCTGATGCTCATTGCAACAACTGTTATGTTTTAATAGATTGTCCTGTCATGTTAGGCTTCGTTTGATTTACTGAACAGATTTTCTCTACTGTCCACAATGAGGAAAATTAGTCAGCTTTGCAAAAATAAATATTATATACATACATCAGTCAAAACATCTGGAATACTTAAGTTTTGTTAATATTTTTGAAATCAAGTCTGCATTGTTGGATCAAAACTACAGTACTGTTGTGACTAAAAATAACAGTTTTGTATTTTAATACATTTTATAATGTACTTTATTCTTGTTGAATTTTCAGCAGCCATTACTCCAGTCTTCAGTATCACGTTTTTTTAAGAAATGATTTTAACATTGGTACTCAAGATATGTTTCTTATTATTATAATCAGTGCTAAAAACAGTTGTCACTTAATATTTTTGCAGAAATTGTGATACTCCACCACTAAAAAGTTTACGGTAAGTAATTAATACTTTCATTCGGATGCAATAAATCGATCAAAAGTGACAGTAAACATTTTTATTGTTACAAAAGATTTCAAATTAATGCTGTTCTTTTTAACTTTCATTAAAGAATCCTGGTTTCCACCAAAATATTAAGCAACAAAAATATTGGTTAAAAGAAACAGTATTATATGTTTCAGTACTATATACAATGAATAACTGTAATTTAATTTAATGTAATTTTACATTAAAATACTGCTAAAATTACTTTTTTTGGGAGTGCAAAAAAAAAAAAAAAGTCAATGTATAATTTACAGTGAAAAACCACAAATTTACATTCCCGGAATACCCTGCATGACACTCAATATTTGATGTTTTGTTTTTTCTTTTTCTTTTTTTTTATTAATTTATACAGTCATGTGAAAAAGTTAGGACACCCTATTGAATTCCATGGTTTTTCCATGGATCAATAAAAAATGATCTGGTCCTTGGCAGGTCTTAAAATTTGGAAAATAAATCTTCAGATAAACCTC
Organism: Cirrhinus mrigala; assembly: GCA_036247105.1. Lineage (NCBI taxonomy): Eukaryota > Metazoa > Chordata > Actinopteri > Cypriniformes > Cyprinidae > Cirrhinus > Cirrhinus mrigala. The sequence continues at coordinate 16,808,608 of CM070015.1, forward strand.
ATCACATGACATATCACACTGTGTCATTATGTATTTAACAAAAATAAACCCAAGATGGAAAAAGTTAGGACACACCTTATAATTCAACTGCCTGTAGATAGCAGATTTAGCAGCAATAACTTGAAGCATTCATTCTCTGTGTGACTTTATCAGTCTCTCACATCGTTCTGGAGGAATTTGGACCACTCTTCTTTTCAACATTGCTCCAGTTTATTGAGGTTTGTGGGCATTTGCTAATGCACAGAGTCAGGATGAGCTCTGGACTTTCTTTTAAGTCATTCTGTTGTAGATTTTCTGGTGTGTTTGGGATTATTGTCCTGTTGCACGACCCAATTTTGGCCCAACTTTAGATGTCAGACAGATGCCTTCGCATTTGACTCTAACATACTTTGATATACAGAGGAGTTCATGGCCAACTCAATGACTGTGAGGTGCCCAGGTCCTGTGGCTACAAAACAAGCCCAAAATTATCAGCCCTTCTCCAGCATGCTTGTCTTTTGGTATGAGGTGTTTGTGCTGATATGCTCTTTAGGTTTTCACCAAACTTGGCGCTGTGCATTATGGCCAAACATCTCCACTTCAGTCCCGTCTGTTCAAAGGACATTATTCTAGAAGACTTGTGTTTTGTACAGATGCAACTTTGCAGACCTAAACTGTGCTGCAATGTTTTTTTTTTTTTAGATAGAAGAGGCTTTCTTCTGCCAAGCCTTCCAAATATGCCATTTTTGTCCCATATTTTTCTAATGGTTTCTCATATTTTTCAAATTATTTGGAAATGGCTGTATTACTCTTCTCAGATTGATGGCAGCAACAATTGCTTCTCTAAGATGATTGCTGATGTCTTACCTCCTTGGCATTGTGTGAACACACACCTGAAGGCTCCAGACCAGCAAACTGCCAAAGCTTATGCTTTTATAGAGGCGCTCAGACTTGCTGATGATCAGTTAATCAAAGGTTTTGATTAGCAGTGCTTGACTGTTGTTTACCCTCTTAATTCCAATGTTAACAGTAAGGGTGTCCTAACTTTGTCACACATGGCTTTTCCATTTTGGCTTTATTTTTGTTCAGTAAATAATGACATGCAATTTGTCATGTGTTGTTGTTCATCTGAGGTTTTATTTTCGAAGACCAGCCAAGCACCAGTTTTTTTTAAATGATGTCCGGATACAAAAAACCATTGAATTCAAAAGGGTGTCCTAACTTTTTCACATGACCATATATATATATATATATATATATATATATATATATATATATATATATATATATATATATATATATATATACTCCAATGTCCATGTCCAATACTTATTATTGTGAATGTAAGGCAAGTCTATAAAACCACAGCCACAGCTGCCGGTATTTTACCGTAAATGTTTTTGCCCTTTTTTTAAAACAATTTTTCTGATATTAATTCAACAACAAATCAGCAAAGAATGATTTCTAATAGATCATGTGACACTGAAAGAATGGCTGCTGAAAATCCAGCTTTGCCATCACAGGAATAAATTACATTTCAAAATGCATTAAAACAGAAAACTGCTATTTTGAAATGTAATAATATTTCACAAAATTATGTGAAATAATAATAATTAAATAATGTTTTTACTTTTTTTTTTTAATAATCATAATTTAATCACTGACTTGCTGTATTTTAAATCATTAGTTACCATTATTCTAGTAATATCACGGAGGAAGATTCTATAATTTGCTAAATGTTTGCTCAAACTGATAATTTAGAGCATTCTGGAGACTTACAAAGGCAAAAGAGGTTTACCGACAGGTGAATGACTTCTATGACAGAAGACAGAACTAATAAAGCAGATGCAGCTGACTGCAGGAGTTGAGCTGGAATATGTGTTTGAATCACGACGTGTAATGAGGTCAGACTGTTGGCTGTGTCATACTGTAGTCTTGAATCGGGATGCCAACGGATAGCCTCAGCAAAGCCATTATGCACAAATGTCTGAGACTAATATATATTTCATCTACAGTATAGAGAAGAATTATATCTTGACTATACTTGGCTCTTCTCTTGTACTCTGTTCCTGCATTAAGTAATTAAGATTAAATGATGATTTTATATTTTACATTTCATTTTAATGAAGATGCAAGGACAGAGGCTGCGCCTTCACAGCGCAGAAGCGTAGCGTTCCTTTCATCAGCATTGTTGATTTGACTTTCTGGCTCTATTTCAGGCAGCTTCAGACTCTCCGGGAAACTTTGTACTCAATTTTTAATTGGCATTACTGCAGCAACGTGAGCCCATTAGTGAGAGAGACGGAGGGCAAGATCACAGTGCAGTATGGGAAAGTAACCTCGATGGAGGAGCAAATCTGGGTTTCATAGCTGAGTGGCACATACACAAACACTAACCACATATACACACACTTGTGTTTCGAGCATGTTCTTCTTTTGTTTATATACTGAAGTAATGATACTTTCTATTCTCTAATTCTAAATCTAACCCTGACGGAATCCAGTTTACATTTTAGCCCAACATGTAAGACATTTTTGGTAGGCTCAATAAGTTTATGTATAGGTAATACATTATGTATCATAAATTAACAAAACTTTAATCTAGATTATTACATGGCTCCCTGGAATTCTCCATTTTGATTGGTCAGTTGTGACATTCTGAGGTACATGTATGTTATTTCCTAATAACAACTGTTGTTATTAGCAATAAGGAATAACACATGGTCATACAGGCATTTGAGGCCGGCGCTTCTTTCACATCTCTCATATCACTCTAATTTCATTCAAACGCAACTATCATTTTGTGCCTCAGTTACTGACTATATTTACTGTAAAATGAAAACTGTTAATAGTAGGCTTGCACAGTATTGTTAAAAGTGTTGCTAAATTGTTCAACAATTGTTTTATACATTGTAATTGATTTAAGATAATAAACAGGTAAAAATATAAAATGCTTTCTTCTTAAATAACATTGAATGCCCTCGTCTTTAATTATGTGGTGAAAAGCTAGAGATATGACTGTACATTATGCCTTAAATTTCCATCTTGACTGAACTTCTAGGCTCACAGCCGTTTGTTAGGAACTGTTCCGCTTTGCAGAAGCTTTGCGTTAAATATTTCAACTCATATCAATATTTCTTGTCTAATTATTTATTTATGTGGCAAGTAGCCATATAATAAGCGGGATAAACCCCGTCAGTGTGATGCATGATCACCCCTGTTGGCGTTTATTCAGCAATAACTGACTGGAGGTGCATAATCCCTTACTTAATAAATGCTCTAAATGTTAATTTATATATTTTATACCGTTAATAGATTTTTAACATTACATGTTGTATAAATTAAGATAAGTAAATATATATGAACATTAATTCAAATTTAACAATTGCATTTTCAAATCCTGTAAAAAAATACTGTCATTTGTTTCTTAAAAATGCGTGAAAATCTGTTAAAAAAAAAAAAAAAAAAAAAAAAAAAAAAACATCTAGAAGATGAATTCATTATAATTTTTGGGTTAACTCTTCTTTAAAGTGTTTTTACTAAAGTCCCTATGAACTCAAAATTGAGTTAAATAATGAAATGTTGCAGTATTTATTATATAATATGTATATAATATGCCATAATCTTCAATCAAAACTATAAGATATATAATTTCACTACTTGTCAATGTTTTTTTTTTTTTTTTTTCTACACATTTATGTTAGATGTAATATCCATTATAGTGTTATTTGTAATTGCAATATTTGTAATATTTTACTGTATGGAATGTATTTTAATTGTTAGGTAAGGAATAATATATGTTATTGTTGACAAATGCTTTAAAGGCAGATAGATAGACAGACAGACAGACAGACAGATAGATAGATAGATAGATAGATAGATAGATAGATAGATAGATAGATAGATAGATAGATAGATAGATAGATAGATAGATAGGCAGATAGATAGATAGATAGATAGATAGATAGATAGATAGATAGATAGGCAGATAGATAGATAGATAGATAGATAGATAGATAGATAGATAGATAGATAGATAGATAGATCCCCTCATTTCGCTCCGATATACACCACAATAGAGAAGAAAAGTTGTAAATTACATTTCAGGCCAACTTTAAGCTTTTTTTGTTAGGTAGTCCTATAATTTAGCCAAGAGACTCTCTCAGACACACATTATACTGCCAATTGTTAATCAAGTATGGAGATGGATTTTGGCATTCCATCCACTGCAAAACACCACTGTATTTTAATTTTCATTAAATTATGCTTTCTACTGAAGTAAACATGAGGCGTAAATATCATCAGAATCTGACAGTAATAAAAAGCGAGAAAGCAGTATGAACACTCTGCCATACATTGTTGCACTACAAGTATCTGCAACTTTTACTCTACGCTGCCACTTATTATAGCACCAAAAGAAGAATATGACACCGCTAACACAATTTAGAGACATTACAGCATTATCCCTCACGATACTGAGTAATATATCAAATCCAGACCTGGGCACAGATGGACTACCCAGCTTAAGGGGGCCAGGCAGCTGGTGCACCTGACAGGTGGCTGGAGTGGATCCAGACACGCAGAAGCTTCGGGTGGCCTGTGGACTCTGCGGACTCCTGCAGGTGGGGTGGTGGGTCACTCCGTCTGCCCCTGTCCTGATTGTCTGGTGGTCTGCCAGGCTACTGTCAGCCCTGCAGGACCAAACGGCACCTTCAGGTCACAGCTGGCTGTGGCGGTCACACCTGTCTGCGTTCTGTCACCCCTCTGTTCCCTCTAAGGGATCTGGGACAAATCAGGTGGCCACAGGCATAACAATTGGGCCCTCGAGGTTTAGAGACTGACTTTATTCATTGTTTTTATATGGACACACAGTACTTTGTGAAGTACAATCCTACATAAGATAAGCTATCTTCCCATCCATCCGTCCATCTATCTATCTATCTATCTATCTATACCATCATCTCTATCTATCTATCTATCTATCTATCTATCTATCTATACCATCATCTCTATCTATCTATCTATCTATCTATCTATCTATCTATCTATCTATCTATCTATCTATCTATCTATCCCATCTCTGTCTGTCTGTCTATCTGTCTGTCTATCTATCTATATCTATCTATCTATACCATCTCTGTCTATCTACCTATCTATCTATCTATCTATCAATATATATAATCTCTGTCTATCCATCTATAACATATCCATCTATCTATCTATCTATCCCATCTCTGTCTGTCTATCTATCTACCTATCTATACCATCTCTGTCGGTCTATCTATCTATCTATACCATCTCTGTCTGTCTATCTATCTATCTATCTATCTATCTATCTATCTATACTGCATTTAACCATGTCTTTCCACCCATCCATCCATACATCCACATATATTCTATTTATAATGTATTTAACTCTATTTTCTATCTGTCTGTCTGATTGTCTGTCTATTGTATATATACACATCTCTCGCTATCCATCTATCTACATACAGTATATATAAAGTGTTTATACATGTACTCACTATATGCATATCATCTGCCTAGAACATCACTCTATTTTATTTATTTGTTTAGTAACAAATATCAAACATGAACACACTGTAAAGTTTCTTGTGCTATGAATTTAGTTCCCCTTTTAATCATTTGTGGATCTTGTTACATGTCACGTCACACAGAGCACCTATCACAGAGTAAAACCCACAAACAGGGATATTAATTACCTTAATTTTTCACTGTTACAGCTGCCCTCGTTTCGATTTCATTAGAATGTGAATAGGATAAGGGATAAATAAAGTCGATTTCATGTGGCACACAGCGATGCGCATTTGTAATTTCTGAATTTAGAGATGCAATTTAATAATGCCAAACCTCCTCTCTCCTCTGCTTACAATTTACCACTGATTACAGCCTGACGCTCGCGCAATTTGAATATTTACTGCATGCCAACCAATCCACCCCACCTCATTTACATTTTGATTTACATGCCAATAGATGCAGAGTGTGGGATAAATATGGACTGTAATCAGCTTCATTTATCCAGAGCTGAAATGAGCAAAGACCTTTGGGTACCCCGACTAATGGCAAACACCAAGCTATTAGAGGTCAACTATACTAATCCCACAAGAGCAAATTGGACACAGCACATGACTTGGGTGATTGGCCATTTTAACAACAGCCTCGGGTTGCTTGACTTCACCCGTCTTGATAGTAATCTGCTGTTGCGATTTCATCGTGTTTGTTTGTGTATGTGCAGCTACATCGGGAAAGCGTGGTGCCATTAGATGAATCATTGAGCACGTTTCTATGAGTCACTGTCGCCGAGGGAGACCGTTTCTTGGGAATTCAACAGAGGGGTCAATTAACAGTCTGTAAATAGAAGTTTGTTATAATGGCTGGTCATAAAATGTAATGTAGAGTGGTTTACAGACACTATCAAAGCTGAAGTGAAGAATTTTGTAAAGACTCTTAATTATTCATCATAATTTCTCAGGGCATTTATTCCTTAACTTATGGTTTTATTTGCCATTCATGTTTATTCAAAAGAAGATGAAAGGCAATATGTGATGCTGTTTCATTGCCCATACTAAAAAAAAAAAAAAACAGCACAAATTGTCTAAGAAATAACTGATGCTGAAATGATCATGTGTGTCATATTCTGTTAATAATATGAACTAGCAATTAACAATACCTCTATAGCATTTATTAATCTTGAAATATTTACCAATACTGATAAAAGAAAGTTGCTGTTATGAACTATCATAATAATAACCTTTTTTATTAACTAACATATAAAAAATAAATCACATTTAACAAACTAATTTCTTGTAAAGTGTAACCTAATATTCTAATGATACATTTGTTTTTGAGAAAATAAGCAAGAAAAGAATTGCATACTATGATTTCTATAAGACATGATGGCCAGATCATTTTTTAATCATTAAAATGTGGTAAAAAGTCTCTTGCACCAACTATGAACAAAAAAGTAGAAAAAGCACAAATTAAAAAAAAAAGGTTGTCCCATTTATGTTGTACATAGAATTTTTTTTTGTGATATTTTGGTCCTTGTCAACTTACTAAACTGCTTAAGCAGCAACATACGTAAACAAATCCGGGTGGAAAACGATGCCAGGGAAGCCAGTGAGTCACAGCTGAGTGACGTACATAGGTCTGGCATTCACCCGGTAAATAACTCATTAACGCGACCATGCTGAACTAGACTGGTGCTAGTCATAACGGACCACTGTGCCCTTTATGAAAAATACAACAACCTAGAGTACAACCTTGTTTGATCTAGAGTCATAACGAACCAGAGCACTTGCCAGTGTGTTACACCTTTCACTGGGCAACATTTCAAATTAAAACAAAGAGGTTATGTGACAAATATAAAAGCTCCTTTAAAACAATCTTAATCTCTTTGAGGTGAGATGGAAAAAATCTCTGTCAGTGAAGAATAACTAAAATCAGATTTTTCACTATCACACAATTACGTTTTCTCAAAATTCATTTTCTGCTTTTCTTCTTTCATTTCTTATATGCCTAGTATTTAAGCGTTTTCGCATGCTTTGTTTGTAACTTTGCCTGTTTATTTATTCATAGAGCCCGATCTAACTCAGCTGAAGTGGGCTCAGAACTCCCTGATGTAAATTACAGTAAGTCAATATCGTGATGATGCTTCAGCCTCTCTGTTGCACAGGCTTGGATGGCTGCCATACTTGTTACCTGCAGTTTTGCATGCTGCTCTATCCACTTACGGTTTTAAATCACACTCTCTATATATTTTGTCTCCTCTGACGTTTCCTTTTACCGAATCATTAGTTACTGTGAATAAAGTCTTGTCTTGTGTCACTTCTGTTAACTACTGTATACAGTACAGGAGAACAGGGCTATAACTGCATTATGGGGCAGGCTGTCACAAAAGGTCAAGCTACGCTCAAAGAACTATATCTGTAAATGTTTAATAGCTTTTTTATAGCCATGACTTTTATGTGTCAATTCAGAAGTTGACTTTCAAGAATACAATAAACCTACCACAAGAAATATTCTTTTGCCCCAGTGTTTTACTGTTTTAGGCTGAAGTGACATAGCATTTTCACTGTCCTTCAAGATAAAAATGAATAATTAATATTGTCGTTATTTAAAATGCTATAAATCGTTAAACATTTCTTTGTCCTACATGGAACTGTTGTTAAAAAGCTGCAGTGTTATTTGATTTTTCACATTTTGGAGCCAAATGTCAAAATTGTCCTGTGGTTTGACTGTCTCAAGCATGGTTCAATAAATTACAACTTTCATAAATTAAAAAGAAAAGCATAAGCGTGTTAATAAATACCTCCAGCATAATTGTACAAATGTAAATTTTAGTAAATGCTAATCACTTTTTTCATCTATACATTTCTGAAAATGTAGGAACTTGAGACATTTTGTCTCTGAAAACCTTGTCCTCTGGTGTGACACCATATCCTGATTTTAAATCAGCCAATTCCAGAAAAAAAACTTTTATTAGTCGAAGGACCCCATTCATGGTCATGTTACTGAAGCCCCCTGTGAACCTCACGATGTGCACATGCTAAATTTTTGTCTCAGAATTGTTCAAATATTTAACTTTTTTAGAACCACTACAAAAGTGTTAAGTTTTGTTGTCCTTTGGTGTTACACCCCTAAATTATATTTTTTTTAATTAAAACTGAATGTTAAACTACATAATCATGGAAAACTATGCAAATGTGTCTTGCAAACCACTAATGACAGGTTAGCTCAGAATAGCAAGGTCACACCAAAAAACAAGGTCTCTTTAAGAAGCTTTAAGATTTTAAATAAATAATTAAATAAGATTAATTTAACTCATTATTATTCTTTTTTTGATCATTTTCATTGTTGTTAAATGCAATAATTACATTAATTAAACTATTTTCTGATGTTTTTGCAGAAAACTTGTACTGTTATAAAGTGTCATGAAAGTAAGTATAAAATGTGATACTTTGTGTCTGAAACAGAAAGTACTGAAATTAAACTTTCTCTTTTGGCATGGTCAAAATTAAATAAAAATGCTTTAACAATTACCATTTCTGTCCTTTAGTGTTACATAATGTCCTGTGGTGTGACACAATGTCCTATGGTGTGACGCACATAAAACAACCACATATTTGTTTTTATCTCAAAATATCCTAAAAAACAGTAGAGTATTGTAATAGGTGAGATATAAATATCACTCATCTTAAAATGGTAGAATTTTCAGCAGTTCCGAACAGATGACAGCAAAGTTTATCTTGTTGTCAATTTTTGTGTTGAAATATTTTTTTGTCTTGAACATAAAAAATTATGTTAATTATAATTTCATATTATAGAAATAACACTGAATGAAAAGAAGTGTCTAACAATAAAGACAAATCTCTCTCATGCTATTTGTATATTATTAAAAGAGTTTTTTTTTTTCTCTTAAATTTTCCTATGTCACACCATGAGACAAATTTATGGTACAGTTCAGGAAAAATGTAAAAAAAAAACAATGCAAGAATTGATATTATTGACGCTTTATATTTTCTCAAAAATCAGACTTCACACTACATAAATATATGCATTTCTTTTTCAAAAAATTTTTTTTAGAAAAAAAAATACATTTACTAGCTATTTGTCAGCTACACTTTACACATTTATAATACAGTATGTCAACATACCCAGAAGAAATAGATGCATTATAAAATTACTCCATTTACTCAATTTATAAAATTACTCCAAAATTACTCCATCCTTCTTAATAATTGAGTCCAAATTTTTGTGCTAGGTGTTTAAGTATGCAGGGTGATAGGACCATCCAACAAGGTGTCGGTCTCAATCCTGCTATTACTCATTTCATATTGTTAAAATACTTGCAAAAGCTCAGTCAAATCTTCACAAATCAGTCGGTGGCCTCACTCGAGCATCACTAAAACAGCCCTCACATCAAGAGCAGGTGCCTCCACAGCTGCAGTTATCCAGGTTAATTAAGCAACAACACATTTGAGAGTAATTTGTGGGCCTGATTGCTTTAAACTGTAAGGAACCTAAATATCTAATAACCATCAGTAAAACTGGAAGACAAGTGACTTTTTTTATAGGCTTAAAGGGGCCATGACCTGAGAAATCAAAATTTTTTAAATTAAAAAACAGGTTTTATTGAAACCAAACTGCCAATATGACTTATACTGCACTTCTTCCTAGTCTATTTGACCCACCTACAACCAGTCATTAAATAAAGCCACTGAATGAAGGGAACACTTCAAATTGTTCCTCATAATTGCATAAAAAGCAACTGTTATTAAAATTCAAATTAAATTCTATACATAAAACAAGCTGTCAATCACCACTCAGCACTCTCGCCAAAACTCCTGTAATAATCAAGAGTCTGTTGACACTGCACAATGAATCTCTTATTTACAGTACATCATGTCTGCACTGTGTTGGTTATGATGAAAATTGTGAAAAAAAAAAAAAAAAAAAAAAAAAAAAAACTAACAAGTAAAAGCAAGTAAAAAAGTACATAATCATTGACTGAATATTTTGTAAATAGTGGCAATGGTCATTCTAGGAAATAGGTTAGATAAATTACAACTAGTAATTCGACATTACAAAGACAAAGCCATTTAAAGTACATTAATGGTTTGGATATTCAGACTTTTAACACTGTGTACGAACATGCATTAACGATGACTGATATTGTGATCTCCAACTCCTGGATCGCTCCTCTGAGCTTTTGAACCTGATCCTTCGAAAACAGGATCATCAGGTGAACATCCACACCATCATTTAGCAAGCATTAGTTAGAATAAAAGCTTACAATACTGCCCTCACTGGGTCATCTAACTAAGCACTAGTTTTCAGTCATATGAAGTTCAGGAAGCAAAAACAAGAAAATGTCACCAGCACAATGTAGACTGAAAAATATTCAAGCCACTTCTTTAGTTTCCAGAGCAGTTATGGTCAGAAAAGACTTCACTAATCTTTCTACAGAAACGCTTAGCAAACTATTTACTCAACGTAATGCTTCAATCGCACATTAGATGGCAATCTGATAATCCCTGACATATGCTCATCAGAGAACACACTCAGAAACAAAGTAAATATCTTTAATCCGCTTGTAGTGGCGGGATCCGTATGTGAGGGCAATTCAGTACGTCTCCCACATTCCCTCGCGCCCCGTTCTTAATCTGCGCTTTGTTTGTACACAGAGAGGGGATTGATTTATTTCAGCTGTGTCAGAAGCCATAAACCACACAAAAAAATGTTCTCTGGCCATGTGTTGCTGGCCATGTATCCACATGAGTTTTCCATTTAATTGTTTCTTGATGGAAACAGTTCAATGTCAGTACGAGATCAATGAGCACTCGGTGAGTGTGTGTGTGTGTGTGACCGAGAGAGAAATTGCTGTTGTTAACTGCTGATTGATGGGAAAAGGTTAATTTGGTACTAATACAGGCTTTCCTCCACCAAAAGAGCCTCTCAGATGGTGGTTCTATTGACAGCTGAGTATTTAGCACACTTATGAAGTGCTTCATGTGATGGTTCCTAAATCAGACTGAAATATAATAAAGATATGCACCAAAGGACAAGGCAAAGGCCAAATGCACTTTTTTGCTGACAGTCTCATTCCTCTGGCTGAGTTCCAACCGATCAGCATCTTTTTACTCATGACTAACTCTAGTTCTGCAGCTGAGAGCACACAATCAGGTAGACTGGTTTTACAAATACTTTTCCTTATCTTTTTATCCCCTGAAGTCTTTCACAACTATTGTAACTAATGTGTCAAAAGTGTAAAGACAGCTTTAGATGCGTAAAAAAAAAAAAATAAAAGAAAATCAATAAACCAGGGGACAATGGAGGCAGTATCTCCTCAAAATATTGGATGAGAAAAAAATTTGTAGTACAAAAATAAAACAATGCCAATATTACAAAATATAACAATAAAAAGTATATAAATCACTTGTTTTTCTACAGTAAAGTCTATCCAACAGCGACACCAGCAGGTAAAGTTACAGCAGGAGTCCACATCTCTGTCGCCTCCCCTGAGCCCATTGAGTTTTAGCAGTTTTTAATGAGTAATCAGCTTTAATCAGTAATCAGTGACCATTTTTGTCAGCTTCGCTGGTGCGACTAAATTTTGTAAGCAGTTGCAATGGCATGACCACCGCGTTGTTCGACTCATAAGCGCTGCCATTTCTGTTGCATATGAGAAACATCAACCAGCAAATCAAACAAAAGCATAAAAAAGTACGCTACTCGTTTGAGTTGCGCAGCGCGGAACGTTTATCAGCTTGGACCGCAACACAAATAAACCTGTCCGAGTTCAGAACAGCTTTAGTTGGAAACCAAAGCTGATTTTGTGACACTGTTACTGCACATTGCTGTGAAATCCAGTGAGAAGTGTTTGAATTTGCCACAGGATGAATAAGGTTGCTGCAAGATCTAGTGAGAATCATTCAAATTCTGCTCAGAATTATCGGTTATAAACAGATTAAACAGCGCTGACAGACATAAGATATTCAGAAGTAGTAACACTAACTGTAACCATGGTGTTGTGGCAGAAATAGTAGAATGTTATTACATTATTAATTTCAGGGTTTGTACAACCTTTTGAGAGAGATATGCAAGCCTTTTCAATGACTTTAAAGCATTTCACACAAATATTTCTAGCACTTTAAAGCTCTAAAATTATTCAATTTGAATGTTATTTTTAATGCGATGACCAAAATATACTTTGTGGTAAACAAACACATGTATACAATTAAAAATGAGGTGTCTATTTACACTAAGTGCAAATAGCCCGCCTTGTTGGCAGAGGCTGTTTACACTAACTCCGCCCACCAATGTGTGTAGTCAACAATACAAAAGATGTTATCAATCATCAGCTCCAGTGGCACACAGGGTAAAAAGCGTACCAAAGTCTTTTTGACACGATCAACCCAGGTTCAAACCCACCTTTTGCCAAACTTTTTTTCTTCCTTTTCAAATCTAATATCACAGTGGAAAGACATATTTTCAATAAAAATGTAGGAAGTTGAAAAAAACGTATTGGGTAAGGTTAGGGTAGGTGTAGGGAGGGCTTTATTGTCCCAATAAGGTTCCAATCCATTTAATAATTTGAATTAAAATTATAATTTACACGCAATACGTTATTACTGCATAATGTACTACAATACTGAGGCGCAGATAATTGCCACTATTTGCAATAAGTAGTATAAACAGCTAAAAAAAATACTGCTATTTTCACTTAGTGTAAATAGAATCCATCACTAAAATATGCTATTTTCACTTAGTGTAAATAGCATCTAATTGCTATTTACACTTAGTGTAAATACTTAGTGTAAATAGCATCTGTTGCTATTTGCACAGTGTAAATAGCCTCTAACCGCTGCCAATTAAAAAATACATCAAATCACCATTATAACCAGTAGATGGCAGCAGATTACCTAATGGCTTATTAGTCATTCATTTCTTTTTGCTTATATATATAAATATTTTGAAATTATAAAATCACTATTATAAAATGTCAAATCATCAAAAGATTTTATCAGAGTTTTACACTTGTGTATCAAATAAGAAAAGTCACAAAGTGCTTTGAAAAACAAACTTTTCTTCAATTTGTGACTAAATCACACATAATCACAAGTTGCTGGTCAGTTCCATATACTATTATGGAAGAATAATGGTATATTTAATAATAGCAGAATATCTATATTTTCTAAATAAAGATTGGATTTTGCATGTTACTGTTGCTAAAGGTAATTTTGTATGCAACTCAAGCTTAGTGCTTTACAGTATAATCTGTATGAACATGAAATAAACAAGAAATTAATGTAATATTATTAGTAACTGCACTAATTAATGCAAAACACTAGTTTTTTTTATTAAATGTATTAATATATATATATATATATATATTTAATTGTTACTGCCTTGAGTTATTATTTTGAAATACATATAAAATGCTTAAAAACACTAACTTGATGAGATTTATACTAATAAATAATAAGCATAGTGTGACAGGGACATGAATTTATATTTGATTAAAAAAAATAATACATAAACATTTGAGGACTTTGCCTCCTCATTTCAGAACTCTTCACAAATAAATGAATAAATAAATAAATGAGGACAGGAAGCTGTTAGTTTGTCACGTTGCAGAATGCTTACGGCACCATTAATAGACTCTCACCTACAGTTATTCAATGGTAATAGAGTTATATACTGTATATGATACTCATCTTTAGATGAAGTAACACTTTATTTTATGGTTTCTTAACTAGTTGCTTATTATCATGCATATTACTAGAATATTAGCCATTTCTTAGTACTAATTAAGCACATATTAATGCCTTATTCTACATGACCTTATTCTACATCCCTAATCCTACCCAATACCCAAACTTAACAATAACCTTTCTAATTATTAATAAGCAGCAAATCACGATTTTATTTTAAGTGAAAAGTCGTAGTTAATAGTGAATAAATGTTCCCTATTCTAAAGTGATACCTTAGAAGCTATAGAATAATGAAAAGTTACCACACAAGAACAACATGATGTCCTTTTCTATGATGCCTTGACCAAATAGGTGTCCCGGTGACTAAGGATGGCAGAATGTTACTATCAACTGTGTACTGTAGAGCGACACCCGGCGAGAAACATGTCGAGTAAAGACATGGCCTGGAGGTTATGTGACACTGTGAATAACACTCAAACACAGGTCAGCACTGTCTGTGTGTGTGTAAGGTTGAAGAGTCTTTGGGAACCTTATACATTCAATCAGATTCTTTTCTGAGTTTTCTCTTAGGTGTCAAGGTTTATCTGGTTAGCAGGTCCAGCTAGCCTCTGCTGGAAAATGTCATAACTACAACATCATGTGGATAAAAATAGATTTTCAACATCACAGTGGATGTTTTAAAGTTAGCATATGGGTCAGAGTGCCTTTCAACCCTCACAATGCTCAAAAATGTTGGTCTTAATTTCCCATTTGCTTTAGGTCATCATGTCATAGTAAACATTCAAGTACTATAGAAACATATTAGCTGAGCCCCCACACATTTGTTTTTTATAATTGATAATTATGGGCCATTATTCAAAGCATAAACCATAAGATATGTCCACCCTGTCATGGACATATATATTACTGTTAAATACATTTTCATTGCAATATTAAGATGCAAATGATATTTTCTGAAAGGTATAATCTCCCTAATAATATAATTACCTTCTCAATCACATTGATATACCAACTGATATACCACATTGATATACCAGCTTCAATCAGCATATTAACTTACAACAAACTGTGACTAGCTAAATAGTTAGTCTGGTTGTTGAAGAGAATTTGGTATATTTAAACATATTTCGAAAATACTGTATTCTAATAACTTCCAGCATGTTTTATGCCTACACTGTAAAAAATAAAAAACACAATATGTTGAGTCACATTAAAATAATGTTACCCTGCTGCCTTAAAATTTTAAGTTCAGTCAACTAAAATAAGTTTAGTCAACTTGAAATATTAAGTTGTACTAAGTAACAACTTATATATTTGTGTAAACTTAACAGATGGGTAAGTAACCCAGCTGCCTTAAAAATTTAAGTTGATTCAACTCAAATATCCAAGTTGTCACTTAGTATAATTTAACATTTCAAGTTGAATAAACTTTTTTTGAGTTGACTGAACTTAAAATTTTAAGGCAGCCAGGTTACAAATTATTTTAAGTTGACTCAACAAATTGTTTTTTACAGTGTACAGGGTGGACATGTTAAGCTTGGGAAAAGCAAGTAAGCAAACTCATACGAAGAAAATTAGTCCATTTAAAAAGTCACCAACTTACTCACCTCAGCCGTTGAAATTCCTGCCATTGAAGAGACAAAAAAATCTGTTGTCCAGATGTCACCCTTTTCTTAAAGGGGCAGATTGCCCAATATGACAGGGTGGACAACCATTCGAGGGACATGAACAAACTCTTCTTTTTGATTAAATAAAAACATTGTTTTTATTACCAAATGGTCAATACACTCAAATTGAGTAATCTCTTATTTAACAAAATATTGATAGGAGAACTAAATGTTAAAATTTATGATATGACTATATTCTACTCTAATAGTAGTAATGCTTTTGTTATGAATATAAAAACTTAGCCTAATATAACACACCCTTCCATAGTCATTTTCATGTTAAGTCATCATGGCAAATCACCTAATATGCCAATCAATCAGACAACTCCTGTAATGCTCTTGTACAAACTTGTAAGGAACAGTTCAAGCACAAAACATGTTCAAAATACATGTTTGAGGTTTAACTGTGTGTAAGTTATGTTGTAATACAAACATGAAAGTCTCTTCAAGCAACGCTAACCACAGGCCTTATTTTGCTCATAAATTGGAAAATGCCATCCTAAAAACACATTGGAAAATCTCAAGGGAAACCATGAAACAAATGCTAATAGTTTTTTTTTTTTTTTTAACAGCTCTGTTGATTTATTTTTTCCAGTCTCAAATAAAGATGCATGTTAAAAAATAAAAGATGTTTTATTCTTAAAAATCATTGAGCGTTTTTCCATTTTCATTTGGAGGCCACTGAGTCTACGAGTGCTACTTTTATCCTCTACATCTTACTAATAAAAAAAGAATGAAAACCAACGCAAATATTATTAATCTATTTATTGTTTTCTGGGAAAATCCATATTTTCTCTGTTGTTGTTGTTCTCCTACTCTATAACCCCCTCTAAACTACAGTATCTTATTCTCTCTGCTCACCTGTTTTTTTTCCATAGCTTTTTCTTCACAACTGCTGTGACTGAGCAATTCTCCATTTTCTTCTACATCCCATCACTAGACACACACACTCTCTCTCTCTCTCTCTCTCACTTGCCTTGATTCCCTAACTGAATCTGTCTTTTTTCTTTATCTTTCATCCTACCTAGTTTCCAAGTACTCATTGCTCACTGTGAGGCCCACCATTACTGTTTTTCTGTCACAGTAGGACACTGTCTGCATTAGTGTAAAGCCTGCTGGGAGGTTGAACCCACCAACACTGTCATGAATAACCAGCCTGACGTTTACCCAAGAAGTCTTAACTAAATTTAGCAGAGCCAAGCAAAGAAGCATACTGCAGATAACAATGCTCAAGTGCCTGAGTTTCACTGGGAGACCCTGTGGTGCCTTTAATGACATATTACAGTTGCCATGGGACCACAAAGGGTATTAAAATATGGGTATTGCAGTTGCGGTCAGTTGAGAAGAAAGTCTAAGAGATACTCTTGATGTCTGATAACATGCGATTGACCAATATGAGTCAAGTGCATAGTCAAATGCATAACAGGAATAACCCAGAAAATGGGTTAAAAAAAGATATATTCATTTGATATTCATTTGACATAGCTGACTTTGGAGTGCTTCTTACAGTCATTAAATGTGATATACTGTAATGAACAAAACAATCACACAAATGCTGTTGTGGTGTAAATGTTCCATTACACCACAACCTATGTAACAACATATTAAAGAAGAGCCTTAAAGGAGAAGTCCACTTTCAGAACAACAATTTACAGATAATGTACTCACCCCCTTGTCATCCGAGATGTTCATGTCTTTCTTTCTTCAGTCGTAAAGAAATTGTGTTTTTTGAGGAAAACATTTCAGCATTTTTCTCCATATAGTGGACTGATATGGTGCCCCGAGTTTGAACTTCCAAAATGCAGTTTAAATGCGGCTTCAAACGATCCCAAATGCGGTTGTAAATGATTCCAGATGAGGAAGAAGGGTCTGAACTACCGAAACGATCGGTTATTTTCACAAAAATAATACAATTTCTATACTTTTTAATGTCAAACGCTCGTCTTGTCTTGCTCTCCCTGAACTCTGTGCATTCTGGCTCAAGACAGTTAGGGTATGTTGAAAACTCTGATCGTATTTTCAAAATCATCCTATATCACTGTTTTACTGACATACCCTAACTGTCTTGAGCCAGAATACACAGAGTTCAGGTAGAGCAAGACAAGACGAGCATTTGAGATTAAAAAGAATTTAAATTGTATTATTTTTATTAAAATAACCGATTTTTATTAAAATTCCTCGGCTGGGATCGTTTACAACCGCATTTGGGATTGTTTGAAGCCGCATTTAGACTGCATTTTGGAAGTTCAAACTCAGGGCACCATATCAGTCCATTTTATGGAGAAATATCCTGAAATGTTTTCCTCAAAAAACACAATTTCTTTACGACTGAAGAAAGAAAGTCATGAACATCTTGGATGACAAGGGGGTGAGTACTTTATCTGTAAATTGTTGTTCTGGAAGTGAACTTCTCGTCGTTCCAAACCCGCAAGACCTTTCATCTTTGGAACACGAATTAAGATATTTTTAAAGAAATCCGAGAGCTTTCTGACCCTGTATAGACAGCAATGCAACTGACACGTTCAAGGGCCAGAAAGGTAGTAAGGACATCGATAAAACTGTCTGTGTGACATCAGTGGTTCAAGCTTAATTTAATGAAGCTACAAGAATACTTTTTGTGCGCAAAGAAAAGTGTACTTTTCAATAGATAACTACTATTACTAAAAAATGTAATTACTATTACAACTGATACCCTATGTGTATTTATTGTAGATTACTGTTTCACTACTAACGGTGTTCTTACAAGAAAGAGATATGATCCATATATAACAAGCCCCACAGGCTTACAGGTATATTTTCTGTTCTGAACTTTAATTGCATTTACACACCTGGTAGGCAGATACTTTTATTTAAAGTGAATTACAGTGCATTCAAGTTATATAGTCGTTCAGAATGTAAAGTCCCTGGAAAGTGAAAACACAATATCGTATATGTTGCTAATGTCCAACTGAGCTACTGGAAAGGAGGTAGTATGTGGTGAGCTTATGCTCAGCAATGAACCAGTTTCTTTTTTCTCTCGAACACAAGTTAAATAGCACAGGCTGAAATGCTCAGCAATCCAGAGTGCTGGAAGAAAAGGTTTTCTGCAGCTTTCAACAGCAGGGCTTTTCAAACTAAACCCTAAATCTAGTGGATGTACACAAAAATGAAGAGAAACATGGAGAAGAAAGATTTGCAAATATTTTCAGGGTTGTCAGAATTAAGATGTGCACTTAATGTATTAAGTAAATATGTTGACATATTTTCTACTGATTTCATAACATCTCTGGTTTCTAAAGAAATTTGGCTGTAGAAATGTTAGTGACTGTGTTTATTTGACAAAATTAAAAATAAAATAACTGCTGTATTATAGGCTCATTCAATGCCATGTACATGGGTTCGTGTGTTTATGTGTGTGGGTGGGTGTGAGTGTGTGTGACTGTTTGCCACATTGAGAATGTTGTATACAGTAGGTTCATCCCTTCATTTATGTGTATATACACAGAGTTCAGGGAGAGCAAGACAAGATGAGTGTTTGACATTAAAAAGTATATAAATTGTGTTATTTTTATGAAAATAACCAATCGTTTCGCCAGATCAGACCCTTCTTCCTCGTCTGTAATCATTTACAGCCGCATTTGGGATTGTTTGAAGCTGCATTTAAACTGCATTTTGGAAGTTCAAAATCGGGGCACCATATCAGTCCATTATATGGAAAAAAATGCTTTCTACAGCAGGGCTTTTCAAACTGAACCCTTAATCTAGTGGATGTACACAAAAATAAAGAGAAAGATGGAGAAGAAAGATTTTGCAAATATTTTCAGGGTTGTCAGAATTAAGATGTGCACTTAATATATTAATTAAATATGTTGACATATTTTCTACTAATTTCATAACATCTCTGGTTTCTAAAGAAATTTCTAAATCTAAATTATTCTACTGACAGCACAGGCTTTTATTTAGTATGAAATATAGTTTTTGTAGAAAAAAAAATATAATCGGCAAAAAAAAAAAAAGAACAACATTTTTTTTTTAAGCACAATTACAATATTTAATTTTAAAAACAATAATTTAAATGGGGACCTATTATGCCCCTTTTTACAAGATGTAAGCTGACTCAGGTGAGAGGTGTCTCAGGTGTCCCCAGAATGTTGGCTTTGATTATCATGTCAATCACGCTGAAATAATGCGTTTTAAAGCCATATCAGTAAGCTTACTTCTCTGGACTGAATAACGCCTGTAGCTTTAATAAGAAGGCATTTCTTACTTGAATGCTGCTTTTAAACAGTCTAGCATGAAGATAAACATGGCGGATTGTGTGGGATCTCTGCTAATACTGTGTCTGTCAAAATGTTTGTGTTGAATGAGCCACGCATACACACACAAAAATAAATACACACATACACACTTCAAAGTCAGATCAAATTCCTACTGCAAGATTTGATGATTCCAAACAAAAAATGTCTGGAACATGCTATTTTTTAGGTTTATTGTTTATTCTTACCATGTTTAGCACCATTTAGCTCCATTTTATTTTTTTGAGTTATTGATATTTGATGGGGTTTTTTGTTTGTTTGTTTGTTTGTTAGAAACACTAGGTTATAGATTTCAGCCTATATGCAGCCATTGAGTACTTCAGCCATATAGTGGCTATTGATATTTTTGATATTTTTATATTTTTATACCATCATTTGTAAACCAGATGTCACTAAAGTCACCAAAACTTTAGGTTTTGGCTGTCTAAACTTACTGGAATGATTTTTTTTTTAACTGCAGTATAAGAAACATTAAATATAACATAAAAATAAGTGTATTTTACATAAAATGTGGCACTTTTAGAGGTCAATAAAAAAACAAAAAAAATCATAAAAAAACTGCATAAATTGATAGTTTTTATTTCATCGAAGACAGTGATATGACATTTATATATATAAAAAAAAAATGGGATCACACCTGAGAACTTATAGATTAGGATAGATTAAAGGCTGCTATACGAGGGATGTTTGAGGGTTAATTTTGTTGTTTTCATTAGACACATTTGTGTTGCAGTATAAATGGGAAAACACATGAAAATAGCTTCCTAGTACCTTCATATTTCATAAAAAAGTGTCCCTCACAAGGCGACATCATATTTGGGGTCATACTGATCAAATTGATCATCATCCTTGGAATTTAAAAAGTCTTAAAACCCCTGTGCAGGCTCACAGCACTCTGACTACCTTCACTCATCTCGCTTCGATAGGTTTTGACCCAAGGTACACCACAATCCAGATCAAAACAAGTAGCTTACGGCACTCTGTCATGAGGAAGAATCAGGGATTTAGGCTCAGGATTTTGTCTCTGTACATGCAGGTACTGGTTAAGTGCTATATATGGAATAGAATTAAGGCGCTCATCTTCTCTGACAAGCCTAAGCCTGCGTTGATGGGAGAGATTATTCCCTGAAAAATGCGATTAAGAGTGAGATTATATCTGTACACTTATTGAAAGGTTTGAGGCGCTTATCTCTCTCCCAGTGGTTAAAATGGCATATCAAACAAGAGAAAGTGCAACCTGGTATAAATCAAGTTACTGTGATGTGACAAACATCATGCGGTACATTTACACAATCAGGGTATGTGATATTAAAATTAGATGTATTAAGAAAGTATCCCAGTATCCTCCACTGCTACAATTTTTCACTCATCCATGTTTTATTACAAGCTGCCCACAATATTTTAGCCCAGAAACTAACATTAACACAAAGTCAAAGCTGGCTATTTAACAGCCGCATTAACAAAACGGTGTTGGTGAAATTAGCCGTGTAATGCACAAGACAGGGTTCAGAAAGGTTCAGATAGAATCAGGGGCTCACCGAGCTAAATTGTAACACTAAAGTCATAAAAAGCCCATGTTTTTTTTTTTTTTTCCCAAGATTGGGACCCAGAGTTTAGCCTGCCTTGTCTCCAAATTATATGCTACAACATCTTTCCAAACCAATGGATTAATAAGGATGATTGTGATACAGGACAGACCAGACGTGAGGTTAAATTTAAAGAGGAACAGAGGACAGCAACCTTAGATGAGACACTGCCACCATGCACAATGCAAGGGGTGACTAAAGCAATAAATCACATAGAAAGCAACCTACGAGGTTTAAAATCAGGCTGAAGACGATGGTGCGGCAGAGTGCTGGTGAAGATAGGGGTTTCTTGATTACATTATTATCACCCTCAGGCAATTTGTGAAAACTAACACATTCTGAAGGCACCCAGGCCCACAGCATGAGAGCTGTCCGGAATAGTAAAACAGCCACACAAGCGCCGGTTTGTTGGGATGAAGGAGGTCAGCGCAGACAACGCCTCGGGCACAACGACACCCTCTCACATGGAAAAGAGCACAGGGAAAACACCTTCCCAAGGTGCTAAATTACTAGGGCTTTGGGCTGAGACCCTTATGGAAGTCATTTTAAAGAGGAGAGAAATGTGCAAATAGAGTTCAACCGAATGAAAGAGATATGCACAGTAGAATACAAAGTAACGAAAGTCTCTTTCCTCTTCATAGAAGTAAAGATTTGATATCACGTTTTTGTTTTAATGTAACTCTCATACAGCAAAAAGACAATAAGGTGATGTCGTCCTGAAAAAGCATTGAGCATCAGTGGCAGTCAAAGGTCAGCTGCACAGAGATGAATGAACATTTTGTCATTATTTACTCAGGTTTGACACGAGAGTAAATAATTGCAGAATTTTCTGTTTTGGGCACACTGTTTATATTTATATGTATGAATATGTGACCCTGGACCACAAAACCAGTCTTAAGTAGCACGGGTATATTTGTAGAAATAGCCAAAAATTACATTGTATGGGCCAAAATTATCAATTTTTCTTTTATGCCAAAAATCATTAGGATATTAAGTAAAGATCATGTTCCATGAAGATATTTTGTACATTTCCTACCATAAATATATACAAACTTAATTTTTGATTATTAATATGCATTGCTAAGAACTTTATTTGGTAACTTTAAATGCGATAATATTGGCCAAATATTTTCATATCCTAACAAACCATACATCAATGCAAAGCTTACTTATTCATCTTTCAGATTATGTATAAATCTCATTTTCAAAACATTGACCCTTACGACTGGTTTTGTGGTCCTGGGTCACATATATGTGTTTATATGCAAAATGTGATACTCTCAAAAACACTAAGGAAACAAAACTGTTATATATTCCACTATCTAGTCAGCAATGTCCTGGTTTAATCTTTTAACTGTCACTCCATCCAGACTTAAATCTTTATAATTCATGAATGAAACATAATTTGTAATATAATTTTGATGTAAATTTTCTGTGGTAATGCAATGTCTGATTTGATATCTGAACTGATATATAATTTCTTATGATTTCTAAAGTGTGATAGGGAAAAAGGCAACGAAGAAAGTCTTTTGTGACAAAGGTCAGAACTTAGGTAGATTTTTTAAGCTGCACTCTTGACATATATTAATCTATTACTTTTCCTACATAATTTGTAACACAAAAAATATGGTAAAATATCTATTGAGGAGTCTTAGACCCTTCCAACAATGTATAGTTTGTCATGATTAGATTAGGATTTATTAGTAATAGGGTGAAGTAAACTTAGGCGTCCCACAGAGTGGACGGTGACAGTTAAAGGGTCAAAATATACAGAGCCCTCCATTAATATTGGCACCCTTGGTAAATATGAGCAAAGGCTGTAAAAAATAAATCTGCAGCATTTATCTTTTCGATTTTTCATTCAAAAACTTCACAAAATTCTAATCATTGAAGTAAAACAATTAAAAGTGGGGGAAAATCTCATTATGAAATAAATGTTTTTCTCCAATGCATATTGGCTACAATTATTGGCACCCCTAAAAATTCATATGAGCAAAATATCTCTGAAGTACATTCCCATTTATATTTACATTTTTTTTAGCACACCAGGGTAACTATGAGCATGAAATTGTCCAGCCAAGATTTCCTGTTCGACAGGATTATAAATATGAGGAACACAAAGGCCAAATTCCCCTAATCATCCAACACAAGGAGTAAAAGCAAAGAATATAGTTCTGATGTGCGGAACAAGATTATTGAGCTTCACAAAACAGAAAGTGGCTGCAGGAAAAATAAAGAATTGAAAATCCCATTTCCACCATCAGTGTAATAATTAAGAAGTTCGATCAACTAAAATCCGCCCGGAAGAGGACGTGTGTCTATTTTAGAACTTTATTTTTAGAACCCTTTAGAAAATAAGTGGGGCGAACTGAAGAGAAGGACCACCATAGAGCTGGGAATCTGAAATATCTGTATGAAGGTATGAAGGAATAGTCTCTGATCTCTTGTCAGGTGTTCTCCAAATTCATCAGGCACTATAGGAGAAAACTCAGAGCTTATATCTTGGGAAAAGGACGTTGCAATAACCGGGTGCCAATAATTGTGGCCAACATGAACTAGAGAAAAACATTGTTTTACTTCAATAATAGATTAGAATTTTGTACATTTTCTGAATGAAAATCAAAAGAATAAACAATGCAGATTTATTTTGCTCACATTTAATAAGGGTGCCAATACTTGTGGAGGGCACTGTACTTATTTGTAAAACAATGAGGGGATTAAAAAAATTTAGCAGGACTGTAGCTGTTGTCAGTAATGTAAAGGGTATTTACACAAATCACTTGCCAAATGAATGCTTTACCTTGTCATGCTATGTTTTGTTTATTTATCCTAGTTTGTTTGCAAGACTTTCCAGCTGTATATCTAAGGTGCAGTTGTCACGGTGACACGGCTGAGGCAAGAGACAAGGCTGTTGAGGTTTTGTTTGGTGTCAGCGACTAACGAGTGTGCTGGTGCAATCCTATGTCAGACACATTTAATCACCTGAGATACACGGCGGGTCTCACCGTGTTCTCCGAGCAACAGGAAAGCAGGTCTAAAACGTAGCAGGAAAAAATTACTTTGTGCAAGAGTGTCTGGAATAATACACATGACATGCTAAAAAAGAGATTTAAGAAAACAAACAAAAAGATATGGGCATGACCAATGTGTTCATCTCCGAAATCCTGCCAGATATGGAGAATAACTGTACCAAGGAGTTTTAGCAAAGACGAAGAGCAGCATGGTCTTATCTAGGCATACTATGCTTCTGGTGATGATGAGCCATCTGTGTTGAAATATCTTTCAGAGAAAGCAAAGATTTTGACTGTGATGTGGAGAACTTCTTGAAATGAAATGAAAAGCAGCTACCGTTCAACAGGTTCGTTCAATCTAGACGACAAGTATGAATGAGATTGCTGAAGATACTCTGAAACACAGAAAGGATATTGCAGGATAGTTGCCTGTGAGATTAACAGTGAGTAACATTACAGCTTTGCTTTAAGAAGGAGGAGGAGGAGAAGTACTGATATATTAAAGAGAATGGAAGGTAGAAAATTGTTTTTCATGAGTTAGTGGCATAACAGATGAAAGAGCAGAAAATATCTGCTCCTCATATTTCAAGCAGTGGAAATAAAAGCCTTCTGAAAAGAAGCGTTCTTTAGTAAAAGTATTCAAATTTTTTTATTGGGAAACATGCGTATTTCTCAACACCACAAATTCCTTTAAATCACAAACAAGCAATGTGATAAAACTAATTTAGCACAGGATTTTGTTTTTGATAAAGGCTTCCAAGACTCTTAGCTCCCCTAAATATATATAATATTGTTTAAATGTTTCGAAAATCTCTTATGCTTATCAGGTTTTAACACGTTCTCACTCCCAGCTCGTCACATATTGGACTTTGTCAGAACCCCTTGGTGTCACTTTTTAACACTCGTTGCTTTCAGTTGTGTTTTATGCGTCAGATCAAAATGCATTTAATTCTAATTTAATCCTTAGAATAGGAATCATTTTATATGCATTTATACTGTAATAGATATATATCGGAGAACCTAACCCCAACCCTACCCTAAACCTACCTGCTTCTCAACAATATAAAACGCATAACAGGCAAATAAACAGTCACAGGCGTTTAGATGGTGCAGTGTTAAAGGATTAGTTTACTTCCAGAACAAAAATTTACAGATAATTTACTCACCCCCTTGTCATCCAAGATGTTGATGTCTTTCTTTCTTTAGTCGTAATTACAAATTAGAAAAAAAGAAATTATGTTTTTTGAGGAAAACATTTCAGGATTTCTCTCCATCTAATGGACTTCTATGGTGCCCCCAAATTTTAACTTCTAAAATGCAGTTTAAATGTAGCTTCAAAGGGCTCTAGACCAGCTGAGGAAAAGGGGTCTTATTTAGCAAAACAATCTGTTATTAATTTATTTATATACGGTTTAACCCTCTAACGGTTGTCTCGTCTAGCTCTGTGTGAACTCTGTACTCTGTGTTTTTTCCGGGCATTACAGTTAGGGTACGTCTAAAAACTCCCGTCTCATTTTCTCCTCCAACTTCAAAATCGTCCTACATCGCTGCAGAAGTACCAACTAAGAGTTTACAAAGTAAACATACATAGAAATCAAACGCCCTTTGCGATGTAGGGCGATTTTGAAGTTGGAGGACAAAATGAGTTTTTAGACGTTCCCTAACTGTCATGACCGAGAAAAGAAAAAACAGTTTGTTTATAGCCCTTTAAAGCTGCATTTGAACAGCATTTTGTAAGTTCACATTTCTGGGCACTGACACCAAAGTTTCCTTATTTAAGGCAATGAAGAGATCTACACGTCACAAAAAAAAACTACACTAAAGGAGTAGCCTTTGTGTTTAAAAGTGATGCCAAATGGTCCTGCCCAAGCATCAATATGTAGTATTGTAAAGTAATATTGTGAAATGTTATTACAATAATAATTTTTATTTTTTAATTTATATTTTTAAATGCTATTTACTCATGTAATGGTAAAGCTGACAAAGTATTATAATGAGAAAAAAAGTGTGAATATACAGAACAGATAAGAAAATTCTGCTATCAGAAACACAATGAGCAGAAATTCTTCTACGACAACATGCAGATCCTCACTAATAAGGTGGATTAGTACTCAGTAAGTGTGTGTTAAAATGTCATCTGGACAGATTACACCATTAAATGCCCCAATTATAGACTTCAAGTGATTGCATAGACACCGCAAGACATAGTAATTATTGAAACTAACGGTACTTCACAAGATCTTTGCGTCAATAGCACTGATGTCAACCTTCAACACGTTCGTTTATCATAAACATAAACATTCAGAAACCTCATCTGTACACTCTAAGGAACCCCAGGGATTATGTTAGATGCTCTTTTATTATTAATACTGCAAAACAAACAGCAAATTCTTTAGATCACTGGCCGTGTGAACAGGTCATTACGAATGGCTTGGCCTTTCAACTGTGTCACCATATTAACCACAGCACGTCAGATAATTACATCTGTGACCTGCGGGTCAGCCACTATAGAACAGTAATTGCATCATGATAGAAAATCGGCCATGTCTTGTTTAGCCTTATAGTCATATTGAGCAAATACTTCATTGAGCTCCAAGGCAATGCCTGAGGCTCTGCAAAACGACATTGGGGTTATTAGTCGGACATAAAAACTCACTTCACTCCTAATGAAGATTTAATTGCTGTTCTCCTTGAGCTTTGATGATGTTCTGGAAACAAGCAAATGCATTTACTCAAGCCTTAAATACAAACAACCACATTAAATTCCTGAATTACCTGTCATATTAGTACTAACGTCTTTTGTTTAAAAAAAAAAAAAAAAACAGTATATGGACAATGGAAGTGACTTTTAAATGCCTACTTTATAAGATCCACAAACACTAAGCTCATGCTTCATGTCTCAAACCCTCTCATCAGCCACCTTTAGCACTCTATTTTCTTCACTGCGGTTGCCATCCAAAAACATGTTCTCTTGCATGTAATTAATATGAGCAGCCATTACCAGTGTGTTTTAGGGAGAACCGCCAATTAGCCTGTCTGTCACTGCTGAATCCTAATTAGAAATTATCAATGTTAATGGCTCCAAATGCTTCTGCTAATGGAGGGGTACCTGCCAAGCAGCAGACGTGGGCCTTGGTGAATACTTAATAGGGACAAAGATTCTGCCTCAGACTCCACGAACGAAGATGTAGTCCCCCGTATGTCACGGACAGTCACAGGCTAGAGTCCGATAGGAGGATTGACAGAGGAAGATAGTAAGTCAGATACTGTGAGGACATGCAAGGCGCTCCCAAAAAAATGGTGCACACTTGTCTATCATTAGGACTTCTAAAAAAAGATATAGAGGCCATTGTTTTAATGATGAAAACCATTATATATGTTAGATACACTTTTATTTAAAATAAAAATGAAACAGTAACCCTAAAACAGTGCCCATAAATTGGTGATTTTGATTTGTATGACCTTAGAGGTCTTAAAGACACTGCATTGGTTAAGCTTATGGGGCTGTGACGTGATGAACGACCGACTCAAACTCGAAAACTTGTCAGATAAGAGGTGAGGTGAGTTAATCATAGACTAAAGACCCAGGTAAACAATGAATGAATCTTTTCTGTTTCTTATAGCATTATAGTTTTGTCTTGTTTGTAGTGTGATCAACGTTTGTGTATGCAGTCGATGTGTTAGGGAAGTAACACGTAACATTTTAATTATATTTTGCTAAAATAAACGAAATGAACGAAATGACTTGAAAAAAGATTTGTTCATTTTGCTGAACGAGACACAAAGGTCCACGTCGGTAAAATGATCCGAACTTCCCATTACTACAACGAATCACGTCTAAGTTCATTGTCTGTGTACTCCGGCTCAAAAAGGTAGAGAATGACGAAAAACTCCATCTAATTTTCTCCTACAACTTCAGAATCGTCTGACATCGTTGTACCTTTTTGTTTGTAAACAGAGTTTGACTTACTTTCACTTTCTTGGTCTTTGCACGTTCAATTTGTAAACACTGGGTCTGTATTTCTGCCTACATTCCGTGTGACCTTTCGACGTAATTCAATAGTACGTAGCGTCGTGAAGGCACATCCCAGAGCCTGTGCTACACAAGCTTTTGTGCTTAAAAACTATACAAATTTTTATTTTCTAAAAAAAAATGACCGATCGTTTCGCTAGATAAGATAAGCTTAGAGCCCTCTGAACCTGCATTTAAACTACATTTTGGAAGTTCAGAATCGAGGCACCAATGAAATCCTGAAATGCTTCCCTCAAAAACCATAATTTCTTCATGACTGAAGACAGAAAGACATGAACATCTTGGATGACAAGGGGGTGAGAGTAAATTATTTGTGAATTGTTGTTCTGGAAGTGGAGTTCTCCTTTAAAGGGTTCATGAACTGCCTTTGTTTTTTATTTTGTACCGTTCTCTGAGGTCCACTTCTAATGTTATTAAGATTTATCATAAGTTAGAAAAGGCTAATAGGCCAATATAGTCAGCACAGTATTGTCTTTTAGTTTCAATCTTTTTTGAAAATAATTTGTTACCGGCTACCTTAAAATTTTAAGTTCAAAAAAGTTTGGTCAACTTGAAATGTTAAGTTGTACTAAGTGACAACTTAGATATTTGAGTTCATCAACTTAAAATTTTAAGGCAGCTTTTTAGTTTAACAACCAAACTGTTTGTTTAGTCAACTCAAATATTTTTTGTGAATAGTTTTCACTTAGTACAACTTAACATTTCAAGTTAACTAAACATATTTGAGTTGAGTTGACTGAACTTAAAATTTTAAGTCTGCAGGGTAACAAATTATTTTTTTAAGTTGACTCAACAAATTGTGTTTTTTTGTTTTTTTACAGTGTAATCTCGGTTCCCTGAGATAAGGTAACAAAGAGAAGTTTATCCACTCTTTCCTAACGTTGGGATCTGAAGGAAGGCAATTCAAAGACTGTTTTTTTTCCACAAACTGTCACTGGAGAACGTCTTGTTGTCTTCAGAGCCATCTTTATCTTTTTGTTTCTAAACCTGCACGTTCACCTCTCTGGTAAACACTATGCACGAATTGGTAGGTGGGGCTAAACAACTGCTTCCTCCCTGTAATTTTACTTCCCTGGTTTACAATCCTCTCAGGACAGTTCTTGTTTTTCACATTTAGAGAATTAAACCAGCACAACAGAGAAAAAGATAACAGTGACTTAATATAGGATCTGTAAAACATGCACATCAATGTTTTGTCCACATTAAATGACCTTAATTTCCGCAAGCAATGCAATCTTTGCTGACGCCTTTTACACAAAACCTCAGTATTTGTAGAAAAGGATAATTTGTTATCCAAGACAGTACCCAAATAATTGTACTGTTCAACACTCTCAATACCCACTCCATTTATACATGTTTGCTTATACTGAATAGATTTCCTCTTAGAGTTAAAATCAATAGTCATCTCCTTAGTTTTAGAAACATTTAGTTTTAAAAAAGCATTCTGACACCAAATAAGAAAATCATCAACCACCGGACCATGCATAGAGTCCTCCTCACTCAATAAGCTAACAATTACAGAATCGTCAGCAAATTGTATAATATGCCAATTAATAAAACTACTCTTACAGTCATTTGTATACAAGATAAATAATAAAGGAGAGAGGACACATCCTTTTGGTGATCCAGTAGATGACACCAACCACTGAGAAAGGCAATCATTTACTTTGACTCTCTGTGTTCTCTGCACAAGGAAATCTAAAATCCAACCTATAAGACTAAAATCCAAACCAAATTCATTAATGAGTTTCTCAACTAAAATATGTGGCTGAATGGTATTGAAAGCAGATGAAAAATCAGTAAGAAGTAATTGAACAAATGTTTTCAGCTTATCCAGATGCTGAAATACTAAGTGTAAGAGAGTCGCTACTGCATCCTCTACACTCTTAAAAAGGTGCTTTAAAAGGTTCTTCACAGCGGTGCCATAGATGAAACATTTCTGGTTCCACAAAGAACCATTCAGTCAAAGGTTCTTTATGGACTCATTTAGACAAAAAAGGTTCTTCTATGGCATCGTGAAGCACGTATGCAAATTGAAGGGGGTCTAGAGAACTCTTTTTTCTTTTGCACAATTACTTTATTTACTAATTTTTCAAAACATTTCATAACTAAAGAGCGCCACAGGTCTAAAATCATCCAATATCTGTGCATTATGCTTTTTCGGCACTGGAATCACTGTAGACTGCTTCCACAGCACAGGTACTTTTTTGTTGATTAAGGGACAAAGCAAAAAATTCATTAAAATATTGGACCTAACTGCTCAGCACATTCTTTAAGTAATATATTATTTTATAATATATTATCATGTCCAGGTGCCTTCCTACTTTTACACATTTTAAAAACTGTTATCACATCTCTTACATCAAAAAAGACACAATCATGCTCCCCGTTTATTCTACATTCATTTTTCAACCCCTCAATTTCCTGATTAAAATCATTAGTATCAAAAATTATTAAAATCATGTGGCAAAACTGCATCTGAACTGAAACCATCCAAACTAATTCTAATCCTTTTCCTACTATCCTGACCTGTTATGAAATGCATCCCCTCGAAAAAAGGACCTAAGTTTCCCGTTCTCAATTTTGACTCAAGATCTTCCTTATAGGCAACTTTAGCCCTCCTGATTTCACACTTAATTTCTCTTTTTAGCCTATAGTACTCAACTGTATTTCCCTCTTTAAATGCCCTATTTCTTTTTGACAGAAGAATCTTGAGTGATTTTGTAACCCACGGTTTATTATTAGGAAATTTCCTAAATGATTTCCACTGCCTTCAGTATAAGCTGTTTTTAGACTAACAAGAAATTTTTGAGTTCTGAAACTTACAGGATGTTTCTATAGTACAGTGGCTTCTTATATGTCAGAGATCAAGGGAATTTTGGTTTCTCAGTTCATGACCCCTTTAAACGTCTTGCCAGAGTCAGTGCCCACTGTTAGCCCACTGACATATAGCACAACTGCGCCTCCGGCCGACCTGGGTTTGAATCCTGACCCAGGGTCCTTTGCCGATCCTGCTCTCCACCCAACACTTTCCTGTCAATCTCCCCTGTCCTATCATCAAAAAACACACAAAAAGGCCAAAAAAGAAAGAAAAAAAAACATTTTGCTAGTATAAAAAAAAAAAAAAAAAAACCTAAAACTTTAATTATTACAAATTTTAATAACTATATTAAACTGTGTCCCAAGTTTTTTTTGCAAGCCTACTAAAAAAAAAAAATACATATTTGAAATTCTTGAAAAATTATGACTGGGAAGTAAAACCATTCGGATTCTTTCTAAAGCATACTATAACAGTTTTTACAAATACATCAAAAGCAAACAATCAGTTACGTTATCTAACAAAAATGTATCGATAATATTGTTCAAATGTTTTTGAAAGGAGTCTCTAACATGTAATTTATTGATGTGATGCAAAGCTGAATTTTCAGCATCATTACTCCAGTCTTCAGTGTCACATGATCCCTCAGAAGTCATTCTAATATGATTCCAACATTACTTAATATTATCAGTTTTGGAAAAAAAAATTGTGCTGTTTATTATTTTTTCGGAAACTGATTTTTTTTCCAGAATTCTTTGAATACAAAGTTCAAACAGAATTTATTTAAAATAGAAATCCTTTGTAACATCATGATTTTTACTGTCATTTTTGATCAATTTAATGCCTCTTTTTATTTTTGGGTGGGACTAAACAGGCAGTGATGTCAATCTTCTTCTGTGGAGGCATTTACTCATATTATATCATAGAGTATTTATTACATCATTTATTACATCACTATTACATCATAGAGAATTTAATTTTCATTTTAAATTTTCATTTTAATTTAATGCATCTTTTTATTTACATACACAACATTTTTGTTAACTATGGTATTCTGACATTTTAATTTTCATAATTTATTTTATTTTAATTTAATTTAATTTAATTTAATTTTTAATTTTATTTTTATTTGTCTTTTTAATGTTAATTTATTGTTTATTATTTTATTTCTATAAAACATTTTTTTTATTTTTTTATTTTGACCTCTTGAGGCTGACAATCATAATTTGCTTAAAGGGGTCATCGGATGCAAAGTTCACTTTTACATGTTGTTTGAACATTAATGTGTGTTGGCAGTGTATGTACACATCTACCCTATAATGATAAAAATCCATGCAGTGTTTTTTTTTTACATACTTTTGGCTAAAATTCCTCAATGATCATGTAAAACAACCTTGTCGAGAACAGCTTTGCTCACAGCGAGCTGTTTCTCTTTAAATGATAATGAGCCATGGCGTTGCCATCAAAAACAAAACTAATCTACTGTGTCCTCAGTGGCTCTGATGTTGGGAGAAAATGAAGAATCTTAAATTCCCTTTTACATCCAACTACAAAACACCTGCACTGCTTACGAGACATTGTTGTCACTACAGCTGCTCGAGTGCAGAGAAAATGGCTGACAGCGTACAACTTGCTGAGAGCAAAAATATAATAATATAGTACAATCCAGCAGTCGTGGGCGGGGCCTGAACATTATGACATCATACTGCTCAAAAAATCAAAACGGCTTAATAATTGAGACTGTTTAGATTTTTTATGAGGTTACTAAAGGATAGTTGTGTCAGCACACTTCTAAGACACATTTATATGCAAACGCTCATCCAATGTCCTCTTTACGGTTAAGCATGTCCTTTCACAGAGCCTGTGAAAAAGAAACAAAAATCCTTTCGAGGCCCTGCTTTGTACCCCTTTTCCTTGGGTGTGATTTCTGTATACGTATATACTAATCAGCATATAAATACAGTGGCATTGTTTATTTTAGCTGTAAACACCAGGTACAAAACCAGACTACACAGGTACTTTGGATCATTATTTGTTGGGTCAGTGACATTAACTACGACCCATCCTTCTCCTGAACAGACAGACTGCTAAGAAGACACAGAGCACAACAAGACATCGTTACCTATTATGTCAGAAAGTGAAACACAGCCTAAGTTTGTGGAATTGATTTTCAGGTGCTCTAGGAGCAGCTGACTTCAGCGACAGGCTGTCAGTGCCACTCAAGGAATCATGCCAGCTGAAGCGTCTCAGCGGGCCAGTCGCGGCGAAGGTACTGGTGTTGCATACACATGAGAACATGCTGCCTTCAGATGAGCATTGGAAGACATTTTGTTATTTCTAAGTCATTTGGAAATGGGAATCTAATAAAAGCAGTAATAAGATTGACATTCGTTTGTCTTGAAATTATGTGAGGACAACTGAGGGCAAATTTCATATCAGATTTTTGTTAAAAACAAACCAAAAAATGAATTTAAACAATCATGATTCATTACACGCTCAACTGTACCGTACATGTTATTGGACCAGAACACAAGAGTACGTGTGAAATTACCATCCAAAAGACAACGCAAACCCATGAGCAAGTCACTTTCACGAGTCACTAATAACTGCAGCCAGTGGCGTTGGCTTTGCCGTCCCTGCTTCGTCTTTGTGCTTCCTGTCCTTTCAGCCCCAGTTTCTGAGAACTTCACTCAGGCCTCACAGTGGGCTCCTCTGGGACCCTCAGCTGTCATTCGAATCTCAGAGGTAGTGAGAAGCCGAAGGCGTGCGCTGTCTGAGCCTGCCTGCCACACATAAACGCACGTCCTCTCATCCACACATCCACACTCTGCTTTTAATCTGTGTGTGATGGCCTGGCATCTTGTCTTCTTCCCCTCTCTTCACCAGCAAAGCTAGTCAGAGTTAATCTTTAGCTTTCCCTTTAGGATGGATCCTTCAGCCTGAGCCCACTGGTGAAGAATGAAAGGATTCTTCTAGATGTTATACCATTCTCCTTCAAATTTTGAGATTTGATTTACACTATCGTTCAAAAGTTTGGGGACAGTCAGATTTTTATTTTAGTAGTACTTTTATTCATTAAATTCACTGAAAGTGATAGTAAACACTGCAAAAAAGGCTAATCTTAGTTATTATTTTTGTCTTGTTTCTAGTCAAAATATCTAAAAATTCTTAAATCAAGATGCATTTACTAGAAAAGCAAAAAGATGTAAGATATTTTTAGTCTTGTTTCCTGGGGGAAAAACCCTAAGTGTATTTTGCTGAAAATAAGTACAATTATCTGCCAGTGTTGTATTTTACTTACCCCACTGGCTGATAATTTTACTTGTTTTAAAGGGGTCATCGGATGCAAAATTTACTTTTACATGGTGTTTGACACAGGAATGTGTGTTGGAAGTGTGTGTACACATCCACACTACAATGTTAAAAATACACCCAGTGCTTTTTTAAAATCACGAATAATAATAGTCACAATAATAGATCAAGCTGTTCCGAGATTCTTGGCAGAACAATGCAGTTCTGCATAGGCCCCTCCCTCGATTTTTGATTGACACAGCCATTTTAGCACAGACCCGCCCTGAGTGAGCTGTGAACAGTTCACCATTATTTCGACGCCGGAGCAGGAGTAGACAAGAATGTCTCCTAAGCGATTGAGTTGTTTTGTTGTTGGATGTAACAATGAACATAGCAGTTGTCATTTACTCCCAATATCTTGCAGTGGATATGCAGTGGATTAAATTTTTTTTTTATTTTGAAGGGAATGCACCCCCCCACACACACCCACCCATTTTTTTCCCCCCAAGAAACAAGACTAAATACGTCTCTGCTTAACTAGTTAATGGATCTTGATGTGTTTTGTCTCATACTTATATATTTCACATATCATACGGGCAGCATGAGCAATATGACACAAGTCATATCTCAAGCTTAAATGTGATTTTATACAACAGTTCAGTAAATAAGAAGTTGAAATTGTGTTATATATTATGTGTTTTTGCTCAACTTTGCTGAGAACATATTACCTCTGAAGCAACACAGCAGTGTTTAGTTTCTGAATGAATCCGCGTTTTGAATGAATCGTGTGAACAAATTATTCAAAAGCCTATTCATAAAGACCATTTACTTCATTTCTAAATGAATCAGCTGAACGAATCGAATGAATATATGAATGACTCAAAGACATTTACCGCCACCTGCTGGCAGATTTAGTTTCTTATTTAGAGTATCATTCCATTTAAAAAAAAAAAAAAAAACATTAAAGGGATAGTTCATTTTCTCAGACTAATGTCCTTTCAAACCTTTCTTTTGTGGGACATGAAAGAAAGTATTTTGAAAACTGCTGGTAACAAAGCTGTTTTGGTTAACAATGACTTTCATCGTATGAACAAAAAATACTGAGTTGTTTCTCAGGATTATCTTCTTTTATGTTTCATAGTTTACATTAGGCCATTGCAGCCTAAATGTTTAAGTGTAATAAATTCCACGTTGAATCAAATAAATTATTTCTTTCTAAAGCTACAATTTGAAATGTCTACTTGATACTCTCTCATTTACCACAAAAATAGCTTTAAATGATCTTTTGTGGGTATTTTTGATGTTGGGAAAAATAGTGAATAAGGTAGTTGTTAAGTTTAGGTATTGGGTAGGATTAGGGATGGAGAGTATGGTCATGTAGAATGTGTGTTTATAAGTACTAATAAATAGCCAATATGTTATGAACAGGCATGCCAATAAGCAACTAATTAATGAGAATTGCTCCATATACTAAATCAATCAATCAATTCCTCCACTGAAGCTTCATCATCTGGTTAGTAAGCAAACATTTTAATTTTAGATGCAATTTGGGATGGAAGGATTAATTTAGTAAATAATGATAAGGAATTTCCTATTCCTGACATTTATCATATGGCCTCAAAAGACTGGGAACACGTTATACTGACAAGTCATAATTTGACTGTGCTTTTTAGTGCATTTTTTTCCTTCTTTTTGGAGCTTGACGGACATGGTCACCTTGAACCGTCTATCACTAACTGTAAAGGTGTTTCAAAAATGTAGGAAAAATAACAGCATATGGGTTTGAAATGACACGAGGGTGCGCAAAAAAAGATTTTTCATTTTTGGATGAACTATTTTAGGGGTAACATAAGCCTTCCCCGCTGCTCTTCTTTCCTGCTATCTCTTTCTGTTTCTTTCTCTCACTCTCTTCCTCTGTACCTTTCTCAAACTCAAACTCAACTACTCATCTAAACCTCTACAAAAGATAATAACATTGACATGCACATACACAGGCTTGCATAAGCAAACCTGCACCAGTCAGATCATCTCCATAAACCGTTCGCTTTCAGTATCACTGACAGCAAATATGCTCCACTAGCCATTTCTGCCTCCTTCATCAATACTTCCATTCAGTGAAAACTGAAAGCGGGCCTTCAAAGGCGCTGGCAAGGTCAGCTTTTGGGAAGACGTTGAAGAAACCATCCCATTATACGGTTAAATGGTGCAGAAGATTCAGCCCGAACCAAATTCTCTCCCATCAGTGTGACGTTCTATTAATTAAGTTGCAGAGGGCAGGCCTTTGCTCACTACACAGATCCACGTGAGCTAATGCAATGCTGAAGGTCGTTCACATCAATAACAGGCTGCCATTCAGCCTAACAGTTACTTGAAATTTGAATATGAAAACAATTCAGCACTCATGCCTTTGTGTACCCCAAAAGAGCATTTAGGTTTAGGAGAGCGATTGTTACATTCAAATCTGAAAGGCTTTTCACTCTATTCAAATATGGGGTCAATGAATATTGACAGCATTTCTAATGTCACATTTCAAATGACATATGGCTTTTCTATTCTCTGCTCGTGCTCTACATAAGTACAAAAGCCTGAAACATGCACACAAGGCTCTCTAAGCATGAATGAACATTGAACAGTATATCTACCTTTATTATTTATATGAATAGAGCTGTTGAGACTTCTGATAAATGGCATTACACAGCGAACATCAAACTCTTATGTAATGACAGCAGGTTTATGGTTGTTTTTAAACTTCACTTTTCCTGACTAAGCTAAAGCGTATGCATATGCCCAGATTAAACAACAGCTACTAAGAAAATCGTTCAATATAAGCAATGTAAACGCTCCATTAATGCATCATCTTCAAGACGTTTGCAAAAAACGTGCAACATCTCACTTCTGGAAGCAATGTGTAACCGTGAGATACGCACACGTTTGTTGATATTTTCACAGGAATGGTGTTCTTGACAAAATGCAATATGGGAAAATCAAATTTTGTCAATTAATGAAATGGTTTTAATGCAAATAGCTAAATTATGAAATGAAAATGTACTGTGTTTGGAATACTTGACTGTCTTTGATTCCCTGGATTTATTAACAAAGAATTCATGACAATAATTTATTTCATTCAGAATGAGATGCCAAATGTCTCAAATCAAGATAAATGATTCTGTTTTATCAGGAATCCTTATCTACTAGATGTGAGATGGCAGCAGGCTGCCATAATGTTGTAAAATTTATTATGACTGACTGTTATGTAGGGTCCCAAACAAAATGCTATGAAATATTAAAGGATGGTCACAATAACAACAATGAATACAGCTAAATAAGAAATAACTGCCTTAGGATGCAAATGTTCGGCAGTGTGCAGTTAGAGGAAAGTTGTGAAGGCTAAGCAACAGATGTTTTACAATAACAGCAAAAGAAAAAATATGATCTAATTGGATCAAATATTTGTTTATAAGCTGTAACATCTGTGAGATAATCATTATTACTGTTGTGTTTTTTTTTCTTTATTACTTTACAGCTTCATGAAGATTTATTATAAATGTTTGTAAAGTGGGTAAATGTCCTTGTTCTACAAGTTTCACAATGATGCTGTCCATGGTGCTGATTAGACAAAGACTTCAATTAAAGGATTAGTTCACTTCCAGCATAAAAATTTCCTGATAATTTACTTACCCCCATGTCATCCAAGATGTTCATGTTTTTCTTTCTTCAGTCAAGAAGTAAGGTTTTTGAGGAAAACATTCCAGGATTTTTCTCCATATAGTGGACTTCAATGGAATCCAATGAGTTGAAAGACCAAATTGCAGTTTCAGTGCAGTTTCAAACATGATCCCAGCCGAGGAATAAGGGTCTTATGTAGCGTAAAAGTCATTAGCTCTGCAATGCACTTCCACGACTTCACACATTACGGAATCACATTGGAAAGGTCACACGTGGTAGTGTAAAAAGGTAGGGTAGGGCGAAAAACTCCATGTCATTTTCCCCTCCAAGTCCAACTTGTCCAACATCGTTGTTTTACCTTTTTTTGTATAGGGGGTTTGACTTTTTTTGCATGTTCGCCTTGTAAACATTGGGTTAGTACTTCCGCCTATGTCATTTGTGACCTTTCCAACGTGATTACATAATGTGAAGTCAAGCTAGTGCAAAATGAGCATTTGTGGTTAAAAAAAAATATAAATTAGGGATGCATAATGTTATCGGACCGATATCGAAATCAGCCGATAATGGCTTTAAAGGGGTCATCGGATGCAAAAGTCTCTTTTACACGTTGTTTGATTTCGATACATGTACACAACAACCCAATAATGATAAAAATCCATCCAGTTGTTTTTTATTTAATCTCTTTAAATAATATCCCCTTTTTCAAATCAAGCCATTCTCATCTTCTTGGCTATGTGACCTGACACAGACCAAGGCTGCTCCCACGAAAGTTGATTGACATCTTACCTTAGACCGCCCTGAGTGAGCTGTGACCAGTCCGCCATTGTGTCAATGCCCGGAGCAGAGGAAGACGAGAATGTCTCCTAAGCGATTGAGGTGTTTTGTTGTTGGATGTAAGAATGAACATAGCAGTCATCATTTACTCCCAACATCTGAGCCGCTGAAGACACAGAGGATTACTTTTGTTTTTGAAGAGAATGCACCCTCCCCCCCGATCTACATAAATGCGTCTTTGTTTGTGCAAATCATTCACGATGCAGCTTATTTATTTATTTATTTATTTATTTATTTATTTATTTTGAACTATTAAAAAAATACAAAGGAAAAAACACATAAAAAATATCCAAATGAAGTAACAATAAAATAAAACCAAATCAACGAATTTTAACATATATTCAACCTGTTTGAAAAAAAAGGGTAGATAGAAGCCCTAGGCTTATGAGATCCCACCCTCAGTAATTACCAAAACCAAATCACAATCAGCCATGATAAATACTATTTTGAATAATACAAAAATACTACTCCAATTTATCTGTCTATTAAAGGGGACATCGGATGCCCATTTTCCACAAGTTGATATGATTCTTTAGGGTCTTAATGAAAAGTCTATAATACACCTTGGTTAAAAATTCTCAGTGGTAGTGTAAATAACACCCTTCTGGTTGAGGTTGCTTTAAATGTTAATGAGCTCTGCTTGCCCCGCCCCTCTCTTCTCTCTGTGGAGTGACGAGCCTGTTTACTTTAGCCACATTTAGCCGCTAAACTTGTTAACTAGCAGGTTAAAAGACGATCGCAAAGATTCATAAAAAAAAAACCTTATACTCACTTCTGCTGAAAGCGAAGCTGGATCACGAATGATTTGTGCAAACATAGATGGATGTATGTAGATTGGGAGGTGCATTCCCTTCACAAACAAACGTAATCCACTGCATCTTCAGCGGCTCAGACGTTGGGAGTAAATTAACCACTATGTTCATTATTACATCCAGCAACACAACACCTCAATCGGAGATATTCTTGTCTAACTTACATCCCTGCTCCGGCATCAAAACAATGAAGGTCGGACTGTTACAGCTGATTTAAGGCGGGTCTGAGGTAAGACGTTCATGTCAATCAAATATCGTGGAAGCAGCCTCTGTCAGTGTGACGCCACACCAACAGGCATTTGAGAATGGCTCGATTTGAAAAATTATTCTTACATTATTATTTATACAGATTAATTAAAAAACCACTGCATGGATTTTTATCATTATACGGTAAATGTGTACATACACTGCCAACATACATCAGTGTTCAAACAACATGTAAAAGTGAACTTTCGCCTTTCCTAATAATGTGCTATTTAGCAAGTTTTGCAGCTAAATGCAGCTAAAGTAAACATTACAGCACATCCCCCACAGGAGAGAGGGGCGGGGTGAGCAGAGCTCATTAGCATTTAAAGGAAGATGCAACAAAACAGGTTGCTGTGAACAAAGCTGATTTTGAGAAGGTAAAAAGGCTTATTCCTCAGCTGGAATCCTGTAGAGCCCTTTGAACCTGCACTGAAACTGCAATTTGGACCTTTAACTATTCATCCCTATTGAAGTCCACTATATAGAGAAAAATCTAAAAAACCTAAAAGTTTTCCTCAAAAACCTTAATTTCTTTGCAACTGAAGAAAGAAAGACATTAACATCTTGGATGACATGGGGGTGAGTAAATTATTAGCAAATTTTTATTCTGGAAGTGAACTATTCCTTTAAGCAAGCTGAGATAATGAATTATGGTTTCAGAAGGAAAAATAAAATAAAATAAAATAAAATAAAATAAAATAAATATAGACCCTTTCCTCACTGCAATGCAATCATCGCTTTCGTCACTGTCTCATTTGGAACCCTTTTTTTTCTATTTCCTCCTCTGCATTCATCTGAAAACCACGGTCCGTTTTCTCTCTTATGAGACTGACAAGACCTGCACCCAATTAAAGTGAAGGTGAAAGGAGAGGCTGCAATGTCAGCGAGACGGATTAACGACGGCACG
This sequence comes from Cirrhinus mrigala, assembly GCA_036247105.1. Classification (NCBI taxonomy): domain Eukaryota; kingdom Metazoa; phylum Chordata; class Actinopteri; order Cypriniformes; family Cyprinidae; genus Cirrhinus; species Cirrhinus mrigala. The sequence continues at coordinate 16,849,990 of CM070015.1, forward strand.
CTCAAAAATGCAATCTGACACCTGCCGGCCTTATTTTGTCACGTAGAAACGTCAACATTCGCATCGCAGTGTTCATGCAGTGCTTATTTGTGACTGACAGGGATCCGAATGGCTTTTTTTACTCACTGATTTACGCCACCAAGACCTCTGGAGGTCCATGGATCGCAGGGAACAGAAGAGTTCGATCTCCCAGCTGTGAGATGAAGGCAGGCTGAAGCAGCTCAAAGAAGACCCAGCTTGCTCGCTGCAGAAAGCGACAGATTAAAGCCAAACCTAGTGAGAGAGAGAGAGAGAGAGAGAGAGAGCGTGTGTCAAAAGATCCTCAGCAGTGTTTCTGTGTCACAAGGTGATGAATTATAATCTTTCCCTTCATTAAAAGTAGCACTCCACCGAAACTATGCTGCTGACTTGGTAGACTCAAACTTGAAATGTAGTGGCATGGATTTCAAACACCGGAGTGCCACTGACTTGATCAATATTGAGGCTTTAATGACTGGCGTTTACCGCTAAGCAAACAGTCATTTGGAATAAATGGTTTTAAGCTGGATAATTGGTCTCAAACGTCTCTACTCAATGTCAGGATCATTTGGAGTTAGAAATGTCCTTCTGGCAACTGGCATAATTGGGCCAATAGTTTCAAACAGACATGAAGCTTATAGACATTTGAAATCAAGTATTTGTCAGACTGTAGAAAGGCCAGCTAAAGAAGTGAAGAACTATATGGAACTATCTTGGTCTGAGAACAGTTCAATCTTTATAACAATACAGTATATTTATTCTTATTTTAATGTTTAAGTTTTATATTTTTGTATATTTTATTTTTATTATCATGGTCCTGAGAACACAAGTCTCTTGTGACAATGTGGCTCTTCAGTATTTTTTAACCTTTCTAAAACAAACCAACCCTGATAAAAACATTCGCTGGCATGAAGTGTGACCATTTCCTCTATAAATTTATATCAGCAGGCTTCCAGCCATATCTTCATTTTCCCCTTTGTTTATCTTTTCCACATCATTTATTTGAAGTTTTATCTTATCTACATGAGCGAGCGCCTCGTCATGGGTCACATTGTCAAATTACTTTAAAACAATGAACTAATTTCTAGAAATGCATCAGACATGTACTGTGAAATGCTAATGAGTAGTGTGCTTCATTATCTCTCTGAATGAAACGCACACTGCCTCTCCTCTAATGAGCTAATGGAACTCAATGTCATTTAGAGCTTAGCAGCACAAATGGGCAGAAGCTGTTCAACAGGAGCCCTGATTCACTGTAGACTAAAATGACATGATGCTTTTATCTTTGAATGCTTTGCTGAGTGTGTTTTCATAAAACATGACATCTGTCAAGATCGCTGATGTCAGCGGACCTTAACGCTCCAATTTAAGCTGCTTTCTTCCTCAGCAATTCTAAAGAAAATGTGAATGGCATCCTTCAGTTTTAGTCTATTTGATAAACTGTATTGTATTAGTGATAGTAAGACAGGCTTTGTTCATACTTCACGGTACTTCAATAACTGTGGTGTTTTACTGCACAGCGTACACTGGCAGCCTTTCATCTATACATTCAGATTCAGATTATGAATTATTCTGTTATTTTTCATATTGTATGAAGGTAACTGATGTTACATAAAAATGTAGGTTAATGAAGACACTGCACAGCAGCACAGTTACTCAAAAATAAGTATATAAACAAGTTATGGTTCACTAATGACAATCCAGAGTTGCGACATCAAAAGCAGTTAATAAAAAGTCCATTTCATGCTTTCAGAAGCACTACACTAAACTAATAAATAAGTACATAAACAAATAAAACAAGCACTGTTCAAATATCTGCTAGCAAATTTGTGCCCCCAAATAAATGGATGCCCATTTCTGCCACTGAATAAAAAATTGTAAGACTTTTTATCTCACAATTCTGACTTTTTACTGTGAGTTTATATCTCTATTCTGATTTTATTACTCAGAATTGTGAGTTTATTTCTCAGAATTGTGAGTTTAAATCAATTCTGACTTTATAACTCAAGTTTATATCATGCAAATCTGAGAAAAAAGTCAGAATTGTGAGTTTATAGCTCTCAGCGTGACTTAATTTCTCACGGTTGCGACTTTATTTCTCAGAATCGCGAGTTTAAATCCATTCTGACTTTATAACTTGCAATTTCAAGCTTATATCTCACAATTCTGAGAAAAAAAAGGCAGAATTATAAGTTTATTTCTCTCAATTGTGACTATTTCTCAGAATAGCGAGTTTACATCAATTCTGACTTTCTATCACACAATTCTTTAAAAAAAAGTCAGAATTGCGAATCTATCTCTTAATTCTAATTTTATTATTTATTTATTTTTCAAAATTGTGACTTTCTCAGAATAGTGAGTTTAAATCAATTCTGACTTTCTATCACACAATTCTTTAAAAAAAAAAGTCAGAATTGCGAGTTCATATCTCTCAGTTGTGACATTATGTCTCAGAATTGCAACTTTATTTGTCAGAATTGCGACTATTTCTCAGAATAGTGAGTTTAAATCAATTCTGATTTTATATCACACAATTCTTTAAAAAAGTCAGAATTGCGAGTTCATATCTCTCAGTTGTGACATTATGTCTCAGAATTGCAACTTTATTTCTCAGAATTGTGACTTTCTCAGAATAGTGAGTTTAAATCAATTCTGACTTCATATCACACAGTTCTTTAAAAAAAATCAGAATTGTGAATCTATATCTCTTAATTCTAATTTTATTTCTTAGAATTGTGACTTCATTTTTCAGAATTGTGACTTTCTCAGAATAGTGAGTTTAAATCAATTCTGACTTTCTATCACACAATTCTTTAAAAAAAAGTCAGAATTGCGAGTTCATATCTCTCAGTTGTGACATTATGTATCAGAATTGCGACTTTATTTTTCAGAATTCTGACTTTCTCAGAACAGTGAGTTTAAATCAATTCTGACTTCATATCACACAAATCTTCAAAAAAAAGTCTTAATTGTGAGTTTATATTTCTCAATTCTAATTTTATTTCTCAGAATTGCAACTTTATTTCTCAGAATTGCGATTTTCTCAGATTGTTTAAATGCATTCTGACTATAACTTGCAATTTCAAGTTTATATCTCACAACTCCAGGAAAAAAAGTCAGAATTGTGAGTTCATTTTTCTCAATTGTGACATTATTTCTCAGAATTGCGACTTTATTTGTCAGAATTGCAACTAATTCTCAGAATAGTTCATTTAAATCAATTCTGACTTTATATCACACAATCCTTAAAAAAAAAAAGTCAGAATTACGAGTCTATATCTCTCGATTTTAATTTTATTTCTCAGAATTGGGAGTTTAAATCCATTCTGACTTTATAACTTGCAATTTCAAGTTTATATCTCACAATTCTAGGAAAAAAAGTCAGAATTGCGAATTTATTTCTCTCAACTGTGACTTCATTTTTAAGAATTGCAACTTTATTTCTCAGAATAGCGAGTTTAAATCAATTCTGACTTTCTATGACAAAATTCTTTAAAAAAAAGTCAGAATTGCAAGTTTATATCTCTGAATTGCGAGTTAAAATCAATTCTGACTTTATAACTCGCAACTTCAAGTTTATATCTCACAATTCTGAGAAAAAAGTCCAAATTGCAAGTTTATATCTCTTAATTGTGACTTTTTTTTTTTTAGAATTGCAACTTTATTCCTCTGAATTGTGTTTTTTATCATATGTAAACTTTTGAAAGTTGCAATTACCTTTTATTATATTTTATTCAGTGGTGGAAACGGGATTCCATGTAATTGCATGCATAGAAGAACAAAATGTTTGATCAGACATTGACATAGAAGGTTCATGGTCAGAAAAATCTGCAACACAGACCAGATTTTAGTCCACAAGTCAAAAGTCTCGCTACATAAGACTACGAACATAACAAAATATATCCAAAGTAATGCAGAAATAATTTAGAAAATCACACCATTACTGAAAACTTCAGAACACAATGAACCTTTGGCCACAGCTTGAATCTTTCACAAATAAAAAGTGTCTACACATTTCCATCCAGTGACAAGAGCAGCCTCTGCTTAGCTTGCGTCTGTGGTTGAGCCCAAACTTCGCCAATGAAATATTCATCCATTGCATAACCACCAGGGGACTTTCAGCCTAAGACGTACACAGAATGTTGACTTGTGTGGCAAACCGTAACGCTGTTCAGTTGGACTTGTGTGATCCTCTGTTTGACCGAGCTGCAGATGAATATGATTGACAGGCATGACTATTTTACAATTTGTGATCCTGATCATCCTTTTTACGCTGAATGTAAATTAAACAAACAACAGAATTAAAAGAGTAAATATTTTCCACTACTTTTGCAACATTCTAATTTATTTAAATAAAAAAAAAAAATTGTTTTATATTTTTACATATACCAGTTCTTTATATGGCCTATAAACTATTTTTAGATGTACAAAAGTCATCCACAGCTTTTTTCAGCAGCTCCTTCAGTTATTGTCATGCACTGACATAAGCGAGCACAGAAGAACAGATAAGCTTCTCTTTGTCCTTCGTTATAATTAATCCCGTTGTCTGAGGAATTCAGGGTCGTGCAGCAGCGCATGTAATAACTGCTGTCTTTTTATTGCCAGAAACTTTGCGGGCCGCTCTGTAGCAACCTGAAGGTGAGTGACAGGAAGCTGGGAGTTTTGCTCACGTTTGCTGGACTAAGAATACATCAGCTGTTCTGCATGAGCCTGACATCTACTTATGAAAACAGTTTGAAAGTGGCTGTCTAACCTGCTCTGAGTTCACATCGAAAGCTATAAATGATCCAAACTTTTTGTTTCACAAGGCAGTTGTTAAAATGGCTAAAAGTTTAACTCTTTTTCTTTTTTATGCCTGTGCCAATGAAATGCATTTCAGAAGACAGACCTGGCTTTTCAAAACTGGATGTTCATTAGGACTGACTAATGATGGACAGACTCGCTGTCAGTCTCTAAGCATGTGTTCTGAGTAAAAGTGAATATTTTCTGCTGCGTGCTAAAATAGTTTTGCAATTCTGGATCACCATTTGGTGAACATCTGACAGCTTGCCACTGTAGAATCACTACTCTGTTTTGCTTCCTCGTTTACTTCACTCATCTTGTATGTGTGTGCGTTACACATATGTTTTGACAGTTTTATTGGCAATTTGAAAAGAAATTTCTAAGCTAAATTTTCATCCCCATATGGCGATGAAAAAAACACTTCCAAAAACAATAAGCTGAGATGTAAAATATTTGATGAGTGACAAACACAGACACAACAAGCACATGAGCCAGAGGGACAACAGAAAGCCTTCTGCTCATGTTACAGCTCACTCTTCGCGGCCCCTGTGCCCTGGGCACCAGCATGGGTCATTGCAAGCTTTGGGCAAAAATTGTCCACCATGAATCATGAATAAATGCATTCACACAGAAAATTATGATACTAGAAGCAATGTTATTTTTTAATATGAAATTCTGTAATTCATATTTCAAATCTGAATGTCTACATATTTATTGTATTTTATTCATATTGTATTTTATAATTTTATTCTAATTATAAATAATCATTAAATAAATACAGCATAATTTTTACAGAAGCAAAAGCAGCAGGAAAGGCACAGAGTATATGGGTAGTTGACAAATAGGCAGTAAAAAATGCTTTTTTATTTATTTATTTTTACATTTTTTTGTAAAAGACTTTTTTTTAAGAAGAAGAAATGCATATATTTATGCAGTTTGAAGTCTGAGAAAATAAAGGGTCACTAACTTCGTTAATTATTTCATTGTTTTTTTTAAACGTTAAACATTGTTCTATGGTGTGGCATAGCAAATATTAAGAAATAAAAAACCTCTTTATAATATACAAATAGCACGAAAGAGATTTATCTTTATTGCTAGACACCTATTTTCATTAATTATAAGTAACAATTTTTTCCCCGTGACTTGTTGGACAAATTAAAAAAAAACTTTGACAGTAAGACAAACTTTGCTGGCATCTGTTTAAAACTGCTGATAATTAAACCATTTTAAGATGAATGATTTTTATATCTCCCTTACAAAACTCAGCTGTTGTTGTTTTTTTTATAGATATTTTGAGATAAAAACAAATCTGTGGTTCTTTGTGTCACACTAAAGGACAGAAATGGTAGTTATTAAAGTATTTCTATTTAATTTTGAACATGTTAAAAGACAAACAAAGAAAGTTTATTTTTGATACAAACAATATGTTTTTTTTAAACAAAACAAAACTATATGGCTACTCTTTTTAAGGCATCACTTTGATTTTATTTACTTTCTGCATAGTTCTCTTAAAATGTCCTCCCTTCTGTTAACTGTCTATATTTCCATGTCCACTAATTACTCTCCCTCAATTCTTTCTGTTTCAAAAACAAAGTATCACATTTTATCCTTACTTTCATGACACTTTATAACAGTACACGTTTTCTGCAAAAAACATTAGAAAATAGATGAATTAATGTAATTATTGCATTTAAGATAGAACAATAGGACATGGTCACACCATAGGACATGGTTTTCAGAGACAAAATGTATCGAGTTCCTATGCTTTTAGAAATATATGGATGAAAAAAAATGATTGCCATTTACAAAAATAGACCCTTTATGTAGCAATTATGCCAGATGTATTTATTAATATTTTTATGCTTTTTTTTTTTTTTTTTTTTTTTATAAAAGTTGTAATTTATTGAACCATGCTTGAGACAGTCACACCATAGGACAATTTTGACATTTGGCTCAAAAACAAACAAAAAAATTAAATAAATAGAATAACACTGCAGCTTTTTAACAATAGGTCCATGTAGGACAAAGACATGTTACATTTTTTAACTGTTTAAATAATATTTACTTAATTTTAAATAATGACAATATTAATTATATTAATTTTTATCTTGTGGTACAGTGAAAATGCCATGTCACAGCAACAACCCATATAGCTAATTATTGTATTTTATTTTGTATTTATATTGTGTTTTACAGTTTCACTGTAATTGTTATGGCTGGGCCAAAAATATTGATTTCTCGATTTTAATCTTTTCTCATTTTTACAAAACAATATTGATTCTTAAATTAGTCTAGCCTGTTTTCAGTCAATGAACGGAACATTGTAATGCCCCTCCCATCCAACAAATCTTAATAAGCTTTGTGCTTTGTTACTTTTGATATGAAACAAAGTCTCAGATTTCAAATTCTATTTTTTTACAGTATTCAAACAATAAATAGCATATTTGGTACTGTTTAATGTGGAGTGACAGATTGCTGTTGCACCTCAGTTCTGTTGCGCCAGCGCAAAGCGCACGTGAACTGATCTCCTCCGCTTTAATTCCAGTTTCAGCACAAAATAAACATCCAAATGCATGTTAAAAGAAAGAGTACAACTTGCCAAAATCATATCATTTCTTATGTAATTATCAATCAGTGTTTCAACCGTAGGAAGGCAGTATAACAGTTTGTAAACAATATCACGTACATCACATTTACCTCAAAAAAAAAAAAACATATTCAGTGACCATAAACTTGTTGGTCAGCTAGAAAAATGAACTCTAAATAGGAGCATTTTGCTAAATATGTGCACCATAAAACATATTCATTATCATTTTTTGCTGTTCTTTAATGTTTTATTTGTTTAAATAAATCCGGCAAGTTTTTATGACAGCCACCATTTAAATGTTTATATTCCAAAAAATGAATTGGAATAGAAATTAAAATTCTATATAATCAATATTATAAAAATGGAGTAACTCTTATGTATATTTTACAGCATTAGTTGAAAGATTGTTTTTTCCTTGAGAAAATTTGGTATGTACTGTATCTCATATCTATCCAAAATAATCAATATGAAATTAAATCGAATTGAATTGCAAGGTTGTAAATCATAATCGAATCAAATTGTGAAATTTGTCTCAAAACCCAGCCCTAATAGGCTAATTATAAATAAATTTGAAATAAAACTATTAAGTAAATAAATACATAGAAAGTTCAAGTTTGCACTGATGCGACATATAATTTACACAGAAACAAAAGTATCAGAACTAGCATGGAATTTGCAAGAGGCACAGTTTATATAACTAATTATGTTTCATTTGCATTTTAGTGTATCTTGTAATTATACTCTCCATATAAATAATTATAAAATTAAAAAAATATGAAGTAAATAAATAAATCAACAAATAAACACAAAGTCAAGTCTGCACTTTTGCTGCAAATAATTTATACAGAAGCAAAAGCTTCAGAACTGACACAAATTTTCAAACAGGCACAGAGCCTGTGTAAAGATGTCTTATGAAAAGCATCATGGGTAATTTTAAATTCCAGCAAGCTGGAATTATGGAAATATTGAGAAGTCAGCGGTGACAACATGCAATGTCACAAAGTCTGTGTGCTTGACAGCCAAAACTGTTTGTTGTTTTTTTCTGTAAGGGAGCCAAGCAACCCATCTGTCAAAAATACATACATGCAGAAGCTGGGAAAAAAGCCTCACACAATGGGTGGCAGCCAGTGGCTGGCAACATGACCCAAAATAACAGCTGTGTTTTTTCTTTTTGTGTCCAGGTTCATTATGCAATTACATAGCCCATAAGAATAAACATGAGAGTGTGAAAACCAGGTGTATTGAGAGATCTAGAGCTTTTCACCTGTAATGGGCATAAAACATTGCTAAGCTGAACCGCAGCTTTCAGCACATTCAAGTATTATTAACAGAAATGAAAACCGTTAAGTGGCCATCGAATGTTCTCGGTGCTCAGTTATGATCTGAATATTCATGAGTTGAATATGGTGAATGCTTATCATATTACTTAAACGTTTGGCTAATGCTGTTCTGTCAAGCCAACAACAGATTGAGATCTGGAAACACAATAATGAACCACAGGATTGAATTATACAACTGCAGTGTCTCAGCCATCTGCAACACTGATGCAATACAATCTAACATCTACATTAATCTAAAATCAACTATTACTGACACAACCAAAAAAAGATTATTTTTTTTTTTTTACAATGCAAGTGCTTGAGGGCTTTTGGCTTCAAACTAATTTGTGTCAGCTCTAATAGACCAGCAAACAGGCCAAACATAAAATAGAGACCTGTTGCAAAAAAGGCAGTCTGGAAAAGGCATGGATATAGAGTTCACAAAGGTCAGCGCTACAGGTTATGGCGGGTGTTACGATCATAGCTTTGACCCTGCCGCCATAAGTATCTCAGGAGAATGGAAACTCATGTAAAGCTTGCCGGAAAAACTCTAAATTTAGAATCTGCTTTAGTGCAAAAAGCACTTTGCTCTTTCTGTCAATCACAGATATGAATAATGCTTTGCTAAAGTCCCATTATAATTACCACAAGACAGAGGAACACCTCAAAATTACATTTAGCTGCATAAACAGATGGATAGAAATGGGAGGGAGGCTTTTTTTGTAGATTCCACATAAAAACATTAGACTGCATATTCATCATGTCAATGTGTTATTGCATTTGTGTCGCCCATTAGTAAGCAGATTGTAGTGTATATTCATCCTCAGAGATATCTCTCTATTCCCTTTTGCGAAAGTATGCGGGGTCAGAGAAAATGAGGCAATTGGAGACAAAGACGTGCTATTGGAAAGACACAAACAGAATGAATGAAGTGAGTAAATGTCTAGCCCAGGGGTTTTCAACTCTGGCCCAAGAGGTCCATCTTCCAGCAGAGTTTAGTGTCAATTCTAATCAAACACACCTGAACAAGCTAATCAGGTTTTCAGGTTTACTAGAAAGCAGGGGAGTTTAACCAAGGTTAAAGACAAACTTTGCAAGATTTCTGATTTACTGCAGTTGTCAGTTTTTCAGGCTGAAACTTGATTATCTTCACAGGTGTGATTTGGAATTGGAAATGTAAAATGAACAATGTGTAAACAAAGTCATTAAACAAAAGCACAAAAAGTGTAAACTGACTCAATCAGTAATTTGAATCGGTTCAATGAATGACTCACTCATACAGCGATTTGCCGTCACCTACTGATGTTTTTTGATTTATATTTAAAGCATGTTTTTTAAAGGGGTGTTATTATTCTTTTTTACTTTTTGAACTTTAGTCAGTGTGTGGTGTGTATCTTTGGGCATAAAAAAGATCTACAAAGTTACAAATCTCAAAGTCCACTCCAAAAGGAGATATTTATTTTTAAAAAATTCCTTTTCAAGAATTCCGCATGCAATGATGTCACAACGTGGTCCATTAGAATATCATTAAATTAAATCTCACCCACAGAAATTTGAATTGTTGGAGGGAGGGTAGGGACGAGGTGGGGGATTAGCCTAACTTTAGCGATGCAGTGTGGAGAACCATTTCAACGCTGACGTGTGCAGAGTGTGGTAAGATATATTCATCATACAGCGTAGATAGCTTCACTTATGCATAAACTTGCACTAGAATAGGCTAGGCTAATCAGTGATGATGTTCTCTGATAATGTTAGGCTGCTTTTAGGCTTATGCTGGAGCTGGTCCATAATAAAAAGTGCCTCACACGGCTCCGGGGGGTTACTAAAGGCCTCCTGTAGCGAATCAATGCATTTTTGTACGAAAAATATCCATATTTAAAACGTAAGAATCACTTTAATCTAGCTTGCGCTAACAGTTACACGGAACTTGCTTCTTTGACAAGGGACGTGGCAGTACTGAAACACTGTCTAAGCTATTTGCCAAACACAACACAGTGGGACAGCTAAACAATCACAACACATTTCGTTTTTCGGAAGGCGGACCTTCATTAAACCCGGAACTAATCGAGCCATTTGTGCCAGGCTGAGAGAAAGGTATTGTAATAATGTAAATTATGTGAAAAATAATGCGTTTTTCGAACCACCAAGCATGAAAGCATGTTCTAGTACACCCCCAAAACAAAATCAAGACTTTGTAAAAGAGCATAACAGGACCCCTTTAAAACATCAAGACATTATTTATGCATTTGTAACGGTATATATTGAACGTCACCTGACCAAACCCTGAAAACAGGGTTTTTCATTACTTTTTTTTGATTAATGTGTTAATTATTTATGAAAAAACAACCCGATTAAAATATTTTAATGCAGTTAAGGCACTGGCCCTGCCCCCAGACCTATAACTCATCTTATTACCCTATACTTCAAACAGTTGACTGTTGAGAAATATGATGCAGGGCAACAACTCCACAAATGCAGTTATGCCCTAAAATTCAAGTTATTGGTGCCAAAAAAATGCCCCGATATATCTGATCTCATATTAATATATATCACATATCACAAGATATCACATGGGTAGCAAAAGCAATGAGACACCAGTGGTGATTTTGTCCCGATCTATCACGAGCTTAAATGTGATTTTATACAACAGTTCAGTAAAAAAGAAGTTGATATTTTGTTATATTTTAAACACAATATTATGTGTTTTTGCTCAGTTTTGCAGAGAACATATTACCTTTGAAGCCATAGCAGAATTGCGGCACATCTCTGAGCAACACTCAGAAACGTAGTTTCTACTAGCGGTGTTTGGTTTTTACATATAATGTGCTCACCCCCTTGTCATCCAAGATGTTCATGTCTTTCTTTCATAAAGAAATTATGTTTTTTGAGGAAAACATTTCAGCATTTTTCTCCATATAATTGACTGATATGGTCCCCCGATTTTGAACCTCCAGAATCCAGTTTAAATGTGGCTTCAAATGATCCCAAATGCGGTTGTAAACGACCCCAGCCGAGAAAGAAGGGTCTTATCTAGCGTAACGATTGGTTATTTTCATAAAAATAATACAATTTATATCGCTGTTTTGCCTTTTTTGTTAAGGGTGTTTGATCTTTGCATGTTCACTTTTCAAAGACTGGGTCGGTACTTCTGCAGCGATGTAGGATGATTTTGAAATGATTTTTGAAGTTAAGGGAGAAAATATGATTGGAGTTTTTCGACATACCCTAACTGTCTTGAGTCAGAATACACAGAGTTCAGGAAAAGCAAGACAAGACGAGCGTTTGAGATTAAAAAGTATTTAAATTATATTTTTTTGATGAAAACAACGGATTGTTTCGCTAGATAAAATCCTTCTTCCTCGGCTGGGATCGTTTACAACCGCATTTGGGATCATTTGAAGCTTCATTTAAACTGCACTTTGGAAAAATCCTGCAATGTTTTCCTCAAAAACGACTGAAGAAAGAAAGACATGAACATCTTGGATGACAAGGGGGTGAGTATATTATATGTGAATCTTTGTTTTGGAAGTGGACTTCTCCTTTAAGAAAGTAAAAATGCCCATTAAAGCTAAAAATCAATTTAAACTAATTGGAAAAGTTAATTTCTGTTACTCCTGCAAACAAACCACCATACCGAATATGAAGAACATCAAAAGCTTTGGGAGTCAACTGTCCATGGCAGTCCTAAACCTGCAAAAATACCAGGACAATAACATGCTATGCAAAATATCATCTAATTATCAGTATTGCGAAAATTCCAAAAAATCTCTCTCTTTTTTTGTCATTATTACATACCCCTAAGCACAACAATGTGGTTATCAGGTAAGTTCAATTAACATTTAATGGTAGTTAGCACATCATATCCCAAACTACACTTACAGTATGTTTTTGAATTCAAACTGCACACGGAATATTTCTGTCCCCTATCAAAGTGGTTTTTAAGCTTTTGTCACAGCATGGCACTCTATTTGCGTTACAGTTCATGTTTTTTGATGCAGGGAACTGGCACATAAAACTAGTAAATTGAAAACCATAAACCTTGAAGTCTGAAGACTTCCAACTCAAAACAGGATTCCGCAGGCTCTTGTCACTTACTTCTAGTTATAACTTTGGTCGAGGAGTATATTCAATTTGCTTTTTATTATCCGGAGGCGACTGGTGCAGTGAGATGACAGCGTCTCGATATGCTACCACGATCACCTGAGAAACAAGAAGATTAATTAACTTTGACTGTGAAGCCACGTTCGGAACAGATGTTTGAAAAAGGCTCTCAAATGTAATCTTTAATTATGAATTCATGCACATTCCTCATATCCGCTGTGCACAAGTCTGTGAATGTCTTGATGAACACTCACAGATCCGTAAAAGTCTCGGCGAAACCTCGTAGACGAGAACGAAGGGTTCTGGTAGTGTACGTCATGTCTGACATGAGGGAACGTTAATTGGAAAAACGACTGTGCTAAACATTGTAACAACCTGGTTCCCGACCGTGAAGAATCAAACAAATGCCATTATATTAGTGAATACTGGCAGATGCATGATGGTTTTTCTTATCCAATAGAGGCAAAAGTGAAATGTAAAAAGAAATTGATTTCTTGCCATAAAATCATTTCCCATACACTTCATGTCAACAACAAGGGTCTCAACCTCAGATTTCCTGGGGGTACTAACCAGGTAGGGCTCTCAGGAACAAGTTCAACGAACACAACAAACACATATTTCTACTCTCTGGTCAGGCATGTAGCAGTTCCAGAGAGAATCTGGCTTTGCTGTAATAATCAGAAGTTATTTAAAATATAAAACATCACACTCTATTGACACACATGTCATTTGTAATAAATGTTTATATTACAGATTAGCTGCAGCACGTCAGAAATGGAAACTGGGGGTCTGTTGACAGAAGTATCAGCAACTGCTGCAAACTGTAAACTAACATTCCCATAATTATCAGTGACAGCTCACATTTGATGGTTTTTCACCGAAATAACTATGCTGCTTCTCAGTTTGTTTGTTCTTTCATATTATCCTAGTAAAAAGTAATATATTTAAAATACATTTATTTCATACTAAGTATACTTCAAATCTATTAACATTGTTACTGACATATCGCTCAAGACTTACTGATATAAAAATTATAAATAAACTTTACTTGGAGTAACTTGTGTAATTACTTATGCACAATGCACATTTCTTAATATTACATCAAAAATGTGTTTTAATGTTATTTTTGATGAGGATTGTATGATCTTGGCATAATACCAGTCTTTAAATGCATAATATTTAGAGTGTACCTGAAATAGGTGAATAGGGTTTAAAAAATGACTAATATATAACCATACTTAACCAGCTGATTGATTACATTGAGAATTACAAACGTCTTCTAAAATGTTGTTTAAATATGCAAATGGGTGTTATCTAATTAAATATGTGCTAATTTGCATATATTTCTATAACAAAAATCTTTACATTGGATAAAGCCAGGTTCAAATTTCTTGTTTCATTTTGTTGACATATTATACTCAAATGTTTTTTACAGAGGGCAGTTTGGATATCTCTTTTTATCACTACATAAATCAGAAAATACTCACAACAGCCAGAAAAAAAAAAAAAAAAAGGGAATAAAATGTTGTATAAAACCAAAGCAAATTATATATGAACAAATCCCTCTGTAAAAAACTTCAGAATGTAGATTAATAAAACTGAGTAATAAATATATAGAGTAATAGCATATAGAATAATAAAAGTAAAGTTTGGAGTATGTAAGTGTTACTGAAGGGGAGATTTTTGGCTCAGTGCAGGAGAAAAATCTCATTTTGAAAACTGTATTTTGAATGTTTTCTTTCCACTAATCTGAAAAAAATGACTTTCCTTGAAAGTGACTTTCGCTTTATGTTGCATCATATGTTGTTCAATTAATGTTCATTGCATTATATCACTACAAATATCACTCTCCTCAGAGGACTTTCAATCTATTTTTTCATTATGAATATGAGATTGAACAGATGCAGGCAATCACACTTAGTCAAAATCTCGCTCTTATAACACTCTACTTATTACTTTTAGCATATAGTTTACAGCATATAGCTTATAGCATATAGCGTTAACATATTTTACATATAATAGCTTTTAATTTTAAAGCAACTCAGTGTTATTTTCAGTACTCACCATTACAGTCATGCTCATAAAGAGCCATATCACACTCCTACTAATGTGATATTGCTCATATGTGACCCTGAACCACAAAACACTTATGACATGTTTTGTGGTCCAGGGTCACATACATCCCATAAGAAATAAATATAGGTTGCAAGTTGCATCTCCAAAAAAAGAAAAAAAAAAAAAAGACATTATTTTGGGATTTTAACAGAATTTAATATTTGAAGAGATCCCTTAGATTCATCCTGTGATTTCAGTAATAATCTAATCCTGAACCGCATGCCCTTTTCCTCAAAGTGCATTAATTAGTGCGCAGTTACAGTAGTCGCAAACTAACGCTGAGTAACGCTGCTTCTTGTTCATGGGAGATTTCAGCTCCATTTTCAAAGCCTATCGCAGATGTGCAGAAAGTGTGGTACAGCGCGGATCAAACGGCAGGAAGTGTTGAAGTCGCCGCTGCACCCATCACATGTAGGGATTACCGAACCATATGAAGCTTTTGAAGCAGCAAAGGTGAAAATCTGCCTGGCTAGTGGCAAACAGGGAGTCTATTACACAACATGTAATATAGAGTGAAAATACACATGGCAGGGCACTACTGCAAAATACAGCAACACCTGCATGAGAGGCTTTCAGTGTCTAAACCCATAAATTAACTAACTAAAGAGGTGTTGTTTCTTTCTTGCTGCATGTGTTTCTGTGTGAGTTTGAAAGTATGCCTCTTTAGCAGTTACAAATTAAAGCCAACTAATTTTTAAAAAAAAAAACTTTAGTAAATAATCACAAATATGTGGTCCTGGACCACAAAACCAGTCATAAGTAATTTTTTTTGGAAACATTGACATTTATACATCATCTGGAAAGCTGAATACATAAGCTTTCCACTGATGTACGGTTTGTTAGGATAGGATATTTGGCCGAGATCCAGCTATTTGAAAATCTGAAATCTGAGAGTGCAATCAAAATATTGAGAAAATCACCTTTAAAGTTATCCAAATGAAGTTCTGAGCAATGTATATTACTAATCAAAAATTAGTTTTGATATATTTACAGTAGGAAATTTACAAAATATCCTAATGGTTTTTAGCGTAAAAGAAAAATTGATAATTTTGACCCATCATTCAGTGTATCATTCTATTGCTACAAATATACCCGTTCTACTTACGATAAGATGCTTTTGAGATATTTTGAGACTGGTGCTGGGCGACATACCGGTTTAAACGGTAAACCGGTTTGAATTACGCACATGGTATGAATTTTGAAAACACCCGCATACCGGTACAAGTGGCTAAGCAAGGTAGACAACGTTGTGAACTGAGAGGAAATCCCTCTGCATCCCTCTGATAACTGCATACACTTCTGACTAATGGTTAGAGAACTATTAATAACACACAACTAATTTTTCAACTGGGCAAATAAACCAACTGTATATGGCCATTAAGAGAAGCCAGAGACGCTGAAGATGAACGCAAAGAGGAGAAAATACTGTAGCAGACAGAGCAAGATCGCCGTTCACATTAGTGAAATATGGGATAAAAATTCTAAATATTAAATTGGGGGTTTATATGAATGTATCTCTGAATGTAACTGGCTTCAAAAAAGTATCGCTGCTGTTTCATAAGCGCCACCTGCTGTCAGAGAATGAATTTGCATTTCCATTCAGCCCTTCTGCTGTTTTTGTTTCGTGCAGATATTTTATGCAGCATAAATTCACAAAGCTAAAGTTAGACTTTCACTTTTTGCTTTAAATTTTGAAATTATACAATCTAATGTACATCAAAAACTGCTCATACTATAAGTATAGCATGTTTGTTTGGCTCATGATTAACACGCTGTGCAACTTTCATGCATTTTGATTCATATAAGGGCACAGTTAGGGGAAAAAAAAACAGGATAAACCATGAAACTGCCAGAAAAAAAAACAACATGATACAGGTTTTTGGTCAAACCACCCAGCACTATTTGAGACCATTCTCCTATCCTCACTGAGCGTTGCTTTCTGAGAACAGTTCTCTCTCTACCTGAAGCTGCTCCCGCAGGGTCCGTGTCATGTCAGTTTCAGACTGATGTTATGCGAAGACATTCAGGCAGAAACATGACTGCATCAGAGGCCCTGAGAAAACACGGCTGGTTATAAGCATTAATATTCAAACCGCCTTAAGCAACTAAAATAGCTTTAAGATTAATTTATAATCATAACCATCTTTTAGACCTAACTGTTGTACTGTTCTGATGTAGCCCGGTGTTTGTAAAGGTTTTCACTCTGCAGTTACACTGCAGTTTTTCCAGGCGTTCATCAGTTCTGGGGCACAGGCTCTCTATCAAGTGGGTGTACCATTATTTTCTAGGGTGTTTCAAGGGCATGCAATAATACAACCAAAGTGTTCAGGTCTGGTGGCTGCAAGCCACATGCTTGTGTAGCGTTAATGTAACTGTGAGCTACAGATGACTTTACTAGTTTAGTTTCCTCTCTTTGTAACTAATCTAAACAGTTTTACAAGCCAACATTAACCTTATCACTGACCCAGCAAATGGGTGGGAACTAAAGGTTTACCTTCAATCATTACTGAAGCATCTATCACTCTAAATTTAAAGGGATAGCTCACCCACAAATGACAATTCTGTCATTAATTACTGACCCTCATGTCGTTCCAAACCTGTAGAGCTTTGCTCATCTTCAGAACACAAATTAAGATATTTTTTCTGACCCTGCTTAGACAGCAACTGACATGTTTAAGGCCCAGAAATGTAGTAAAGACATCGTTAAAAAAGTCCATGTGACAGTGTGATCAATGGTTCAACCGTAATATTACAATGCTACAAGAATACTTTTTGCGTACAAAGAAAACAAAATATTGACCTTATTCGACAATTTCCTCTTTTCCGTGTCAGTCTCCCCCACGCATTTATAACAGCGAATCACTAAGAAACCATGCTTGTCAGCTCTATATTTGAAAGAAAAAGAAAACTTTCACCCTCCTGTTTCCACTATCCAGTGACTCCAAACCTAACTAGGAGACAAACTGTTGTGGATGTTTTCATCCTGTGTTCATATAAAAAAGGTTATAGATCATTGTGCTCACCTGGAAGTAAACAAACTAAAAGTTGATGGCGAGTAGAGAAGCAGAAACAGGAGACTAGTATAAGAAGAAAAAGATGACAAAAATAGAAGAAAGAAGGAGAAACTTAAGGCTGTGGTCTGTGTCTGGTAATGAGATGGCTGGCTGCCCACACACAGTGGGAGAGAGGTGAGGACAGCAAACCCACCTCCACCCCATCTTACCCACCGCCGGAATCAGTGTCGTCCTGCCATCTCCAAAGATAATTGGCGCCGGTAGAGAGAAAGGACTTCCTGACACATACACATTATTTTCTTTCTTTTCTGTCTCAAAGTCATTTAATTAGCAGTAGTACAACTCAGTCAAATAACTCAACTTATGATGTCCAAGTTTATAATTATTTTGTAATGTAAAAGACTAATGTGTGCGATAGACTTATCATACCGGTTCTTCTTACTTTTCTCTCGTCTCACTAAAGGGCAAACTATATTAAGACTATATCAACTTTAACATTTTTACATTTTAAGTGATAATTAAAGGCCCCATGAAATCAAAATAAGAAATCGGAAGGTTTTAGTCCATGTGAGCTAATTTTTATCTATCAGGGTTGAGGAAAGTTTTGAATTGGAAAAAATCCCTCTCAAATGTAAATTTGATTAGAACTGGTTACACCCCACTGGAAGCTGATTACAAGAATTGTTATTCAAAGAAAGAAAGAACATTGTAATGCTTTCTTGAAAAAGGTGTTTATCCTAGTCTGTGAAAATCAATTATACATAATAAATCATAATCAAATAAATACATAAATGTATAAACTACTGCCAAAACCAATTTTGTCTTTTTCTAAACTGTCAAACAACACAACAAAGATTCCTGTTAAAAATTACAGTTACATGAATTACTTTCTATTTATTTTAATTCTACTTCTAGGGCCCTATGATTTCCACGATGCAGAATCATAAAAACGGAATTTACTGAATAACGCAGAATGTCATGGAATTTGTCAAAGTTTGAATGAATTAAACTCAAAAGTAGGTCATTACACTTAAATCAAACCGCAATATGGACTAGTATCTGTAAATATTACGCTGCAAAAATACCATTTAAATGCGAATCCTGCATGTTCTGCGTGTCTCTGTTTTAATTTGACCGTTCCATTTTAGGAAAACTACCGTTATATCATATACACAGAAACGTAAAGGTAGACAGACATATATTACTACTATTACTACTACTACTAAAATGAAACAAACTTTATTTTTTAGGGTACATTTCTTCCATGTTTTAACTTTAATAGTAAATTCCCCTTTGTTTGCAAAAAAAAAAAAAAAAAAAAAAAAGCTTGCTTAATTTTCAATAATTAAAAGATAAATGAAATTAATGTTTTATGCCTTCATTTGATAACCAGAACATTTTAAATACACAACACAGAATTTCTGAGGGTAAAAAAACCTTTCATAAGGCTATTTTAAGAATAAATTTGAATAAATTAAGTATGCATTCAAATAATTAGACATGCTAAAACACAGAATTTGATAATAATAAACCATATGGTGAGAAAAAAAAAAAACATTTCTTATTCTTTTTCTTTATTTTATTTTTTTTTTAATAAAATTTTGCATTTAATCAAAATACAATAAACCAAATACACTGTGAAATATTCATTTCTATTTGAATATATTTTAAAATGTAATTTATTCCTGTGATGGCAAAGCTGGATTTTCAGCAACCATTATTCAGAAATCATTCTAATATGCATACTAATTTGGTGGTGTTATACTGCTTAATATTTCTGAGGAAAAAGTGATACATTTTAATGTGATAGATTCAAAAGTGACAGTAAAGACTTTTACATTGTTACAAAAGACAATTTCAAATAAATGTTCTTCTATTCATCAATTCAACGTGTCCTTGTTGAATAAAAGTATAATATATATATTGAGTATAATAAAAGTTTACATCCCCCTTTCAAAATCTGCTAAATGTTAATTATATTACCAAAATAAGAGGGATCATACAAAATGCATGGTATTGTTTATTCAGCACTGACCTGAATAAGATATTTCACATAAAAGATGTTTACATATAGTCCACAAGAGAAAATAATAGTTCAACTTATAAAAATGACCCCGTTCAAAGGTTTACATTCCCACGATTCTTAATCGTTGTTGTTACCTGAATGATCCACAGCTGTGGTTTTTTTTTTTAGTGATAGCTGTTTTTGAGTCCCTCGTTTGTCCTGAACAGTTAAACTGCCTGCAATTTCCAACAATGATTGTGTGATTTCGAGATTCATCTTTTTACACCGAGGACAACTGAAGGACTTAGCGAGGGCATATCAAGGATATGCAACTATTACAGAAGGTTCAAACGATCACTGATGCTCCAGAAGTGGTGAAAACTTTTAGAATTTGAAGATCAGGTTAAATTGAACTTATTTTGTCTCCTGAGAAACATGTAAGTATCTTCTGTAGCCTCTAAAGGGCAGTACTAAAGGAAAAAATAGGATATTTAGGCAAAATAAGAGAAATGTCCACATCTGAATTTGGTTCAAAAGTCTTCACCCCTGGCTCTTAATGCATTGTTTTTCCTTCTGAAGCATCAGTGAGTGTTTGAACCTTCTTTAATAGTTGCATTTGAGTTTCTCAGTTGTCCTCAGTGTGAAAAGATGGAGCTCAAAAGCACAGTCATTGTTGCAAAGGGTTCAAATTCACAAAAATGCTGAAAAACCAAAGAATTTGTTGGACTTGAACAATTGAACAACTGTATATATATATATATATATATATATATATATATATATATATATATATATACATAAAAAAACTATAGAACTGATCCTAATGTTTTAAACAGTAATATAATAAATGAAACACTAATAATAATAATAACTGCTAAACTATGGAATATAAAAGTGCACTAACAAGTAAACAGCTTTTAATTACATATAATCATTAGTTGTCTAAATAAACCGAGATTCTTGTAAAAATAGCAGACCCATGTGTGGACCCCGAATGCACTTGTGTCCTGTAGTTTTGGCACTGAGTTTTTCTTCCACAGCTCTCTTCTAAATCAGATAGAGGTCTGACTCTAAGCTCTGATGGCCTCATCTCCGCCAGAGTAAGACTTTCATTACTGTCGGCCGTGTCACCTGCAGCAGACGTCCGGGCGATAAGCCAGAGATGCCATCACTGACATCCCAATCACATTAAATCCGAATCCCCACCCTCTGCCCTCCCTCGGAAAGAAGGACTGGAATCTCCAGACAGCCTGACAGCCCTGATCTGGCTGACTAAATGACAGTCTCCCATGTATTAAGAGTGGAGTTGTGGTGGATAAGGTTAGATTAGGTGTCTCTGAGTGAAAGACGAGCAAGTTTGCTCTTCAAGAACTCACTTTTCTCTTTCTCCTTTCTCCTGTAAGAGTGTTTCTGCCAAAAGTCTCCCTCTCGAGCCTCAAGCGCCGGCTCTGGCTCGCCGTCTTTTTTGAGGTAGGAGGTAATATCATTGGTGTGACAAATGGCCTGAGGAAATGTTCATATAATGTACATGGTTCAATTTTGTTCTCTCTCTCTCTCTCTCCCCTCTGTCTACACTTGCATTTTTGCCCTCATTTGGTATCTGCGGAGACACCTGTGAGATTACAGACTTAACACCCACCCTTCACATTGCTCAGCAGAAGTTTTGTCAATGCCTCTGCTTTTCCTTAATATTTAACAATGGCAGTGAGCCTCCCAGAACCATTTTTACAAGTTCCTGTTAATAACTTATTCAGAAGGTATTAATATTGCATAAGCCACTATGTAAATGGTTGATAAATGACTTGTTACTAATTCATTAGTATTGTAAAATTCAATTTCACAAGTTGAAAAGACCCACCTGAACTCCAATATATCTTATTGTAGCTCTAACAACTTTTTAAACGACCTCCCATTGATGAAACAGAGTTCTGGAAGCTCAAAAAGTCTAAAAACAAATGTCAAGTATCATATGTGATTCAAATAAATAAACAAAATGCCACCAGAGTAATCCAATTCATAAATAAATGACTCTTATGAACCATTCTTTTGAGTTAATCAAAAACATTCCATATTTAAAGGATTAGTTCACTCCAGAATAAAAATTTCCTGATAATTTACTCACCCCATGTCAGCCAAGATTTTCATGTCTTTTTTTCTTCAGCCAAGAAAAAATTAAGTTTTTGAGGAAAACATTCCAAGGTTTTTCTTCATATAGTGGACTTCAATGGGGATCAGTGGGTTGAAGGTCCAAATTGCAGTTTCAGCGCAGCTTCAAAGGGCTCTACACGATCCCAGCCGAGGAATAAGGGTCTTATCTAGCAAAACGATCTGTCTTTTTCTGAAAAAATAAAATGTATATACTTTTTAACCACAGATACTAGTTCTGCATCCACCACTTCACACATTACATAATAACGTTAGAAAGTCACGTGTGACATGGGCGAAAATACCGACTCAGTGTTTACAAAGCGAACGTGCAAAGAAAGTCAAACTCCCTTTACTAAAAAAAAAGGTAAAATAACAATGTCAGATGATTTTGAAGTTGGAGGGGAAAATTGAGTTTTTCACCCTACCCTACCTTTCTGAACCAAAGCACAGATGAAGAACTAACCGCCCATGATCTTTTCAACATGATTGCGTGTCTGCGACTTCACGCATTACGTATCGCAAAACTAGTGCAAGACA
The DNA here is from genome assembly GCA_036247105.1 of Cirrhinus mrigala. Classification (NCBI taxonomy): domain Eukaryota; kingdom Metazoa; phylum Chordata; class Actinopteri; order Cypriniformes; family Cyprinidae; genus Cirrhinus; species Cirrhinus mrigala. The sequence goes on from CM070015.1 coordinate 16,872,616, forward strand.
AGCATTTGTGGTTAAAAAGTATATACATGCACTGAAACTGCAAAATTTAGACCTTCAACCCGTTGATCCCCATTTGATCAAGTCCACTATATGGAGAAAAATCTTCAAATGTTTTCCTCTAAAACCTTAATTTCTGTTGGACTAAAGAAAGAAAGACAAACATCTACAAAGTATTTAAATAAAAAAACAACTGTGTCTTTCAAGTTGTTCATGAAACAGCTTGAACTGTAATAATTTCTCTATTATGCAGTGTTGTGTGATGATATGAAGAGAAGTGAGAGAGGCCTGTTATGTATTCAGTAAAGCGAGGAGCATTTAATCATTTACCAAACTGCTGCTCATCATCTCTGCTCTGTGACAGCCTGTCAGGGCAGCTGCTGCCGGACAACTCCTGTCACGAGAGCTATTCCATACACAAGGCATATGCTATTACAACATAGATGCAGCTTTGTCACAGAAACAACTTTATCTGATAAATTCATCAAGTAAGAGGAAATAGTAAGACTGGCAGGTGTTTAGGATGACAGACAGAAGAAGAGCAGCATATATTGACACATACACAGCAAAGCATTTTTTTCTCTGGTATGGTTGGTATTGGGTTTTCCACACCCCCTGTATGTTGTGTATTGGATAAGAATTAGTTAACAGCAAAAACCTCCTCTGATCTTTACAAACGCTGCCTCTGGATGTCCGCAAGTGCCTTATATTTTCCACAGGGGACTAATTTGTCACCACTGACAGACAAAGGCCACAGCGGTGACAGCAAAACTCCTAATCGATGGCCTTAGCGTTTGACCATCCAATACTTTCCTCTCAGTCACCTCGACATTGTAGGATTATCCTCTCTGGATACTCAGGACAGCGACCGGACAGATCTAAAAACTTGCAGAAAAAAACAAAAAAACACAAAGCCACACTGGCTGCTTTACCAGCCTAACTCAGATCACTCTGGGCTTTTATAGAAACACAACTTTAATGGAATATCGATTAAATATGAATTGAGAGCACACATGGAGAAGCCCAGCAACACGCAGTTATCACGGGCCGCCTCACCGCAGGGTGTACACAGGCTGATCGATAGAGGGTTAATTACACCGCCTGCAGGGCACAGATGAACAGACGCGCACAGAAACAGTCCTCTGTCTAGAAAGCAAAGATACTAATGTTACAATACACTAATGTTACAACAATGGAAATGCAATGGAATACAATGTCATGTCACTTTTGTGGGTTTCACGCTTTAGCCAAATTGCAAAGCTTAAAGGAGAAGTCCACTTCCAGAACAACACTTCACAGATAATGTACTCACCCCCTTGTCATCCAAGATGTTCATGTCTTTCTTTTTTTAGTCGTAAAGAAATTATGTTTTTTGAGGAAAACATTTCAGCATTTTTCTACATATAATGGACTGATATGGTGCCCCGAGTTTGAACTTCCAAAATGCAGTTTAAATGCGGCTTCAAACTTTCCCAAATGTGGTTGGAAGAAGTTGCCAGCCGAGGAAGAAGGGTCTTATCTAGCGAAGCGATTGGTTATTTTTATAAAAATAATACAATTTATATACTTTTTAATGTCAAACACTCATCTTGTCTTGCTCTTCCTGACCTCTGTTTTTCACCGGGTCATGACAGTTAGGGTCGAAAAACTCCCATCTCATGTTCTCCCTCAACTTCAAAATCGCCCTATATCGCTGTTTTACCTTTTTTGTTAAGGGGTGTTTGATGTTTGCATGTTCACTTTCCAAAGACTGGGTCGGAACCTCTGCAGCAATATAGGATGATTTTGAAATGATTTTTGAAGTTGAGGGAGAAAATACGATTGGAGTTTTTCGACATACCCTAACTGTCTTGAGCCAGAATACACAGAGTTCAGGGAGAGCAAGACGAGACAAGACGTTTGAGATTAAAAAGTATTTAAATTGTATTTTTTTAATGAAAATAACAGATCGTTTCCCTAGATAAGACCCTTCTTCCTTGGCTGGGATTGTTTACAACCGCATTTGGGATTGTTTGAAGCTACATTTAAACTGCATTTTGGAAGTTCAAACTCGGGGCACCATATCAGTCAATTATATGGAGAAAAATGCTGAAATGTTTTCCTCAAAAAACACAATTTCTTTACGACTGAAGAAAGAAAGACATGAACATCTGGGTGAGTACATTATCTGTAAATTGCTGTTCTGGAAGTGGACTTCTCCTTGTTTTAAAAATAGTTCACCAAAGATTGTAAATTCTCAGAAAATGTATCCACCCTCATTCCATCCAAGATGTTGATGAGTTTGTTTCTGCATCTGAACAGATTTGGAGAAACTTGTCTTTACATCACTTGCTCACCAATAGATCCTCTACAGTGAATGAGAGTCTAAACAGCTGACAAAAACATCACAATAATCCACAAGTAAATGACACGACTCCAGTCCATCAATTACCATGCTGTGAAGCAAAAAGCTGCAAGTTTGTAATAAGCAAATCAACCACTAAGACGTGTTTAGCTTCAAACTGTTGCTTCCAGCTAAAATATGAGTCCTTTACCCATAATATTGCTTTCTGCACAGAAAAAGTCATCTTGTCTATATCAGGAGAGAAATATGCATGGATCAAACTTTATTTACAAGCCAAAACAGTCCAAAACAAAATATGTTAGAGGATTTCATTGTGAGAGGAAAGAAGGGTATGGATTTTTTAAGAGAGGAAGCGTTATTATATATTTAGGACATGAAAGGATTAGTTCACTTCCAGAATTTTTTTTCCTGATAATTTACTCACTCCCATGTCATCCAACATGTTCATGTCTTTCTTTCTTCAGTCGAAAAGAAATTAAGGTTTTTGAGGAAAACATTCAAGGATTTTTCTTCACATAGTGGACTTTCAATGCAGCTACAAAGGGCCCTACATGATCCCAGCCAACAAATAAGGCTCTTATCAAGTGAAACGATGTTCTTCTAAAAAAAAAATAAAAATGTCATACTTTTTAACCACAAATGCTCATCTTGCACTAGCTCTGCAATGCGCATGTGTGACACAAATTCCATACTCACGTTGGATAAGTCACGCATGGTTAGTTTTTCGTCTGTGTACTTCGGTTCAAAAATGTAGGGTAGGGTAAAAAACTCTCATTTTCTCCTCCAACTTCAAATTCATCCGACATCGCTGTTTTACCTGTTTTGTAAAGGGTGTTTGACTTTCTTTGCACATTCACTTTGTAAACACTAGATCAGTACTTCCGCCTACATCCAACGTGACTATATGCATTAGGTCAAGGTAGCGAAAGACAAGCATTTGTGGTTAAAAAAAGGTACATCATTTTTTATGGTTTTCAGAAAATGACAGATCATTTACCTAGGTAAGACCTTTATTCCTCTGCTGGAGCCCTTTGAAGCTGCATTGAAATTGCAATTTGGACGTTCAAACCCACTGACCACCATTGAAGTCCACTATATGGACAAAAATCCTGGAATGTTTTCCTCAAAAACCTTAATATCTTTGCGACTGAAGAAAGAAAAACATGAACATCTTGGATGACATTGGGGTAAGTAAATTATCAGGAAAAAAAAAATCTGGAAGTGAACTAATCCTTTCATGTCCTAAATATTTAATAACGCTTCCTCTCCTAAAAAATCCATACCCTTCTCTCCTCTCACACTGAAATCCTCTAACATATTTTGTTTTGGATCCTTTAATTGATTTAGTTGATTTTGAATTGATAATTGCTGTCCAAACTCCCATTTACTGCAGAGAATCCATTGGTGAGCAAGTGATGTGATGATACATTTCTCCAAATCAGTTCAGAAGAAGAAACAAACTCATCCATATCTTGGATGGCCTGAGGGTGAGTAAATTTTCAGCTAATTTTATTCCTTTAAGGCACAAATTCAGAAATGTATGAATGTAACTGCATTACATAACACATTAAAACAAGCAGCATCCTTAGATAAACTATAAATAAATTATCTTTTCTGAAATAATTTTTGTTAGCCATATTCAATGTTTTGCTGTTACTATTATTATTAAGCTATACATTTGGGAAAAAGAAATGTGATCTGTAACACTTTTCCATTAATTGCACAGGGAGAAGCTTCTAGATGTCAAGAGGATGTACATCCCTTTTCCTAAGGAGCTGGAAAAGTTCTTACTCTTTTCAAAGCAAGCCATTAAAGTCGATGTGTATCGGCGATATTAAATATGCATGCGCAGGCTGCTTCCAGAGGGAACAGCTACCCAGTGGCTGCCCATGCAAAAATGTCATTTCACCAGCTCAGATCAAGAATTAGTCAATCCAGACATCAGCAGCAGAATCTGATAGGCCTTGAGCAATCCTGCCTGCTTTTGAACTGCCTTTTAATAATAATGAGTCTTGTTTTACTCTTACTTAGGAAATAACTTTTGTGACTGGACAAAACAGAATGCATAAAGACCAGAAAGCAAAGAAGAGAGTAAATCTGAGTAAGGCTGGATTTCCAGGCTTTGGTAATAAAGAGTAATAGTGAATTCAATGAACTGCATTATCTTCATAACATGACAAAGGTTACACCATTAAAAACCTTTCGGTTTCAGGTGATATTGTAGATAATGCAGTATATAAAAAGGTCATGAAATATTACCATATTACCACTATCTGAAGAACCTTAATATCTTCAAATTAGAACTCATTCGGTGGCATAAGGATGATTGTACTCCACATATTTAATACCAGAGGACTGCAATAAGTAGTGAATGCAAACAAAATATATATAGCAGATCTCTGAATTCATTCCTTCTAATTACGCATTATGTATTTAGGTAGTTTCTGTCAGTACTAAGCAGAAGTTGTTTGAAATAAAGGAAATCTTTTTTATTTATGATAGGTTCCTGATAATCTGAGATCATGTTTCTGAAACCTGTCGGGCGCTGATGTGCAGCACAGATGGCTGTTATGGCAACAGGTGACAGAGCTGACATCGTGGGGGGAATGCTGATGAGACGTCACAATAATACTGGTCCTGCCATGACTGTCGCTCTAATTAGTTTAGCATGTTTCAAATGGTACCTATATATCTCTTTCACATATTATGCTTTTTTGCAATCATGAAATGTTATATGTCTTATATTTGTGGCGTTTAATAAAACGTAACTGACATTTAGAGATCTGACAGCCAGAAGTAAATAGTCAAAATAAACAGATTTAAAATTAAACTTACAATGTCTAGAAACCTTAAAATAAAGTGATTTTTAAGCAGCATTATTACATTACCAAAGCTTTTAAAGATTAAAGGAACAAATGAAAATAACACTTTAAGAGGAGCATTAGATGACAACAAAGGTACAGTACAGTGCATGTACAAAATTCAAAATTCAACAATCAATCAATTCCTAATTAAAAATCAAGTTTAAGTCCAATGTAACCATTTATTGTCTGTAGAAAATTCTCATTTTAACAAAATCATAATGATTGATTTTCTGACGTCAGTGCTTGCTAGTAAACAACGGTCTGTTAATTAAAGAGGAAGTCATTATTTTCCTCTACGTCACCAATGTTGTAAATTAAGCCTTTTTTGATGCTTTTAGAAGGAATATCTAGTCATATGTGGAAATTATAAATGTAAGATAATTAAATAATAACAATAAGTCATATCATTGACCTCCCTTCACTTTTTTAGATGCACAAGTGTTTGCTTGCAGTTCTGACTCTGTAAATCTGACGCTTTAACACGGTCCTTCTCCTTTTGTCACCCTTTAGAAAGTGTTGAAGCACTAGTCACTCCATATTTTGTGTTTGGCCATGCATGACAGGTAAGATGACAGGGCTTTGGCTTTCAGAATAATCCAAGGCTTCACTTTCACCCAGGGTGTCCTCATCATGGAAGCCCTGGGCTTAGAAAGCATTACAGGGTGGTAATTTTACGATAAATACTTTGCTGCTATTCCATTGTCATCTGCATACCAACTGTCCTGAATGAAAATGTACAACATGCACAGGATTGGAGGCTTATCACGTGAAACTTAAAGGTATACTCCACCCAAAAGATCCAAATTCTCTCATTTACTCACCCTCATGCCAGATGTATATAACTGATGTTTTTCAAATGAACACGAAAAAGAATTTTAGAAAAAAAAAAATCCATCTCTTTGAGTTTATATAATGCAACTGTTAGTTGACGCTTCGTAAAATATAGCTTCCGGCCAAAGAAAATGCAAAGGTTCATGAATTCACACTTGACATAAACATTACCACACTGCAAAGCATGACGTTTTGTGAAACTCCCTCGAGAAATGACAGTCCTCTGTGCTTCTGCGTCACTTCTCGCATGAGCTTCAAACCGTGCTTACGTTACACTTCTCAAAACATACTGGGGTTTAAAGGGATAGTTTACCCAAAAAGTTAAAATAACCAATGATTTACTCACCCTCAAGCCATCCTAGGTGTATATGAATTTCTTCTTTCAGGTGAATACAATCTGAGTTATATAAAAAAAAAAATGTCCTGGCTCTTCCAAGCTTTATAATGGCAATGAATGGGTGGTATTATTCAGTAGTCCCAATAGAAGTCCAATAAAGTGCGTCCATCCGTCATTAAGTACTCAGCATGGCTCCGGGAGATTAATAAAGGCCTCCTGAAGTGAATTGATGCATTTTTGTAGGAAAAATATACATATTCAAAACTTTTTATTCCATGGTCTGTCTTAATACTGGATTCTGATTGGCTGGCAGGTCACACACACACAGAGAGAGAGAAAGAAGTCGGAGATCACATTGCGCTGGGCAGAATGCTAGAGCAAAGATCCGTAACTGGCAAAAATAACTGTCATTTTACCCATTCGGTCAAATATTGTGCTGCAAAGAGCAATACTACTTCTATCTTGTCTATAACTTGCCAAATGACAACGGAATAAGCGGGATATATTAATGGCTTGCCGTGCATTAAAGGATTTTAAATGCACTTCCGCTTCCGCTACGCGTCTAGTGGTTCTTTGCCTCCGCGTCGTGCATTTAAAATCCATTAATGCATGGCAAACTGTTGATTACGCCTTACATAAACCATAATCTCTAGCTTCCGCTAACTGTTGTATGTGCATACATGAAAACAAATGACTGGTCACAAATTAGAAGTACAAAACAAGGATCTGTAAAAAAAAAAAAAAAAATGTCAGAGGATTTTGATATAACCCAAGCGGAGACTGGTGTTCCTTTGGTTGCAATGGGACTAACACATTCTCACCGGAGCTTACGCTATGCCTACGTCATATGCCATGTTGAGCACTTTTTATGATGAAAGAATACACTTTATTGGACTTGAATTACTGAACACTCATTCACTGCCATTATAAAGCTTGAAAGAGTAAGGACTTTTTTTTAATATAACACCATTTAAAAGAAAAAGTCATGTACACCTAAGATGATTTGAGGGTGAGTAAATCATGGGGTAATTTTCATTTTTGGGTGAACTATCCCTTTGAACTCATGAATATGTTAAAAACTATTGTCCAAATAATCTACAGTAAAAAAAAAGCCTTTTTCACTTCTGAAAACTATTACCAATGTGTTTGCTTTATGTGTGGCATCAGCTTTCCTGTACACTTGCATTATATGAACTCAAAGAGATAAATTTTTTGTTTTTTTCTAAAACCCTTTGCTTCTGTTTATCTGAGGAAAGAATGTCATATATATCACAGACAGCATAAGGGTGAGTAAATGATGAGAGAACTTCGATTTTTGGGTAGAGTATCTCTTTAATAAAAGCAATAGCGTGGTGAACATGCAAAAATACCCCCTTACAACAGTGCAGTGCTGTAAAAATGCAAGCAATGTTTTTTACAGAGGTTTATTTCACAAATTTTATATGTGTAATACTTCAAACTTTAAAATTATTTTCTGAATTTCTGTTCTGCTGTCCTTATGACTGACAGTTCTAATTGTGATTAAGGGCACTGATATTTGTCATTTTCACACCTGAGACAATCTTGTGCACATACTAACACGTGCATGCATTCTCAAGTGGCCAAGACCGCGTTTGTGGGTATTGGGATAGGCCCAAAAAACTGAAAAAGGCTCCTTTTCAAAATAAAGAAGATCCTATAGTTAATAATTATAATGATAATAAAAGTTGGAAAATTAAACAAATATAATAGCAAACCTTATAGCAACCTTACATAACCTTACATAATACATTTTTAAATAATGATTTAAAACTTTGGTTGTAAAAAATTGTATCATTTCAGTCGATCTTGCATGGTCTAAAACATTCCCTGTTATTTGTGCATTGGCCATTAAGTATGAATTGCTGAATGACCGTATTTATTAGAGGATGAAGGCAGGGGCATGGTCATATGCACTTGCATCAGAACAGGGATCAATGAGTAAGATACAGCTACAGTGCCAATATATTTGAAAGATCAACACCTGCTCTCAGACTATGTGTTCAGCATGGGGCTGCATGTATTTTGACTCCTGTTGCTGCATCCTTTCTTTCAGTTTGCACACTCTGCCCAGGTCATCACACTCATCCTAGTCAGCCTTGAGCCCGCATGCACACATACACGCACTTTTTGCCATCTTGTATTCCTACTCCTCCTCAATGTGACATTGAGCAGTCTGCTCTCTCTGCCCGAGACCAGACCTCTCTGCAGCAATCTTTCTTCACGCCATCGAAACGTTGCTCCTGCCGAGGGAGTTTCAGAGCCGCACGTGCAGCCTGGGCTTCACACGGACTATGTGACACTAACCGCACGACAGCACGCACGAGATGACTACTGTGGCGTCATTAAGAGCGGTTCATTTGCCATAAATCCTAAAGAAAGTCCTGCTAATCCCTGCCGAGGAAGAAAAGGGGAGTGTGCGACAGGCTGTGGATCAGCACGCTGTAAAAGTCATCGCTTTTCACAGCCTTCGTGGCACAGGAGTTCTCTCACTCCACACCAAGCCATTAACTCCTCTTTATGGGCCACCATGGGGCCACAACTGTGGCCCATAATCCTCTCTGCCACCTTCACTTGCCCTTCTTAACATCCACAGGCAGATCAGAGGACCCACTGTGCACTCTGAAAGTGCCACTTTGCTATAAAGCAAGCCTATGTTGTTGTCTTTTTGTTTCTGATGATGATGATTGTTAAAATGTCACAGCAGAGATGTCCTGTCATTTGAGATTTAGTGCACAAATCTCAATGTCACTGAGTGCATCGCCAGTTATGTTTATCAAAATGATTTTATGCAGTAGGTAAATATCTAAACACCTTTAACGATATCTAATTGGGAAAACAGTTTTATTCTGAGTTATACACCACAGTTAAAAAGTTTCAGGTCGGTATGACACTTTAAAGGGTTAGTTCACCCGAAAGTGAAAATGTTGTCATTAATTACTTATGTAATTAATGTCATTCCAAACCCTTAAGACCTTTGTTCATCTTTGGAGCACAAAGTAAGGTATTTTTGATGAAATCCGAGAGCTTTCTGACCTTGCTTAGACAGTAACGTAATTACCACATTCAAGGACCAGAACGGACATTGTTTTGTGCACAAAGAAAACAAAAATAATGACTTTGTTGAATAAAGTCATTATTTTTGCTCTCATTGAGCACAGAAAGTAATCTTGTAGCTTCATAAAATTAAAGCTGAACCATTCATGTCACGATGTCTTTACTACCTTTCTGGGTCTTAAATGTGGTAGTTGTGTTGCTGTCTATTTCATTAAAAAATATCTTAATTTGTGTTCCGAAGATGAAAGAAAGTCTTACAGGTTTGGAATGACATGAGGGTGAGTAATTAATGACAGAATTTTCAGTTTTAGGTGAAATATCCCTTTTTGTTTTTGAAAGAAGTCTCTTATGCTCACCAAGGCTGCATTTATTTAATCAAAAATACAATAAAAACAGTAACTATACAGTAATTAAGGCATCAACTAACATTAACAATGAGCAATACATTTGTTACAGTATTTATTAACCTTTGTTAACATAAGTTAATTAAAATACAGCTGTTAATTAGTTTATATTAGCTCAGGTCCATTAAATAATATTAACAGATACAACTTTTTTATTTTAATAATGTATTAGTAAATGTTGGAATCAACATTAACTAAGATTAAAAAATGCTTTAAGTATTTTTCATTGTTAACTAGTGCAGTTCACATGTTAACAAATGGAACCTTATTGTAAAGTCTTACCAACATTAAAGGATTAGTTCACTTCCAGAACAAAAATTCACAAATAATTTACTCACCCCCTTGTCATCCAAGATGTTCATGTCTTTCTTTCTACAGTCATGAAGAAATTATGTTTTTGAGGAAAACAATTTAGGATTTCTCTCCATATAGTGGACTTCTATGGTCCCCCTGAGTTTGAACTCCCAAAATGCAGTTTAAATGCAGCTTCAAAGGGCTCAAAGGCTGCGTGTACTCTGGTTCATGACAATTAGGGTATGTCGAAAAACCCCCATCTCATTTTCTCCAACAACTTCTAAATCGCCCTACATCGCTGCAGAAATATCAACCCAATGTTACAAAGTGAATGTGCAAAGAAGATCAAACGCCCTTTACAAAAAAAACAGCGATGTAGGGAGATTTTAAAGTTGGAGAAGAATATGAGATGGGACTTTTTCTCATGAACCGGAATACACAGAGTTCACGCAGAGCTAAACAAGATGAGCATTTGAGATTAAAAAGTATATATACAGTCATGTGAAAAAGTTAGGACACCCTATTGAATTCCATGGTTTTCCGTATCAGGACATCATTAAAAAAAACTGGTCCTTGGCTGGTCTTAAAATTTCAAAAATAAAACCTCAGATGAACAACAACACATGACAAATTGCACCGTGTCATTATTTACTGAACAAAAATAAAGCCAAAATGGAAAAGCCATGTGTGACAAAGTTAGGACACCCTTACTGTTAACATTGGAATTAAGAGGGTAAATAACAGCCTTAAAACGGTATTAAATAATACCTTTGAACAACTGATCATCAGCAAGTCTGAGCGCCTCTATAAATGCATAAGATTTGGCAGTTTGCTGGTCTGGAGCCTTCAGGTGTGTGTTCACACAATGCCAAGGAGGTAAGACATCAGCAGTCATCTTAGAGAAGCAATTGTTGCTGCCACCCATCTGAGAAGAGTAATACGGCCATTTCCAAACAATTTGAAGTTTATTCACAAGTGGAAGACATTTAAAACAGACACCTCTCCTTCCAAGAGTGGACATCCCAGAAAATTCACCCCAAGATCAGACTGTGTAAAGCTCAGAGAAATGGCAGACAACCCAAGAACTATACCTCAGACTCTACAGGCCTCAGTTAAGATGTTAAATGATAAAGTTCATGACAATACCATTAGAAAAATATGGGACAAAAATGGCATGTTTGGAAGGCTTGGCAGAAGAAAGCCTCTTCTATCAAAAACAAAAAAAACATTGCAGCACAGTTTAGGTCTGCAAAGTTGCATCTGAACAAAACACAAGTATTCTAGAATAATGTCCTTTGAACAGATGAGACTGAAGTGGAGATGTTTGGCCATAAATCACAACACCAGGTTTGCTGAAAACCTAAAGAGCATATCAGCACAAACACATCATACCAAAAGACAAGCATGCTGGAGGAGGGCTGATAATTTTGGGCTTGTTTTGTAGCCACAAGACCTGGGCACCTCACAGTCATTGAGTTGGCCACGAACTCCTCTGTATATCAAAGTATTCTAGAGTCAAATGCGAGGGCATCTGTCCGACATCTAAACTTAGGCCAAAATTGTGTCATGCAACAGGACAATGATCCCAAGCACACCAGCAAATCTACAACAGAATGGCTAAAAAGAAAAGAATCAAGGTGTTGTAACAGCCCAGTCAAAGTCCAGAGCTCATCCTGACTCAAATGCTGTGGTGAGAGCTGTGCATAAGCAAACGCCCACAAACCTCAATAAACTGGAGCAACGCTGAAAAAAAGAGTGGTCCAAATTCCTCCAGAACGATGTGAGAGACTGATAAAGTCACACAGAAAATGAATGCTTCAAGTTATTGCTGCTAAAAGTGGATCTACAGGCAGTTGAATTATAGGGTGTCCTAACTTTGTCACACACAGCTTTTCCATCTTGGCTTTATTTTTGTTAAATAAATAATGACACAGTGTGACATGTCATGTGGTGATGTCTATCTGAGGATTTTCCAAATCTGAAGACCTGCCAAGGACCAGATAATTTTTTATTATGTCCTGATACAGAAAACCATGGAATTCAATAGGGTGTCCTAACTTTTTCACATGACTGTATACACTTATATTTTCTAAGAAAATAACCGATCGGTTTGCTAGATAAGACCCTTCTTCCTCAGCTGGGGTTTAGAGCCACTTGAAGCTGCATTTAAACTGCATTTTGGAAGTTTAAACTCAGGGGCACCATAGAAGTCCACTATGTGGAGAGAAATCCTGAAATGTTTTCCTCAAAAAAAACAATTTCTTCACGACTGAAGAAAGAAAGACATGAACATCTTGGATGACAAGGGGGTGAGTAAATTATCTGTAAATTTTTGTTCTGGAAGTGAACTTCTTTAATTCTTGTGATAGCAAAGCTGTATTTTCATCAGTCATTATGCCAGTGTCACATGATCTTTCAAAAATATTTCTAATGTGCTGATTTGCTGCTCAAAAAAATTTCTTATTATAATAAAAGTTACAAAAAACAGTTGTGATGTTTTTTTTAGGATTCTACGGTAAATACAATTTCAAAAGAAAATAAAATATTTGAAAAATAAATAATTTGTATTTTATAAATGTTTCACTTTAGATCAATTTAATACACCTTTAATGAATAAAAGTTGTGATTTCAAAATAAAAATCTTACTGACCCCAACATTTTGAACAGTGGCTATATGCTCCAAATTAGAGCTGCATGATTAATCGTTAAAAGATCGCGATCTCGATTCAAACACAAACACAATGTTATTTCTAAATGACAATTGGTCTGTGTCTATTAAACATTTGACACTGGCTGCATCCGAAAGCTCTAAAATGCTGCCTTCGGAGTCAGCATTCAAAGGCAGGAAGGCATCAAGGCACGTCCGAATCCAAATTCTGCTTCACTTCCTGCCTCCAGAGGTACCTTCTTCTGATCGAATTTTGAAGGCAGCACAGATGTATCCTTCGCTGCCTTCGATTTCCAACAATCCTGTGTGAGTGCGTCATATAGGCTATATAAATAAAGATATTTTGGTGAAATTAAACTTGTTACTTTATATAACAGATGAGATCTTGACCATGATATACTTTATGAATAGTAATAGTGTAAAAAGCATAATAAATAATATTGTTTGTAATAATAGTATTTTACAAAAATGTTAAAAGGGTTCAAATGAGTAGTAAATAAGAATAATATTTACAATATACTACCAGTAATAACGAAACAGCCACTAATAACAATGACCTGTTCTGCAATATTACTTTCAACAGTACTTTTGTTTTTTAAGCAAAAAAAATGCCATTCTCTGCCATCTTTTCTGACATAAAGACCTTCAGTGACAATGACATTGAGGTCTTTATGCATTTTGAAATCATTTATACATAACTGTTTAAGATCGTTTTTCTACCAATGTAAAGCTTAACCGTTAGGTAACCTAGCAACGACTTCACGTTACGTTGCCTCTGAAGTCTGTCCGAAACTGTTTCTAGAGTTGCCTTCGCAGCCTTCGAAGTCACTGCCTGATAGCAGTTTTAAAACTGCGTTTTAAAATGAAAACAATCCTCATGTACACTGGCGTTTTCACTGTGTTTTATAAACGTTCTCCGTCTACACTACACAACCGAAAACGCATGTCACATGACCATTCATGCAGGTACAACCATAGATAAGTATAGGTAGATGCCATATTATTTAGATGGCAGACATGTCTATGTGCTTGAAGTGGTCGAATGGGGAATCTACCTATACATATCTATGTGTACAACAATAAGCATGACGTTATTGTTTACACGGTCGCACTGGTGTAAACGTAGCCTGAGAGAGCAATTATAATGTTTAGGTATGAAACAGCCTCACTAACATTCTTTTCAACCACACAGTATTTCTGACTTATATTCATTCATATTATCACAGAAGTGTTGGGATAAAAGTTATAGTCAGGATATATTAAACACTGATGTCTGTGGTAGCAATCAAAATGGAGCAAATGATCTTTTGAAAGCAATTTTCGCTTCAAATTGCTGCTTCAAATAATGTTTATGTTAATATTGATTACATAGTTTCGCCAATAGGTGGCGACAAGTGACTGTTAAAAAAATTAATTTGTCAATGAATCACTTATTCTAGAGATTCTTCAAAAACACTGGTTCATTCACTAATGGAACAAGTGAAGTACAATATTTATGAGTGAGTCATTGAATCATTTATTCAAACATTTAAAAAAAAAAAAAACAGCATCTAGAAACTTGCACGTTATTGCACTCAGTTTAGAATTGTGGGAGCACTATGATCTCTATTTGAAAAAAATAAATAAATAAATAATTCTCAATCTATCCAGAATCGTGCAAACTCTACTCCAAATAGAGTTGGAAGAAGAAGAAGAAAAAACAAGTGGGGTAACAAATGTGAACTTTCAAGATGAAGCTTCCTATGTAAATTTATGGGTTATTTTGACTGTAAAACAAAGTACAATGGATGACAAAGGATTTTTTTAAATGGTTAAAGGGGTCAAAGTCTACATTTTGTTTTGGTGCACTAGAACATGCTCTCATGCTTTGGTGGATCGAAAAACGCATTATTTTTCACATAATTTACATTATTACAGTACCTTTCTCCCCAGCCTGGCACAAATGGCTTGATTAGTTCCGGGTTTGTTGTAGTTCTTTAAAAGACGAAATATTATATTTTTAAAAAACGAAATATCTCCCTTTGGAGTGGACTTTTAGATTTGTAACTTTGTAGATCTTTTTTTATGCCCAAAGATACACACCACACACTGACTAAAATTCAAAAAGTGAAAAACCATAATAGGACCCCTTTAAATTAATTTTGACCTCTGCAAAATAATGCCTCCTCTAGGTTTATAATATCACAAGTTCTTATTCATCATCATCATGTTTTACATAAATTCATCCCTGTTATCATCAAACATAACAATGAAAGAAACCAAATAGCTCACAGAACAAGTACTCTGCATGGGCAAATTTAAGAGACAGAAACTGAAAATTTCTCTGCTCAACCATTCAAACACAGCTGCCACAACTTCTCCATTATCCACATGTTGCCACATGCAAGAACAAACTTCAGCTTAAAGTGAAGCAAAAGGCAGCAAAGCTAGAACTGACTTTCTGATCTAGCCTTACAAACCTACTTTCTTCTCATCTTTCTATATCCCTCCCTAATCCACATCTATCCTCCTCAGCCATCTATCTTTCACACGCAGGCACGCACATACGGTTCCTCAGATCTCTGCTGGGTTCTTGTACCTGCTGCTCTGTGTTGGAGTAGAAGCTAGCAGAGATGACTAACCTTCATGACAGGTGCCCTGCTTGGCACTGCTGCATACGCATATTGCCTTTCTGATCTTTAATGACTAATCTACAGGCTTGACACTAATTTAAGTGCTTGCACTGTGCTTGTTTGCTGAAGATTTTAGAAGTCACATCAAGACGGAGCCAAAGAGACTTCAAATGCAGAAAGGCAATTCAGCGAAAGAAAACAGAATGACAGCACTGAGTCTCTAGAGCTGTTTGACTAATTTTCAGCCTGGAGTCACCTTCAATTTGCAGAAAACATGCTTCAGATGGCAAACATAATCTCACTGTTATCCGCAAAACTGTGTCTTGTACAAAACGCTGCCCTACTGTGCCTGCTCGCAGCCATTTGGTCATCAATGTCAGGGAAAAACAGACTGAGAGAAAGCCCACCGTGTGAGGGAGAGAGAGTGCAAGCAATTTTAAAGGTACAATATCGCCCTCTGCAGGCAAGAATACAACAAGTATGCTAGAGGGAACAGATCAACATCTTAGATCCAGACTCATTTTTTAGTTAGGATAATGGAAGAAGGAAATAAATCTGATCAAGATGGAAAACACAATAGTAATAGTCCAGTGCAGCCATATTTCTCAACAACAAGAACTGAAATTGTTGGGCTGTTATCTGCAGCACACTTCCCAGGCATGACAGCGATGCAGGATGCTGTTGTCACAGATCTGTGAGAGTCTTTCTTTACCGTCAAAATTCCAGTGGCATTGTTCTCTGCTTTTGTGTTAGGCCAGGCTTTTTCCACAAAGAATGCCATGGAAATAAATTTGCTATCTTGGGCTTAAAGGGTTTACATATGCAGGAGATAACAGAGAAATGATGGACCTGTCATTAAAATAGATTCATAAAGAATCCCATGTTACTCAGATAGTACTCGCGCCCCCCTGCCCTGCATATTTTGCATCCCTCTCTTAGTTAACACACCTGATTCAGATAACCAGCCTGTTAGAAGAGAGCTTGATATGATCCCTACACAGTGTTCATTGCTCCCTACTCCCTGAGCAGGGGAAATCCATTGAAGTTTATTTCACTTCGGAACGTTCCTTCATGAATGTGCACTGCGCCACTGCCTGCAGCGTCTTCACACACAGACGAAACTTACTAGAGAAGTGTGAAATGTGACATCATATACCTCTGTAAATAAATACAATTTAAATTCACGTCTCGCACTCTTTAATGCCCTTTGAATGGAACATGGCGGAATATCCGGTGATGTCCACTTCGCAGGGCACTTCACAGTCGAATAGAACAATTGCCGTACGTGATAAGAGAGCCAAAAGGAGTTCAGCAGATGACCAGCAGTTTACAGCACGCACCATCCCCCTCATACTGCCAAAATCGCTCTCATGCATTGAGGCATGGACACCACAAAACGTATGAACATGTCTATATGAACCCCAAGACACTAGCAGATGATCCTTCAAGTGCTGCAAGTTGGGGCCTCCATGGGATCTGGGCAATTTGGTGGCCGAGGCAACACCTTGAACTCTTTGTCATGTTCCTTAAACTATTCCCGAACAACTTTTGCTTTGTGGTAGGTGCATTATACTGTTGAAAAAGGCTACTGCCATTAGGGAACAGCACTGCTATGAAGGAGTGTACGTGGTCTGCAACAATCTTTAAATGGGTGGTGCGTGTCACATGCACCTGGCCATTCACCTGATCTAAAATAAAATGTAATTCATCAAACCAGGCAACGTTCTTTCAAGGTTCGGACTATTGTAGGTTATTTTGGGCAGTGGACAAGGGTCTTCATAGGCACTTTGACCGGTCTGCAGCTACGCAACCCCAAGTGCAGCAAACTGCAATGCACTGTGTGTGTTCTAATACATATCATTACGTTTTTCAGCAATCTGTACTACCGTAGCTCATCTGTGTGAACACACCAGACTCTCCCTTTACTTACTACTACTTCCTAAGTCCATTAGTGAGTCCTGGGCACCGATGACCGGTTTGTATGAACAAAAAGCTAGTATTTACTTAGGTCCCTGATCATTTCAATCCAATTTTAATAGTATGTGTAGCACTTTTTTTCTCCCGAATGTCATTCAGGCTACTACTAAAGGATTGCCCGTGTCAGCCATATTGAATCAGAGAGCACAATATTTTGACAAACTAAAGTTAATACAGTAGGTGGTAATGATACGTACGAGCAGTATTAATAAAAAATAAAGATAATAGCCTAATATTTCACCCACCTGACCAGAAATGATAATAACAAACATGAATGTTGTCAAGATTCTTGCCCTGGAAATCCTGGTTCAGTTTGGCAAAAAACAAACACCTTTTGATCCTTTTTTAGAGTCTTTTCCTTGATGTGTTATAACTTTTGGCAGTCTATAGTACTCCAAATGTTTTTCCTGGTCCGACTAATTAGTACAGCCAAAAACATGACAAAAATTCACCATTTTAAGCAGCAATAATAAGCAAAATATGCGGTTTCGTTCGGTTCAGTGGCACTGTTTACGTTCAGAGACGCCAATATGGCCGACTGATGACGCATCGTGAAAACACGTTATTACAAATATGCCAATTAATGAACAGAATATAAATTCCCAAACTGATTTTCAGTAGCCTTTAAACAATGTGAGTTAATTACTCAACGTTGCTTCAAAAAGTCATATCGGGAATTAATGTGTGGTTGATATATAGTATTATAGTGCCTAGCCTAATTTATGCTGAGCTCACACCTGCAGTGTGAAAACAAGAGTTTGAAGAAAAAAAGAAAAAAAAAAACAGGCTTATGCAGACAAACAAACATATAATCACTATTACTAATTTCACGTGCAAAATGGTTTAACGTTTCATAATTATTTACGTTTATATTTATATATTTATGTGTGTAGGCCTACTGTTCCTCCGATCCAAATCCAAAAAAACGAAGCACATACCTGTTCAGACGAGGTCTGGAAAATCTGTTTTCCAAGGGCTTGTAATCCAAAAGTTCGCACATTATCTGGAACAATGAAGGATATTCGCACATACCGATAACGCCATTCATGTCTACTGAAACTTTTTTTTAACCATAATCCGATCATAGGCACAGCCAGAGGCCGCTCTTAAGCCATTATGACCCACGAAAAAGAAATATGATGACATATATCTGTCGCACGCATTTCCATATTATGGACAGCAAGATGTTTTTTTTTTTTTTTGTTTGTTTGTTTTTTTTTTCATAGAGACACACATGGAAGAACAGAAAATATCTATACAGGTAAAACATCAAGTAAATAAATACATAATTTCGACAGTATGTTTGTTTCTCTTGGATATTTTATAAGAACGTGATATATTTTAGGAGAATTATTAAAGCAGTCTAGGTAGTATTTTACACTAGTGTTTTAAGCAGTCTTTTTTATTTAAACAGGTTTTAATCTTGTATATAATCATCCAATTAGCTGTCTATGCTAAGCTAACGCTTTTTACAGTGTAACTAATACTGTACATACACCTGTTATCTGCCTGTAATGATTATATTTTACCTTTCCTTTTGCCAAGAGAATCCATGTTAAATCAGTAAAATGTCTATAATAGTTTGGAAAATAATACTTGCATTTTAAGTAGTATAGGTGTGTAAAATTAAAGAATTAAGTATGTATACAAGTATGATTATATACTTTTATTAACAAGACTGTGTCATGAAAGTGTGAAATACTCAGTCACTTGTGATACAACTAAGCACAACTGCCAGTATGAGGGTCTCAGAATACATGTAGCAGAGCTGGAGGAGGGATTTTGACGCAATCAGAACATCACTCTGACAATTCTCACTGCTGTATTTGAAGTCCAGCTCCAGGGAAATCTCTTGTCATTTCCCATCTTGCTGCATGCACACGTCTCCAGAGCCTAAATACGGTAGGTTTCAACCTGCTTGGTTGTTCGCTTGCCCAGATCTGAGCACCATAAATTTGTTTTGATCCAAGGAGAAGGCTGGTAGACTAACACTTAAGCTTTGTAGCTCTAAGCAATGTGCTTCAACCTTTTTGTTGAACATTTGCTCCCTGATTTTCAGTCATTATTGATGGAGGTAGTTATTATTATTGTTGGCTGCCCCCCAAATGTAGGTGAAATTACGATCCCCATAATGTAGTCAAAATTTGACTCGAACACAAACCAAAATGACTATAAGAGTTTCTGAGCTCATTTATGTTTTGTCATATACAGCCAGATTTTTCAGTATGGTGTTCATTTATTCTTCTAGTTGACTCTTGATCACATCCATAAAAGATTCATAGCCTGGCAATATTCTGCACTGTTCACAAAAAGTAGCTCTTTCAGAACTTTACAAAAGGCAGTTTACTAGGAGGATATAACACTTCTCTGCCTTCCATTTCTTCACACCCTATTTTCATCTCCGCCTGTCTCATGTCATCATCTGATCAATGAGAGGGCAGGCTGGCGGCCTCCACCCCATGGCTTGGTGTTTAATGTTTCCGTCTGTGTTCGGAGGGGTGTTTCCTCCATCTCTGTCTCACTTTACATCATGCTCACTTTCAGGATTTTGCTTCTCATGTACAGTCAGGCCACAGCAGGTTATAGATGGGGTCCATTTGTCAACAATCATGACAAGACCTTCAAAAGCACCTCTGACTGTGGTACAATCTATCATCATCTTTGAATAAAAGCTTTGGTTAGGCCTCTCAAGGCTAGAGTGTTAGCAATGTTGTAGCTATAAACTGAAATAATATTCTAATTTAACAATAATCTAATTTTTGTTTCTTTCTCTAAATCATTCAGACTGTCAAAAGCCAAAAACAAAAAAACAGATTTTAAGGCAATAAATCACTGTGGTTGATTGTTGTCTTTTCACATTATTCTTCATTTGTGATCTCAATAATCAAAATGATCTCATCTATTCAAAAAGTCAGCCATAAAGGAAACAGATTTAATGATGGTTCCCTTGCCAGATTTATTTGGCATATCGGTTATTGCTCTGAAACTGAGTTAATGTCTTTAATTTGAATTGACTGATTTGAAGCAGCATTCAAAGAAACCCTGGCAGTTAGAAAATCAGTAATCATAGTCCAAAATTGTTTCTCTCTATGCAAAAACAAAATTCTCATAAACACAGAGAAAAGTTAATGAGAGATTTGCGCATCTGATCCAGCATCACTGGAAGCGAGCACATGCTGATTATTGCCTTCAGCAAAAAAAAAAAAAAAAAAAAGTGAAGTTCCCTCCATTTGCCTTTCACCGTTTGTTAGAATAATCCCAGTCACAAAGTTAATTAGGTATAAACACCTCCAGATCTTACAGCTTTGTACTGCACAGAATATGAATAAATTTTAAATAATGTAATTAGGTCTGTCAATAAATTAGAGATTTTAATTAAATTAATTACATGACGCGCTGATTAATTAGTCAAATGAATCACTAATAACTACACAGCCTATGTCGATTTTTTATGAGAAAAGATCATTATTAAAGGAATAGTTCACCCAAAATGAAAATGTACTCACCCTTAGGCCATTCAGGATGTAGATGACTTTGTTTCTTCACCTGAACAGATGTGGAAAAATTCAGCATTACATGCTCACCAATAGATTACTTGCAGATTAATGTGGTGCTTTTATCAGCTGTTTGATCTCTTATTCTGACGGCACCCATTCACTGAAGAAAATCTGTTGGTGATGAGCAAGTGATGTAATGTTATGTTTCTCCAAACCAACTCATCTACATTAATTTAATTTAAGGAGAACTTCATTCCAGAATGAAAATTTTCCTGATAATTTACCCCCAAGTCATACAAGATGTTCATGTCTTTCTATCTTCAGTCTTAAAGAAATTACGTTTTTTTCCATATAATGGACTTCAATGGTGGTCAATGAGTTTAAGGTCCCAACTGCAGTTTCAGTGCAGCTTCAGACGGCTCTACACAATCCCAGATGAAAAATAATGGTCTTATCTAGTGAAACGATTGGTTATTTTCTATAAAATTTACAAATTTATAAACTTTTTAACCACAAATGCTCATCTTGCACTACCTTGACCTCACGCATTACCTAATCACACATGTGTGACATAGGAGGAAGTCAAAGAAAGTCAAACTCCCTTTACAAAAAAGGTAAAACAACGATGTTGGAAGATTTTGAAGTTGGAAGAGAAGATGAGATGGAGTTTGTCACCCAACCCTACCTTTTTTAACCGAAGTACACAGACAAAGAACTAAACACATGTGACATTTTCAATGCGATTACGTAATACGTGAAGACACGCATTGCAGAGCTAGTGCAAGATGAGCATTTGTGGTTAAAAAGTATATACATTTTTTTATTTTGAGAAAATGACCAATCGTTTTGCTAGATAAAACCCTTATTTCTTGGCTGGGATCGTGTAGAGCCCTTTGAAGCTGCACTGAAACTGCAATTTGGACCTTCAACCCTCTGGCCGCCATTGAAGTCAACGATATGTAGAAAAATCTTGGGATGTTTTCCTCAAAAAATCTAATTTCTTCTTCTGATTCATTCTTAAATAAACCGCCATAATAGTAAATTGGTAACACTTCTGCATTCGCATTACATATTGTTGGTTAACTGTCTGCACACTTTTCTCATAGCATTGCAATCAAATGAAAACACACATGGTCTATTTACATACAATTACCTCTCCATTGTTATTCAGTTAATTTGCTTTGTGAGTTCAAAGAGCGATTTACAATTCAGAAATTCAGAAGTGGTCGTTTGTTGCACCAGCCCACAGCATGAGGTTCTGCCCTGTTTATCTGCCGGAGATGGACAGGTGGCGGTGTTTAAAGAAACCTCATTATTTTTCTCAAGGATGATAAGCAGCTCATTAGAGGCAGCGAGACGCCAATGGGGTGATTTTACATAGCGTAGTTGAGGAGTCACAATGCCGCTGTAAAGTTCACATTTGCATTACGGTGAATGGGAGCACACCTGTTCTCCTGCCTCAGGCTCCTCCGCAGGGGAAGTGAAGAGAAAGAGGCGAAGAGATGCTGGAGTGAGTCACTGAGCCTTACCTTTTGATTTCCAAACAGCTGCAAGAGAAACGGAAAGTCACTCTAAGGTGCTTTCCAAAAAGCTCTGGTTTTAATGTGTCGCATTTCGTCCCACATGTGACAAACCCGAACCCTCACTCCCTTTTTCTCATCTTCCAGTTCTCCCCATGCTTGGCCCGCTGTTTGTGTCAGGACTGATAGCGTAATTGTGCATAAGATAGCAGTTGTATTGACAGGTGGCTCATTAGGAAATAGAGGACCGCAGCATGACGGAATCCGCTGAGCCCTTAAAAGTTGTTTACCGCATTTTTATGGAGACGCAACGCTCAGAAATGCGGATCCTAATGATCTGTATCTAGTTTCCGTCTTGGCAACTGGTGTGTTTCCATGGATACAAGAATCTGAAGGTGAGGGGTCGTAGAGTGCGGAGAGTTGACTTAAATACTTGCTGAAGCTGACTTGCCCTTCTAAACTATGTCAGTGAGATAAATTTATACACACACATATATGTGACCCTGGATCACAAAACCAATCATGAGTAGCACAGGTATATTTTGTATAGCAATAGCCAACAATACATTGTATGGGTCAAAATGATCGATTTTTCTTTTATGCCAAAAATCATTAGGATATTAAGTAAAGAGCATGTTCTTTTAATTTTTTTTTTGTAAATTTCCTACCGTAAATATAAAAAAGTATTTTTTTTATTAGCAATATGCATTACTAAGAACGATTAAAAGGCGATTTTCTAAATTTTTTTTTTTTTTTTTTTGCACCTTCAGATTACAGATTATCAAATAGTTGTATCTCGGCCAAATATTGTCCTATCCTAACAATCCTAACAATACATCAATGGAAAGCTTATTTATTCAGCTTTCAGATGATAAAATTTCAAAAAATGTATTTATAAATTTATTTACAAGATTAAAAATTTAGACCCTTATGACTGGTTTTGTGATCCACAGTCATATATATTATCTCTGCATATATATATATATATATATATATATATATATATGTTAAGAATGTAATTGATATTCTGTTTATTAAAGTCAAGTATGAATCTCTTCAAGTTAGTGGTTTTAAGCATTTACTTTTGTTTTAAAATATTAACTCAAGGCAGGAACAATTGAAACTACATATTCTATTTGTGAACTTAAGCTCAACTTTTCCTTTTTTCCTTTTTTATTATTATTATTATTTTTCAGATCATCACTCATCAAAGATTGATGAGAATACTGGTCACAGACACAAAGATTTACTTCAAATTTTACCAAGTTGATTACTCACTGAAAACTCCCACAGATCATGTTTTCAGGCTATTTCAAGTCTTATTTTGACATAAAGTGTTTATATCTGAGTTGTTTACTCCCTTTTTTAATTAGTCTTCCCATTAATGCCATTGTATTTTTCATTCAGACTGATTCGCAAATACAGAACACATACGAACACAAGAAATGGGATTTATCATATGAACCAATCGCACCCGATCATAACCAGTGTCACGGGTGCGGAGCAAAGCGACAGACACAGTGGGCGTGACGTCAGGCCTCGGAGAGGCTTTTATCAAACAATAAACAGAAAGTGTCCAAAATAAATGGGGGATCTGGTGTCCTCGACGTGAAGGGAATCCGTGAAGGAGGGGCAGTGTTCAGGAGGGAAGGGTCCAGGTAGGGGGCGGAGTCCGGCGGCCGCACTTGCTCCCCGCCGGGGTCCGTGGCAATATGACGGGTAGCGGCTTCCTTTAGCGGCTTCATCCATTCTTTAGCAGCGGCACTTCCTCAGGCGGGTGAGAAGGCCCGGCATCCTGGCCCGCAGCCATTTCCATGCGGCTCACGTCCAGACCGCGGGTCCGGCAGCTCGTCCATCACAGTGGCGGCGCTCGTCCCTCTACGCACCCTTCCTGGACCCACGAGGACACGAGCGTGCATGCGCGGGGAAGAGACCGGTCTCCTAAGGAGAGGCGCGCTCGGCATTTTAACAGCGGCGGTGATGAGGCTTCATTCACATCAGGTGTGCCTCATCACACGCCGCCAGACCTGGATGTTTCAGCGCACCTCCTCCTCCCACACGCCCACTCCCGTCGGAAGCCTGGTGAAGGGCGGCGATTACCTACGGGGTGAAGCTGATAGTTAGGGGGGAGGCAGCCGACTCATCACACCAGTCATAGCCAATCATATCGCAATGGTGGCATTGCCTCCTCTGCCATGATTTTCCCCCATTTGTTCTCAATTGCCCCCTTGTTACCCGTTTTTTACCTATTGAATCAGCATTTTTGAAAGAATCAGTTGAATCAATGAATCAGTGACTTACTCATAAAAGAAGTTACTTAGAAAAAAAAATTAGCCTGCAGAAAAAAAAAACTTCACCACAAATAGACAGACAGAAAATAATATAGTATATAAACTTGAAAATTGATGTATAATATATATGTGTAAGTATAAAGAAAGAGCAATGCATGCATAAAGAAGTCTGTTGCTGTGGCATCTCTGCTCACACAAGTACGTTACACAAGAAGACCCCTTTTTGACCGTCCCCTTAATGACTGCCACATATCTCCCAATCACATTACAGTAATATTGATGCCAGTCATTACCTACAATGCATGCTGTTTTGGCACCCCAGTGCAGCTTTAAAATAAGAGAACAGAAAGGCAATAAAATCCACTTATGAAGATGTATGGTGATGAAGTCAATAATATTATATTCCATAGTTTGAGGCTCTAATGATAAAAGAGCTCGTTCAGGAAATGCCGCTGAAGTCATTTTGGAGTAAATGCATTGGAAGCTGGAGCTATAAGAGTTTGCTTTGGTCATTAGAGTTTCTCTCCTGGATTCTTTGTGCCTGCAGCCTAAAATAAACTCAGCATGCTTTCCCAGAATTCTCCACCGGTCTTGATAGTGACAGACATCAGCATCAGTGAACATGCGAGCGGTATGAAGGATTTTTTATCATCTAAAATTTCACAATGGTGTATAATGTGCTTTGTATTATCGGAAAGAGTTTAGAAGGGCATCTGAATATTACTCATGAATATTATGCCAATTCAGTGAGAATGTTCTTTGTCACCATGAAAATCTCCCAAGTGTCTTGTTCAGATTTTTACATGTTATAGTAGTTATATACACTGCGCTGACAATAATGGTCCATTTTCAAGTAAGGAAACCTTGCCTCTGCCAGATTTTGTGTCTTCACCTTTTGAGCCAATTCATACTCATTTAAAAAAAGTTCCCTCAGGTGCCATTATCATATACACATAACACATAACCAAAGATTCTATTAAAAGGTTTGGTCCCAAAAATTTTAATTGTCGTAATTTATCTAAACCCTTATGTGATTTAAAACCAATGCTCGGCACATAAGAAGATATAAGCTTATAAGCTGCAGAAATTGTGCATTTTTATAGGCTTAAACCCAGAAACAAGTTAGCATTTTCAGTTCCATTGTCCTGGAATGAGTAGGATCGTAATGCAGAACAGGTTTTATAATCATGCTCTTGCAAACTAACTCAAAATGTTTTTTAAATAAAGACTAAAAGAAAAGCTTAATGGTGGTGACCCTGAAGTCATGCAACCAAGGTGTATTTTGTTTATAGTCTGCGTTTAGCTTTTTTCACTTGTGGCAATTTTATTTAGGCTTTAAAATTCATAAAAGTTGTGTTCATTAGTGAAGGTTATCATAATTAACCAAATGTGTAAGAATCATAAATGTTTGTTGGCACAGAGCTTATTTTTTGCAATAATGCAAAATCTGGGTTTTTGTCAAGGGAACCAGTGCAGGCCAGGTTTGGCCTACAAAAAGAAAATATGCAATCACTGCATAAGCTGCTCATACTACAAAAGTGGCAGCATAAAAGCAGTCTGTACTTCTTGTTGGTTATATACTTAGTCTTTTGAACCCCTATGAAAATTTTATTTCATTGAATTGGCTTGTTTCTCACACAAAGCTATTGTATGGCTTCATATCACTTGGCATCTAGTGCAAAAATATATCCCACATTAATGCATTTTTTATTAAATTGTCATAACTAAATGCATCTGCCTGTTATGTTTTCATTATATTAGTGGAGTGTTATAAGAATCCTATGTACGTTTTGCATTATGTATGTTTGTGTGCTGCATTCTGCTGTTACGAGGACACAACCAGCACACTAATGTATGCAATTCATACATTATTCATTTCAAGTTCTTTAACTAAAACTGTTCACATTGGGCAAATGTGTCCTGTTGCTTTTCCCAAAGTATTAAAATTTGGCATGTTACTTATCCTACACTGTTCTGTGCTACAGACATGAATGATGGCTCAAAACCTTGAGGACAGTAAGAGGAATGACAAAATCCCATAAACCAGTGGTTCTCAACATTTGACTCCAAGTCAGAAATATTCAAAGGCTCAATTGGCCGCCACGTACTGCAGAAGTACCAATCCAGTGTTTAAGTCAAAGTACAAAGAAGATTAAATGCCCTTTACAAAAAAAAGGTAAAACAGCAATGTAGGATGATTTTGAGAAAATGAGATGGGAGTTTTTCGACCTACCCTAACTGTCTTGAACCGGAATGCATAAAGCACACACCGAGCTAGACAAGATGAGCATTTTAGGTTAAACGGTATATAAATTGTGATTTAAAAGAAAAAAAAAAAAGGTAGTTTCACTAGATAAATCATAGATCATTTAGAGCCCTTTAAAAACTGCATTTAAACTGCATTTTGGAAGTTCAAATTTGCGGGCACCATAGAAGTCCACTATATGGAGAGAAATCCTGAAATGCTTTCCTCAAAAAACAATTTCTTTACGACTGAAAGACACGAACATCTTGGATGACAAGGTGTTGAGTAAATTATCTGTAAGTTTTTGTTCTGGAAGTGAACTACTGCTTTAAGTCCACGAGGTTGTCCCATTCGTCATTTTAGCATTCGAAAGGGTGCTCGTGAGCGCCCGCTTCTATTGCCATATGTCACTTGTGCTGCATGCCATATGTTTAATGCACCTTTCTCTGTCATCAGCGAGGGATTCACATGTGATAAATGCAGGAAAATAGTTAGGCTGACAGAAAAGACATGCATCCAAACTTTATTTGAGGGTAGAAAGAATGTGAGGGCCTTAGATACGGCTTTGAATGCGACTAGTTTTGCAAGTCCCATTACCGTACATAATTCCGTTCCAAATGCAGAGCCCCCACAGCAGGGCGATTGGGTGACATAGTCGTGGGACAAAAACATTAAACAGATTCAACCCACTGAGAAACCTGATGAAAGTGCCCTAGTTATTGGGGATTCTGTTGTACAGAACGTGAAAATAAAAACGCCAGCCACCATAGTCCAATGTTTACCGGGAGCAAGAGTGCCTGACATCTTGGCAAATTTAAAAGTGCTGGCTAATGGTAAACTCAAAGCACTGCACTTAAAACCACTTCAAACACATTAGCGCTATTTGGCAGGGCCAAGCTACATTCATCTACTCAATTTCTATTGTGTATTTCCTTCACGGAGTTCAGTACAGTCAATCACCTTCCCTCTGTCACATTTCTGATCAACACATAAAATAATTCACTTCAACTAGCATAGTAAAAATAGCATGGTATAGCATGTGAATTGCTTGAAATTACACTGAATGACTGAAAATGAAGGGTAAGTTTTCTAAAAGATTCCCATACACCTAATTTAACATGAGCAAGATAAGTATACGCAGTTATGCCTAGCGTCTTTGTCCCCAGCACTCCAGACCATATCAGATATGCTTTTTTGCTAGGTGAATGAGCTCAAGCTTTGAGCTTGTTTCCCTTGATGGCATTTGGCATCTTTCATTTCACCGACAAGTTGAAAGATCTTTATCACTTACAAAAAAACCTCTAAACCCAAGATAATCGATTTACTAGAAATTTTTTGGCAATTTTTTCAATGGCTTATCTAGCAAATGATGAAAAATGGTAATTGGCGGGCATGCACAGCCCAAGGTGGCAATTTGTGGCCTAATGAAGCCATTAACCTGACGACACCGAACCCGATAGTGGCTAAATTAGAGGGAGAGTGTGGAATTATGTGCATCAATTCAATATGATCATGGTCGCTAGGCGAATATTACATTTTAAGGAGGGTAAGAGAAACATTATCTGCTTTGAGTAAGAAAATAAATGTGTTTATAGGGTGGAAATAAGATTTTGTTGCTACTTGGAGCTTTATAGAATTAAAAACATACTAGATTTGGAAGAAAAATTTCAAACTAGCACGTACATACTCTCATCAAGTCATCTGTGCAAACAGCAGTGCTTCCTTTATCACGATTTTCTGTAAGATCATGTCTCCTGTGATGAAAAATCATTGACGTTAGCCACTGTTTCTCAGAAACTCTACTGAAATATATGACAACATCCTCACACTCTGTCTACTTGGATCACAGTGGTCTCTAACTCAATGATTAGCCCGTAAAGGAGATTCAGGCTTGTTTGTTTGCTGCTGTGATCGTGCTCTCTGTGCTGTTCATGTAATCTTCAGCTTCATTCCGCAACTACGATGTCACATAATGCATGACTGATCAGTAAACAAATTCTAATTACAAGACACTAATGAGAGAAAGAGCACAAGAGAAAGAAACAATGACAGAGAGAAAGAAGCTCTTTCTCAATACTGTTAGCTGCAGATTCCTCAAAGGTCATGTCCTCTCCCTCTCCTTACAGAAGTGAAAGAGTGTTTGAAGACTTTTTTTTGTCTCCCCCTGATTATTTTCCTCTTTCTCTGTGTGTGTCTCTCTCGCTCTGTCTCTGAGGTTGTGCCATGGTTCAATGTATCATTCATTAGACTACAGCAAGCCATTAGTGTCTCCAGCTCAGGGAATGTGCAAACTCATTGTGACTCCATGTTTAGCATATAAAGTAGGACCCCATTTCTCTCCAAATAAATATCGATGACAGGCCTCGTTATGAGACATGGATGAGGTTTGTAATTATATGGATGCTCTACTTTGGACTAATAAAGAGTTTGCAAATAAACTCGCTCTTAGCATAAAGCTGCCACAGAAGCTCCCTGGTGGAGTGTCAAACTCTTAAATCAGGTAAATATGGCATACATTACCTTACAGCATCTTGTTTTGTGGAAATGTTATGAAGGTTTAAGTAAACATGTCAGGTTTTTGTGTGTGTGCTTGGCCTCGCTATGCATAAGTGTTAAACTTTTGAGCAATAAAGTCAGCAAACAGATCCAAACTGATCTTACTGTCAAAATTACTTCTATTTATTAAATGAGCCTAACAAAGTGTAGTTTATAGTTGAGCCGTTTTTTGAGATGCGAATCCTTATTTTGATTTATAGAACATTTAATTCCAGTCCTCAAATTTGATTGTCTATGTGGTTATGCCAGTAGGTGGCCTGTGTCATTAAATGAATCATTCACTAAAGCGATTCATTTAAAATCATGGCTGTAATTGTGAGCGAGTCGTTTAAAGTACTCGACTCGATCAAAGAACTGAAATGGGAATGCCGAATTTGATTCCAAATTAATTTAAGTTATTGAATCATCCATTCGACTGATTCGTTAACAAATAAAAACTCATTCATTCATGAATGAAGCAAGTGTGAGTGTCGTTGATTCATTCATTCAAACAATTCATTCACCACTGACACTGTTATGCCAATAGGTGTCATTACATTTAAAAAATTTTTAAAAGTACTGACTCGTTCCAAGAATTGAAATGTGATACTGAATTTGGTTCCGAATTTACCGTGACTCATTATAAATCGATGAATCATCCATTCAGCCGATTCGTTAAAAAAAAGAAAAAAAATTTTGCTTCAGGAATGAAGCAAGTTTGGGTGTGATTGATTTAATTATTCAAACAATTCATTCACCACTGACACTGTTACTTCAATAGGTGGCGATAAGCCACTGTTTTCGAGTGAGTCATTAAATGTCATTAAATCACTCACTCAAGGATTCATTCAGGAATCATGAATGTCATTGTGAGCGAGTCGTTTAAAAATACTGACTCGTTCAAAGAACTGAAATGTGATGCTGAATTTGGTTTCGAATTTAGCATGACTGTCCCTAATAAGTTGATGAATCGTCCATTCAAACGTTTCGTTAAAAAAAACGTATTCATTAATGAATGACGCAAATGTGAGTGTCATTGATTCATTCATTCAAGCTATTCATTCACCATTGACACTGTTATCCCTACAAGCCACTGGTTTCGGGTGTGTCATTAAATGAATCATTCACTCAAGGATTTATTTAAAATCGTGACTGTCATTGTGAGCGAGTCGATTAAAAATACTGGCTCGTTCAGAGATTTGAAAAAGTGATGCTGAATTTGGTTCCGAATTTAGCATTACTGTTATTATAAGTCAATAAATCATCCATTCGACCGCTTTGTTAAAAAAAACTGATTCATTCATGAATAAAGCAAGTGTGAGTGTCATTGATTCATTCATTCAAACTATTTATTCACCACTGACACTGTTATGCCAACAGGTGGCGATAAGCTACTGTTTTCGAGTGTGTCATTAAATGAATCCATTTACTCAAGTAAATCATTTGAAATCTTGACTGTCATTGTGAGCCACTCATTTAAAAGTAGTGATTCATTCAAAGAATTGAAATGTGATTCTGAATTAGGTTCTGAATTTAGCATGATTGTCATTATAAGTTAATGAATCATCCATTCGATCGATTTAAAAATAAAAACGGATTCGTTCATGAATAAGGCAAGTGTGTGTCGATTTCTTCATTCAAACAATTCATTCACCACTGACACTGCTATGCCAATAATTGGTCACAAGCCACTGTTTTAGAGTGTGTCATTATATGAATCATTCACTCACACGATTATTTTAAAATCATGACTAATGTGAGTGAGTGATGATTGAAATGTGATGCTGAATTTGGTTCCAAATTTAGCATGACTGTCGTTATAAATTAATAAATCATTTGTTAACAAAAAAAAACAAAACAGATTCAATAATGAATGAAGCAAGTGTGAGTGTCATTGATTCATTCATTCAAGCTATTTATTCACCACTGACACTGTTATGCCTATAGGTGGCGAAAAGCCACTGGTTTCGGGTGTGTCATCAAATAAATCATTCACTCAAGGATTCATTAAAAATTGTGACTGTCATTGTGAGCGAGTCGTTTAAAAATACTTACTCGTTCAAAGATTTCAAAAAGTGATGCTGAATTTGGTTCCAAATTTAGCATTACTGTCATTAAATGAATCATTCACTCAAACGATTGATTTAAAATCATGACTGTAATGTGAGTGATGATTGAAATGTGATGCTGAATTTGGTTCCAAATTTAGCATGACTGTCGTTATAAATTAATAAATCATTCATTTGATTAATTTGTTTGGCCCAGGTCAGGAAGCAGACAGACTGGCTAATCCGACCGTCTGCTAGCCGCCTCACGTCACCAAAATCAGTTAATTCTCAGCACATAGAGACCCTTACACCTAGATATCATGCTATAGAGACTGTGTCTGTTCCCCGAGCTAGACAATACAAAAGACGTCCAAACCAATTTAAGAATAACAATCTAATCAACGTTCAACAAATTAAAAATTTACATAATACAGAGAAACAAATGATAAAACTCGGCCTTTTGAATATCAGGTCCCTTTCCACAAAAGCGCTTTTTGTAAATTATATGATCATTGATCATAACCTAGATGTGCTATGTTTGACAGAAACCTGGCTAAAATCAGAAGATTACATTATCTTAAACGAGTCTACCCCTCATGATTACTGTTATAAACATGAGCCACGTCTAAAAGGTAAAGGGGGAGGTGTTTCTACAATTTATAGCAATATTTTTAGTGTTTCACAGAGAGCGGATTTCATGTATAACTCGTTTGAAGTAATGGTGCTTCATATAACATTATCCAGAGAAACAAGTGTTAATGATAAATCCCCCATGACGTTTGTACTTGCTACTGTATACAGGCCACCAGGGCACCATACAGATTTTCTTAAAGAATTCGCTGATTTTATATCTGAGCTGGTGTTGGCTACAGATAAGGTCTTAATAGTAGGTGACTTTAACATCCATGTTGATATTGAAAATGATGCACTGGCAGCTGCATTTACAGACATTCTAAATTCTATTGGAGTTAGACAACACGTGTCAGGTCCCACTCATTGTCGAAATCATACTCTAGACTTAATACTGTCACATGGAATTGATGTCAATGCCGTTGAGATTCTGCAGCAAAGTGATGATATCTCTGATCATTATCTAGTCTCATGTATACTCCAGATAACTAAAACTGTAATTTCAACTCCTTATTACAAGTATGGTAGAACCATCACTTCTACTACAAAAGATTGCTTTCTAAGTAATCTTCCTGATTTATCTGAATTCCTCAGCATGTCCAATAGCTCAGAAAAACTTGATGATGTAACAGAAACTATTGACTCTCTCTTTTCCAGGACTCTAGATACGGTCGCTCCTCTGCGCCTAAGGAAGATTAAGGAAAACTGTCCGACCCCGTGGTATAACGAGCACACTCGCGCCCTAAAGAGAGCAGCCCGGAAAATGGAGCGCAGCTGGAGGAAAACAAAATTAGAGGTTTTTCGTACTGCTTGGCGGGAATGTACCCTATCTTACAGAAAAGCGTTAAAATCGGCCAGATCTGATTACTTTTCGACTCTTTTAGAAGAAAACAAACATAACCCTAGGTATTTATTCAATACAGTGGCTAAGTTAACAAAAAATAAAGAACCAACAGGCACTGACTGTGCCCATCAGCATAGCAGTAATGACTTCATGAACTACTTTACTTCTAAGATCGATACAATTAGAGACAAAATTGTCACCATGCAGCCGTCAATTACAGTGTCGCATCAGATAGTGCGCTATAGATTTCCTGGGGAACAATTCCACTCATTCTCTACTATAGGTCAGGAAGAATTGTATAAACTTGTTAAATCATCTAAACCAACAACTTGTATGCTAGACCCTATTCCATCTAGGCTACTAAAAGACTTGCTTCCAGATCTCATAGATCCTCTGCTAAATATTATTAATTCATCACTGTCATTAGGATATGTCCCCAAAACCTTCAAACTGGCTGCTATTAAGCCTCTAATTAAAAAACCACAACTTGACCCCAACGAATTGACTAATTACAGACCTATCTCGAATCTCCCATTTCTATCAAAGATATTAGAAAAGGTTGTATCCTCACAATTATCTTCCTTCCTACAGAAATATGATATCTGTGAGGATTTTCAGTCAGGTTTTAGACCATACCATAGTACTGAGACTGCTCTTATTAGAGTTACAAATGATCTACTCTTGTCATCTGATCGTGGTTGTATCTCTCTGTTAGTGCTACTGGATCTTAGTGCTGCGTTTGATACTGTTGACCACAACATTCTCTTGAATAGACTTGAGAATTATGTTGGCATTAGTGGTAGTGCATTGGCATGGTTCAAATCGTACCTATCTGACCGCCATCAATTCGTGGTAGTAAATGAAAAGGTATCATATCGATCACAAGTGCAGTATGGAGTACCGCAAGGCTCAGTACTAGGGCCATTACTCTTTACGCTTTACATGTTACCCCTGGGTGATATCATCAGGAAATATGGTGTTAGCTTTCACTGCTACGCTGATGATACCCAGCTCTATATTTCTTCGCGGCCCGGCGAAACGTACCAATTTGAAAAACTAATGGATTGTGTAGTTGAGTTAAAAAATTGGATGACAAGTAATTTCTTACTGCTAAATTCTGAAAAAACAGAGGTGTTAATTATTGGGCCTAAAACCTCAGCGTGTAATAACCTACAACACTGTCTAATACTGGATGGCTGCTCTGTCAATTCTTCGTCATCAGTTAGGAACCTAGGTGTGCTATTTGATGGTAATCTTTCCTTTGAAAACCACATCTCTAGTATTTGCAAAACTGCATTTTTCCATCTCAAAAATATATCTAAACTATGACCTATGCTATCAATGTCAAATGCTGAAACATTAATTCATGCATTTATGACCTCACGGTTAGATTATTGTAATGCTTTATTGGGTGGTTGTTCTGCTCGCTTAATAAACAAACTCCAGCTGGTCCAAAATGCAGCAGCTAGAGTTCTTACTAGAACCAAAAAGTATGATCATATTAGCCCGGTTCTGTCTACACTGCACTGGCTCCCTATTAAACATCGTATAGATTTTAAAATCTTGCTAATTACTTACAAAGCCCTTAATGGTTTAGCTCCTCAGTACCTGAGCGAGCTCCTATCACATTATAGTCCCTCACGTCCGCTGCGTTCTCAAAACTCTGGCAATTTGATAATACCTAGAATATCAAAATCAACCGCGGGCGGGAGATCATTTTCTTATCTAGCGCCCAAACTCTGGAACAATCTACCCTACAATGTTCGGGATGCAGACACACTCTGTCAGTTTAAATCTAGATTAAAGACCCATCTCTTTAACCTTGCTTACACATAACACATCAACATATTCTTATAATTCAAATCCGTTAAAGGATTGTTAGGCTGCATTAATTAGGTCAACCGGAACCGGGAACACTTCCCATAACACCCGATGTACTCAGTGCATCGTCAGAAGAATGGCATCTACGCTAACATTAGTCTGTTTCTCTCTTATTCCGAGGTCACATTAACCACCAGATCCAGTCCGTATCCAGATCAGATGGTCACTGCAGTCCCCCGGATCCAGTCCGAACCCAGCCCAGATGGTGGATCAGCACCTAGTGACGACCTCTACAGCCCTGAATGTCATCGGAGTCCACATCAACTAGATGAGCCCCAGAGACGGATCCACAGTGAAGACCTCATCACCTAGACGGCTGTCGGCACAAGACCACGGGACCTTTGGCCAGAGGAGAACTGGCCCCCCGACTGAGCCTGGTTTCTCCCAAGGTTTTTTTCTCCATTTGTCACCGATGGAGTTTTGGTTCCTTGCCGCTGTCGCCTCTGGCTTGCTTAGTTGGGGACACTTTCTCTCAACACAATATTGCATTTTATTTTATTGTTTTTGATTAACTACCTTTACCTAAAATGTGAGTGTTTACTGTTGCCTTTGGCATTGTTGATGTACTGTTTCCTATCTAATACTGTACAGCCGCCTTGTCACAATTCTGTATTGTTAAAGGCAGTATATAAATAAAGGTGACTTGACTTGACTTAACAAAAAACGGATTAATTCATGAATGAAGCAAGTGTGAGTGTCAGTGATTCATTTATTGAAAAAATTAGTTTACCACTGACACTGTTACACCAATAGGTGGTGGCAAGCCACTTTTTCCGAGCGTGTAATTAAATTTAAAAAAAGTTTAAAAGGACTGACTCATTCAAAGAATTAAAATGTATTGCTGAATTAGATTCCGAATTTAGCATGACTGTTATTTTAAGTTGATGAATCATCCATTCAGCTGATTCATTCCTTTGCTTCAGAAACAACAACAAAAAAAACAAAAAAAACAAGTGACAGTCATTGATTCATTCATTCACTCAATTTGTTCAAAAACATTGATTCATTCAGGACGAATCAGGAGCGTCATTGACTGTTTTATTTAATTCATTTGTTAAAAAACACTGATGCATCAGGAAGAACTGTGTTGTGGCTGACTTTGCCTTTATTTGAATTCACTATTAAACTATTGTTGTTGGCAAAGCAAAAATATAACTGGCAATATTGTGTCTAAAATGTAAGTTACTTAATGATTCACTTTCACAGTGGGGCTATTGGTCAGAACATAAGTACTGCTGTTGTTAAACTATGGTAACCTCAAATTAAGCATGGTTTTGCAATACAAACCATAGTATACCTATAGTGTTTACTATAATACAGCCATGGTTAATTTTCATAAGGGTATATGTATGGAATATAGAAAGCCATGTGCTTTTGTATCAGAGTATCAAGTAACTGAATTGCTATTTGGTGTGTGGATTTCCCACACACAGTAATTTTTTTCCTGATATTGTTTCACAACACATACTTACAGAATTAAAATGCAGAATCTGATGTGGTTTCTGATCACATGACTATCATGAGTAAGTCCTGTTGTTGCAGGCTGAGTTTTTATTATGACAATAAATATTTTCTGTAACCTACTTTTGTAGCCATTTAAGATGGAGAGAACAGATGCAGGTAAAGAAGCAAGCGCTGACCCATCGCCTATCAGCAGTCTGTCCCAGTGGATCCTGAAGGAGTGCTGCTCTGCTGACCGACCACTTATCCTGTCTGCTGCAGTCTGCCCAACACGCTTCCTGACAGGACCAAGCCTCCAAAAAGTCACTGGGGAGGACAAATAACAGCCTGTGATGCTGAGGGAATACAGAAACACAAAAGCATAAACACACTCCTGAGAATTGCGTGTATGTATGTGTGCTTGAGAAGGGCTACGACTGATTTATTTGAGAGATCAAAGAAATCTGAAAGCTCTCCATTGCACAACAAACAAAGGTCTAGTGTTGTGCGCTGAACTACTGGCCTTTTGATGGCCTTATACTCTCTCCTCATCTCAATTTGAGTGAGTGCAAATGATCCACAAGAAGCACAAGCCTTTTATATACTGAAATAACAGCTGGAGGCTCTGAAGTTTTTTTCTTATTATTTTTTCTTATTTATTCAACAGCAACAATACAGAATAACATTGTTACATTAAATGTGATACAGCAGATGCTCTTTAGTTAGGCTTTCAGCTAATAGCTAATTTGCAGCCTCTGTCCCTTTTAGAAAAAATCAAAAAAGTAAAACTGTGTATGACAGTCAGTTTTCTCAAGTCTAATTTAACCTGGTTTTTGTTATTGGCGATTATGAGTTATGGACTATTTTAACAATATCCTTACTACCATTCTGAGCCTTGAATGTGTCAGTTGTGTTGCTGTCTATGCAGGGTCAGAAAGCTGAGATTTCATCAAAAATATCTTGTGTCCCGCAGATGAACAAAGGTCTTATGGGTTTGAAATGACATGAGGGTGAGTAATTAATGACAGAATTTTCATTTTTATTAAAGAAAGCATTAATAAAGCATTAAAGAAGCCCCACGTTTTAATACAACAATCTGTATAGGAAGTATTGGTCCACCCAAGTTACCCATGCGTGACGCATACGCATTAAGTAGCTTTTGCTAATTTGGGGCTAATCGTTACAGGTGTCAGAGAGGAATACACAGACTTGATAGAAAACTTGGCATGGCTTTGCTCAGATTTAAGGCCATTAGCAGCTGTGTTGACAGGTGAAGATGAGCCATGCTCTTCTAATTCAATAACTGCCTGTCGCTCATAGCAAAGCGCACTTGTGCTCTTTCAAATTACACTGATGGATCGTGACTACATGTGGCAAAACAGATTTGCTAGGCGTGAGAAATGCCTTGCAATTGTCTGAAATGTAGTTTTGATAACAAATGGCGTGGATGGCTGGGGAAAATTATGGTAATGATTTGAGGTAATAGAATCTGTATCCATCAAACTATGAAGCTGGTGTGCTCAGGGCTGCAGTATTCCCAGAAGAACCCGAGGAGAGGTTTTGAACTGAGGATAACCCCGTATGTGATGCGGGCTTCGCCATATGTGGCGAGACAAACATGCTTAATTAGTGAACAATGCGGAGGTAATTCTGCTGGCAAAGTAACTGCGTTTATTTCTTTATTGATATGGTCGAGTTGCAGGCTCAGCATGTAAAGTGTTGACTTAAGTGTTTGATTAGAGCGCTTTAAACATAAGGGGAATGCTTCAAGCTATAGTAGGTGCTAAATCAATGCAGGTAATGCATTGGATTTTTACCTTTGAGTTACTGTATTCTAATACTAATTAACAGACTGCAGAACTACTGAGATGGCCAGACACTCAATGAAATTGGATAGTCCATCTACAACTGTATATAAACAATATATTTGTGTCTAAATTTTTAGGTTTCATTTTAGTGTTTAATTGTAGCGTTTTTTAATTATTTTGACTGGACAGTATAGAGGAGACAGTAAGTGAAGTGGGTTGGGGGTTTGGAATCGGGAAGGGTTCTCAATTCAAACTCGGGACGTCCCCATAGAGCAATGGCTATCTGCGCCAACTCAGAAAATCTGAAAACTGAAATCTGTTAGGTTATAAACAAGTTAAACCTAAATCCATTCCCTTGTATTTTCAAAACAAAGTTAATGAGATTTTCAGTAGAAAATCTTCAAGGTCTGTGGTTTGTTTTGCTGAATGCATGTATATGTGAAGCAAACAGGAAGAGAAATGAAAAATGACACCTGGGACACATACTGCAGCTGAGTGGCAGCACTCATCAATAATTCTATGTGATCTCCAGAGGAAAAGAGTGTGTTGCAGGTGTCTTACAGTAAAGTGAAGCGAAGCAAAGACACTATTTCATATTTCTCAGATGACTCTCGCTTGTCAGCGACGGTCCAGGACTGACAGGTGATTAATATGTGAAAGGTGTCATCCTGATGCCGACTATCCATTGCTATGTGAGCAGTCATGTCTCCTGACTCTCTGAGATGACCTGGATTAATGCCAGCTGGCAACACATTCTTACACGACTGATTGAAACACAGGTGTTTATTCGTAGCACCATTGGAGTAAGACCTCTTAAACCCAAAAAGTTTTTCCTGAAACTTTCTTCAGCTTCATAACCTTCAGTGTCACCGATTTCGATCCTGTTCCTCCATTTTAGATGTTATTTCTTAGCAGGGTCTCTTTAACATATTGCTTTTTCTTCTCTGTAAGGATTTCAGAGAAACATGGGATTTGACAACGCTGTTTTAGACCAGGGCCTCAGATCTCTGATGTAGAATGTATTCTCAGAATATAACCACTGACAAGATCATCAGGAATCAAAAGCCAGCTACAGCTTAGCTGCCATGATTCAATTGCATAGACAGGGGATTCACCGAAGTTAAGAATAGACCTGCTTTTTATTGTAGCAGCACCCATCTCCATGTTCTTCTCTTTATAGCTGCAGAATCCCTCCCTGTTCACTCTTCACAGGAATGAGAAACTATATATGGGTGCTGGATTCACAGGATAGATAGATAGATAGATAGATAGATAGATTGATGAATGGACAGACAAATGGACAAACGGACATATGGAAAGACTGATTGATTGATTGATTGATTGATGAATGGACAGACAAATGGATAGATGGACGGACAGACGGATGGAAGAATGAACAGATGAAAGAACAGACAAATGAAATAGACAGATAGACAGATAGACAGATAGATAGATAGACAAGAATGAATGGAAAGACAGATGGACGGACGGACAGATTAAAGATAGATAGATAGATAGATAGATAGATAGATAGATAGATAGATAGATAGACAAGAATGACTGGAAAGACAGATGGACGGACGGACAGATTAAAGATAGATAGAAAAATAGATAGATAGATAGATAGATGCACGGATGGACAGACAGAAGAATGAATGGATGGATGGATGGACGGGCGGACGGACGGACGGACAGACAGACAGACAGATAGATAGACAGAAGAATGAATGGACAGACAGACTAAAAGATAGATAGATAGATAGATAGATGCATGGATGGACAGACAGATGCATGGATGGACGGACGGACGGACAGACAGACAGACAGACAGACAGACAGACAGACAGACAGACAGACAGACACAGACAGATAGATAGATAGATAGATAGATAGATAGATAGATAGATAGATAGATAGATAGATAGATTGATTGATTGATTGATTGATAGAAGAATGAATGGACAGACAGACTAAAAGATAGATAGATAGATAGATAGATGCATGGATGGACAGACAGATGCATGGATGGACGGACGGACGGACGGACGGACGGACAGACAGACAGACAGACAGACAGACAGACAGACAGACACAGACAGATAGATAGATAGATAGATAGATAGATAGATAGATAGATAGATAGATAGATAGATAGATAGATAGATTGATAGAAGTATGTGTAATATACTGAATGAGCCTCTATAAATTGTTCTGTTTTCACAGTGGCTGACTGATGTCGCCTGGATGGATCTAACACAATGGAAGGTGTTACATAGGAAATCAAAGAAGATTCTGTCAGTACAATTCCATACAGACTCTTCAAGTTTTTCCAGTTGCATTAGTTAGGCTTTGTGTATTCTCATTTTTTACAGCACTCAAAGGTACTCTGTTTCCACAAGAGTGGCATCCATTACGGAATAAATCCTTTTGTCTTCACAATGCTGATGTTCACTGTCACAGTCTTGGCTGATCACAAAAGCACAATTCCGTCTATTCTTCAAAGGGATGCAAAAGCTGTTGCGCCTCCACATATTTTAGGACTTGTGTCTAACACACAAGGATGAAAAACCCCATGAGACCTGTGAATCCAACCAGAATCCAACAGCACCATCACACCTTCCACATGAATAAATAAAAAAAATATAATGTCTTAATGTACAGTAAATGGTCTGTTTTGTTTTCTGGAATTTTGAATGGCATTTCGGAACATCTGTATTTTAGATTACAGCTTCTTAATAAAAAATAAAAACAAAAACAACCACTAAAACAGAAAACTATGTGCAAGTTTCAAGAAGAATGCCACATTTTAGAATCTAATTTTGTCAGAATATCTTTAGGCTCAGCACTTCCTGTTAATGATATTTCAGCATTGTAATGATCTTTGAGCATTTCAGTGAAGACTGTATCTCTGGGGCTGATATCTGTTGATGCAAAACTCCAACACTTCATAGGGCATTAACTGGAAATTATCATTTGCATTATGAGTTTACTGAAGGCTAGGTTTGATCGGTGGCTGTAAAAATGTGTTATGTTATCATAGGAGAAACAATAATCCACTATCACATTAGTATCATAATTATTGTTTTAACCCAGGGGTCCCCAAAGTTCAGAATTTAGTGGTCTTTATTTATAGAAACATGTTTTTAATAATATAGATGTATATATACATACACTACCAGTCAAAAGTATTTGAACAGTAAGATTTTTAATGCACCAAGCCTGCATTTATTTGAATCAAAGTACAGAAAAAGCAGAAAAATGTAGATTTTTACTATTTAAAATAACTGTTATCTATTTGAATATATTTTAAAAAGTAATTTCAAAGCTGAATTTTTTTAACATCATTACTCCAGTCACATGATCCTTCAGAAAACATTCTAATATTCTGTTTTTTTTTTTTCAGGTTTCTTTGATGAATAGAAAGAACAGAATTTGTCTAAAATAGAAATCTTTTGTAACATTATAAATATATCTTTATATATCTATAGCATCACTTTTGATCAATTTAAAGGATCCTTGCTAAATAAAAGTATTAATTTCTATAATTTCTTTCCCAAGAAATTATACTGACTCCAAGCTTTTGAATAGTATAGTGTATAATGTTACAAAATCTTTTTATTTCAGATAAATGCTGGTCTTTTGATATTTCTATTCACAAAGAATCCTGAAAAAATATATAATAATAATAATAATAATAATAATAATAAATGTTTCTTAAGCAGCAAATTAGCATATTAGAATGATTTCTGAAGGATCATGTGATACTGAAGACTGGAGTAATGATGCTAAATATTTAGCTTCGACATTTTAAAAAGTTGAATTATTGTTTTTTAGTTTGACTGAAATCTACCATGTTCCATGTTTTTGCTAAAAAGGAATAATTCTTTTGGGAGTCCAAGAGTACACAAAATTACACAAAACGTCCGTCTCAAATAAAACTATATAATACATAAGATAAACTTCAAAACAAAACTGGCTAATTGCCTAAAAGCAACCCTATCATATCATCGCGGATCTTACTCAGACAGCCATAATTACATCTGACATAATCGAAGACGGTTCTTTCATAATGTAGGAATTTACCGCGGCTTTGGCGCAATTATTTTAACCACGTTACATACTTTGTGACGTACGCTTCCACCACGAGCTTAGACTGGCCTCAGACTGTCTGGTGGCGGAAGCACACGTCACACAGCTCGTTCAATGTTGCGTAAAGTGCGTTACACATTCCTCGAAATGTGGAGACGGATGTAAGAACGTAACAATTACGTACGTAAGTGGCTTTGAGAATGTCATTTCCGCAGTGGGGTCAGAGTTTTGTGCGGTGCGCAGCGTGAGTGTTTTAGTACCGAGCGGAGAGGAGATGCACACGGCACTCGAGTGAGGTAAACTATATAAAACCCGCTTTGTTTTCACACACTCCCACAACATGGACCCGAGCAGCTTCAGATGGGTCATTGAGAACAGGGATTTAAGATAAAATCGTGCAATGTTTTGAATTATTATTGATTGTATTGCTGTCGGCGCTAGCATTGTTAGCTGCTGCTGTTTAGATTTATCATCTTTCCGCCGATAGCGCCTTATTAAAGCAGCTGCTCGACTAAAGGCGTTTAGCTGCGGTAGATGAATGTGTTTATTACTTATCGTGTTAATAAAAAAGACATTTGTTCACGTAGTCATTGATCTAGATATTAAAGGAAGGGGAATTTGGGGTTTAATCGCGTGCTTGGGCTTCAGGATCAGTCATGTGAATAGGTTAAGGGTGTCGTAGTCTTGCAGATTGTCTCACGCTGGTTTATTTATAAAACCAAATGTTCCTGTTGTGCTGGTTTCTCTTCAGTCTGAACGCTTAATCTATTTTATTTCTTATATTTTAGGCTTCTCTTTAATCCATATTTTAATTGCACAGTTTTCAACCTCACATTAAAGTGGCAATTAAACGTGGGTCGTGTTTTTTTTTTTTTTTTTTGAATTATGCAATAATGCGAATTATGCTTCATGATCATTTTTGTTCTCGTTTCTTTGCGCATTTTCTAGGGCCTGATAGTTGATATGCAACATGTTTCGACGTTGACTAGCCAAAAAGTACCCAAATCTTTTCTAAAAACAGCATGGCTAAGCTGTAAGACCGGCTAAATATCTATATATTTAAATAAAGTTTTAGTAATCTGACATTAGAAGGGTGTCACTATTGTAAACGTATCTAGCTTGGTGTAGGATAACCGTTAATAAGATACTAGTCTTTAATGCCGGAAGTGTGACAGTGAATGGACACATGGCGGTTCTGCTGCAGTGTGATGATGATGATGATGATGATGATGATGCTGTTTTCCTGCTAAGCTGTTACACACCTGCAGAAGCCTTCCTCTGTTTAACCTTGTCTCTAACCACAGGAACTTGTGTTCTGCTTATTGAAGGCACACGCTAATGTGAAAAGAGAAATATATGATCTTTAAATACAAACTACTCCATTAAATGTGTTCATTTCTCAAGGGCACTCTGTATTCGCCTCCATTGCTATCTCCAAGTGCAGTTTAATTTTCATACTTAGCTGTGTGATCATGCAAAAAGGAGTGAGAGAGATTCTGATAATACAATCAATACCATGTAGCCTATTGTTTAAGGTGAAGTAGTGGTTTATGCGTCTACCAGAATACATAAAGGATTAGTTCACTTTCAGAATAAAAATTTCCTGATAATTTACTCACCCCCATGTCATCCAAGATGTTTGTCTTTCTTTTTTAAGTCGAAAAGAAGTCAAGGTTTTTGAGGAAAACATTCCAGGAGTTTTCTTCATGTAGTGGACTTCAATGGTGGTCAATGAATTGAAGGTCCAAACTGCAGTTTTAATGCAGTTTCAAAGGGCTCTACACGATCCCAGCCATAGAATAAGGGTATTTTTTTTGAGCAAAATGAACTGTCATTTTCTAAAAAAAAAAAAAAAAAAAAACATACCACAAATGCTCTTCTCGCACTGGCTTGACCTCACGCATTATGTAATCAAGCACGCCTATTTACA
Source organism: Cirrhinus mrigala (assembly GCA_036247105.1). Classification (NCBI taxonomy): domain Eukaryota; kingdom Metazoa; phylum Chordata; class Actinopteri; order Cypriniformes; family Cyprinidae; genus Cirrhinus; species Cirrhinus mrigala. The sequence goes on from CM070015.1 coordinate 16,916,777, forward strand.
AATTGAACGGGCAAATGATATCAAACACCCTCTACAAAATAAGATAAAATGACAATGTCGGACAATTTTGAAGTTGGAGGTGAAAATGAGGGAGTTTTTTACCCTACCTTTCCTTTTTGAACCAAAGTACACAGATGAAGAGCTAACCGTTCTTGACTTTTCCAACACAATCATGTAATGCGTCAAGATGTACATGTGCATAGCAGAGCTAGTGCAAGACGAGCATTTGTGGTTGAAAAGTATATAACTTTATATTCTTTAAAGAAAAATACCAACCATTTCGCTAGATGAGACCCTGATTCCTGGGCAGGGATCATGTAGAGTCCTTTAAAGCTGCATTGAAACTGCAGTTTTGGCCTTTAACCTGTTAGGAAGAATAGAACACCACTATATATAGAAAAATCCTGGAATGTTTTTCTCAAAAAAAGCTTTTTTTTTCTTTTTTGGAATTGAAGAAACACATAAACATCTTGGATGATATGGGGGTCAGTAAATTTTTTTTATTTTGGAAGTTGAGGGTTTTTGATGGCCATACAGTAGTTTTTTTTTTTTTTCTGAATATCTGAAAAATTTGTCAGTAAAAATCCATTTTAGTGGAATTTAATAATTGATGTTATAGATTACTTATTCATAACATGCATCTTCATAAACCACAGTATTTTAAATTCACGTCATTGTCATCAATATATGCAAGAGTGATATTTACCATGGCTTACCATGGTCCAGTTTGAGAAGTAGGTGTGCTCCTTTTATTCACTCCACCCTTGACTGCTGGTGCCAACTTTGGTCTACTTTCGAGGCGTGGTGTTTGGCATTTCGGATAAGCTTAAAGGCTTGGGACTGTGAGCGTTGTTGAGGTGCCGATTACTGTTGTCGTGACAGCCTTTTCTAGTGGCTGTTGAGACATTAGCGGCATTTCAGTTTGGGTATGCAAAAGAATCTGGAAGCAGAAATAAGCAAAGATTAGCAAAGATGGCAGATTGTGTCTTCTCATTGTTTCCGCTAAGTAACCGCCATTGAGATTAATAGGAATGCTAAGTCATAGCTTTAATCAGATATTAAATGGATTCCATCAGTTGACTTTACTGCATTTGCTACAACAGATATGCAATTAATTAAGGAATTCTTTGTAGGTCCATAGAAGATAAACAGATGACCATGTAAGTGGAGATGCTGGTCATTATCTGTAGGTTGGTGTCAGGTTTAACCAGAAAAGGCTGCATTTCTGGTTCTGTCATTATGTGATAGACTGATAGCAACAGACAGACATTTCTAACCACTGATACTTTGTGGCCCAACCCAGGTGTCCCTTTAGATAATAGTGACATGCTAACACAATTTTCTTTCATCTTTAAATGAATAGTTCCCATTACATTTCTTTCATTTTCTCACCTTCATGCTGTTTCAAACCGGTATGACTTTATTTCTTTCGTGAAACATAATGAAAATGATTTTAAATGTAAATGATGACAGAACTGATAGTGAAATGTCCTTTTAAGTTGTGAAATTTTCAACTTGTTCATTTGTTCTGTAATTTAAATATCTTGCATGAATTTTTTTTTGACAGTCTCAAACAAGGTCACTTTACAGGCCAGCAGTAAATAAGAATTTACCAAATATGGGTTGGCATTTCATCATGTGACTTGCCTAGTTTGTTCACAAGATCCCCTATAGGTGCCTGTATATACTGAGCTGTTAAGCGTACAGTATTGAACAAAGAGATTAAATGAACATGAGCGCTGTGGGTGAGGCCTCGTTAAGGATAAGTCATTTTTTTTACAGTCTTAAGATTTTAGCGGCCTTAGCAGGTATCTCATTAAACACTTTAAGTTGACGTGTTTTAGCACATTCTGTGGCGGTTTATGTAATTATGCATAAAAAAGCCTGTGGTCTATTCCAGGTGTCTCTTTTGTGTCTATTCCCATGCTTAGGGCCCTATGAAATCCGTTTTATTTTTTTTTTTTCAAAAATTTTCAGTTTTCATTTTTCTGGATTCCGTTTTTCCCCATTTTAATTTTTCTCAACTCCTTTTTAATAGTTAAATTAAATTTTATTAATCAAAGAGCATGTCTAATGAATTAAAATCATGAAACTTATACAATTTCACATCAATTTAATAAAGGTTTAACAAAAAAGACATGTTTAGGACCCTATGAAATGTTTTATTTTTTTTGTTTTATTGTTATCAAATTATGTGTTTTAGCATGTCTAATTATTTGAATGCACACTTAATTTATTCAAATTTATTCTTAAAATAGCCTTATGAAAGGTTTTAGTACCCTCAGAAATTCTGTGTTGTGTATTTAAAATGTTCTGGTTATCGAATGAAGGCATAAAACATTAATTTAATTTATCTTTTAATTATTAAAAAATTAAGCAAATTTTTTTCTTTGGCAAACAAAGGGGAATTTACTATTAAAATGAAAACATGGAAGAAATGTTGTGAGATTTATACCCTAAATGTTTGTTTCATTTTAGTGGTAGTAGTAGTAGTAGTAGTAGTAGTAGTAATAGTAGTAATATACATCTGACACAATGTCTTCCAGTTAAACCGGACTTTTAGTTTGACGGGTTGCCATGTTTACCTTTACATTTCTGTATGTATGTGATATAACGTTAGTTTTCCTAAAATAGAACAGTCAAATGCTCATGAAGTGACTCTCAGCAGATATTGTTCATATATTTATGTCCTCATTTAGTGAGACGACAGACACTGAAATCAGGTCAGGTATGTGGAGTTTAAATAACTAGCTTTGAGTGTTCAGAGGCCATGTGTATTCAGTGTAGAGAGTTTATATTGTAGCACATCAGGAATATTTTTTTTTTTTTTACAACACACACAACACACAAAGCCTCAAGTCTCAAATGAACTTTCTTCTTTAATTTCGGAGAAAATTGTTGAACCGTCCTTTTTAGTCATATGAGACTTTTATTTTGTTAAAGGGACTTTCAGGGATTAGACTAACAGTGCAAAAACATGATTCAGAGTTTGCTTATGTCTAAAGTCTTGAACATCTGCAATATTGGCATGCATATTCATCTTGTACCACGTGCTTAACAGTAAATAGTTAAGACGCTTAATTCCCCAATTGATGTAATGTCCTGTACTTAAGGAATAAGCCATAGCTGTAGGAGTTTGGTGTGATGATTTGTAACATTGGTTGAGTCAACAGGAAGGTCTCTGAATATTTCGGGGATTCTCATTGCAATCAAGAAAGGAACAATATATTGGCAGCTATATCAGTATTGGTGGATATATTTAAGATGATAAATTACAACTATATGATCATGGGACCTAAATTTTTTATCTAGATGTCCATTCTATTGTTAAAGACGAAGTAAAATGCTTACTAGGACTTATAGGATTTTTTTTTCTTTTTCCATCCATTGTACATAGGCATTTTGTTACAGAAGCCTGCATGAATTGGAAAAAAAAGGTAATTGGGACTTTTTGCAACTCAAATTGAATTGTGAATTGAATAATTCACAATTTAACTTGAAGACATATTTTACTATTGTTTAGTAGAATGTACATAATACTACTACAACTATTATTACTAAAAGTGTTAAAACATTATTTTATTAAGGAAGAATCACACAATATTTCATGGTTTAATTTTAATAGTAAATTTGTTTGCCAAAAAATAAAATGTAATTTTCATTTGATTAAAAGATCAATTAAATTAATATTTTATGCCTTAATTTGAAAAAGAAACATTTAAATATTGTAAAAATAAACTTGTTTAAAATTGTTCCTATGCATTCAAATAATTAAACCTACTTAAACAGAATTTGGTAACAATAAAACAGAGGGTGAGAAAAAATAAAACATTTCATAGGGCCCTAATTTTTGTTAAACTTTTAATAAATTGATGTTAAATTATATAAATTTCATCATTTTAATTAATTAGACTTTGAGATTGAGATTGATTAATAAAATGTAATTTAACCAGAAAAATTAAAACTGAAAAACAGACTTTGGGGAAAAAAAAAATGCATTGGATTTCATAGGGCCTTATTTATGTCATGCAGTTCTGAGAAATAAAGTCTGAATTGTGGGATACAAACTTGCATTTGCAAAGAAAAAAGTTTTGACAATTGCAAGGAAAAAATATCAGAATTGCGAGTATATATCCTACTTTTCTGACTTTATACCTTGCAAATTTTTTTCTTGCAATTCTGAGAATTGTCAAAATTGTGAGAGATAAGAGAAAAAGGTCACAACTGCGAGATATAAACTCACAATTCTGATGTTGTAAGTTTATATTTCACAATTGTGACTTGATCTCTTATTAAAATTCTCAGAACAAAGTCAGAATTGCGAGTTTTTTTTCTTGCAATTCTCACTTTATTTCTCGCAATTGCGAGTTTATATCCCATTATTCTGACTTTATAACTTGCAATTGTGAGTTTATATCAAGCAATTCTGATAAAAGTCAGAATTACAAAATTTAAACTCGCAATTGCTAGAAAAAAACTGAATTGTTTTTTTATTGTTTATTCAGTGACGGAAATGGCTTCTATATTTTGTTTATTTTATTTATTTATTATTTATTTTTTGTAATAACTGTGAAAGTTATATCTTTCATTTGGCTTTCATTTCTTTCAATATTCCCGATTGGCATATAGGATTTCTTCATTCCAATGGTTCAAAGTAGGCCTACATTTGTTAAAACTTATGAGATGAACATATTTTATTTTATTATTTTTTTTTTATATGTTGAAACATATAAAGAATTATCATAGCGGTCAAAGTTTCTGTATCGGTACACTCCTATAAAGAATCCTACTCTCAGCAGTTCCTCGCCAACGCGTCTCCCCTGTAGTTCCCCACACCATTGTTAAAATTGACCTGACAAGCGTTAAAAATCTCTCTGATTAGTATCTACCCTTCTCTTTGATAATCACCTCTCTCCTTTTCAGATGATCTGGATAATAGCCCTCTGGTGTCTGACGGACATCAGACTAAACTCTCACAGGGAAAAACTACAGCCATCAGTGTATTCTCTCCTACACTGTCCATGAAAATGCTGGACCATTACTTATAGTGCCAGCTTTTTCCTTTTGATATTTAGCCTCTGCTGCTGACCTTTGAAGCCAATTTACAGAAACTGTTGTGCTGAATCACACAAAGTTGGCTGTAGTTTGGCTGTGTTAACCGAAAGCCTTGAAAACAAATTGCATGCATTTAGTCCGTCTGCTGAAATATGGAGTTCGGCTAGAGTAGCTACAGTGTACAAAAAAAGTAGTTTGATGGTTGGTTGGAATATTTGGTTGGCAAAACCAGAAATATCTCATAAGTGAGTTTTCCCTGGACGTGTCAAGATACCTATACTGTATTTTTATTTATTTATTTTTTAAATGAATGGCTACTTCAGGCCTGATTAGCTCAAATCTCTCCCTCCACCCACTCCTACACTCCCACCTACCAACACTTACAAACACACATGTCCAGTACACCCTCCCCTCTGCACTAAATCGCTACACTTGAAGAGTTCAAAACATCAGACCTCATTCTATATTGCTGTAGAAGAGCGTTCCCTGCCCGACTTGACAGCTTATGACCTGTTCCTCCTCCTCCTGTTGAGACAGAAAGAGGTAAGCTGTCGGATGCACCTGCAGGCAGATCAGCAGGTCCTAAACTGATCTGTACGGCACATTTTCAGTCGGGACAGACTGTCAAAAGCCAATCCTGGTTGTGTGAAGATCAGCAGTTGAGCAAGGCGGCAGCAACACTTGAAGGTGACTAGCTTGTTTTGGGCTTGGTGGTTTTTAAAGTTGCCACCTGTTTTGCTTGCAGAATTTTGGATTGCTTGTTTAGCATGTGTTTGGCTTGGTAACATTGTTAGGGTTAGCCTAACCTACTCTCTAAATATTTCTCAATTGATAGTGTGCTGTATGTTACTTGCTCTCTTCATGTGATCACAGCAGTTCTGACATGTTAACTAGTTTATGATCAGGTTTATGGACAGGTTACAGTTTACGTTCTTGCAATTTGGGTGAAAATGTTTCTTTTTGTTCAACAAACTTCTACCATGTTGCTGCTACCATGCATCAGGGTGCAGATCCTTCACATGAACTGAATGAAATGCTGTTTGGACCTTATGGAGTGTCTGTTTATTTTAGAGGTGTGTGTGTGTGTTTGGAGTCAAGAGGTCATGCTTTTCAAAGGCTTTGATTCTGAACTCCACCCAGACACACACTCAGGCCCATTTAACCAATGCTGGACTGTCTTATTTGGACTAGATCCTTTAAAGACCTTTTTTAGGTAGTCTACATCAACTGGACTGAGATCCTTGCATGTGCAGTTATATATTTCTGTCATTTCCCAGAATTCCTTGTGTTGGCAAACATGTGTAGTTCCCATCTGTTGTGTGGCATCTGCTCATCTCTCAAGCCTTGAGGCTTCTCCTGACATAAAAATCTTTTTTTTTTTTCTCTCTGTGTTGCATATGAAATGACTGATTGAATGCGTAGATGCATCAAGGACAGATCATATATCTAGAGTTATTTGTTGAAGAGATCAAGCTGCAGATCAGAAAATTGTTCTCTAGCCTGCTAAAATTCTCACTGACCACAAAATGAGTTGGCACAGGTGTGAATCAGAGTGGATTATTGGCTGGATTGCCACAAAGTTGTTTGCTGTGTTGTAAAAGCTGCTTTGTTTGTTCCAGACGAGTCCAACTGTAAGCCTGTTTAGCCCAGCATCTGTCTTACAGTAAGTTAGATTGTAAACAGGAATTCACCGGAGGTGGATTCACGCATGACTTGCGAGAGATGCTCGGCCTGGGCAGAAGCCTTGTGAGAGTCATATGAGGCATCTTAAGGGCCCACTCTCTCCTTCTGTTTGCTCGGAGGCTCAGGTTAATGTGTAAGAACTGTTCTTGGGGTAGCCCGTCAGCTCATTCTAGGAAATGATTCTGTGGAGGGTGATACTGGGTTCAGCTTGCTATTATAGATGTAGTAATAAAATATAGCTTGTCAGCTTCTTTTTTTTTTTTTTTAAAAGTTTAGTTGAAGCTGGTTGCATAATTAATTTAGCACATAGCTGCCTGTGTCATTTGGATGGCACACAGAGATATGAATTTGCAAAAAGATATTGGAGATAACATTTTTTTCATTTGCTATTGTTCATTTGCTACATTTTTTTCATTAGCATTATTTTTTGTTACAATTGTTAGTTTATTCTGTTTCTTTTGTTATTCATTCTTTTTCTTTCTTTCTTGTCCTTGTTTGTCCACTTAAATCTTTTTTTTTTTTGTGCGCTCATTTTCTTTTGTTTGTTCACTCATTTTTTTTGTTTGCTCCTGTTTTCATTTGTTTCATTTCATTTTGTTCAGTTACACACACATACACACACACACACATATATATATAGGGCCCTATGGGGAAAAAAAACAACAACATTTTTTTTAATGTCACTTAGTGGACATTTCACATGGAATATGTCATGACACGTACATGGCGGTGCCTATTTTGTGTCTTGCGAAAAAGTTGTGTCATGAGATCAGGTTGGAAATACTGCAAGCGAAATGATAGAAACAGTGAAACAGTTGTTATCAGTAGAATATCACACTCCTCTCAGCCAATCAGATTCGAGGACCAGAAAGAACTGTTGTATAAATACATAGATATAATGGTATGCATAAGTAAAGATTCTTTGGTAGAATCATATTTTGGCCTCTTTGGAAGGCTTTTAGTTAAGGTCATCATAGACGTGCAGTAATAATGTGAATCTCAGAGCCACAGTCCCTGGGGCTGTGCTGATCTCTGCCTCTGTGTGTGAGGACACCACATAAACACACACAAACTCACTAAATGGCACACTGTTCTTCTAATTCTGAGTGGAACAGGAGTCTATGGAAAAATGAGCTTTCAGTTTATTCTTCCCTGTTACTGTTCAAACAACAACACAGTATGCTGAAAGCATGACTCTGTCCGGACAGTGGCTCTGCAGACAAGAACAGATGATGTCTAAAGTATCATCTGTTTTGAAAGCATGCATTTGTTCTGAGTTGCATTAAATTTGCTGCCAGGATGGGTGATTCAACACTAAATCGTTCTGAAATTTCCTTTATATTTTATCTTGATGCAGATTTGCCAGTATATTTTAAAGAAATCATTTCAGATAATCTGGAAATTTGGTTTCATGACTTGACCGCTTTAACAAAAATATCCTTAACACTCCCTATTATGATGTATGAGGATGCTATAGAATGTAATTGGCGTATTTTAATCAATAACATATTTGCAAACAGTGAAGTAGTGTTTTAGGTGTGAACTAAATGTTCAACTGAAGAGCCCCTCTAAACTTCACGTTCCTTTTTTTTTTTTTCCACTTGGTCACAAATGCTTTCCAGCAAAAGTTTTAGTTCTCTAGTTTTTGTCTCATGATGTCTCTGCAGCACATGACGGTGTTAGTTTTTAGGATTTTTTTTTTTCTTTTACAAAATGTTCAGCCATTTTTGGGATGTCATACAACCAACAAAGAGCGTATTGAGCCAGAACACTGAGGCAGGATTATCAGCACTCCTGCCCCATCCTATCTCCTGAAGGGTTCAGAGGTCACTCCAATCTCATGTTTATAAACACTGTGCTGTTGAGAGGAAGGATCATAATTATACCATGTTTTAACCACGTTCACACTTCAAGTTCACACACTTTAACAGGCTGGAACGCAGGCTGTCGTAAGTATTGCTTACAGGATGTTTTGACTTGAAGAACCATTTAACAAACTAGACTCTTTGTAGGTTTTTGTTTTCCCACTAGTTTGATCGATTTACACTTGTTCAAATGCAGTTGGGGGAATTTTTTTCTTTTTATTCCTGTAAGTTAAGTGCAAGCTGTAAATCATAACAATCTGTAAGAGCTAACTGGTTTTGCAAATATAAAAAAGCAAGCTATTCATTTCAGTGTCGATTTTAATCCACTGTATCCTACCAGTGCTGTGATCTTTATGTACTTTCAACCTTGCATTGACTTTTGTATGGCCGACTTATGATTCCTCCCAACAGGGAAGTTATGTTTGATAAATGATTATCTGACTGCAATATATTCCTAATGGTTTACACTCTGCGGCATATAAATGTGTGTTGTTGTTAGTGTAGGTATGCAAAAAAATTTCCGTAAACACATGTTGATGTCATATTTCCTTAACATGATAAAGTTATAAATGAAAGAAACTAGAGCTGACGCAAAAGCATGTTTTTAATATAGCAGATTTGTAGAAGATTGGCTTAATCTGCTTAGCAGAAGATAGTACACCGCACAAGCTACGTAGAAAAGTAGCAGTGCTTTTGGAAACGCTTACACCCAGATCCACTTTTCAAACATTTTTCTTATTTGTGGCTCTTGTATGCAGATCGAAGAAAAGACTCATTCACATGCTGAGATCTCTGTTTTGTTTAGTAGCAGATTGATCACACTTTCCCCTCCAGGCTCACAGTAGTTGCTGTAGGGGGACCATTAAGGCTCTTCAGTACTTTATCAGCTGGGAATCTATCTGTCCCCAGAAAAAGGGATAAATGTAAATTGTTTTTTCCTATAAAAACATGTCTTTCAAGATGAAACCTTATTTAGATTTTTATTTTTTTTTTTTTAAATATTCAAATAATGGCTCATTTCCACTAAGCGGTACAGTACAGTACGGTATGCAGTTATTTCCATTTCCATTGTCAGAAGCTGTGAATGGTACCAAATTAGCGAACCGTACCGTACCACTTTTTTGGTACCCTTCCGTTGGGGTACTTGGCACAGCAAAATGAACCAAAATGATGGAGCTAAACTCATTGATTGGTTGACTAGTATAGTCACTTGTGCATGCTACAAGGGGATAATTCGTCTCCCTCACTCGATCTTACATCAGAGTACGCACAAAAAAAATGTGTATATTACATTTTCACACAGCCGTTTCTCAGTATGTGTTCTTGTCTGTTCTCGTTAAACGTCATTGCCCAAAAACCTGCATAATTTTCAAAATATTACTGTTATTCTGTAGTTTTAAGATTTTTTTGGGTGAGAATGTAATTGTTTAAAACTCAAATCTGCAGTTTATTTTTAAAAACAGCACTTTTTTGAAAATTTGCTATGCTGATTTCGGAGATGTGAGCTCCAGGTGATCACCGGGTGCTCGGTACTCACATATCCCAACTAGAGCAGCCTTAGCTCGGCTAGTCCTTCTGACATTTGCCGCTGGCTCTGATGTCTCTGTAGTGATTAAGCATAAGATACAATTCGTTTGGGGAAAAGAATCTATTATTTGTCCTTGGCCATATTGTTTTGGCTGAGCACAATGTTATGTTTAACTTTATATATTTATTTTGAACTTTACCGTAGTACAGCGCTGACTTTGTAGCATACGTTTGGCTGAATTGTTTGCTTTTGTCTTTATTTTCTCTTATATAAGCTTATATTTTGTACTTATACTTTTGTAATGGCTATTATTGTTCATTAAAACTGACATTTAACAAAAAGAGGCAGAATTGTGCTTTATGTCAGTATTGAGAAACGGCTATTGTCACGCTTTATCGGCGATCGCTACTTTTCGGTATACACCACACCTGTCAAGTAACGGCGTATTTCCACTACAGCATCAAATCCACGCTCAGTGCCGCCGGCAACGCTACAATGCCACTGTTTTTTGAATTGTTTTCTATTGGCAGTGCTAGTTGGCAGTTTCTATCTCCACGCCGCTTTCAATCCTATAATGCACCCCGTGAGTGTTTACGCTCAACCTCCATAGGAATGAATGGAAAATGCTCACTTCGTCCTGCTCGCTACGCTGTAGTGGAAATACACCATAAGGGTACTGTTGGCAGTGGAAACGCAAGCTGGATCAGGGTGTTCCGTCCCGAGTCGTACCATATTGTACTGACCCGCACCGCTTTGGTGGAAAGGAGCCGTATGGAATTAATGCAGGATATGTGCAACAAACTTCTGTATTCTGTAAAACAGGTTTTGTACATGGTACTTTAAATATTAAACCATTTTACTTGAGATGTCTTCAAAGGAGTTACCAGAAATGAGTATAAATGATGTCCATCTCATATCTCCATCTCATAAAAATCAAATAAAACCCCAACAAAAAAAAACTAGTTAGGTTAGCCCAGTTTTCCTCTCTGTTCATTGGACGCTCAGCATAAAGCGTATTGATTTTTGTAGAACAATATGGTGTACTGAATTGGATTTTTGTTTTTTCACAGAGGTTACTAAGCGAGGAGATAATGAGAGTCCACACACATACCAGATTCTGCTTTCTCTGCGTGCTGACCCTGCTGTACCATCAGTGCAGTCACTGCCATGAAGGAGGGTCCCACCATCACCACGAGCACAACCACGGTGACCACGACCATGTCCACAGTGACCTGCAGATTTCAGAAGCGCCCTGTGATGGTTTATCGGACCAGCTTGTGCACAGCAGCCACGGCGAACCTGCAGAGAACGAGCAGCGTTACTACATCCAACAGTTGTTCTGTCGGTACGGCCAGAAGGATCGTCTGGATTTTAAAGGATTCCAGAGTCTGCTGTTGAGTTTAGGGCTGGGCGAGGTGCGTGTGGTTGGGCTGGAGCATGAAGATCTGGGCCACGATCATGTGGCACACTTAGATATTCTCGAGGTTCAGGAAGGACGGCACTCACATTCAGCCGGGCATCCGCACCTTCACGAGAAGCCCCACGTCCCACACAAGACACATCAACATTCCCACCATGAGAATGAACAACATAGCCCTACCGAGGAGCTACCGTGCAGCAAAACACTTGGCACTGGAGCCGAAAGCACCACTCACAGTGGATCTGAGGGACACGATCATGACCATGACCAGCACAATCACAGTCACGATCATGATCATGACCACCACAATCACGGTCACGGTCATGATCACGATCACCGTGATCATGACCATGAACACCATGATCATGAGAAAGACAGTGACCATAAACACATCCACAGGCATGTTACGGACAGTCCTCACACTCAAGATGACCATGACAGTCTTGACCAAAAGAGCAGTGAACATGCACATGAAAATAATGATCTCAGTGACCAAAACCACCATCATCATGACCACCATCACCACAAACATCCCCACCCTCATCTCCATGGTCCAGACAGCGTGGAGCACAACACAGCGACCCCTCATCTCACACCCAAAATACAGCCTTCTGCTCGAACTGAGCTTCCCACCGCACAACCCAGAAGAAATAGCAGACCACCTAAAGTCAAAGCTCATCGAGGCCACAACAAAACCAGCATCACTGCTACTCAGGCTGGTGAGCTGGCGACAAGCGGAGATGACCATGAGCATAACGGCCAGGATCACAGCCCTGTTCAGCCACAGAGGGGCAGGAGAGAGGTGCCAGGAGAAGATCTGTCTGTGAAATCACATGCACATGGTGTTCTTCACCAACATGAGGAGGTACATCTCAGTTTCTGTTTTATGTGGTCGTTTATAAATGATTTTGCTCTTAAGATGTGCCTCAAGAGTCATTTGAAACGGTTTCTCTTAGTTGGTCTAAATCAGGGATAAGTCAAAAGAAAGAGTTTAGTGAATGTTTAAAAAAATGATAAAAATAGTTTTGTTAACAAACAAAATAGTCACTGTCAGACTTCAGATGACCTGCTTTTAGTGAGGTATCTATTAGGGATGCACCGAAATTTTGTCCACCCAAAATTTTCGGCCGAGAAGGGAAAGTTAAATTTACATTAAATAAACATTCTAAAAATCGCTTCAAATTTAAGAGAATAGCAGAGTTCACACCATGACTATAATGATAACGATACAGGGTAACAATATTGTTGGGATCACTTTGTTTTTAGGCTGTTTTAGCTGTTTTTAGACTAATGAGAAAGTTTTGAGTTCTGAAACTTTCAATGACCTCTTATATGTCGAAAGATAAAGGAATTTTGATTTCTCAGTTCATGACCCCTTTAAATTCTTTTAATTCTTAAGTATATTAAAAATCAAATACTTGTACTTTCACCTAGGTAAATTTGAAAAGGAGTACTTACATGTTTAATATTGTATTTCGATATCTGTACTTTGGGTATCTCAAATACTTGATTTGTGTGTTTCTTCCACCACTAGGAATTCAAGGTTATGTGGTTAATTAACATAATTAAGAGCTGACCATACACCAGCCACTGTGCTTTCTTAACGCAGATTAGTCTTTCAGACAGCCATTAACTAGTGCATTTTACACATCACTGGTACTAAAATTAGATGCATTTTATATGTGATTTATAAGGGGTTCAAGTGCGTAGTGCTGACACCCTACTGTAATTGTTAGAATGGCCATGGATTAGCAATCTCCACCAGGGTTCCCACAGGTTCTTGAAATCCTTGAAAGTTTGTGAATCTGAAAAAAACATTTCAAGGCCCTGGAAAGTTTTTGAAAATGAACACATATAGATACAGGTTCTTGAAAGTGCTTGAATTTATTTTGTGCAAGAAGTTTTCTGGAAAAAATTTCATATTATTCCCTCTAGTCCGCTAATGTGTTATTTCCCCAACACTTCGTGGCCTATGCATACTAGCTTGCTTGATTTACATTTGTTACACGCATTTGCACGTTACGTTAAGTGTTTCCTGCGTGAGGTACTTTGTGTTGTATGTTGGCTTAACGTTTATGTGCGCATAAAACTACTATGATGGTACCTCAACATTTCACAGACACACCGTGAAACATTGCAAAAATAGGCTGTGAAGTTTGATTAAAATGCTTTTTGCATAGTTGTGTTTAACACATGAACACTGTAACAGTGTATCTTACAAGGTAACACCATGTAACCTGACTCTCACTTTAAAATGTATCCCCACATTAAATCCTTGAATTTGAGGGTATTGGACCTGGAAAGTCCTTGAAAGGTCCTTGAATTTGAAGTTAACCAAGGTGTGGATACCCTGCGCCACGTAAAACTGATCGGGCTGACCAAACTATAATTCATAGAGACTTGAAACTTGGAGGGATGGTTGTACTCGCATCGTCTACAACGTCTCACCCCAGTCAGCCTGACGGGGGCACTACAACGATCAAAATTGCAAAATCGTTAATTTTTAGCAACTAAAAGTAACTAAAACAACAAACTTTTGAACGGAATTAAATATCTTTGCCAAACTCACAACCCGTATGTAACAGCTGAATCTGAGGTCACATAAAAAAAGTAGTGGAGCTTGGCCACTTGGTGGCGCTATTAGAGGGAGAAAACATAAAAACAGCCATAATTACACAACCTTTTGTCCTACTGACATGAAAATTGGTACACGCTTACTGGCCCGAAGAGCCATTAGCATCTAAAAGGACATTTGCACATTTCAAAAAACATGGCCGTCATAGGCCAATGAACTTGAAGCACCTATTCGAAAAGGTTAACGGAGGCTGATCGGTGCAAACTAGTCCTAGGTTGTTTGCTCAATCTGGGAAAAAAAACACTGCAGTGCAATTCTCTGGACTCTCTAGGTCAATAATAATAATAAAAAAATTAAATTTACCCTTTGGGAAGCTATAACGGAACCGAAAAAGGGGCCTGTCTAAATAAACCCAAAGGCCTAAACAAAAACTCAAAACTTGAAAAAAATATGCGACAGGTGATTCTAAACAAGCATGAAAAGTTTTAGGGATCTGGTGTTATATCATAAACATTAAAAAACATAACATCTCTATGGTAAATTACCAGGATTTGCCAAAAATGCTTTTTTTTAATCATTGATTTAGGTGGTTACAGGCTTGCTAAAGAATATATAATGTCTTTTTTCATATGTGCTTTAAATGTCTTAAAGTGCTTGAGCTCTGGTAATCACTGCTTGCAGCTATATTATTTCTTGATTGTGTTTAAGCAATGAATAAAGCACATTCTGTCTCTCCCTCAGTGTCTGAATTTAACACAGCTGCTACACCAGTATGGACTGAGCTCGGATTCTCTCATATCTCCGGAGCAGTTCACCTATTTATGTCCAGCACTGCTTTATCAGATAGACAGACGCTTCTGCATCCTTCACTATCACCACGTTGAGGCTGAAGCACAAGATGCGACATCTTCAGGTACAACTAGTATAATTCTGTTTTGGACAAAGTATATTCACTGATCAACAGTTCTCTTTATCTGTGTAGTTTGCTAGCTAATAAAAAGGATAAACTGACATATGTTTCTGCAGTATGGGTCTGGATGTGGGGCTTTGTGTCGATCACCATCATCAGCCTACTGTCTCTGCTGGGTGTTGTTCT
The DNA here is from genome assembly GCA_036247105.1 of Cirrhinus mrigala. Taxonomy (NCBI): domain Eukaryota; kingdom Metazoa; phylum Chordata; class Actinopteri; order Cypriniformes; family Cyprinidae; genus Cirrhinus; species Cirrhinus mrigala. The sequence goes on from CM070015.1 coordinate 16,931,999, forward strand.
GGTGCCCATCCTCAACCAGTCCTGCTTCAAGTTTCTCTTGACCTTCTTGGTGGCGCTGGCAGTGGGAACCCTCAGCGGTGACGCCTTACTGCATCTGCTCCCTCATGTGAGTACACTCTTTGGGGACAAAGAAAGGTTTAACCATTGCAGTGGTCCAGACTACACAGAGCAGGTAATCAAACCTTTCTTATACCTTACAGTCTCAAGGAGGCCATGATCACAGCCATGGAGAGCATGCAGAGGAAGAACCTGAAGAGCTCTTTCTGACAAAGTTTGATGGAGTTTGGAAAGGACTGACTGCACTAGCAGGAATCTACCTCCTCTTTATCATTGAGCATTGCATCGGCATGTTCAAACACTACAGCGACCAAAGGGTGAGAGGCACCACAATATCTTAAACAGAAACAAGATGTTAGAAATCTTGCAGAAGTGGCAAGTAAGCTGCTTTTTACTTCACACATGCTTGTTCTGAGCTTAGAGCTATAGAAGGCTAAAATATAATCCATAATTGCTGCACATAGTAGGGTTTTAGTGCACAGCAAAACAAGCTTGGATTTTATTCTTAGAGCCCAGTGCTTATAAACACTTGTCTGTTCATGCTTTCCACAGGGAAGCCTCTGCCAGAGGAAGAAGAAAGGAGAGCAGGCGAAGATTGGGAGGAAATTGTCAGACCACAAACTCAACAGGCGTTCAGATGCCGAGTGGCTCCATCTGAAGCCTCTAACAGAGGGTGGGTCTTCATCATTTCGTCATCAGATCCCAGCACAGTTTATTTGGCTTTTAAGTAAAGTTGTGAGTGAGTGTTGGAGATGCTTCCGAGTTCCATCCGATATACTGAACCCTAGTAAGGATATTATAAGAACAAACTCAAGCTGTGTAGCACACCAGGCTTGGTGTAGTAATATTTAAAAGTAACTAGGCGTTGAGATCAGCTCATTTGAGTCCAAGTCCATGGGTAGCTTTAGTCAGTCAAGACCAAGACCAAAGGGTTTGAGTCAGAGTCTTGAGTCTCAACAGTTCAGATGTATTACAACAATAGTCTTGCATAGTCAGACCTTCAGATTAACAGGAGAAGGTCTGGGAGCCCTAAGGACCACCCAAGGGGCCATATGATTGACAGGGAAAGCAACCAATCACATTTTGTTTTGTGCCACATCATATTTAGGGGCTTAGAAAATGTCCCCACAATAACAGACCGGTGTGTTAAACTCTTGGATGTATTTTCAAGTCTATGCTGTGAACTTTATGTACAGTGCTGCCTAAAAGTTTGTGAACCCTTTAGAATTTTCTATTTTTCTCTATAAAGAACACGAATCTATCAAAGTCTGGTCATGTTTGTGGAAGTGAATCATGGCATGAACAAAGTTGATCTCTGAGAACCTCAGAAAAAGAGTTGTTGCTCATCCGGCTAGAAAAGTTTACAAAACCATCTTTAAAGAGTTTGGACTCCACAAATCCACAGTCAGACCGGTTGTTTACAGGAAATTCAAGACCGCTATTATCCTCCCTAGGTGTGGTCGACCAACAAAGATCACTCCAAAGCAAGACTTGCAATAGTCTGCAAGGTTGCAAAGGACCTCAGGGTAATTTTTAAGCACATAAAGGCCTTTCTCACATTGGTTAATATTAATGTTTATGAGTCCATCATCAAGAAAACACTGAACAACCATGGTATGAATGGCAAAGTTCCAAGGAGAAAGCTACTCTCCAAAAAAAAAAAAAAAAAAAAACCTTGTCGGTCTGTAGTTTGCTAAAGATCATGTGGACAAGTCTGAGGGCTATTGGAGAAATGTTTTGTGGACTGATGAGACCAAAATAAATCTTTTTGGGTTTGGAAATGTTGTTATGTTTGAAAAAAGAAAAACACAGCATAAGAACCTTATTCTATCTGTGAAACATGGTGGTGGTAGCATTATGGTTTGGGCCTGCTTTGCTGCATCTTGGCCAGAATGGCAGAAAGGAAAATATCAGGACATCTGTCTGGGAACTGAATCTTAGAAGAAAGTGGGTCATGCAGCAAGACAACGACCACATGCACACAAGTCATTATACCAAAAATGGTTAAAGAAGAACAGTGTTAATGATTTGGAATGCCTGAGTCAAAGTTTGGACCTTATTCCAATTGAAATGTTGTGGAGGGACCTGAAGCAAGCAGTTCATTGGAAGAAACCCACCAATATCACCAATATTCCTACAAGCTGTTGTGCAGGACTGATCAGCAGTAACAAAATACATTACCTGCAGTTATTGCTTCAAAAAGGGGTCACACCAGATACTGAAAGTATATTTTTTCTGTCTCATTTGTTTGATAGGGTTCTCTTTGTCAACTTTCAGGACTTGTGTGAAAATCTGATGATGTTTTGTGTTTACAAACTGGTCGACTAGTAGTCGTTAATTTTAAGCATTAGTCGACTATATTAGTCGACATACGTTTATTAATAAACCATGTAAATCACAATAATGAGCCTTTAATTGCCTAAATAGCCTAATAAGCGCACAAAAAAAGCTTGCTACAGCGCACCAGCAGATATAATAATTATGAATGTGTCTGGGAAAAACAGCAAGGAGACTGCATTAACGTTTTAATAATTTATTGATAAACTAGCGCTTTCTTTGTTTTCGGCTTAAGAGATGAAGTCGGTGACACTGATTCGTCATCTCCGCAGTAGTGGAAGCGCCAGGATGCATGTTTTATATGGATTACATAATCTGAGAATATTTGTTTTCTCTTTGTAGATGAATGATTGGCGAGCATTTGCATGTCCTGCCCGATGTATTGTATTACCATAGAGACCAGCCGTTAACGATCTGTCTGTCATGGACTGCATGACTTCACTATTTCCTGTAAAAAAAAAAAAAAATAAAAAATAAAAAATTGTGCAACTAATACAATTTTGGTCAATGAAGCCTCCTCTTGTCGACTATTAGGGGGCAGCTGCACATATTTCACATACTTTTGAAAATCCAGTGTTTATTTGATCCTGATAAGCGTTCATTGTCACATTTGTAAACATGACTGCTTTCTTCTATGAGGGGCTTTGAAGTCACAGTGTCTTTGTTTTCAGGCGGAATGTTAAAGAACGAGACGCATGCGTCTCCCAGAAATCCTGTATAATTTAACCAATCCAATGACGATTTCAAAACTCCCGAAGTGTTTCCAATTTTGTGTGCTATATGCAGCTGGCGGTTTGTGGGAATGACGTCTGAAGCCGAGACTGAAGTAACTCCTTCCATTGTCTTTTTTCATGCAGGAGAAAGTACAACGTGTGAAGCCGGACATAATGATACTCAGCTGACAGAGTTGCAGCCTCTGGATTCACCCAGCAAAATGCCACTGGCCATCTCTGATTCAGATCACCCCTACAAGGCGGCAGTGAAAACAGAAGAGGACAGTGGGCCAAAGGCCAAGTCAAAAAAGCATGGACATGGAAACGGACACGGCCATGGCCATGGTCACTCCCACCATGGGCACTGTCACTCTGACCAGGAAATGAAGGATGCTGGGATCGCTAGCATAGCATGGATGGTCATCATGGGAGATGGCATGCATAACTTTAGTGATGGACTTGCTATAGGTCAGTTTGTGTAAACATTAGCAGGTTAGTTTGTCTTGAATTAAAAGGGTTTCTGTATCTGAGGAACTGTGTTTATCATCTACAGGTGCTGCATTCAGTGCTAATATTACAGGTGGCATTAGTACTTCAGTGGCTGTGTTCTGTCACGAACTGCCTCATGAACTAGGTAAGTGGCTTAACTAGTTGCAATATGTCATGAGACAAAATGCAGATCGATTTTCTTAGGAAGGACAGAGTTGTGGGTAGGGTTACAAATTACATTTCCTCCACCCTCATGTTATTCCAAACCCTTAAGGCCTTTGTTCATCTTAGGAACACAAATTAAGATATTTCTGAAGAAATCGAGAGCTTTTTGACCCTCCAAATACCACATTCAAGGTCTAGAAATGTAGTAAGGACATCATTAAAATAGTCCATGTGACATCAGTGGTTCAACCTTAATTTTATGAAGCTATGAGAATATTTTTTTTGTGAGCAAAGAAAACAAAAATATAACTCTTTTTAAACACACGTTGAAGACTGACGTAGAAGAGGTGAATAAAGTCGATATTTTTGTTTTCTTTGCACACAAAGTATTCTCATAGAAATTGAGGTTGAACCACTGATGTCACATGGACTATTTTAACAATTCAAAAATATCTTAATTTGTGTTTCAAAGATGAACGGTCTTACGAGTTTGGAACAACGTTAGGGTGAGTATTTAATGACAGAACTTTCATTTTTGTGTGAACTAACCTTTAGCTTTATGATGACGTGGCGGTCCTGGTTCAAGTCTTTCATCCTTAATCGATTGACATTAACTCGGGAACATCAAGGCGTAGAGCTTCAGCTGTTTTTCTGTGCTCTCCTTTTCATGTTTGACTGAATGAAAAACAAACAGTGAACAATACAACACAGCAGCACAAACAACTTTTCAAAACACAGCAAAGCTTTTATGAAGTTTTGAGTTTGCTGTCTAGAGGGCCACTAAGTTTTTAAAATCCCCTTTTTGTTTAAACAAAAGAACCAGTCATTACAATACCACAGAAGTAGTAACATAAACAGAGCATGCCTTTGATGTAACAACAATCTTTTGCATTTGATGTTGTTTACCTTTACCGTCTGCCATCCAGTGGAGGTGATGCGACTTGATTCCTCAAACACTAATAACGTTTGATGGAGCAGCTTTTTATTTTGTCTGAGAATCTCTCCCCACGTTCTGGCTGAAGAAAGACAGCTATAATAAAGAGTTTTTTACTACCATGCAGTGCTGCCTTTGACGAGCAATTTAATTGGGCCAGGTGACAGAGCAAAGGTCCAGAGAGCGGTTTAAAGAGGGCCAATGGACGTTAAGGCTCCTCCTCACACATATACATAGTAATTAGGAACAAAGAAGGAGCAGCATAGAACTGCTGAAACACAAGAAAAGCTCTCTTTTGATGACAGATTGAGAAGAATAGCTTGATCTCTCTACAGTTATTGTCAGGTTTAGCATGGGCTAATCTAACTATGCTGTACAGTTGTTTATTGTATGCTAACAGTGCATGTTTGGGTTTGTCTCCAGGTGACTTTGCTGTTTTATTGAAGGCTGGGATGTCAGTAAAGCAAGCCATTGTGTACAATGTCCTCTCTGCTCTGATGGCTTATGCTGGCATGGTGATCGGCACGGCTGTGGGACAGTACACGCACAACGTCACCAGCTGGATTTTTGCCGTCACTGCTGGCATGTTTCTCTATGTGGCATTAGTGGACATGGTAAGAGAACCAAAATGCGGATTTATTTGATTGCCAGTTATGCTGCATAAATATAATTATTTAAAATGATTTATTAGCATGGGGCCTTAGGGGCCGGAACACTTAGTTGCATTCCACCCCACTGCTTTTCCATTGTTTTTTTTATGTTAAAATGCTCTAGATGGATGTGTTTGAGCATTATGCTCATGTCTCATGTCTTTTGTAGCCTCATGCATGTCACCGTTCACCCAAAAATTAAAATTCTGTCATTAATTACTCACCCTCATGTCTTTTTAAACCCGTAAGACCTTTGTTCATCTTCGGGGAGCAAATGAATATATTTTTAATGAAATCTTAGAGCTTTCTGACCCTGCATAGACAGCAACTACCACATTTAAAGCCCAGAACGGAAGTAAGGTTATTGCTAAAATAGTCCATATGACAACAGTTGTTCAACTGTAATTTTACCTTTCTAGGCCTTGAAAGTGTCAGTTGCATTGCTGTCTATGCAGGGTCAGAAAGCTCTCTGATTTAATCGGAAATATCTTAAAATGAGTTTTGAAGATGAACGACGGTCTTATGGGTTTGGAACAACATGAGCAGGGTTGCCAGGTTTTCACGACAAAATCCGCCCAATTGCTACTTAAAACTAACCCAAAATCGCATTCTGGGGGATAAAATACACTTTTTTTTTTTTTTTTTTTTTGTCTGGTAAATACATATTTCAGGGCTAAATATGTTGTTATTGGGTTCGATTCAACTTGAACTTGGCAACCCTGAACATGAGGGTGAGTAATTAATGACAGAATTTTAATTTTTGAGTAAACTATCCTTCAAAAAAAGACACCTTGCATTTTTTTTTTTTTTTTTTTTTTTTTTAAATCTACTGCACCACATCCTCAGTTTTCCAATGCAAAAATTTGTATGAATGGCCTCTTACGCATTCAGAATAAGCTGACAACTGTTTGTGAATTCATTTAGTGCTGTTGGGGCCTCTAAGCAGTGCAAAAAGCACAATTATTTAAATTTCGAATAAATTATACACAATATTATTGACAATATTAGAATGCATCCATTATAATCACTGAAGCTGTCACTCACTGCATGTTCACAATGTTTGATCCCTGCAGTTCAGCAAAAGCTCACCGAGTTCTGCACTCCTGTGAACAATTAAATGATTACAATCAACAAAGCTGTCTACACGGCACAATACATTTCTTATTTACACTGATTGTAGTTTAGAGCAAACCTTGTTTTTTGTGTTGCTATTTCTTGTTTAACACTATGAAATTCCTCTTGTTCTTCAGTTGCCAGAGATGCTTCATGGTGACAGCGAGGAGCACAAGCGCTGTGAGATGGGTCACTTTGTCCTGCAGAACTTGGGCATGCTCACAGGTTTTGGCATCATGTTGCTGATCGCCATCTTCGAGGATCACATAGTGCTCGACTTTGGCTTCTAGCCGGAGCCTGAGGTCAGAGGTGGTGTCATTCATCAGCTACATTCACACACGTGCTTTGCCTTAAAGTGGCTTTGTTTTGTGATGGTACAGTCTTGCAGGCATGTCTCAAAAGACAGCATCAGTAGCTTACAGTGGACATGGACATGCAAACAAATGTGTTTACATTTCATCATCTCTTCTTCTCTAGGCTTGTTGTCTTCAAGGTCTCTAGTAGATGTAGCTTCTAGACCATTCTCTCCTGTCCTTATTCATTTATTTTTCTTTTTTTTTTTTTTTTTTTTTTTAAATTGAGTATATGTCCAATCAGACATATTCACAGCACATGAGAAGCACTCCCCAGTATTTGGGTTATCCCTTTAATATTGTAGTCCTAATACTGTGTCCTAGAGAGAAGCAGCTATTCATCAGTCACTCATTCAGTGTCATGTGTAGCTCTTTCAATCATCTGTATTGTATCTCATAGTCCATTCATTCGTAACTGGTGTCTTGTGCTGTGTATGTCTAGTGTGTCACACCATCTCAGTGTCAGGCACAGAACCGTGCTAATATAGTGCAACAGAGTCCAACTGACATCAACTCAACAGGTTTATTTATTTTTTTTGAGAAGTGCTGGTCAGTATTGTATAGAAGCCCATTTCTGCCATTGAACAGTTATTGCGACTTTTTCTCAGAATTGCGTGATACAAAGTCGCAATTATGACCTTTTTTTTTCTTACAGTTTTAAGATATAAATTCGCAAATGTAAGTTATAAAGTCAGAATTGTGAGATACTTACATTTCAGACTTTTTTTCTCAGAATTACATCATTGTAAGAATTGCAAATTCAATTGCAAAAACCACAATTCTGACTTTATATCTTACAAATGCAAGTTTATATCTCGCAATTCTGACTTTTCTCACAATTCGTACTTTTTTCTTGCAATTCTGAATTGCAAGATATAACCTTGCAGTTATGAGGAAAAAGTCACAACTGCAATATACAAAACTAGCAATTCTAAAAAAAAAAAAAAAAAAACTGAATTGTATTTCTTACAATTCTGACCTTATTTTTGAGAATTGTGACTTTACTTCATAAAATTGCGAGTTTGTCTTGCAATTCTGACTTTTTTTCTCAGAATTACGTGATATAAACTTGCAATTGCGAGTTTTAAAGTCAGAATTGTGAGATATAGTCAATTCTGACTTTTTTTTTTATCTCAGAATTTTTTTTTTATATAAACTCGGACTATTTCTCGCAATTCTTTCTTTTTCTCAGAGTTGTGAGATATAAACTTGCAATCGTGTGCTCTAAAGTCAGAACTGCAAGATATAAACTCAGTCACGTAAAGTCACAATTGCAATGTACAAAACTCGCAATTCTGAGAAAAAAGTCAGAATTGTGAGTTTTTATCTTGCAATTCTGACCTTATTTCTCAGAATTGCAACTTTATTTTGTAGAATTGCGAGTTTGCCTTAGAATTCTGACTTTTTTTTTCTCGCAATTGCATGTTTATATCTCACAATTCTCTTTTTTTTTTTTTCCAGGATTGTGAGATACAAAACTCGCAATTATTCAGTTATTCTCACAATTCTGACTTTATAACTCACAATTGCAAGTTAATACCATGCAATTCTGACTTAATTTCTTAGAACTGTGATAAACTTGCAAATTCTGAGAAATTAAGTCAGAATTTCATGATTTTGCATGTTTATATCACAATTCACAAAGAAAAAAAAAGCCTGAATTGTGAGATAAAGTCGCAATTACTTTTTACCATTTTTTTTTTTTTTTTTTTTATTCAGGGGTGGAAACAGGCTTCCATAGTATTGTGTACCAGGATCATGAAAAACAACTTACTTGAGCTCTTTACTTTGCTTTGCTGTCAGCATCGACTACTTGTTTGTTTCTTCCCCTATATTTGCCGGTTATAGTGATGGGAGTGTCCTCAGTCTTAGAATTTCATTTTCTTTTCTTTTTTTTCTTTTATTATTACTATTTTTTATTTTCTGTTATTATTGGCTAAGATTGTACTAGTGTTTTGGCCAACATTGAGTATTGAAGAAAAAGGTATGCAACTGTGTTTTGAATACCGTCTGACACGGTGCTGCCAAATGACTGATCGCAGTCATGAGGTCAGCTGAATAGTGACTGAACAAGTCCAGTATTAAAGCTAATGCTAAAACACTGTGATTTTAAATGAAGAACAACTGTCTACGCATATCTGTACATCAAGGAATACACCAATTTTCTTTTGGGAAGTCTGTTTGTTTATTGATAAAATAGTAATTATCATAATCTAGACTACTTTCTGAATATAAATACAAGTCGATTTTCATATCCAAGTGGAGTTGTTGTAAATAATGATCTTGTTACAGTTGAAAACGTTCATGAAATGATTATGTTCCCCGAAGGAGATTTGCTACTGAAGACTTTGTGTTTTTGTTAAGTTGGCATTTTGACACACCTTTGTTACTTTATTTTAATTATATGACATGTTTGTTATTACTGGATAATTTGTGCAAAATTCAGACTGTTATTTTGTGAGACATCAGCACCTTTTATACACTGACCATCTAAAAACTTACTTTCCATACAAAACTTTGGGAGAACCATTCCTTTTTTAACCTAAAAACTGAGTTATGAAAAGTTCTTTTTGACAATCTTAAATGCCCTCGTTGTTGACACCCTCCCATTATTGAAATTAATGCACACGTTCAGTTATTGGCCTTATGTGCACTTATACGATAAGTCTGACTACAATCAAACCTTTAGAGCGTCTGTTAATCTGTCCCCCTGTTGATGTAATTGTTTAAGTGTGCACCATTTTGATTGTGCCAAACATGGGCTATGTTTCTAACATTGCGCCTTTACACATTCCACTGGCTGTGTTCGCTGCTTGAATCCTCTACTGTCATGAGTTGGTGGGGCATGTTATGTGATTCATGCTTATCCTGTCACCATGTGACATCCATTTATTTGTTCTTGTGGGTGTGTATCGTTATTAATCAAAATTCATCGCATTCATCAAATGTACTTGATTGGATGGAAACATGCATGACAAGTATCTAGTTTTCATTTCTGTTAAGAAATGGAGAGATGAGAACACTGTTGATTTCCTCTTTTCCTGAAGTACTTAATTTTCACAGCTTGAATGTAAAGCCAATGAGTTTGGGGGGTGTCATGTGAGCAAACCTAATCAGTCTTCAGAGATTAGGTCTAAATCCTGTGTATGTCTGTGAAATGAAGTTGTCCATTTTGTTAAATCAAAATATTTGAGTAAAAGCCCTAGAGCTCGAATAAAACACCTTGGTTAAGTGGTGCAAAGAAATAAACTTGATAATAAATAAAAATGACGCACACAAATTTTCTTCATGTTTTACGGTGTATTCCAAAAAAAAAGGACCATCTAGATATTTACTTAAATTTTAGTATTGTCAGTTTTTTTGGGAAGACATTTGTTTTAAATCCTGTTTACTCAGCTTTGACGTGAAAGCGTTTTCAATACATTTGCCATTCTTGCTGATTGTCTGTGCATTTCTTTGTCAGAAGTGGAAAATAAAGTTTGCAAAGCCTACTTTGAGAGTTTCTGCTTATTAAAAATCTCCCTTAAAATGTTCTACTCTATAAATACTCTGTATTATCTACTAAAAATCTATTAGTTTTATATATTTATTATTATTTCTATTATGTACACTATTAGAAGATTGTGTTTATTAAATAGTATAAGTTTGACTTTAGAGGAAATTTGATTATTATTTAGCCACAGGTACTTTACTAAGGAGTCAAGTGAAGGATACTAGAAGAAGAGCAGTGTATCTACGAGTTAAGCTGACACAGTAACGCCACGCCACGACGGATCCAGTGCTCTGGAGGCACGTCTGAATTCAGGGTCATCGCAATGACGTAGTTGGTGGAGTGTCCAGTGGTGGAAAGGGTTCCTCGCCTCTCGCTGGTCTTGTAGACCGGAGAAATGTAGCACTGGCGTTCAGGAATATCCTGCTTCTTCATGGGCTTCAACCAGATCTGCAGAAAGACATTTCAAACAGAGAAGCAGTAGTTATTTTAAGATCTAAAAAACCCAGGGTTTCTGAGTCACTATGGTGGTGAATCAACATTGATTTTTCCCTTGTTGATAATCTAACCTATTTTCCTTGGCTTGGTTTCCAAGATGACTGTAAAACAAAGAAGACTGTCACCAAAAACAAATTCAAAGTCCCCAAACCCCTTTATCAGAAGCACTTAACATACCTCCTCTGAAACAAACAGGTACATTAAAAAGTTGGTGGTTTTAATATGACTTATGGATGTGTTTATTTTCAGTGTTTCAGATGAAGTGCTCTCAGCTGAAATTAATAATGGCCTTCGAAAGAAATTTGCATTTCAAAGTTTTACCGTAAGTAACGAATGCATGTTTAATTAAGTTCAGCTCTTGTCAAAAAGTTATTTTGGTAATGAGTTGTCCTAAAATGTCTGAATATTAAACAGTAGTGAATGCATTATTTATTGAGGCACTGTGCATTGTGTGGAATAAAGAGGGCAAAATTAATAGAAATCTTTGTTTTCTCTTCCTGTTATGGTACGAATATTTAATTAACTATTTGAATATCTCACCTGCTATGATTTTCATGTCGTATATAGATGTAACTAGAACTCCATTCACATACTGTATTTAAATGAACTTTTCTATTATGTAGAATTTTCTTCTCAAACTTCCTTCAAGTGGCCCTAAGACTTGCTTGAAATACATGGTAATGAAAAGAGCTGTCTTCAAGGAAATGTGAAAAATGGGGTGTCAACACAGACCCCCTGGTGGGTATAGGCTGCTGAAGTTTAGATTTCCCTTTAAAATGTATTATATATAATAAACCACTTCTCTAGCTGTGTTGTGGCTGCACTGGAATTAAAATCAACATATTCAGTTTCTTAATACGTTATCAGAACCAACGTTTTTATTCATGTCTTTTTGGATATTCACTTTCATGCTGAAATGTGTTACTTTATGAGTAAGAAATACTGTTCATGTTGACCTTGAGTGCTTCCAGTTGATCCATCATCATTTTGTTGTGAGATATTTTTTTTTATGCATGGCATTTGATAACAAACAACCATCTCATGCTTTTATAGCTGGACTATTCTGAATACTTTCAGGTTCTTCTGTTAAGTTATGTTTTAGCATTATTGTCCTGAGATTCACATTTTTGCATGCTGCTGTAAAAAAAACAAAATCTTTTCTCAAAATTGCTTGTTTCCATAGTTACTTTTATAGTTAGCCTACAGGCAAATACATTTATTTAAACTGCACTGAAACTTTGAACTGCAAGTATTTGACTGATCATTCTAGTGGAACGACTTTATTGTGATTTAAATCTCTGTGTAGTATGTACCCACATTAGGGGCTATGCATGATGTAATCAGCCTTATTTGACTGAGAATATATATTTTACAGCTTCTCACCACAGGCATGGTGTCATGCAGGATTTTGGGGTATGACTCTGCCAAGCGTTTTGTTCTGCGATCCCATCGGGCACCATCCAAGAAAAGGCCACGGATGTAAACACCTGAGCACAAATACAGAAAGTACTGAGAATTAATAATTAGAAAAAGTACGGGTACTGCATAAGGGCTTTTTGTTTCCCCCAATAACTGAATTTTCCCCAAGGAAATAATTTTTCCTGGCTATTCCCTGGTTGCATTTGCACCACCAGTAAGAACTCTGAAGTGACGTAAGCCGGCCAACAACAATGTCATCTGAACACGACATTTAACAATGTCAGCAGCTGGAGGACGAAGAAGTGCCAGTCCATCTATCAGTGTTTTATATATTCGTAGTAGAGTTACTTTGTGAAGTATATGTAAACTGTGTTAAAATGGATTTTATAAAACAGTTAGTTCCAGTCCTCGATTCTGACTAGTTGAGCCGCGTTCAAAGCTGTTGTAAATTACTCTACAAACATACGCCTTTTTTTATTTCTGTGTGTTGCTTGGCAACCACTTTGTTGCAACCACAACTGTTTCTGAGGAACTACATTGTTTGGTGGAAGAATACTTTTTTTTATTAATATCATTACACTTTATTTTCTCTGTTTCATTTTGTAAAACCTTACTACGTACACAGAATAACCGTTTTATAAAAGCAATAATCCCCGTAAAGCTTCGCATCGTGCTTAACAACGCCCCTTAGCTGTTATAAATTCACTGTAAACCACGGCTTCTAAGGGCTTTTTGCTTTATTTAAAAATGGAAGGTGTCAGTGTTTCGTGACATGCATTTGGCCAATCTACATAGTCCTATTGTGCTAGATTAGTAGGAAAGATTAGTTTTTTTAACAAAAAAAGTTCCCAGTTACTGCAGTGCAAACATGCCAAAAATCTTGTTCTTCAACCATAGTTATAGGAACTATAAAAACACCCCTCTGGAGCAAAAGCCCATCATGAGAATTTTTGTATTTTACAAGCAAAAAGCAGATACAGTTAAAGGGATAGTTCACCCAAAAATGAAAATTCTGTCATTAATTACTCAGCTTCATGTTGTTCCAAAACTGTAAGACCTTCATGATTTTCAGAACACAAATTAAGCTACTTTTGATGAAATCCGAGAGCTTTCTGACACTTCATAGACAGAAACGCAACTGACACATTTCTTACTGCCCAGAAAGGTAGTAAGGATATCGTTAAAATAGTCCATGTGAAATCAGTTTTTCAACCTTAATTTTATGAAGCTACAAGAATACATTTTGTGTTCAAAGAAAAAAAAAAACAACTGCATTCAACAATTTAATAAAAAATATTTTAATTTGTGTTCTGAAGATGAACGAAGGTCTTACAAGTTTGGAACAACATGTGGATAATTAATGACAGATTTTTCATTTTTCGATGAAGTACCTCTTTAAAGAAGTGTGCACCAGAATGTCAAAAGCAAACCTTTTTTTCTTAGTTTTTAAATTTGACTGCTTAACTCAAAAGATATAAGAAATGTAAATAACTTTGTAAAGCAAACTGTTTTATCACAATTCTCAATGTCCCTACTATGCAAGACTATAGGACACACATTAAAGGAGAAGTCCACTTCCAAAACAAACATTCACATATGATGTACTCACCCCCTTGTCATCTAAGATGTTCATGTCTTTCTTTCTTCAGTCGTAAAGAAATTATGTTTTTTGAGGAAAACATTTCAGGATTTTTCTCCATATAATGGACTGATATGGTGCCCCGAGTTTGAACTTCCAAAATGCAGTTGTAAACGATCCCAGCCGAGGAAGAAGGGTCTTATCTAGCGAAACGATCAATTATTTTCATTTAAAAAAATACAATTTAAATCTCAATACAATTTTAATCTTAAACCTTTCTCTCCCTGAACTCTGTGTATTCTGACTCAAGACAGTTAGGGTATGTCGAAAAACTCCAATCGTATTTTCTCCCTCAACTTCAAAAATCATTTCAAAATCATCCTACATCGCTGCAGAAGTACCGACCCAGTCTTTGCAAAGTAAATATGCAAACATCAAACACAAATGATTTTCACATCATTTTGTAGAAAAAACTCTAGCCTACCACATCCAGTTCTCAAAAGTCTTGTGCACAAATGTTCTGAATGCATTTCTTGGTCTTATTTCAGTGACTTAAAAAAATTATATTTTCACTAACCACGCATAAATGTTGTTTTCTCAAAAGCACAAACATGTACATTCATGTTGCTTACATATTATTGTAGCCCAGTTTGTGCTGATTACAGTGTAACCAGACTTTAGCCATTAATATGTTTTTAAGATACTGAAAAAAGCACAAATGTCAGGGCATGTCAAAACTTCTCCAGGGCCCCAAAACACCCTCAGGCCCCAGAGGGTTAATAGCGATACAGGATGATTTTGAAGTTGAGGGAGAAAATACGATCAGAGTTTTCAACATACCCTAACTGTCATGAACCAGAACAAACACAGTCTAGGCAGAGTAAGACAAGACGAGCGTTTGGCATTAAAACGTATATAAACTATAATTTTTATTAAAATAACCGATCGTTTCACTAGATAAGACCTTTCTTCCTCGGCTGGGATCGTTTACAACCACATTTGGGATCGTTTGAAGCCGCATTTAAACTGGATTTTAGAAGTTCAAAATCGGGGCACCATATCAGTCAATTATATGTAGAAAAATGCTGAAATGTTTTCCTCAAAAAACATAATTTCTTTACGACTGAGGAAAGAAAGACGACATGAACAAGGGGGTGAGTGAATTATTTGTAAATTGTTGTTCTGGAAGTGGACTTCTCCTTTAAACCAGTATCACTAAACCTGTTACCTGAAATGCGTTACTTTAAATTCAGAAGCAGCTGATTTTACACAGACCGATCATTGACTGTGTTCACATTTGAGTCACATTCATCCATCTTCAGCAATGGCTATAATTAAAACATACTGCTTTAGGTCAAACACAGTGTTGTGGTGACTGATGTGATGTCTCCTCACAAGGACACAGGCTTAAATGGATGTCACTGGTTAAAGTTTAGCTGGGAGCGCAATTTGATTGGCTTGTAAGATATGAAGCCCTGAAAAATATATGCTGTATAATTTTTGCAATGAAAATGTAGGAGTGCTTACTAAAAAAAATCCTAAAAATAATACTTGAATAATTAAGTATCTTACATCCCTGCACAATAACCAAAGACTCATCCCATTTTATACAACTGACTGACTGAACTGACTGAAGCAGACACAACAAAGTATCTGTTAAAGTCAAAGACACACATAAACAGCCTCATGCAGTGTGTGATGGCCTCAGAGAGATGGGTTTCCTCTGGAGAGATGCTCATCATGTACTGATGAAAGATCAGCAGGGGTCTGATGTCAGAGCACTGTAATGTTGACTCTGATTGATGGCACTCAGCCGCGGCGAGGGGTTAATGAAACTGTGCGTCTCTCATTCCTTTTGTCACTTGTTACCCATTTCCCTCTCATATATTTTACATTTCATGCTTGTCAATACTCTCTCTTTGTCTTTCTCACCATCCTCTGGGGGGTTTTTGTATTCCTTGTCCTCCATGACTTCAAAGTCGAAGCTGAGCAGGTCAATGGGGATGGTGTATTTTCGAGCGTAGTTCTGCTGGCTTCCAGTGAGGAAGGCTTGGGTGAAAAAGAAACCGGACATCCAGAACACTGCAGGTGTGCTATCCACGTACCAACCCTGTGTGGATGAAAGAGATGAAACTGATATTAAAGGGGTCATGAACTGAGAAACCAAAATTCCTTTGATCTTTTGACATATAAGAGATCACTGTACTATAAAAACACCTTGTACGTATCAGAACCCGAAACTTTGCCATTAGTCTAAAAACAGCTTATATTGAAGGCAGTATGCCAAAACGACATGGTTTTGAAATGTTCCACTCTATGATGTAATAGTGTGGTTAAACACCGCCTCCGCAGAAGATTAACGCCTGCTTCTACATCACTGCCTGTTTAGCCCCGCCCACTGATTCACGCATGTAGTGTAACAAAAGGTGAACGGAAGTCTATGCAGAAACCAAATGATAAAGATGGCTCCGAATACAACAAGATGCAGTGCAGTGCCAAATTGTGGCAAAACAGCCTTCTGATTCTAACATTAGGAAAGAGTGGATGAACTTTATTTTTAATGACGTTCTAGATCGCATCAGTAAGAATTTGGTCCTTTGTTTACTTCATTTTATTGTGGATTCATTTACAAAGGAATAATTCGATGCAGGATTTTCAGAAAGTGTTGACTATATTGGATCCGACAGTAATGCCGCACCAAACAAATGTGAGTGACTATTTTTATTACATGGTCACTATTGCTTTGTCTGTTATTAAAGATCATTTGATATGTACTGAGTATTTATGAGTATTTATAAAGACCAAAATCAAGAAACATCAGCGGTCACAACTGATTCTAAAGCCATAACCTTAAGGCCAAAAAGAAGCCTTTGGAATGTAACAGGCACAAAGTTTTTGTTTTTCAAAAGAAAGGGTACTTGCATAATACATTTACAATTCAGTCCTTTGCAGAAGCAGTGTTCTAATCTGAGATCACTGAATGAGACAGTAGGTCAGTTGCATTTCATGTGATTTTCTCGTGGCTCACAATGCACACTAGAATGCTTCTTGCCCCAACTGCTGTATGTATGAATGTGCGTTTGAGTATCCCAACAACTCACTGGAAAACAATCGATCTTAAGTAAAGATTCTGAATGAATCACTATGACTTATCATGTATTGTGGTTACATAATTATTATAGAACTGTGTTTGTGAAATCCAAATATGTATTTATATAGCAACTGCATTCATTTGAAATACATATAAATCTAATGTAACATCATGCAAATTTCCTTACTGTAACTTTTGATCAATGTAAAGGCACAGTATGTAATTTTTGCATATTCAAAACAAACAAAGAAACAACGGCATAATTTGATGATGCCATGATTAAGTCTTCCCAGCTGATGCAACCTGACGGGACTCTGGCATGAGGTCATGGATGAGCTGATGTATTAAAGATTAATTAACGTCACTGTAGTATGAAGCAGGGTGGGCTGAAAACTGTGGGAACAAAAGGAGGCCAATGGAGCGATTGCTAATAACAGACGAGCACGACATGGCGCAAAAGAAGCAGAGCTTTTATTGTGCCCCAGTCGACCACTTTCGCTTTTTCTAGTCATGCGTATGTGGGGTAAGTCAGCGCTGTTTCATCATGCCAGATACATCTAAGTGTGCTGAAAGTTGTGTTATAATGCTACTCTGTGGGTTCATAAACTGTCTGTGGTGTTTCCATGTTACAAAATAAAAATAAAACTGGAAATCAAGGATGTATGACGTCACTGGCCGGCAACGCAATGACACCGCCAGTTGGAAACATTTGGGATAATGTAAGTACACAAGTACTTACAAGTTTTTCCAAGATTTAAGCGTTTTACCATTATTGGTTTCGTAATATCGAATTCACCGATATCGATTCACTTGTGGGTGTTTTGAGAATTGCGGGCAGGACCGTCATTGCAGCGTGTCTGAGAGGAGACGAGACAACAACAACGACGTGGATAGGTAAAGCACCTGCTTAGCTGTAATAGAGGGTATGCATGTGACGTCATCATCAGCTGGAAAGGCTGCGGCTCTGCCCACTGAGTGGCAAAAAGACTGAGTGGCAGTATTGGTTTTAGCGTGAATGCTGTGACTGACAAATGCTGTGAATGACAAAACACATCTAAAACGAGAAAGAGCTTTGCGATTGACTCTACAAAGAGATTTGACAAGAAATCTGAGGTATATTTTACAGACTGCTCAAAGCTACAGAAAAGAGAAGCAAATGAATCCCTGCAATTCACAGAAACAAACTTAAGGTGGATATGCAGTTATCATTTCATGTTAATATGTTGAATTTTGCAGTAAAATCTTACCCTATATATTGTATTATAATGTTTCATACTGACAATACATCAATTAAATATTTACCATCTTAAATTCTGCATATCTGAATGTTTTTAAATTAACACTGTATAAGGTTCACAGTTTACTTTATAAGTTTTTGGGCTGGACGATATGACAATAAATGTAACATTGATATAGTTGATCACCCAGATTTAGACCAACCTATTTTGTATTTACAAAATGTGTTGACAGGCAAATTTGCTTTATTTATTTCCCTAGGGTTGATATCAGGCACATATAAATGTCAAAAAACATGATTCCTGGCTGCCTAGCAATATCCATGGACTACTGGATATTTGGTAAGTTGCAAGCAACACTATATCGAGTCCAACAACCTTTAGTTTAACTGATTATCGATTTGTTTTACTTGCATTTTTGCAGCTTCCCTATTAAATCCATTCACCCAGCTGCCTCTTTTGCCACTCAGTCCGGATGAAGGGGCGTGTTCCGGTGGGAAAGTGACATCAGTGCATACCCTCTGTTAGTAAACTTTATTTAACATAACAGCCATTAATGCACATATTAGATGTGTTACATAAATGCCTGATATGTAGCTAGTTTATGCAGCTGGATCTAAGGAATAGAGAGGAACTCACAGAGTCATGTGAAAAAATCCATCAAGTCCTGTCCCAATAAACATGTGAATTTGCCTAAATTAAGTAATACAGCCATGAATGAGCACATGTTGGAAATAAAAGCGCTGAATTTAATTCTATCTTTGTATATCTCTATCTATATGCTCATCATTAGTCTTGTGAAGTCGCTTTTATTTTGCTATTCACTCAGTGGGTTGATGCTCAGGAAATGTTCCAGCACCGCCAACGCAAGTGACTTTTAACAAGATTCACTTGTTTAAAACACTCTAAATGATATTAACATATAACCATTATTTCACTAATATACATCTAAATAAATACAACTCTGTGGAGATTAATTATTTATTGTCTCCGCGAGTGATCGCAGTTTGAGTCCTGTGTAAATGCATAAACAGCGTTTTGTCAGAATCTAGAACAACAAACATTAGTAATTCTGATATAACATACCAGCTGAGAAACGCAATAAAATACAATGTTTTGTTTGTTATATTGCAACATTTCAGAGATTATTATTTAGTGAATTAACATTATCCAGTGAATTATTCTTCACCCTTAGCCTATTAAACAGCTTATAAACCTCCTCAAACTGTAGTTTAAAAATGACTCCTGTCCTGTATTTATTTTCTCTATTTGAAAACATTAGACATTCTACATTTATTTTGCTTATTGGTGTTACAGCTGATGTGTTTTATAAATAAAATGTTTTTATTGTTGTAATATGAAGATTAAATTTAACATGAAAGACTGCTAATTTTCAACACTTAAGATGACTGAAATAGGGAAAAATCATAGTGAAGTATGGACTTAACAGTAAATAAATATCAGTTCTGCATCAGTTATCGGGCACATAAACATTATCGGTATTGGGTACAAAAAAAAAAAAAAAATCAGTATATAGCACTGTTAGCGGTTTTTGGGTATTTTAATCAAAAAATCTTACATATTATGCCTTTTAATGCATCCTTGTGCAATAAAAGTGTTTAGGAATGAAAATTATACTACTATACAAGCTTTATGACTACAGAGTTTACCTGTAAAAACTTGAGTCTTTCAAGAAAGTCATTGATGTAGCTTCCCAGCGGTTTGAGGCTGGGATACGACTTCTTCATCCACATGGCAGGAATGCGGCCCTTTAGAATGCTGCTGACAACTTCCTCAAGTTCAGCAGACATAACCACCAGACCCTATGCCAAAACACAGACATGCATTCATTGATTGCTTTTGTGTCCTTCTACCTGAATTGTTTTATATATTATCAGAACTGGTTTTTATTATTTATTTATTTAGTATTTTTTTAAGTGCAGTATCAATCAAAATCAACTTGGTTTAAAAAATCTGAGCATATTTGCAATTCTTCATAGCAGTCATGTTTACAGTATACTGGCATTTTCTCTCCTAGGGAAAAGTTATGTTGTCCTTTTCTTTATGTCTTTCTTAGGGCTGGTTTCAAAGGTTTGTATTTGATGTGGTATAGAGATGTATGATCGTGAATGATAATGAAAGGGTAAAGGAGAGAGGTTCCTTAGAGCAGAAATCAAGCTGTAGTCTGGAAAGATAAAGGGATTATTTTAGGGTTAGATTATAGGATAAGGGTTCACAATGTGTAAATGAAAGCCAGGGCTGTGATCAGATCTCAGCATATGCATCCATCTTGCCCTGCGGGGCGGTAATGCTAACTGGGATCAGAGCTGTCAGTCAAACTAAAGGACAAGGAGGCTCAGCTGGAGTGCACAGCATTAGGACAAGCCCTGGGGCACAATGAATTTTCCTCGTATCTTTCAGCAGGGAGTGAATGTTCAAAAACTTTTTCAGTTTGCATTGCTTCTATATAATGGTTTGTGTGGAAATTGTAGCATAATTCAAAAATTGTGCAAATTTGAAACAATGGATCAATGCAGACAAAAGTGTCATGCTTATTAAAATACCCATTTTAAAATGCAACTTTTCAAAAGAAAAAACAATTAGCCAGTTAGTAGTCCTCTGCTGCCATGTAGTGGTTATAATGGCAATTCCAGGAATTTTGCCATTTAAATGTATTGTTTTTACCTTTTTAACTGTTATAGAGGCAACTAATGTCCAAGCCCCATAACTTTTGCATTTTGCATGCTTGTCTACAATCTCACCTTTCATGAAGTTTTGAGCTTTCTTTTAGGATTTATAGGGTTTTGGGTACACTATATCATGACCATATTTTAAAATGACCCTGTTATAGCTGTCCAAATGCAAATGTTCAACATTATTTTTGATAATTAATGACCTAGAGAGTCTAAAGAATTGTACTGCACTGTTTTTATCAATTTTGTGTTTAAAGCCTAGGACTACTTCACTTTTTTTTAAAATAATCTCAAATATTTAAAGAACAGTTTGATTGACAGCAGTGGCCCGCAGTTGTTCAGAGATATATCATGTGATATGAAGATATTGTGTAAATGTGAATATATATACATTTTATTGCAATCTGAGGTCTTTTACAATAGAAATATTATGTTTCTGACACCTTTTGATTGTTATAGCACCACCTATGGTCCGATCTCTATAAAACTTTGCAAGCTTGTTGAGAGTCACATGTTGAATATGCCCATCTAGTTTTGTGAAGTTTTGAGTTTTCGTTTTGGAGATACAGGCTTTAGCATGCACTTGGGTATGCCCCTTTTCTAAATGACCCCGTTATAGCTACCCAAAGGACAAAGTCAACATTTTTTGATAATTTTTGATCCAGAGATTCCAGAGAATTGTGCAAATTGGTTTGATTGAGGTGAAAATCCTAGGACTAGTTCGCAAAAGTATTTTTTTTTTCTTTTACATAATTGAGAATAATTAATGAACAATTTGTTTGACAGCAGTGGCCCTTGAGGCAAAGTTGCTCAGCATCTGGAGATTTATCAAATGATATTAAGATTAAGTGTATGTTTGAAAAATCGTGTAATATACCATCATTTATAACACTTAAAAAAATGCAATATCGCCCCCCCCAGAGGAACAGACCTTTAGGGCCATGAGTCAAACATCGCGAACATTGCTGATCCGTGACCATCCGAACAGTTACAATAGGGTTTCAGTGCTACGTGCTTGAACCCCTAAAATTTTTTTAAAAATTGTTTTAGAATTTTGTAACTTTTAAAATTGGAAATACATACATATACAGATGTCTACATTTGGTCAAATCACTTGCTTTAAACCAAAATTCCATTATCACCCATCCTGCCTCAGTAATTTTTTTTTGAGTCATTTATATTGTGAATAAATGTATTTAGATAATCTGTGCATTAGCGTGACACATACTTCTTAAAGCTAAATTAAAATGGCTAACCAGAAAAATCTCCCAACAAACATCGGTAGCCTGCAAATTCCCATTGGAGTTCAATTTGTGCTCAGACCAGAAAGAACGAAGACCTGAAAACATGATCGATGAAAGGCAGAACCTTCACAGTGGTTTTGTTCTGACCTTGATGGCCTTCTGGATGTTGACACACGAATCCCGGATGGTCTGGAGGAGTTTGTTGAATCGTCCCATCTCCTGCACCAGCACTGTGTTCATGCTTTGTTTGTAGCTGGTGGGGTACTTGCGCATGGCAGCATCTGTATCGAAATCTTGAGGAAGTTTATTTAGAATGTCTGCAGCCACCTCGTACACCATGTCATCTGAGGATGTAGCACTGCCACCTGAAGAACGGGACTGAAATTGGGCAAAAAATATACTCAAACGGTTACAAACATCAAACAGGTCATTAAAAAGCTAGTTTTAACTAGCTAGTTTTCATCAGTAATCAAAATGTGTTTATGCACCTGAGTGAGAAGGATGCTGTCAAACAGCAGCTGTGTTTCCACTTGGTCCTTAGTAATATCAGCATTGGCATTCATGCCAAAGACTTCAGGTGAGGGATTTAGAGGAAGTGTCTTGGTGTACTCAATGTAGCTGTTATACTGAAAAGGAAACAATCAGCTTCTTAATGCAACACTAAATCCAGAATGGCGAAGCTAAATAATGGCATGCACTTAAAACAGGCTACCCTTGAGATTGCTGACATTTATAATAATGGCTATGCAAATGACATTCATGAATAAAAGATTTTGAGAGAAAATGCCAAATAAAATTGGGCATAGATTATACATGTGCTCGCAAATAAATCAGACATCACCACTGGCAGCAACCCGCTGTGTTTAGTTATTGAACTTACAGCTCATAATTCCTTTTCAGAACTTTCATAAAGAGGCGGACCAATGCCTCTCCAAAAGATGCATGTTTTTTGTTTACAAAAGTCAATTATATCTGTAGGCATTTTAAACACAGCCATATAATGTGGGAGGGAGTCTGACCCACGAGCTGACAAACACCTTGACTGAGCTTCCAGTCCAGAACTGTTGTTTTCTCTTATAATTGCTTTCTTTCAGGCTTTTGAATGAGAAGCCCTGGCTTGCAGGGGTGCATATGATCTTCCTTTGAAGGAAATATGATAAAAGAAGGAAAATGAAGCCTTAGTTCAGTTTGGTTTCCAATGGTATCTCTGTAGAGAATATCTTTGCATTTTATGACAGAAATATTGAACTAGCTTTAATGTCAGCTGTGGAAATTTTGTCTGACATAACCCCTCAGAAACTGAACAAGCTTTTTGGACTATAAAAGGTGCTCTTTATAGATTGATAACCTTATCAACACTGCTGATTCTAAAAAACCCTCGACTTAAAAGTATATTGATATTCTTAATTTTTCTTGTCTTCTTTTTGTGTCATTTTATAATATATGTAATATATTTTCTGTATTTTTTCTTTAAGTAAAAAGAAATCATCTCTGACTTGACAAAGTGCAAAAAAAAAAAAAAGGAATACTGCACAACCTTTTTCAACATTTATAATAATAAGAAATGTTTCTTGAATGATTTCGGAAGAAACATGTGACACTAAAGACTGAAGTGATGTTAAAAATTTAGCTTTGCCATAACAAGAATAAATTACATTTTAAAATATATTAAAATAGAAAACAGTTATTTTAATTTGTAATAATATTTCACAATATTACTGGGTCATTCTATAATTGTGGGTACATCTCATGTCCGTGAAGTATATTTTTAATATATTTTTATCAATATAAAGCCCCGATGCTTAATTTTGTAGTACACAGTTTGATTTTTCCCAATCACACTACTATATGTTGAAAAAGCCATATTTTTGTATCATATCACATACAACCCTGGTAAACAGCTGTCCAATTTTGTAAAGTTGCTCATTCTACTCTGAATTTAAGCATGACAATTACCTCATATATAAATTCATTTCATAGTTTTGCCTTCAGTTAGATAAGGTTATCAAGACATTTAGGTGCGTGCTTCAAAAATAATAAGTGTTTATTGTGATATAACTTGTTTCATTGGTGCCCAAAACACTATTGTCAACTAAGTTAACCCCCCCCCCCCCCCCCAAAAAAAAGGAATGGTTTGTCCCATTCTCACATAGTTTGCACAATATGATGATATTTCCTCTAGAAGCACATGAATGAAACATGCAGTTATGTTCTCTCTCTTTCCAATAATAATGGTTACACTAGCAAACCTTTGTCGATAGTGGATTCACTGACTGTCAACAGTGTTACACAAGTATTATTGCTGCACATTTTAACAAGACAGTTTAACTAAAACTTATGTTTTGTTTATGAAAATATATTTTTAAGCATACCATATGCTCAGTTGTTCTAGGCTTCTATGTTGAGTATAGGCCCGAAACACTAAAAATGTAAACTAAGTTACCTGTCAACTGTGTTACCCAGTAAAGGTAACATAGTGGACAGTAGCAAACATAGATGGTATTTTATGCTCATATTCCTATAGATCACCTTTATTTATATAGCACTTTATACAATATAGATTGTTTCAAAGCAGCTATGTAAGGTCATGTTTGGATTTTTGGGAAACAGGAAAACGTTTTTCTGGACATTGTCAAATTCTAAGTGTACCCTTAATTACAGAATGACCCTACTGTTTCTATTGTATTTTTGATCAAACGAGTGCAACCTTGGTGAGCATAAGAAACATTTAAAAACTTTCCAACCTCATAATTCTGAACAGACATATAATATAACAGACTGAATATGCTGTTTATCAGTTTTGTCAGTTAAGTATAGTGTCTCTTACATCTCCTTCTGGTGGTGAGTAATACAGGCCACTAGGGTCAAACTTGTAATCAGCGTTGTCAGTGACCTCGGGGGTGTAGAAGATGGAAAGGATTGTGCGCAGGGTCCTGCGATCCCAGTCATCTGTGACGCGACCTCCGTAGTTACACTCTCCTGTCATGTAGCGAAGAGCATCAAAAGGGATCTCCTAATAAGGACACACAAAACAGCTGAAATAACCATATAACCAACACTTAAAGAGCAGGTCATATGGTATTTTAAAGTGTTCTAATAGTGTGTTGGAGTCCTCTACAGCAGGTGCAAATGCATCTAAAAAAAAATTCACAGAAAACACCGTAATTTTCTCAGTATATACATTTATACATAGAGTCATTTCTCAATGATTTCGAAAAGATTTGTTCAATTAGTTCTGAGCGTAAGGTCTGTAAACCCCTCCCTTCCATAAGCCTGCTCTGTTCTGATTGGTCAGCTGGCCAAGCCTGTTGTGATTGGTACAGAGAGGAGTACTCGAGCAAGTTAACGAGCGCTGTCATCAGTGTTGCCAAGTCCACGGTTGTTTTTGATGTCTGTGGGTTGAAGCAACCCCAATATAGTTATATTTAGCCCCTGGAATGCAGATTTAACAGAAAGATTTAATTTTATGCAGAAAAAACGTGTATTTTACACCCCGGAGTGTAATTTTTAACAGGGACCCCCCTCGAAACGCGAATGGGCTAGTTTAGGGCTAGTTTTGAGAAGCAATTGGGCAAATTTTGTTGTGAAAACCTGGTAACCCTGACTACCATTGACAAAGCATGCATCAAAACAGTAATATAGCGCTCCAATCCATTCTTAAAATAATGACATTAATGTTCTTTATTGAGTGATGTAGATCGGTAACAGGCAGAAGATTTGGCTCGGAGTCGACTCTTTCTTTTGAGAGACAATATCTTTATCATGCACTTTTTTGATGAACAACTTTTTAGACTGTTTACACTGAAGGATAGCTACATTACAAACTGCAAAAAAGATATTTTTCGAAAACCCATATGACCTGCTCTTTAATATTATCAGCTGAACAAACATAGAGAATAAAAAAAAACTTTAAGAGAGCAGATGATATATCCACTTCTATGATGAATTGTTTTTGCAACTCTTTTTGTTTGATTCCTCATGATTACAACTCACCTGTCTTATCATGACTGCTATTTATTTTCATTTTGAATAGTGTGGTTACATGTACTGTAAGAAGCATCATTTTGACCGTGACTTTAACAAAGTCATCTCAGGTGAGGGCTCTGCCTCAACTTTTTCACCCTATTGTTTAGATTGCTTTAAAAAAGACAAGAAAAACCGAACAACAACCTTTCATGTGTCTTAAAAGCATGGCCGCTCAACAAAGGCTCTTTTTTTATTAAGTGGAGGTGCATGTCAGGCTGGTGGGTTCGATATAACGATCTTCAGGCGGGATATGAAAAGATGGACAGAGGAGTGGCAGGATTGTGACATTTCCTGTTGAAATTTCCCTTGCTAATGCAGTGGGTGGCACTCGTAGCACTGGAGAAATGTCAGAGCATTCAGGGAGGCTCTTGATCAGTTTGTGCAGCCTGCTTGTTTTGAAAGGAGGAAGGGAAGTATGAGGAGTGCTTCTCTGAAGTTGGGAAAATGTCAAGAACGCTCTTTTTTTTTTAGGGGCGGTTTAAGGGGCGTGCTGGAAAGCATGAAAAGGAAGAGGGTGACGTGAAGAGTGTGTGTGTAATTCAAGAAAAGTGAAAGAAAATTTGCTTGTGTGTGAATACAAAGAAGAGACAGGTACACGTGTGATCTCACCTCGTACTGGTCCAAGAACATGTGTAGCTGCTGGACTGAGATCCGCAGGTCTGTCTCGTTGAACTCATAGGGGATGTTCCAGCCTAGAGGACCAAATTTTCTCCTCTCCTGGGTCAAGGCGTGGAAGAAACACAAGCTGAACAGTAGCTTCTTAAAAACAGCCTGAAAACACACACACAGATTCCACTTTTCTTATACATACAGGAATTCAAAAATAAACACTGAGACCATCAAAGGATATGCATCAAATTGAGAACACTTGACTTCCCATTGCGAAGGACCTACCGGCTTTGAACTACTGTCAAAGAACTCAGGGTCAGATATGGGGTCCATGTAGAAAGAACGGATGATGTTGGAGCGTAGCCCCTTGGGGGCCTCATTGGTCATTTTGACTCCGTTTTGCAGTACAGCCACGGGAAAGTTGGGAGAGGGGTAACTGGTCAGCCACAAGCGAAAATCTGGGTGAGTGGTATCTGGATTCAGCTCCTGCAGAAAGCCAAAATGCTGCTTCAGACAGTTCCACTGGTGGACTTATTGTAGTCATGAATGCATTGACTATAAACAGCTACCATCCCATCATGTTTAGGTAATACCTCACAAACACGCTCAAGGGTGGACATCCAAGAGGTGGCCAGGTGGCAGTTCTGTAAAACCACCCAGGTTCCCTCTTTGACGCCAGTCTCAATCATGCTCATGGCGATAGGTCCCTGACCTTGTCCCAGAGACAGAGATGTCAATCTGTTGCCTGTGAAACCCTGAACAAGGCAGACACAGTGTGTTAACAATAAAAGAGCATCACCCATCACACAAGACATCATCAATAACTTGGATGCCCAGTTTTCACAAGTTGGTATGATTCTTTATGATTCTTTATTCCCCAATGGTTGTGTAAAACAACACAGTTTTTTCCTTGTCAAAAACAGCTCTGTTCACAGCGACCTGTTTTGGTGCATGGTTCTTTAAAGGAGAAGTTAGAGTAGAAGTTATTTACTCACCCCCTTGTCATCCAAGATGTTCATGTCCTTCTTTCTTCAGTCATAAAGAAATTATCAGGAAAACATTTCAGGGATGTTCTCCATATAGTGAACTTCTATAGGGCCCGCGAGTTTGAACTTCCAAAATGCAATTTAAATGTAGCTTCAAAGGCCTCTAAATGATTCCAGTCCCAGTGGAGGAATCAGGATCTTATCTTGCAAAGCGGTTATTTTCCAAAAAAAAAAAAAAGTACAATTTATATACTTTTTAACCTTAAAATGCTCGACTTGTCTAGCTTTGTGATGTGCGTAATCTATGTGCATAGTCTGTATAATCTGGGTCAGTACAGTTGAAAAACTCTCAACTCATTTTCTCCTCCAACTTCAAATTCCTGCATTGCTGTTTTATGTAAAGGGAGTTTGACCTTCTTTGCATGTTCACTTTGTAAACACTGGGTCGGTAGTTTTGCAGTGATATAGGATGATTTTGAAGTTGGAGGAGAAAATGAGCTTGGAGTTTTTTGACCTACCCTAACTGTATTGACCCAGATTACACATGCACATTACACATGACCCAGAGTATGCATGCACATTACAGAGCTACACAAGCCGAGCAATTGAAGTTACAAAGTATATAAACTGTATTTTTTTTTAGAAAATAACCGATCGTTTCGCTAGATAAGAGCCTTCATTCTTGGCTGGGATCATTAGAGGCCTTTGAAGTTGCATTTTGCATTTTGGAAGTTCAAACTCGCGGGCACCATAGAAGTCCACTATATGGAGAACATTCCTGAAATGTTTTCCTCAAAAAACATAATTTCTTTAAGACTGAAGAAAGAAAGACATGAACATCTTGGGTGACAAGGGGGTGAGTAAATTATCGGTAAATCTTTGTTTTGAAAGTGAACTTCTCCTTTAAATGATAATGAGCTCTGCTCACCCAGCGAACTCTCTTCAGTGGAAGAGGAAAGGAGATTCGCAAATAACCTTAAAAAATATAAAGTGTGTGTGACTTACTTCTTCTGGGGGTGCATCTGAATCACAAACAGTGGGTACTAGGGCCCTATGATTTCTGCGATGCAGAAAACGCGGACGGAATCGTGGAATCCAGTCATAAAAACGGAATTTACTGAATAACGCAGAATGTCACGGAATTTGTCAAAGTTTGAATGAATTAATCAAAAGTAGGTCATTACACTTATATCAAACCGCAATATGGACTAGTATCTGTAAATATTACGCCGCAAAAATACAATTTTAAATGTGAATCCTGCATGCTCTGCGTGTCTCTGTTTTAATGAATGGAGCAGACGAGCGGTTTTGTTTACTACACACACTGAAGGGCGCGTGACGCTCGCGGTGATTTCAGCGTCTGTCGCCTCACTAAATGAGGACATAAATACATGAACAATATCTCTATATCACTACTATTACTACTTCTACTAAAGTGAAACAAACATTATTTTTTAGGGTATAATCACACAACATTTCTTCCATGTTTTAGTTTTAATAGTAAATTCCCCTTTGTATGCCAAAAAAAAAAAGTTTGCTTAATTTTCAATAATTAAAAGATAAATGAAATTAATGTTTTATGCCAGAGGTGCCCAGCCCTGTTCCTGGAGATCTACCTTCCTGTAGAGTTTAGTTCCAACCCTGATCAAACACACCTGAACCAACTAATTAGGATCTGAAGGAGCACTTGATAATTACAGACAGGTGTGTTTGATCAAGGTTGGAGCTGAACTCTGTAGGAAGGTAGATCTCCAGGAACAGGGTTGAGCACCCCTGTTTTATGTCTTCATTTGATAGCCAGAACATTTTAAATACACAACACACAATTTCTAAGGGTAAAAAAACCTTTCATAAGGCTATTTTAAGAATAAATTTTAATAAATTAAGTAAGCATTCAAACAATTAGACATGCTAAAACATGGTGAGAAAAAATAAAACATTTCATAGGGCCCTAAACATGTCATTTTTGTTAAACTTTTATTAAATTGATGTGAAATTGTATAAGTTTCATGATTTTAATTAATTAGACATGCTCTTTGATTAATTAAAGTAAGAAAAAACGGAATCCATAAAAATTAAAATAGAAGAAAATGATTTCATAGGGCCCTAGGGTACTGATCCATCCTTACATTTTAAATTTTTAGCAAAAAGTCTTGAATTGTCTCTTGTTTAGAAAGCAGTCTGGAGTAAAATGATTTGCATAGATATAAACAAATGTAGGTGTATTTGGTGGTGCATTATCATCAAAAACAAACAAATCCACTGCATCCTCAGTGGCTCTGATGTCGAGAGAAAATGAAGACTGTCAGATTGTCACTAGAGTTGTTTGAGTGCGTACAAATGGCTGAGGGTGGAGATATACTAATACGGGACAGTCTGTCAGCGGCCGTGGGCGGCACAATATGACGTCATATTGCTCAGAAAATCAAAACGGCTTAATTATTAAAACTGTTTAGTTTATTGGTGATTAAAAAAGTAGTAAATGAATTTTTTATCATGTATCCACACACTGCTAATACACAATTATATGCAAACACCATGTAAAAGTGAATTTTGCATCCAATGTCACCTTTAAAGAATTACAGATACTTTACTACTCCAGAATAATTCAGTTAAAAAAATCTATAGAAATGTAATGTCCTTAATTGTCCATACCTGTTCCTCACCAAACTTGAGCAGTGCTGCCATGGGGTCTGATCCCGGAGACAGGATAAAAATGAGAGGAGCGCAGCAATGACTGTCGGCAAAAGCTGTGGCCAAATTAAAGGGCGGCACCTCAATAAACTGCTGCCCCAAGTTGTCTGACACAAACTCTTGAACCATTGGAACAATCTGTGATGGGCAAACACAAGGTCTAAGTCCAAATGTGAATTCTTACTGAGTACATTCATACTACACAATATGACATCTAACAAACACTACTGTTTGGGGGGCTTTTATGCTCAAAAAAAATCTGCATTTATTTGATCAAAAATACAGTAAAAAAGAATATTGTGACGTATTATTGCAATTTAAGATGACTGTTTTCTGTGATGTCAAAGCTGAATTGTCAGCAGTCTTTACTCAAGTCTTCAGTGTCATATGATCCTTCAAGAAATCTTTTTAATATGCTGATTTGCTGCTCAAGAAACAATTCTGATTGTGCTGTTTTTTTCTGGAAATTGTGCTACATTTTTTCAGGTTTCTTAAATGAATCAAAAGTTCAAAAGAACAGCATTTATTTGAAATAGAAATCTTTCGTAACTTTATACATGTCTTGACTTTCATGTTTGATCAACTTAATGCCTCCTTGCTGAATAATAGTATTATTTTCTTTCAAAAATCCTACTGAGCTCAAACTTTTGAATGGGTGTGTACAAGTCTTTCTGATGTGTAATTGGTTAATAATTCAATTTTAGACAGAATTCCAGAACGTTTTATTTCCTGTTCCATTCCAATATGTATTAATAAGCTAAATAGAAACATCCTTACCTTGTCTGGCCGTAAGCATCTTATAACCAGCATTCTCTGGAACTGTCCTAGTTTTTCTTGCCACTCGGAAGGGAAAGCAGTGTGATGGGGGTCCTGCCGAACACACACACAGGCCATAAAATGAAAAATCTGGTGTTCCTTTCATACTTCCCCTGTCCATTTCATACCACTGAGCAGGAAAAGAAATAGTGTGTGCTTAATCTCAATGGCACCTTGCTATCGTAAACCTCTTTCCAGCCCTCCCGGAGTCGAGCCAGGTCTTTTCGCAGGCCTTTAAAGCGCTCCATCTCATCCAATCGACAGATCTCATCCCAGGATGTCTTAGGCAACCAGGTGCAGGGGTTCGAATGAGGGTTATCCAGACCCACACCGCCTGTCAGGAGAAACCGCCATTCTTTCTCATCCACCTGAATGAGAAAGGAACAGAAGGTTGTAACAGAAAGTCGTTTATGCAACGCAATCTGCAATGAAAATTCTCCATCACGGAGTTTAGACACAGTTTGTTTTTCGGCACCTGCGCTTGATTAAATATCCAACTCAAAAGAGCAGAGCAACAATGAATGAGTCTTAAAGTCGCCGCCAGCAAAGCCGCAGTCTATGAAAATAAATGCACTGGTGCATCGCCCCCACACCACTTGATTCAGGAGCTGACAAAACTACTGACAGCACAACAAATGGATGATAGACACTTGCAACTTGAGTAACAACTCAGGCATGGAGAGCTACAAATTATAAATCACTTAAACTTCAATTAAATTGGTTAAACCTGTGTTTATGTGGACGAATGTTGCAGGATCATTTAAAACTGGGATGATATAAACATTGTCAGACTGATGCATGCATGTCATTAACCTTAAGAGGCCTTGTGTGAGAGTAACCTCTTCATTCTTACTATTATTTATCAGATAAAATACTGTCATGCCGTAGCTTATTGATTCAATAAATCACAGCTGTGTGCGAGCGGAGGCAGTTACTCACGAGCTTGTTGTGTTTGAGCAGGTTGACATTGAGGCAGAAGGAGAAGAGGAGCTTGTCCTTCTCAAACAGAGAGCGACATACATTGACGTAAAGCGAGTATGTAAAATGGTCCTTCAGAATCTGGAGTCTAAATACACAGAAAGCATTGTGGCAGAAATCAGTTTATTGAGACGCATTTTGAAAGCATCTGAAGAAAACGTTAAAGAAAAAAACGGTTTGTGATCTGATGTGCACTGAACCTGCAATACACAAGCCTCTGAAAAGTACTTCTAGTCATTTATGCATGTTTGCTATAAAAGTTTTCCTACTGCTTTCTATCATTAATGGAATATACAGTATCAATATCTTTATAGATTTTGCATTTTATGATCATTCTATTGATGTCCATTGACTAGGTGAGTGGTTCTGCACTCCAAGTGCTCATATTTAAATTGATATTAAAAATTTATATAACAAATAAATTATATGAAGATTGTGTTAATTTAACTACCAGGGGGACACATTTTTCTGGTTATGGCAAGCTTTAAAATATTGGGTAAAAACTGTTAAAAAAAGGAAAAATTAAAAATCCTTATCCAATAAATCACACAAAAAAATGGAAAAGTCATGGGTCCTTTGATTACTGACAGTGAGGTGCTGTGGAGTCCAAAAGGTTGAGAACCACCAGGTTGAGAAACACTTAAACTAGACATTTTTGTTAATGTCACTTTGAGTAATGTCACTGTACAGTATTAAATAAACACCTGCTGCTACTGTAGAAGAGTTTTAAAAGGCACTCTCTTAAGTTTTAGAGATCTGGTTTTGGTGTCTCGGTCCTCTAGAGAATTGGCACTGTGTTTTTTTTAACCAGAGGATTCTGCCCTGGGCTGAAGTGTCATAGTATTCCCACAGCTCTCAGCTATCAAACTTGCATCAAAACACCATACTGCCCTAGTAAGCCAGAGTTGACGGTAAGTAGTCATACAGGGAAACAATGTCTTCACACTCTTTTGGAAAAAAGCCTCCCCACGCTCGATATCCAGAATAATATAGAACGTAAGTCAGAGACAGTCTCTCTGGAAAATTTGAAATGGATAATTCACTCAAAAATGAATGTTCTGTCATCATTTGTTTAGCTTCATGTCATTCCAAAACCAGTATGACCTTGTTTCTTCTGTGGAGCACAAAAAAAAGATGTTTTTGTCCATACATTGAAAGTCCAAAAACAACTGAGGTCCAAAAAAACATTAGACCCCCACTGACCAATGTAATTGTAATGGACAAAAAACGTTACAAAAAAATGCATTCTGTGTTCCACAACAGAAATAGGGTTAAAGTTTGGAATGACATGAGAGTGCATAAATTATGATAGACCTGATAGTGCCTTGTAGCTGCAACTTTGACTTTTTAAAGCATGCCATAACTCCAATGTAGCACACGATATTATGGAAACCTGTTTCTGCCAATGAATAAAATATTAAAAAATGTTATTGCAACTTTTTTTTCTCACAATTCTGACTTTTTTTTCCCACAGAATTGTGATACAAACTCGCAATTCTGACTTCTTTTCTCAGAACTGTGAAATATAAATTTGCAACTGCAAAGTTATAAAGTCAGAATTACGAGATATAAACTTTCAATTCTGATTTATAAAGTCAGAATTACGAGAAATAAACTCACCATTGTGAGTTATAAAGTCAGAATTGCAAAATGTGAAGTCACAATTCTGACTTTTTTTCTCAGAATTGCTTGATGTAAACTCTCAGTTGCCAGTTATAAAATCAGAATTGCAAGATATAAAGTCACAATTCTGACTTCTTTCTCAGAATTGCATGATATAAATAAATGCAAGAAATAAAGTTATAAAGTCCAATTTTGAGGGAAAAAAAACAGATATGTAACAGAATTCTGAGTTTATTTCTCACAATTCTGACTTTTTCTCAGAATTGCATTATTAAAACTCACAACTGCAAGTTATAAAGTCAGAATTGCGTGATATAAACTCACCATTGTGAGTTATAAAGTTAGAATTGCAATTCTGAGAAAAAAGTCACAAATGTGAGATATTAACTCACAATTCTGAGAAAAAAAAACTCAGAACTGTCATTTTATTCAACTGCGAGTTTATATCAATTCTAAGAAAAATTTTAGAATTGTGAGTCTATATTTCACAGTTATGACTTTATAACTTGCAATAGCTAGTTTATCTCACGCAATTCTAACTTGCAATTGTGATAAAAAAAAGTCAGAATTGTGCAATTGTGAAATAAAAAGTCACAGTTACCTTTTTTATTTTTTATTCAGTGGTGGAAACAGGCTTCCATATGAAATTACCACAACAGACACAATTTAAAGATATTATCTGTAGTGTCAGCGTACCTTTGTTCGAGAATGTCACTTTTTTGGGAATTATCAATGGACAGAATGAAGAGGTTGATGAACCAGGTTAGAGAGTACTGATACATGGGCTCGATGTTGGCCAGATCAGCGATGGAGAAAAACAAAATTGCAGAATGGACAGCAATGGGGGTGTAGCCCAAGCGTGTCTGATCAATCTTTAGCTCAGTAACCTCGGCAATGGCCTGTTTCTCAGAGATCTCATTGGCCAGAACCTTAGAAGATGAGAGGATCTGAACAGCAGTCTCATCTTCTAAAATGTTCCCCTCGGAGGCAGAGAGCACTTCTAAGATCTTATCCTCTATTTCTTTCAGTTGTCTACAAAGAAAAGAGAGTGTGAAAGTACATGGTTAAACACACACAAATGCATGATACCTTTTCAGTTTTTTTACATGACTGCACAGAGAGAGCATGCTGCTCTTTGCCCTCACTTCATAAGGAGATAATTATTTACTGAAGGTTTCAACTTGTCCTGCTTTTAGAGACAATATTTTAAGTGAGGAACCCATAGGACTAAACTGTCAGGTTAATTGTGTTTCTGGGTGGTACCTCTTGTTCTCAGCCCCCTGTACAATGAGGGCTTGTTTCTCCTCTTCAAGGTCAGGTCTCTCTCTGGCCACCACAATGCCCAGCAGCTGGTCTTGCATCCCCTCTGGGGTGATCATGAAGTTCAGCAGGGTCACCTGAACAGAACAGGAGCAAAACACTGAGTGCTGGCGGCAGCTGTTCTTAGAATCCTATTTTTAATGAGAACAGACCCTTGTGTGTATTATTTGCAAGAGCATCGGAAGGATCTTTTTCAAGCTTACAGATTCACTTTGTAGATATGGCATAACCAACCACAGAACTAACGTAAATTATATCCTCCAAGATTCTGTGACTGCTTGCTAATATCAGACCTAATATTTCTTTGATTACTGGCTGAGACACGTGTGTCTGGTGCAACACATTTTGTGGTATGAAGAATGGTAATCCTGATCTTCCACAACAGTATCATTTGTTTTATCCTGTTGCGAACACCACATGCTCATCCTAAAAGGGAAATGATATCTCAGGCTCATTAAGAAGTCTAGGTAATTGTGAAGGAAAGAGGTAGAGAGTCCAAATATTTCATTTTTTTGTTCCCGAGCATCCAGACCAGCCTGACACAACAACACTGAATGTGTTTAGGACAGAACTATTTGTTTGTCCTACAAATGTCAGATTATAGGAGTGTTTAGGAAAGCTCTATGCAGTTTCTTTTGGTGGCCCTAGTGGCACATAAAAGTACTCCACATGGCTCCATGTTCAAATCTCCAGCTGCTGCTAACTGTCCTGTGTGCATACATGAAAAAGTGGAGTTCCAGCGGATGACATAGGACGTTGGATGTAGGTGTACTGTAAGTTCCGGTGAAAAGTGATGAACGTAGAAGCGCAAAACACCGGTCATGAATTAGAATCCTACAAAATAAGGATTTGTAAAGAAAAATGTCAGAGGATATTGATATAAGCCAAGAAGAGGCTGGTTTTCTTTTGCTGTAAACAAAACTTGGTTCTTGCGAGACTAGCAGAGCTCACACTACGCCTACATCCTACGTCATCCGTTGGAATGCCACTTTCGTTAGCGTAAGCTAGAGATTACAGTTTATACAGTCTGAAATATGGATATTTTTCTTACACAAAAACCTCAATTAGCTTCAGCAGGCCTTTATTAACCCCCTGGAGCCATGTGGAGTACACTTTATGATGGATGGATGCTCTTTATTGGACTTCAAAATCCCAACACCCATTCAGTGCTATTATAAAGCTTGGAAGAGCCAGGACATTTTTTAATATAAATCCAAGTGTATTCGTCTGAAAGAAGAAAGTCATGTAAACCTAATGTGGCTTAAGCATGAGTAAATCATGGTGTAATTTTCATTTTTGGGTGAACTATCCCTTTAAGAATTCTCATCAATCACAAGCTTGAATGGTAGGGTACATTCTGGTTCAGTGTAGCAATCTGGGTCTATTCATCCAGCCTATTTAGACATGTCAGTAAGCGTGAGCCTAGAAAAATTTGATTAATGTTTGATGCAGTCTGACTAACATCATGTTTTTATTTAGATGAATTTTATATGACCTTATTTAGAATCATACAAATGTTTGTGTGTATGCATCTATGTGTGACTTTACCAAGAAAGCAGACTCACCTTGACTGAGATCTCTGGTAAATAATGTGGATTTCGTAGCTTGGTTGTTATGTAAAACCGGAAATCTGGAGCATATTCAATAGTGGAATCGCCCAGCCGGATACAGACACTGCCACCCTGTTTAAAAGTCTGTTTCAGCAGCAGGGGTTCAAGTATGGGGTCCAGTTCTTCCCCAACATTCTCCAGCAACACTATAATACACAAGGGATGAATGATTACAATTAAACCAAACCAAAAATTGCAAAAAAAAAAACACATATAGCTGCAGAAGCATTTTTTTAACTGCTTACAACAAAAATAGTCATGTAGTGGAAGTAGGAACTGAAGGAGTATAGCAGAAAAACAACAACAACAACAAAGAAATGAATAAATAAACTCAATTCAGCTCCTAGAGGAGAACGGTAACAAAACAATCCACATAAGACAGCTAAGCACTGGCCTGCCTACGTAAGCCCCCTTTCATCACAGAGCAACACTGATGAGGAGGAGCTGAGGATGGAAGACACAGGCACCTAAGGCCAGATTACTCGGCTCATTTGCGTATCTCATGTTGCATTTTGGGTCCACCCCTGGGCCTTCGTTGTGAGTGTAAAATTAGATGGAAATTGTGCTTTCAGGCTTAATATGTAATGTACAAGAGGCAGCTATGCTGCTCCAGGTAAAGAGAGACAATGTGTGCATTTATCAACAGGTAACATTCACTGATTTGGATCTGTGACGTCTGCTTGTTTTTCATGGTGGAGTGGGACCCCTGGGGAGAAATACTGGTATTGCACCTGAGAGAATTTTTTGTTGTTGTTTATTCCTTCGTTGATTTTTAAGATTGACAGCATCAAACTAGAAGAAAATTGGTTTGATTATCAACCACACTGCCTGATAACTGAGCAGTAATACTAGGTTTTTAAGAGTATTACAAAAGTAAGCTTTTTTTGCATTTTCTGAATACCGTTGTCATTATAAGTTTAAAAGCTGTTAGTGTTTCTCACCTGGAGTGCCAAATTGGATGCAGTTTTCTAAAGTGCGCACAAAGTCACCATCACTGAGCTTGATAACATGAAGACTGTTGGATTTCTCCATATTCTTCAGCCACTTGTTGGCCTGGCCCTGAGGATCAATCATTAGAGGCCACCTCCTCGCATTACTGCAGACAAGAAGAAAATCTCATGAAACTTTCACAAACAAGAGATTCCTAGCCATGTCAAATCATCTCCGTCATTCAAAATTTCTAATAATTCAGGTCATGTATTCAAGAATACCACTATATGTTTCATTTTCTGATTTTATGGTATTCCTCTCCCTAGTAAATCATCTAAAAGTCACTACTACTGTTAAATAGTAGTATTTAATAACAGTGTGCAATACACCCATGCAAATCATTAAGAAAAAACCCTTTTGTCCAAACTTTGTATTAAATAGTGCTAAATAGTGCTTTCTTTCACCTTTAATTTAATTAGTGCAATCCAGTGTAAAATAGATTAAACATGTTTACAATGACTGACTAATGGAAATAGTGAGAAGTTTGCTACTGTGAAACTTTATGGTTTCTTAAACCTTAAACTTCCTAAAATTAAAACAACAAAAAAAGTATTTTAAAATCTACTTTATAATATCATATCTAATACAAATAGAAGTGTAAAATGGTTAAACTATCAGCAAAAACTCTCACGAGATGATGATTGCGTTGTCAATGGAGAAACTGTCTGAAGGGAGGCCAGCAATGGTCCAGCTGCGGATTTTCACCGGCTCACCCAGGGAGTTCATCAGTGACATGTTCTTGGAGCAGGGAATTCCTCTCGTCTTACACAAGTCAATCCACTCCTCTGTAGCTCGCTGTAGAGGTCAGAGACAAAGTCAGAAGCATACACATGGCTCAAGAAAGACTACATGATCACATCTGATCCAGAAACAACCCCTGATGGGCCTACTGAGAAATGTAAGAAGTTTTAATCCTATTTGAAGACACACATCCATAGATTCAACCTCATCTGATAGTTTCAACTTAATACTGGTATTGTGGACAGTACTATTATCGCTCCGATATCTTTGTTTTCGGTTTAAATCTAATAAAGACTTACAGCACACAAAGGTAATAAGCTGTGTGTCATGTACCTGCACGAAAGCTTATATAAAAAGACCCTCTTCTGGGAGAAAAGATATTGCTTTCACAGAGGGGGAAATATTAAAGTTAAACTACTCCCTGTTCCCTGAGTGCTATTTCAAACTCACCATAGCAATACCTGGTATTGTACAAAGTGTTTTCACTGAGTTCATTCATTTTTTATGGACCCTGCTCTGTTGTTAAGAGTAACCAGCTGACAGGGGCAAATGTGTACAAATAATAGCTATAGAAAGATATCAAAAACACTGTAATATTGCTCCACCTGAGACGCATAAACTCTACTGAATATGAATATGAATTTCACTCATGTTACAGTGTTTAGACTCAAATGTAATTGAAAACCAAACAAGGCTCAAGGTTATGTGCTAAATGCACATCTGCCAGACATACCCTCTCCCACGTGCCTGACAATGTTAAGTACAGACTCTCTTTTACACTGTAAAACACTGCCAGGATCTTTGGACAAAAAATATATATTTACTATGAAATCAACTTGGAGACATGTAGATACTGTAAATACTGTAACCATTATGGTGAATAGTGATTAGTTTGCTCACTGGCTAACTTGGACCCTGTCTTCTACCAAAATAAAATTTCATTTAATATCTGACGTTTTACATATTCGTGTTTAAATAAGCCAACAATTCCAAAGACAAAATAAATTAAAGTTGCAAGCAGTGATAAAAGGGCCATCGCACTCAGGCTCACCCCCACCTGGTGGCTTTAGGAAAACAGCGAACGGTGAGCGATATGCTTTTAAAATAGTAAATATAGGAGGAATATGTCAAAGTCATTTATATGTGCCAAACTTTCTGCTGCCAGCTGGTGGTGCTGTGCCTATAACTGAATATTGGCATGTAGATGATTTCAGGCCAGCACTTTTATCAAACATATGAAGATTGGTGCAGACTGAATATGGTATGCTTGAGTCAGTGTAAAACATGACATATCCTGCTGCCAACAGGTGGTGCTATGATTATAACTGAATATTGACCTTTAGATGTCTTTAGGCCAGGACTCTTATCAAACATGTGAAGTTTAGTGCAGATTGGATATTGCATGTTTAAGTTGGTGGAAAACACGCCATTTCCTATTGCCAGCAGGTGGCGCTATCTTTATAACAGAATATTGGCCTTTAGATGTGTTCAAACCAGGATTCTTATCGAACATGTGAAGTTTGGGGCAGATCGGACATTGTATAGCTGAGCTACAACACCTTATATTCCCATGGCACAGGCACACCCTTAAATGAAAACTCAAGAGCTTCGCAATTTAACGTTGCAAAGGCCTTTAAAGTAGACTGACCAAATATAATGTTGATGTCATTAAAATCTCTGTGAGGAGTTTGTTAGAATGTAAAACATGCCACTTCCTGTTGCCAGCAGGTGATGCTGTGACTATAACTGAATATGGGCATGGACATGTGTTCAGGACAGGACTTATCAAACATGTGAATTTTGGTGCAGATCGGACATTGTATGCCTGAATTATAACAACTTCCTTTTTCATGGTGAAACATCGAAGTTTGTCAGGCCGCCACAGACACCCCCTTCAACGAAAACTCAAGATCTTCACAATTTAATGTCACAAAGAGCATTAGATTAAACTGACCGAATTTGCTGTTGATCTGTTTAAATCTCTAGGAGGAGTTTGTTTAAATACAACACCTGAAAATGGCAAAAACAGCACCAAACTTGTTCAAAAATTCAAAATAACAGACTTCCGGTTGGGTTTCGGATTTCATACTGGGGAACTTTTTTTGTAGGTATTGATGTGTTACATGTGACTACCGAATTTCGTACATGTATGTGAAACATAGCTCAAGAGGCACTTTGTTGAAATTTAATAGGTGGCGCTATCGAGCCATTTTGCCACACCCATTTCTGAAACCCACATCAGATGTAAATTTTGACCACTTCTGGCATGTGTGCAGTTTCATGAGTTTTTCAGCATGTTTAGGCCCTCAAAAATGCGATTCATTTTGGAGAAGGAGAAGAAGAATCGGAGCAATTCCAATAGGGTCTTCGCTAGAGCTTGGGCCCTAATAAACAAAACTCTAAGGAGTTTAAATACACAAGAATATATGTGTGAATACAAATGTTTATGGTTAAGAGAGTTTCAGCTCAATAACTTTCCACTTTGAAAATCATTTTAATTAGCACCTATTTTGATCTGTGAAGATATGAACAATGCGAGTTGATAAGCACATGGTTTGGCAGGAGAAATGAACTGTTTGATGTGTTGGCACACCTGTCTAAAACTGGAAGTAAAGGCACCCAGGTAGGCCACTATAGCAGCAGAGATGAGAATATCTCCAGTGAGGTTGTTGTAGAGTTCACCCAAGTTGATGGCTGTTTCACTCCAGCGGGTCTTCTCTCCTCCTAACCCACCAATGAGCTGCTCTGCACGCTCTAGCTTTTTACTGCACAACTCCACCTAAAAATAAATAAATGTTTCCAAAAAAACATTAAGCAACACAACAGTTTTCAACATTCATAATGATAAATGTTTCTTGAGCCATTTAAGAATAGAGTGAAAATTGATGACTGTTAAAAACTCAGCTTGGCCATCAGAGAAATGCATTACATTTAAAAATAGATTTATAAAGAAAACTTCATAAATTGAATGCAGCCTTGTTGTGTATAAGAGACTGCTTTCAAATCTTTGAATTTTGAATCATTGTGTACATAACACACATTTAAAGTGTTCAGTAAAGGCCAGCCTAATTATGTCAGCATTTTATGAGATAAAGTGGCATCATTTAGCAGCATAATTTAAAACCATGCTGAAACAGGTGTTGGCATCAAAGATACAGCAGGTTAAGTGTGGCTGTCGTCTGTATTCAGAGATAATCAGCTATTCACATGGTTTAGAAAAGGATGATCAGATATGACTGCATTTATATAAAACATTTGTGACCATAAATGAATGTTTACTACACAAACATCCTTCTAAATAAAGCATCTAATTGAACGCCTGATCCACTAGTGCAGGCCCTCTTTCAACATCACAGAAAAATGGATCTTTAAACCCCCATTTTTGTAACTAGAGAAACAGTCTTTGTTAGAAATGACAAAGCGAGCCTGCACAGCTACTTGCAGAGAGTGATAGGAGCTCAGCGCTTGGGTACGAAGCTGACAG
The DNA here is from genome assembly GCA_036247105.1 of Cirrhinus mrigala. Taxonomy (NCBI): domain Eukaryota; kingdom Metazoa; phylum Chordata; class Actinopteri; order Cypriniformes; family Cyprinidae; genus Cirrhinus; species Cirrhinus mrigala. The sequence continues at coordinate 16,973,936 of CM070015.1, forward strand.
CACAATCACTGAACAATCCGAACATCTTATTCACTCCCTGTGATGGTACTTCACTAATTCTTTGTGACACCGGTGCATCCGGCAGCATGACACTTTATGCTCTTCGAGATGAATTCTTCCATAATTCCTGTTCTTTCAAACTCACATCCCAAAGTGAGAAAACAATTTAAAAGAGACCGTTCCAGTGGAGCTTCAGGAAAAGCAAAACAGGTTTGCCTTAGTGCATTCAAGTGCCTTGATTCTGGCCATGCTTGAGAGAGCATGGCATAAACAATTTCTAACCTCCAATAGGGAAAACAGACAACCTGAATTACAAACATGGAGAGAAGAGGGAAAAAAAGAAGAAGGAACATGAAAGGAAGTGAAATAGGGCAGAAAACGGCAGAAGGGCCTTGGTGATGCTTGGTTTACCCAAACACGCTCTAAACTGACAGGCAGTCTCTACAGACAAATGAGAACACTGTGTGTGCGTATGCATGTGCCCCTGTGTGTCTTCTGTGTGGGTTTTGAAACAAAGGCTTCACTCTTACAACTTCAAAGTTCGAACATAAAAATGATCTGAAGGAAAGTAAACAAAGAAGAAAAGGAAAACATTCCCTCAACTCCTCTTGATGTAAAAACACAAACTAAATTCCTAAATAAACAAACTTCCAGCAAAGAATGGACATTTTAACCGGGTTGGGTTGCACTGGAGGAGGTTACAAAGAATGTCAACAAAAAATAGTTGAACACTGTGTAATAACACAAGCCTTCAGGAAATGTAGCGAACCGTTGATTGTCAGCATCTTGAGTAGCCTCTTTTGCGACTACTGTCCTCTCTGCTTACCTGATTTTCAAGGTCAGCCTTTTTATTCTTGTTGGTTTCCAGGGTCTCCTGAAGTTTGGCCAATTTGTCCTGGACCTCCTTCAAAGCAGCCTGTTTCTTCTGGAGGCTCTCCATGGCCACCTTCAGCTTCTCTTCTGCAACTGCCAACTTCTCTTTCTTAGGGGCTACTACCTTTGCCACTCTGTGAAGAAAAAAAAGTTTGCATCATTAAACGGCTCTTGTTAAGATTTTTACACCCATAGTTTGTTAAGCTGTAACTCACTTATCGTAGGAGTCCATGGCACAGACCCATTTACAGAGCCCCTCTGCAGCAGCGGAGGCCGTGCGGATCTTCTCCGGAACAAAGTCTGGGTTGGTGATGTATTTGTTGCGGATGACGCTCATGTAGTTGGCTGGAATATTGTCTTTATTGTACTCATGAAGGCTCTGGAGAAACTTCATATCTCCTAGCATTTTTTTCCCCGGGCCCCAGAAGTCCTCCACCTTCTTGCCAGAGCCTGAGGGGTCTGGAATACGGTCTGGTTTTATGCCTTTCAGGATGCAGATGGCTTCCATCACCAGCTTGACACCAGCTGGAGGATTCTTCATGGATTTAACAAGAGTTACATCCTACAGAAGGTGACACAGATTGATTTACTGGATATTGGTGGTATGCAATAGTTTAAAAAGTACACTACCAGTCAAAAGTTTTTGAACAGTGAGATTTTTAATGTTTTTAAAAGAAGTCTCTTCTGCTCACTAAGCCTGCATTTATGTGATCCAAAATACAGCAAAACAGTAACATTTTGAAATATTTGTACTATTTAAAATAACTGTTTTCTATTTGAATATATTTTAATATGTAATTTATTCCTGTGATTTTAAAGCTGGATTTTTAGCATCATTACTCCAGTCACATGACCCTTCAGAAATATATAAAATTGTGATTTGCTGTTCAAAAAACATTTATTATTATTATTATGTTGAAAACAGTTGAGCAGAATTTTGTCAGTTTTCTTTGATGAATAGAAAGTCCAGAAGAAGAGCATTTGTTCTGAAATAGAAATCTCTTGTAACATTATAAATGACTTTATCATCAATTTGATCAATTTAAAGCATCCTTCCTAAATAAAAGTATTCATTTCTATTTCCTCCCAAAAAAAACATAAAAAAATATATATATATATATATTTACTGACTCCAAGCTTTTGAATGGTATAGTGTTGATGATCTTTGGATCTTTCAACTCATCTAAGAATCCTGAAAAAAAATGTACTCAACTGTTTTAAATATTGATAATAATAATAATAATAATAATAATAATAATAAATGTTTCTTAAACAGTAAATGATTTCTGAAGGATCACGTGACACTGAAGACTGGAGTAATGATGCTGAAAATTTTGCTTCCATCACAGGAATAAATTACATTTTAAATTATAAAGCAGTTATTGTAAATAGTAAAAATATTTCACAGTATTACTGCTTTTGCTATATTTTGGATCAAATAAATGCAGGCTTGGTGAGCAGAAGACAATTCTTTAAAAAACATTAAAAATCTTACTGTTCAAAAACTTTTGACTGGTAGTGTACATATTAAGAACATTCATCGTCACCAAGAGACACTGCTGGTATTTATTACTTAAAGGACTAGTTCACCCAAAAATGAGAATTCAGTTGTTATTTACTCACCCTCATGTCGGTGTAAAGCTGTATGACATTTTTCTTTTGTGAAACACAAACAAAGATACTCTGGAAAATGACTTCAAAACTGTTTGGTTACCATTTTTTAAAAATATCTTCTTTTGTGTTCCAAGCAAAAATAAAGTCATACAAGTTTTGGAACGACATGAAACTGAGTAACTGATGGCAGAATTTAATTCTTTAACTCATGTTAGTTTCTCTGGCTGAAAACAATTTGAGAGCTTTTTGTTGCTATAAACATTTTGTATGCAACATAAATAATAATTAGTCAGTTATAGTTTCCTCCCACCTGTGGGGTGAGCGTGTCCAAAGCAGCCAATGCAGCTTCCAGAATGGGCACAGCAACCGCCAGATCGGCGTCACATTCATCTTTAATGGCCTTGGCAGCCATTGCCTGCTCATTAGCCTCTGCTTCATCCACACGGACCACCTTCTCTGTCTTGGACACCTCGACAGACTCTCGCTGGATGACCACCATCATCTCTTCTACCTCTTTACTGGCCACATGCAGCTGAGGCTGAAGTGCCTCCAGCTCTACCTGCATTGTGGACACCTGAGTGGCAGCTGATTCCAACTTCTCGAGACCAACCTCATAACGACTCTTTAGCTTCATGACTTCACTGAAACAACAGACACCAATAACAACATAATCATCACTGGCGTAAATAATGCTTATTATAAAGTGTTCACAATTCAAATCTAATCAGTCAGTGATTCTAATGTAAAGCTTCTACGAGCAGGATGACTTACGTTCTTTTTCCCTGAAGCAGATGCTTAAACATAGAGATGAGCTCCAAATAGGAGGTTGGTGTGACATAGTTGTAGCGTTGCAGCTCCGAAAGGAAACGTGCAGAGAGATTGATGGTGGATGTGTGGAAACTCTTGCACATGCTGATGCAGCCTTCACGAGCAGTATCTGTCATTTCAATGTCTTCCAAGAAACGAGACGCCACAGCCTGCAGTGCATCTTCTGGCCAGCTCTTTTAAAATGTAAAGATTGATTTACACTTTTAATCTTTGAGGGTAACAATGCAAAATTCAAATTAAACATTAAATAATTCTTGAATCCTTCAAAACAATTATAGTTCTATCATGTCAACTCTCAGAAGATTTTAGCATGGTAATGGATACGACAATGTTAATGTATTTGGCCTTTGCGGAATGCTGCTGCACAAATAGCATATAATAATGGGGAGGTGGGGAGGTGGAGGGTTTCAGAGGAACTCTGAAAGCACGCTCCAAATGCTCTAGTAAATGCTAATCAGCCAATTAAATGTAAAGCATCTATCTCATTGGCTGCGTATTCAACATGAGCCAATCAGCTTGTGCCAAGTAGTTTAATGCTGTGCATATCATCAGTTTGCGTTAACGACCCTGATCTGTCTGCGCCATCTAGAGTTTAATGACAGAACTTGGCATTTAATTTGTTTAACATTTATATCACGTTTTGAAAACATAAAGTCAACACAGAACCAGAGTTAATATTGTCAACTAAAACCATAAAAAACACTTTCATTTAAATAAATCTTAACCGAAGTAAAATAAAATCTAAAAAAAAAAAAATTATCTTATTTTTTTATTTCTTATTTTATTTCACATTTCTCACTAAAAATACTAAAATAACTAAAACTGAAATAATAAAAAATTATAAAACAAATAAAAAAATTACAAGAACACAACAAAATTACTAAAACTAACTAAAATGAAAATGGAAAATCTAAAAAATAAATAAATAAATAAATAAATAAAAATAAAAATTTGAATACGAATGAAAATAGTATATTAATGATACTAAAACCATGCATATTCACACCAACCTGAAACCAGTCAATAGTGCAGCAGTTAATGAGAGCAGGGAAACGTCTCAAGCGGCTTCTGAAGGTGTCGCCAATAGGACTCATGGCCAGCACCACGTGCAACTGGCTGCGGCAGCGCTCCAAAAACATGTTAAAGAGAGCCAATGGGCTGCCATCCGTTTGCTTATCACGTTCACGCTGACGGTCCAAGACGCGCATGCGCTCACAAATCTCCTGCTTCTCATCTACGGCAAAGAGATTAGGAACCTCGCCAGTGTTTAACAGGTTGCTCACATCCTCCAAAAATGACTCCATCTTAATCTGAGTGTCTGTGAAAAGGAAGACTCCATGGGTTTCCCCAGATGTCGATTTTTGCATGATGAGTTTGAGGTCATCGCGCCACTCTGCAACTCCATAACTCTTGGAGATCTCCACCTGGAAGAGTTCGGCTTCAGCCATGTGGGCGGCCAAGCGTGTCAATGATTGTCGGCCGCTCCCTCCGACTCCTACCAAGAGAGCGTGGCCACGAGGCTGTTTGAGAATGCGGGAGATGCGACAAACGTGTTCAATGGCAAACCGGAAAAGTACAAGATTCATGGGAGCCTTGCTGATGTTGTTGTACTCTTCAAGATGGGTCTCCACCACCTGACGGAGCTTCTCGGGGTCGCCCACCTCACGGTAATTGCGGTCCTCACCCTTGGGGTCATGGAAATCACAGAACATGAGGCTTCGAAGGTCGTCTTCAGTTACATGGCCGTCTGCGTCACTGTCCAGATGCTTGAAGAGCTGATGGAAGTCTTCTTTCAGGTGAGACTTGGAAACTTCCTGCAGGAAGCCCACCATCCATGCACAATCAGATGGATGCACTAAGCGGTCATAATACACCCTCAGGACCTGCATGAGAGGAGTTTTCTATGTAAGATTTTATTCTTACTTATGATATGACCCTTAAAACAATGTTTGTAGTTACCTCATGCACCCATAAACGTTTAATGGCTGTAGGGTCGTCTGCCGTCTCCGGCCGTGATAAGCAGATCCCCTGGATGACGCGGGAAAAATCTCGAAGGTTGAATAGGTAGTGGGATTTGGTTGGGGTTGGTAGGAGGTTCTTAGTAGCCTCCTGGTACACAGACATGGTGGCACTGATGATCTGAGAGGTGACGCTGGCAAATGGTTTGGGAAATGGAAATCTGAAAGCAGGCAAAAACAGGAAATGTATTTATATAATGAATTTTCAGAATAAAAATTCCTTGATAATTTACTCATCCCCATGTCATCAAAGATGTTCATGTCTTTCTATCCTCAGTCAAAAACAAATTAAGGTTTCTGACAAAACATTCCAGGATATTTCTCCATATAGTGGACTTCAGTGGTGGCCAAAGAATTGAAAGTCCAAATTGCAGTTTGAATGCAGCTTCAAAGGGCTCTACATGATCCCAGCAGAGGAATAAGGGTCTTATATTGCAAAATACAAATTTATATACTTTTTAACCACAAATGCTTGTCTTGTACTAGCTCTTCACGCAATCTTCACGCATTGCATAATCATGTCAGAAAAATCACGCAGTTAGTTTTTCGTCAGTGTACTTCAGTTTAAAAAAGTAAGGTAGAGCAAAAAACTCCATCTCATTTTCTCATTTTCTAAATCATCCAACATCGTTGTTATACCTTTTTCTGTAAAGGGTGTCTGACTTTCTTTGTACGTTCTTTGTACGGTCGATTTGTAAACACTGGGTGTGCGTGATTATGTGCATGAGGTCAAGCAAGTACAAGAAGAGCATTTGTGGTTAAAAAGTGTATGCATTTTATTTTTATTTTTTATAAAATGACCAAATTGTTACATTGGATAAGACGCTTATTCCTCAGCTGGAATTGTGTAGAGCCCTTTGAAGCTGCATTGGCCACCACTGAAGTTCACTATATGGAGAAAAATCCTGGAATGTTTTCCTCAAGAACCTTAATTTTTTTTTGACTGAAGAAAGAAAGACAGGAACATCTTTGATGACATGGGGATGAGTAAATTATCAAGAAAATGTTTATTCTGGAGTGAACTAATCCTAACCACCTCCATGGTTAAGTGCCTCCATGGTCCTACTACCTGTGGAACATTACCTTATGGTCAAGTGCCAGTCCAGAATTCTTGAGAAGATGGTGAACATGGTTTTGTCATCAAATTCATTAATGGTCACTGTGTTGAAATGACGTAAAAATCGAGGAGTCACGGGGTTCCTACCTCCACCTGCACATGACAATGGACATGATGACATGTAAAAGCAAACTTGTTATCCACTGTTTAAAAAATAACACTCGGTCCATCCTATGACATCAGGCTTGTTTACTTGCTTTGCTATAAAAATTATTAAGTTGCAGACGACCATGATTTGCTTCCTAAACCTTGACACATTTGTTTTCCTGTGACCAATAATATTTAACTTTGTTTGACTCACGTGGATTATATATATATATATATATATATATATATATATATATATATATATTATATATATATATATACATTTTATTATCTTTGTTATTCTTAGTCTGTTTTTGTGTGTGCTCCAAATCAATGGCTTGCAATTCTGAACTAAACACTGTTCTGAAAACAATTAGCATATATAAATCACATGAACTCACCAGGTGGACCCATGGCACACATGATCTGGATGTCCACTAAGCTGATCATGGAGCAGTCCTTCATGTCATACCAGTTCCAGTGATCGAGCCACTGGCGCAGGAGCTCCACTGGAGGCTGGGCTCCGTAGGTCTCTCTTGCTGGCATATTCACATCGTCCACAAACACCACCTGATCAAAAGGCAAATTAAAAGTTAAAACAAGTAAAAAAAATTCCATTTTTTAACACTAATGTTAATGTAATTTGATGCTGTAATTTTGAATGTTGGAAGATAATGTGCTGTTTTAAATAGTGATTAAATACAGGTGAACTGTATTTTTCTCCCATTTAGTTTAGAGGCAATTAAGAACTCATTTTCACTTTGCAGTTAGAATTATGGTCTTAAATGGATTTTGAAATTCTATGAAGAAATGCTTAGTAAAAATTGATTGAGATTTAATCATAACTACTCCGACAATAAAAAGGGTAATAAAAAGATGCTTAAAGTATACCATTTTCTTTCCCAGAGGAGGGCCAAACACTCCTTTCCTTCTCTTATCCAGTTTAGACATAATAATGTTTTGGGTCTGTGCTGCTGTTGTTTGGGCTGAGAAGTTGATCAGCAGAGGACTGTACACATCCTTCTCCAGATGATTCAGCAAAAAGTCCTGTGGGGGATTTGGAGACACTTAATTAGCTCTAGTTAGCACAGATGTTGCATCAAAATTCTTTGTTAGAAGTGTTATGAAAACTGTTTCTACTGTGAGCCTGTCACTACCATTATAAAGGATGCTATAAGTAGTACATGAGTCTATAAAACAGTTTTATATAACCTTAGCACCTGACATAATCATGCTTGCGTTTCACATATCTGAGAAGCAAGCAAGCTGAATACGTGCTAGAAACACTGCAATATGAATTATATCTCTTTATAGTTTTAACATTTGACCTAAAGGATGAAAATCAACAACATGCATAACCAACATAAAAGCTCTTATTATGAAACAGCCATGTGTCAACTAATTAATGTAAATATATGCACATTTCAGAGAGACCTCTTTCATTATAGTTTGAGGAGCCTGTGAGTTGCTCCACTTAAGCCTGACACATACAATCTCTTTCATTCCTTAAAACTCTATGAAAGAGCCATGTGGTGGCAGATTGTGAAAAATGATGATTTAATATTCATGTTCTAAATGGGAGTGATGAAGTCATCAGCACCTGCAGACATTTCACTCTCACAACATGCAGACTTTTAGAGTCCTTCAAAATTTTGCCAAAGAAACACAAGGGGGAAATTGTGAACAAATTAAACGGAAAGAGGACGCAGAGGAACCTAAGAATTGAGTGGGTAAGTGAGTAGAAAGAATGAAGGAATCCTATTAAAACAAGTTCTGAAATAACTGGTGATTCAGATTTTTGAACATTACTTAGTCTCTTCAGTCTTTTCATAACACAAGATCTGATGTCTAAACTCCAAATTACGATCTGGCACAAATCATGAGATTTTGTGTTGATGCCACACACATGTATTTAAAACAAATGCATAATGATTCCGGTAATAGATGAAGCTGTTTGGCTGATGGATCTCCAGTCGAGTGACTTTCTAACTCTACCACCGACAAAAATGAGATCATTCAGTCTGTTCATCTTTTGTGGAAAGGGGCAGGGATGTACAGTGGGCCACAGTTGGTCTCGAACCATTGACTAATTTATCAAAATGTGATCCTTTAATGCATACACATACAAGATCATGTAAGAGGTTTTATGCTCAGCTGGGTAATGTGGTGTGTAGGTAACAGGTGACAGTTGTGTCATGTACCTATTTTACTTTCAATAGGGGCATTTGTGGCAGTCCTGTTTCACAAAAGTTCAAATCCTGACTAAATATGTATTACTTAGTAAACTTATTTTATATTCCAAAAAAGTCTTAAGCAGCATGTCTCATTGAGTTTTGAGCTGCATGAGGTGGAAAGATGATGACAGCAAATGATCTGTTGAAAGTGAGACTCGATTCAGCAGATGAGTTTTAGAGTGAAGGGGTGATTTCTGCCACAGCATCTTAGATAAACACTTTTTTTTTAAATGTACAAGTAGAATATTAAAAGATGATGAGCGTAAACTATGGTCAGGGTACCCACACCTCGGTTAACTTCAAATTCAAGGACCTTTCAAGGACTTTCCAGGTCCAACAGCCTCAAATTCAAGAATTTAATGTGGGGATACATTTCAAGTGAGAGGCATTGTACATGGTGTTACCTTGTAAGATACATTGTTACAGTTTTCATGTGTTAAACACTATGCAAAAAGCATTTTATTCAAACTTCACAGCCTATTTTTGCAATGTTTCACAGTGTGTCTGTGAAATGTTGAGGTGCCATCATAGTAGTTTTGTGTGCAGACCGGAGGGAATAATATTGAATTTTTTCCAGAAAACTTCTTGCACAAAATAAATTCAAGCACTTTCAAGGACCTGCATCTATATATGTTAATTTTCAAAAACTTTCCAGGGCCGTGAAATGTTTTTTTTCAGATTCACAAACATTCAAGGATTTCAAGGACCCATAGGAACCCTGTAAGATGGACACACATTTACGAATACATTCCTCAGTGTGCATGAAAAAGTCACACACATAATCACAACAGATCACATGACTGAATAACTTAAAACCAGCACACCAATCTCATTGTATACCATCTCAGATGTTTTTTGTTTTTTTGTTTAAGATTTATTTTTGGCATTTTTTAGCCTTTATTATGACAGGACAGATCAGAACAGACGGGAAGCAAAGTGGGGGAGAGTTAGGGGCATGATCAGGAAAGGTCCTCGAGTCGAGGTTCAAACACAGGACGCCCGTAGCACAACGGCACTGTATGTCGGCACATCGCCCACAAGGCTATCACGCCTCAGGTGACCTCGGGAGCCAAAATCCATTATCAAAATAATTTTGTATAATCACCTCCCAAAACTTTATCACACGACTGCATTCCCAAACATCAGGCATCAAAAAGCAAGATAACAGTTGGGGGTTTCGGTGCCTTGCTCAAGGGTCTCACCTCACTCATGGTATTGAGGGTGGAAGAGAGCGCTGTACTGTATATTCACTCCCCCCCCCATCTACAATCCTCTCTGGTACTCAAACCCATAACCTTTGGATTACAAGTCAGACTCTCTAACCATTAGGCCACAACTGCCCCCAAGTTGTGTTAAAAGTGTTAAAAATTACTCATACACTACTACAGACAGACCTTGTCTATTCAGTGTCATTCTCACCTGACAATAATGTGGCTTCTTAGCAAATATTGCTGTATGTGATTGCCATTATTTTGATTAACTAATGAGCACATCATGTAATTAATTCAATTAAATTTTTAATTGATTGACAGCCCTATTCTAAATATATTCCTGACTTGAGTCATTGGTGGACTGACATTCACTGTGGTAAAAAAAAAAAAAAAAAAAACTGAATCACTCACTAGAATGTAGACGCTCTTGCCAGTCCCCGTGGGGCCGACAAAGACGGTGGGTTTCTGATGAGTGATGAGCAGCTTCATGAGAGCAGTGTAGCGTACAGTGTTCTCCGTAGGCACAATTATTTCGTTGAACTGCACATCTTTAGGGATGGGGGGCAAAGCTTTCAGCTCCTCAGTCCACAACTCCCATCTCCCTGGACCCTGTTGGAGTATCACTGTTCATTGTAAACCATTTTTTTAATGAAAAACTATTTCAATACATTTTCTTGTTAGCTTTGTTTTAATGGTGTTTTGTTCTGCTGTCCTTCTGTGTGTCTTAAACTGCAGTGTGTATTAACGCTGCATTGTTTTCATCTCCACCATCATGACACCCTCTGAAATGTTTTCACAGTGCACTCTTTGTAGAAGCCTTATATGTACCGCAAAAGAATTATGGGCTTGTTCATGGCCCTGTCTGTTCAGAAAAAGGCTTTTATCTACAGCAGAAAAATGTAAGCAATGGATAATCCATTTCTTCTCTAATAAACGACATTTTCAGCACTTAATGAGGCATGAAATTGGCAAATTAGTCCAGGTTATGCCTGAAGTTTTATTACACAGAGATAAAGCTTGTGATTTACAACAAATAATAAGACAGATTACCTCATTCAGGATGAGGAGGGTGTACTTCCTGAGAAGAGTGAATTTGCTTATTAGTATTTCAGGATGAAAAATGCAAATAATCAAATTCACATACCTCAAGATCCAGGAATTAAGAGGTTGCTTTAACACTTTGTATGTATTCTAAATATAGAGCTAGCCAAGATGGCATTTTAATACTAAACCAGGCTGGATATTAGAATTGCACAATTGCTTTCTAGAAAGCCAGATTGGGAAAACATCTTTGAGAAGGAAATGAGAAGCTGCAGGAATTCACTTTTACATGGTGTTTGCATATAAATCTTTCTTAACTGTGTGTGAACACAACCGCCCTACAATAATAAAAATCCATTCACTTTTTTTTTTATCCCTAAAAAACCTAAAGCCTCAATTATCAAGCCATTTAGATTTTCTGAGCAGTATGACGTCATACTGTTCAGGGCCTGCCCATGACCACTGACGGAATGCAGTTCGCCATTTTTTCCTTGCTCGAGCAGCTGTAGCGACAACAAGGTCTTGTAAACAAGACGAGGTGTTTTGTAGTTAAATGTAACAGTTAATATTCTTCATTTTCTCCCAACATCAGAGCCACTGAGGATGCAGTGAATTATTTTTGATTGATGGTAACGCCACCAAATACTCAAAAAAAAAAAAAAACAAAAAAAAAAAACGGAAGAGAGGGGCGGAGTAAGCAGTAGTCCATTATCATTTAAAGAGACATGTACCAAAACGGGTCACTGTGAACTGAGCTATTTTTGACAAGGTATAAAAGGTGTTGTTTTCCCTAGTAAAAAAGTAATGTGTGTATTTTATACTAAGTATAGTTCTATTAAGTCTATTAACAAATTTACTGAGAAATCGCTCGAGACTTGCTGATATAAAAATTGTAATTAAACTTTACTTGGAGTACTGTACTTGTGCAAAATGCACATTTCTTAATATTAAGCCTAAAATATGTTTTAATGCCACTACTGATGAGGATTGTATGATCTTTAAATGCTAAATATTTAAAGTGTACCTAAAGTATACTTGCAAAAATTCCACTTTAGCACAATCAAATATACTTAAGTATATCTTTGTTGGACTTCAGCACTACTTTCACACAATTGTACACAAAACAGTGCATTAAGTACAAAATTAGTTGTTCCAATAGAGCAGAAAATTTAGTGTTAAATATACCAGTTTAGTATACTAAATGTACAATTGCAGGGTATTTTTATTAAGTACATAATATGTAACTGTATTTGTAGTATACTTGTATTTGAAATACATTTATTTTAAATACATTTTGTTGCATTTATTTTTCACTAGGGTGAAATTGAGGAATTTTTACCAAAGTACTTTATGTTGCAGACATGTCATGAAAGTCCTAAAGAATCATACCAACTTTTCATGCCTGATCACGAAAATTTAAATGCTGAAAATGTCATTTATAAGAGGAGAAATGGATTATTAATTGCTTACTTATTTATTTATTTATTTATTTTTTGTAGAAAAAGCCTTTTTCTGAACAGACAGGACCATGAACGAGCCCATAATTCTTTTGTGGTATATATAAGGCTTCTACAAAGACTGCACCATGAAGAAATTTCAGAGGGTGTCATGATGGTGGAGTTGAAAACAATGAGAACAGAGAAGAACAGCAGAACAAAACAGCATTAAAAAAAAAGCTAACAAGAAGATTTATTGAAATTTTAAGTATGTTGCAGACATTTCATGAAGACCCTAGCTTACCTACTTTTGTAAAACGGACATCCAATGTTTTCTTTAAAATGTATGTGAATTGATAAGGGAAAGTGTATATTTTAAGTCCTGTAACTGGTTACTATCTTTTAACTATTTATATATAATAATTTATATATAAAAAACCATGCTTTAATTATTTTTTAAAATTACTACTGGTAACAATCCATGTACTGAAATAATATAAAGACTTGAAAGATAAATATACAATAATTATTAAAGAATGATCAGAATGGAGTTTAGATGCATGCATAAATAGATTAGATGGAGTGCAGTGTTTCACAGGACATCAACTTTCAAAAAATATTTCATGTCAGCTAACTAATTACCCCTCAAAAAATTAGGACAGGAAAAAACTTCCCAGACGAGCCCAATCTGTTTCTCTCTACATATCCGCCCAAGTGTTTTGAAGAAACTTCCTGACCTCTTTGAGGAAGCGGTATTCATAGAGCGTCCCCTCAGTGGGTAAAGACACCGTCAGCTGCTTGGCGGGAGGCTCCACGTGCTCCAGGATTCCGTGGCGTGTGCGTGTCTCTTCACTAAGACCACCTGCCAGCATCTCCCTCACCAAGCCATCAAACTTTACCCTTCCTGCCTCAGTGCAGCTGGCCCCGACTGACCACACGAGGCAAAAAACAAAGATGCCCTATACAGGAAGAGAGAAAAAAAACAATGTTTCATGAAGTAGGAGAGCTCAAAACTTGTGGTACTTTTTTGTCTAACAAACATCTGACTAAGATCTTACAGTTGACCTCTGATAAGCCTATTTTTAGGTATCGCATATTGGGTTTTTAATACAATTTCTAAATCATTACTTCCTCCATTGCTGTGTTTAATCACTGTGACACACTGCTGACCTTCTCGGAGCTACTAATCCAATCAATTATTCATAAATATTCCTTTACAAACTCAATTGTACCTTTAGATCAATTTGCTGCAGCAATGACAATCTGTACAAACACTGCCGCCATTGATTTGGGGCAAAATGCTTTGTGCTCTTTTGGCATAAACAAACAAACAAACAAAAAAAGCTTTAAGAATGTGCAATACTCTGATGACCAACTAGGAGGAAGCAAATAAAGTCATTCCTATCTGGGAGGAGGGAGCGTTTCTAAGTATTGATCCTGTACCAGCTAATCAATGAGACTCGCCGTCCAGGTTGGCACTTTTGATCTACTGATATGATCTCCGTCTCAGAGGAGCAGGTGGAGAAAGATTATTACCTTTAGAGGAGAAATGCAGACAGTATTGACAGACTTCAGACAGCACAAAAAATGGCAAAAGTCGCCTTTGGCTTAAGAGATGACCTTTCAGGGCACTAAAGCTAAGATATTTGTAAGAAGCAATTTAAATGACAAATTTGCAGTAGAACACACAAACTGAAAAGACTTACCTTGATGAAAATGAAATAAAAAGATGAGGTCCTTGAGATACATACACTATATCCAGTAAATGACATTTCTCCTGTGTATTTATAACCTTCTACACCCTCTCTGTGGTTCAGATATATTGAAACAATTAATACATACTAATTTATCACAATTAAACTTTCTAATGAACGTCTTCTAATGTGTAGTGGATGGTTGCTAGGACATTGCTATGTGTTTCCTAAGACATTTTACTTTTTAGTCAACCGCTTCAATGTGGGCTCAGCATAAGTGTGGATCGATTTTTGCTACATAGTGAATACTGCAAGCGTTCAGTGTTCAACATTGCACAATTCATCTTTTTTAGTTTTTATCTCCTCACCTCAAGCCAAGAGCAGACATCTCTCTCGTTCATCCCCTTCATCTGGCTCTCCTCTCTAAACTCATCCATCATGCAGTCCATCAGATTCATCAGAGACCTCACTAGGCTCGTGTTGGATGTAGGAGATAATTCCTGAATGCCCACACAAAACACACTCCATTAGTCCGGACCAAGAACCCGTGGCTAGATGATTAGTGGTATGCCATTATACTGGGCAAAACTATCTTAAAGTGCGCAAGACATGCTGTGATATTGGTCTGCAATGTGAGATAATAAATAATAGCTTAATAATGGCTAGACAAAAAAATGACAAACATGAGGTTGTGAAGAAATGCAGCAGTAAATGAGGGAAAGAAAGTGCTAGTTTGTCTGACAAAAACTGTATTAACCAAAGTGCACTGTAAGCACTAAGAGACAAAAAAGAACTGTCAGGAAAAGTAGCATTTAAAAAAGAAGGCACATAATTAGCACTTTATCCAATTCTGAGTACAATGCATGCATGCAAGCACAAAAGAACCCCTAATTGCAGAAGCATGTGAGTAGTGGGAAAAAAAATCTGTATGTAATGTAACAATTTCTCATTCTTTCCAGAATCTTCGGGCCAGTTTTACTAACAGCGTTTGCTGGCATTAAAATAATAAAAGACGAGGAGTGTAGAATTAGTGCTGAAAAGGTATGGACATTATTTTTGCGCCTGACCTTATTGAAAATGCATTTGTAGGTGTTTCTATTTCAAACGCAAATTATATGGGAGGAGAGTATAAAAATTAATCACGCAACACGTTTTACTAACATTTGTGCTCATCAAAGTACTGGTATTTGCACTATTATTTAAAGTCAAAAAAAAAAAAGCAGATGGTAATTTGCGCTGCTCTTGGTAGATTGCACTGGTCATTAAGGTGTTCTTTAAGGTGCGCATTGTTAGCAGGGTTGCCAGGTTTTCACAACAAAACCCAGCCAATTGCACCTCGAAACTAGCCCAATTGTGTTTTGAGGGGGGTCCCCTAGTAAAAACCACATTCCTGGGGGGAAAATACACATTTTTTGGTAGGGTCCCCTGGTACAGTTCGCATGCCAGGGGCTAAATATGATGTTATTGGGGCAGACATAAAAAACAAAGTAGCCCAATTCAGCGGGAAAACCACATACTTGGCAACACTGATTGTTAGTAAATCACACACAGAATTTTCCCTTCCCATCTGCGCTTTCATGGAATTGTGATCTAATGCTAATTTGGCCTGTTTAGTAAAACTTAAAGTAATAATTATGCTTCACATAAAAACTAATGGGTGTCTTTTCGATAACATCAATTCATTTTTATGGCCAGAGGTCACAAGTCTCAAGTTCGTTTTTAGAAATGTTTCAAACTCTTCTTCCAGATTCACCTAAATTTCAGTAAGACCAGGAAAAAGACAGAGGAAATGGGAAATACTCAGTTTGAAGAAAACATAACATTAGTGAAGGGATGATCTACAGTCAGTTGGGTCATCAACACAAAAAAAAACTCCGGTAATTAGGACCCAATGCAAAGTTGAAGGGTTTCGTATTATCCTACTGGGGTTTATTTTGAGCTTGAAAGAACAGAGAACTGGCTGAAATTATTTGTCAGTGCTTAACATGAGAAGAATATCATTCAATTTTTGAATGTGCAATTTAATATCAATTTAAAGGGATAGTTCACCCCAAAATTAAATTTCTGTTATTAATTACTCACCATCATGTCGTTCCAAACCCGTAAGACCTTCATTCGTCTTCGGAACACAAATTAAGATATTTTTTATTTAATCCAAGAGCTCTCTGACCCTCCATAGACAGCAAGGGTCTTACCATTTTCAATGTCTAGAAAGGTACTAAGATTTTTTTTTGCACACAAAAAGTATTCTCGTAGTCTCATAAAATTAAAGTTGAAAAACTGATGTCACATGGAATATTTTGTCAATGTTCTTGGTACCTCATCTTGGTACCAAAGACGAATGAAGGACATGAGTAATTAATGACGGAATTTTCATTTTTGGGTGAACTATCCCTTTAATGAATGTGCAGCTTTTAGTATTAGAGATGCCTTTTAATTCTTTGGCAAAGCACTTCCTCATTATCTGTAGCACAGTTACAGCTGTACCTTAGTGCCTTTGCGGATGAGCTGAAGACATGATGGCAGCATGCGGTCAAAGAGGCCAGTGATAAGGTCTTTGTGCATGGAGCTCAGAGTAGATGGCAAAGTGTTGAGCCAAGACAGCATCAGAGGCCGCCATCCCAACATGTGAGGCTCCATGTAGATCATACCACAGCGAGATACCTGCACAGAAAGCAGTAATGTCCCAGGTTGATTAAAGAATAGAACAGAATAGCCACTTTTGATCAATTTAATGCATCCTTGCCAAATAAAACTATTAATTTCATTTAAATAAAAACTGTACTGACCCCAAACTTTTGAACGGTAACATTTGACTAGATATTGTGACTTTTGTAAGTATCAACGAGATGCAAACAAACAGCACTCGTTACCACAGTAGTCCTTTCTGAAGGATGTGGACGCACAACTCCAAAGGGTACAAAACTTTTTATATATTACTTAGCCATCTGGAAAGGTGCATAGTTCAAACAAATTGCATTTTATTCATCTGTATGGCAGCTGCACTGGGTTACTCATAAAGATAAAGGTCTTCTGTGCTTAATGGTTTGATGAATTGCACATCATCAAGGTTACGTGATGGAAACAGCTGTCGGAAAGCAGCTCCCACGAAAGGCCCATGTGAATGGTAGAGGTGTAAGTGAATTGCAAACTGGGCACTTATGCACAGGTGTTAAGCCGGAGGAGACATCTGGGGCAAGCATGACCTCAAGAGCATGTTAGCTTGTTCAACTGAATTCTCATTGAACTTTGGTCTAGTTTGCAGCAGGCCATGAGGCAAGCATCAATATATAAAAAGGGGGAGAGCAAGACAGAAATTGCGAGAGACAGATGAGATGGGGAGATGGTTTATGCTATAGCCAGACGTCTTTTGTTTTCTGTCAAGATATTCACACAAATTTGATCTCTGTCTCACTCTTTCCCTCTGGCTCTGTCTCCAGCGTCTACTTTGATCTGATCTGGTGACGTGTCGCAAACAACACAAAAACACACGCAGACATTCACACACACACACACTCACACATACACAGTTTGATATTTTCACACTCTTTCCTTCTCCATAACATGCTTGTTAAATCTCTGTCATCATCACCCATTCTTTTGAATCAGAGCCTTCTGCCCACACTGGGCCAGAAAAAGCTGGGATCCACAACTATAAGAGCCTTTCCTCAGGCTGGGATGTGTGAGGCAGAAGCTCTGTCAGATACAAAGCCATCTTAGAAGAAGACGCAGAGATAAATAAGGGGAGGAAATTGCGTTGGTGTTTCTGAAAGAAAGAAATCCAGTAGCGACATGCCATTATGCCATTTCTGAGTAGGCTGGGTGAGGGGTGGAAGCTTGGTGTGGGTGTGTTATTGCCAGTGAATTGGTAAGTCCTCTTTTGACAGGTTTGCTGAATGACAACAACAATCTCATTTGATGGTCTACTTTTTTTGAAACCCAAAACTTCAAAGGCAGCCTCAGAGATGTCTCGTCTGATAAAGATATAACAAAAGGCATTGGGAAAAGTGAGGATATATTTTCATCACATTTCATCATTTTTAGATTGTATTGTATTTAAAAGAAATAAATATGTGCACTGTAGGTTTGCCTTTGTAGGTGAAATATATTAAAGGAATATACTATTGGAATATATTGCAAATGCCTTCTGAAGCGATTCTAAAGTTAGAAACAAGTGGATGAAGTTTTTTTAATAAGATTCTTGAAACTTACAGTCTTTCGACCTCTATTTTCACTCTGTTTCAAAGCTCTAAAAAACTCAGACCTGTGAAATTGTTTAAAAATAGAAAACCAACAGAACAACGTTATGTCACGGAGTGACCTCTCAGCCAAATTAAAAGAACACACAGAACTTTTCAAAGGGGTCATCGGATGCAAAATTCACTTTTACATTTGAACATAAATGTGTGTTGGCAGTGTGTGTACACATTCACCCTGTAATGATAAAAATCCACCCAGTGCTTTTTTTTTTTTTTTTTTAAATCCCCAGTAATAATAGTAACCCCTTTCCCAGATCAGGCTGTTCTGAGATTCTTGGTATTGATGTAGTTCTGCACAGGCTCCTCCCACAATTGTTGATTGACACGGCCGTTTCAGCACAGACTGACCCTGAGTGAGCTGTAAACAGTCCGCCATTGTTTCAACACGAGTAGGGGAAGACAAGAATGTCTCCTAAGCGAATGAGGTGTTTTGTTGTTGGTTGCAATAATGAACGCAGCAGTCGTCATTTACTCCCGACATCTGAGACGCAGAGGATTACTTTCATTTTTGAAGGGAATGCGCCCCCCGATCTACCTAAATGCGTCTATGTTCGCACAAATCATTCATGATCCAGCTTCACCTACAGAAGAAATGAGTATAAGGTTTTTTTTTATGAATCTTTGCAAATTGTCTTTCCTAATAACGTGCTAGTTAGCAAATTCCATGGCAAAATGCGGCTAAAGTTTACAGTCTCTCAGAGAACTGCTCGTCACTCCACGGAAGGGTTGAGCAGAGCTCATTAGCATTTAAAGGGACGTGCACTGAAATGGCTCGCTATGAACACAGCTGTTTTTGACAAGGTAAAAATGGTGTTGTTTTACACTACCATTGAGAAATTTTAACCAAAGTATGTTATAGACTTGTCATTAAGACTCTAAAGAATCATATCAGCTTGTGGAAAATGGGCATCCGATGACCACTTTAAGCTTTGCACCACTGCAGGAAAGTTCAGCAAACTGTATATTTTTATATTCTGTAGTTATTATTATTATTTGTCATATGTTGACTTTGTTTTTAAAAAAGATCCCCAACATATCATATCTCGACTGTTGCAGTATCCGAAGAAATTCTGCATGCTCTGTTTGACCACAAATCTAAACATACTTGCTGAATCACATAGCTATCTTTGAAATGACTGTCTCACCGTGGCTGGCGAAGCTACTTCCAGGTCCATGGGTTCAAAGATAAGGCTCATCTGCGGGGACATCTGGATGATCTCTCCACTCATGAGACAAAGCTTCTTGTTGTCGTCCAGAACAGTGTTCATGTTCTCAATCCACACTGCGTCCACAGGTCCGTCAAAAATCAGCCACTTTCTGTCAGGACTCTGATGGGGAGGCAGCACACAGTCATTTCAGACTCACATTGAACAATCTAACTTTAACCTTCCTGTGTGTGCTGTGGCTATGTCTCAATAAAATAGGTAAAACTACACATCATGTTTTTTTTTTGTAACACTTTGAAAATTAAAGCTAACTGGCACAATACTTTTAGCTGTAGAACAATGAAATATGACTATTTTCTAGCATTTTCTAAAAGCTGTTCTGACTAATCTTGGATCTCTGAAGTGAAAAACGAGGGTAACTAACATTTCTCCAGTCTGAGAAAAATGCTTGCATTGTTTTAACCAAGATGTTTCCACCAAAAGTTTTTCCTGCTAAAACGAATCCAAATTGTAACATGCCTTCATAGCCTCGAGCAAAAACAGCAGGAATGAAATATGAAACTAAGTGTGAAGCAAACATTTGACACCCGTCTGCTCTTATTATGTTCCTTTTTATTCCTCAATTACAGCTATTAGGGGATCTACGTTTGTTTCCCACTTTCTTGCTGTGCCAAAGACAATGCTCTACCATGACTTCTGCCAACAACTGTTTTATTGTAAACATTTCTATTGTACACCAGTGAAACAAGGCTTCAAACTTTAATCCTTTGGGAATGTGCGTATGACTGCACTCTGAACAACAAAAGTCAGTACGTAAAAGATGTCACCGATTTAAGCTTAGTGTTACCATGGTGAAAGAAATATAAGAGCTGCAAGTTTTAAGCAAATAGCACTATGTGAATGTTCTTTGTTTTGAGATGGCTTTAAATTGATGGCAGTGAATTTAATGTTCATTGCCATTTATGTATCTAGTAGTGACTTTCTGTGCATGGAGAGACATTATTACTTTTTACTAAATCTTCCACTATGTGCACATGCTGAGAAGTAATAAACTGATGAACTGATCAGATGCATAGAAAGAGAGGGACGGATGGATGGATGGATGGATGGATGGATGAAAGGAGGTATAAATTGATAGATGGATGCATATGCATTCCTCTGGTTGTAAATAAAGTGTAGCACATCCAGGTTCTACATCAGAACGTGGCTCCTGCATCAGCAGCACCAAACGTATACATCGTGGTACTCTCATGAAAGCACGTCAAAGACTGACACGAAAGAGAAGAAATTATTAAAAAAAAGTCATTATTTTGTTTTCTTTGCACACAAAAAGTATTCTAGTAGCTTCATAAAATTAAGGTTGAACCACTGGTGTCACATGGACTATTTTAACAATGTCCTTACTATCTTTCTGGACCTTAAAAAGTGGTAGTTGTGTTGCTGTCTAGGGTCAAAAAGCTCTCAGATTTCATCAAAAATATATTAATTCCAAAAATGAACTGAGGTCTTATGGTTTGGAATGACATGAGGGTGAGTAATTAATAACAGAATTTTCATTTTTGGGTAAACTGTCTGTATATAATAATGAACGTAAGAAGGGATGGATGAATGGAGGGAGGGAGGGAGAGATAAATGAATGGATGGATGAACGGATAGAGGTATTGTTGGATAGATAACTGTACCTGGGAAGTGGCGAAAGCTCTATAGCTGACAGCCAAGATGCCATCTGACCACTCATGGGACACAGGATCAAACTGTCCATACAGCTGGCCCATAGTGATAGACTTTGGGTTGATAACAGTGATCTGAACCCTGTTCTCCTCCATCAGTCCCTGCATTCAAAACAGGTCAAGTTTGACTGATATTATAATACAGCACTTCCACAACTTTTTTCAGCACTGTTTTCAATTGCATCATATTAGCATGTGTAAGAATGTGCTTCAGTGTAGTGATTCATAGCAGTACCATCACTAAATGTGTTGTCTGTTCTCTAAAAACACAAGAAATCACATTTGCTTTTTATAAAAACATTTTACAGACTTTAAAGCGTTCTATTATGCAAAAAGAGCAGTTTGTATTGTGGTATTGTGATACAAATTCACATCCAGTTGGAACTGCTTGAGAAATGTGGGAGTCTTTGAGACTTTGGGAGTTCACATCCTCTGGGTACAAGAAAAAAAGTGCTCGAAAACAGTCAATAAGTAGGATAAAAGAACAAAAGTTTGAATCTTATGTAACAGACATACAATGTTGAATGTGGAATGTTCTACTCCCACTGCGACTATTTGAGAAGCACTAGCTTTTGTAAACAGTTGTCCATTTACAGCACCTTCTCACAGATGTCATTCAAAGCTGCAGCGAGCACACGGTAGGCAGACGTTTTCCCACCGAAGGGCTCTCCCACCAACATGAAGCCATGACGCACAATCATCATTTCATAGATCTGCAGGATCTTCTCAGCAAAGAAGTCGGTGACCTGCAGGTTCATCTTAGCGCTGTTTTCTTTAATAGCCTCAAGCAACACGCTGTAGTCTGGTTTTGGAAGCTTGACTCCGGGGAATAGATCGGAAGTGATGCCCTGGACAGATTCACAATGACTGAGAAGTTAGTGAATATCAGTTGGAGAATTGCATATACATTTTTAATGACTGCATTATTTGTGGTATATGTTGATACAGATGTTGTACCTCAAATAATGGAAGGTCATGAGCTAGAAATTTCGGGAGGTTGACATCAATAATAGATCTCAGCAGCAGAATATCCTCATTCTCCTCTGGAAACTTCAGCTGTGACATGTTAAACACAGGGAGAGAAAGGGGTTTGACACTCAATAAAAGATTCGCTTGTGCCGTCACTTTTCCAAGGTCTCCAGGGGGAGAGTGGCATTCAGCCACATTGTCTTTGCTCATTCTTTAGCATCACAGTCATTTGCAACTCAGACCTGAGGGGTTTAGAGCATGCCTTTGTCTCCAGAAGTAATTTCAAGATGGCAAAAGAGTGCAGTCTCGGGTGTGATGGTGCAAAGATTGCTGTGAAAATGACACAGGCGTATTCATTTCTGAGAACGACAGAGATGACACAAGCAGGCGCTATTCAAATTTGGCAAAACGAGGAAAGCGAGTGGGAGCTGCCAAGGTCAGGTTCCTCCTCTGCCTATTTCAGCTCTGTGAGATTTGTTTTCGTGGCTTTAATATTTCAGGTTCCTTACTGTCACACTAAAACACATCACAAAGAGTAACAGTCATATACACATTCTTGTAAAATACAAGTTGTTACTCCTTTCTTGAGAGCTTGTCCTGTTCTATACACACAATATTTAGTTATTTTGGCCAGTGACAGGATTCTACAAATCAACTCACCCGCTAAAAATGTACATAATAACATCATTTTTTTTTTTAAAGATAAAGTCATTTCACGACAAATGGAATTTTTGAATGTCAAACTGTTAAATCAACAGTACACTTCCTTTCCAGATAAATAAGACAGTATCCACCTTATTTTTCCCGCAAAAGTGGGCATGGCCATTTGTAAATTTTATGGGTCTGGCTTCCAGTCTCATCTGCATCCAGCTATTTTAAGCTGTACAAAACAGCTTGTTTTGCAACTTGATATTGCAAACTGGTGTGTCTAACCGTATTATTTTAATGTATTATCTTAATTATGAACACACTGGCTTGCAGTGCAAACAGTTTTATTGTTTACTGGCTGTTGTTATTCTTCTCATTATTTCTCTATAGAAACAGTAATAATGAACCAGAAGTCTTGTCCATAGGCTTACTTCTGCATTGAAGAATAAGGTGGATAATCAATACAACAGTAATTTCAGCAAGTTTATTCCTAAGATTACAAATATTAATGTGAGCTAATTTCGATCCCTTACTGGGTAACTTGATTAATACTGACATCGTTTACAGAATTTCTTAATTTCATTCAATTGCCTCACATCTACTTAAAAAAGCCAGAAGCCTTGATTTCCCACTGCTGCAATTTCTAGCATTTGATGTCTTTTTTGAGAGGCTTTTGAATGTGGTATTTAAAAATGATAGCTGTATATAATAATATGTATTATAATATCATGTTAATACAACTAAAACAATCCAGCATTAATAATCTAGCTAACATCTTAACATAGTAGGTGGTGGTAATGCACCTTAACGCTGGTTGCCACCCGTTAGAAAACAAAAAAAGAAGACAGTGTGTTGCTACCGCTGCACAAAATCACATTGAATGAGATGACAGACAAAAGCGAGAAACTCTACACACACCTGAAAAAGTTAGCTCGCCAGTGTGGGAGTACTTTGGATTGATGGGGATAGACACCCCAGTCTACGGGAAGTGGCAGTCAACAGTACATTTTGTATGCTTTTTTTTACACTTATGGTTACAAACACTCTCTCCACCTTCCTACACTTGTATTTTGAGTGATTTTCTTTCTTTCTCTTCCTTTCTTTCTTTCTTTGGTGAAAACGCAAAATAGAGATGAATTTGACTGATAGCATTATTTATTTATTTATTTTTCAAAGTTTTAGAAATATAAAGTCCATAAGAATCCTATATATACACACTGCTGTTCAAATGTTTGGGATCAGTAAGATTTATTTTTTTTTTTTTGCCATTTTTAGCTTTTATTATGACAGGACAGATCAGTATGGACAGGAAGCAAAGTGGGAGAGAGATAGGGGGAGGGATCGGGAAAGGTCCTCGAGTCGGGATTCAAACACGGGATGCCCGTAGTGCAACAGCATCAGTACGATTTTTTATATGTTTTTTATTAGAGTCTCTTATGCTCATCAAGGCTGTATTTATTTGATAAAAATACGAAAAAACAGTAATACTGTGAAATATTATTGCAATTTCTAATATTGGTTTCCTATTTTAATGTACTTTAAAATATAATTTATTTCTGTGACTCAGCATTCAGTTTTCATTAGCCATTACTCCAGTTTTCAATGTCACATGATCCTTCAGAAATCATTCTCATATGCTGATTTATTATCAGTGTTGAAACTGTTGTGCTGTTTTTCTGTTTTTGTTTTTTTTTTGGAACCTGTGATACTTTTTTCTTTGATTTCTTGATTGATTAAAAGTTAAAACAACATTTATTCAAAATAGAAATCTTTTCTAAGAATATTGTATCAATTTAACATCCTTGCTGAATTAACATATATATATATTTTTTTTAAATGACTGACCCCAAACTTTTGAATAGTAGTGTGTACTATAACAAAACATTTCTATTTTGAATAAATTTTTTTTTTAACTTTTTATTTATTAAAGTATCCTGAAAAAAACAGGTCCTAAAAAATATTAACCAGCACAACTGTTTCCAACACTGATAATAAATCAGCATATTAGAATGATTTCTGAAGGATACTGACACTGAATACAGAGTAATGATGCTGAAAATGCAGCTTTGCTTCACAGGAATAAATAACATTTTAAGGTATATTAAAATAGAAATCTGTTACTTTAAATTGCAATAATATTTCACAAAATAATTTTTTGTATTTTTGATCAAATGAATGCAGCCTTGATAAGCATAAGAAACTTCTTGAATGGCACTGTGTGTGTGTGTGTGTGTGTGTGTGTGTGTGTATATATATATATATATATATATGAAGAGTTCATATGCAAAAACAGACAACTCCATTTTTAACAACTTTTAAAAATTATGTTTTATCATTGTGCATTCCAATTAATCAAACAGCAAAAATTAGGTAAAAAATAAATAAAAAATACAGCTAACTAACACAATAAAACACAATAGAAACATGATCTGTTTTTGCAAATAAACTCTTCACATATATTATATAATTTATAATTTTTATAATAAATATATTTGTATAGTTACAATTTACTAATGGATAGGTACATTTGAGAAGGTGACGGGCAAAATGTAAATTACAATTTAAAATGTTATTAAACAACAAAACGTTTTCCTGTTTAATATTATTGTGGAAACACTGACACATTTTTTTCAGGACTCTTTGATGAATAAAGAAGTTTTTGAAAAATAAATCCTTTGTAACATTCTAAATGTCTTTATAGTCTGTTTTGATCAACTACATGTGTCCTTGCGGAATAAAAGTACAAATTTCTTTCAAAATAGTATTAATTCAGTGATGTGACTAGAAGCACAAGACAGTGTATTTACGGTTCCCTGTTTGCTAACAATTGTTGGACATTAAAACATCTCTGTTCACAAACATTAGTTCGGTCAGTAGCTGTTGACATCTTTCTTATTTGTACCCACAAGCTCCTAGACTGCTGCCGTGGTTACTATGTCAACCATTGTGGGTTCGGGATAGCAGAAGTGACTCTTTTATTCTGCACAAACACAGAACAATGGGATTCACTCCTTCAAATAAATGCAGCTGCCACTCCAAAAAGTTTGCAGGGAGTGAGTAGCCTGTGTGACTCTGACAAGGGACACGGCTTTTATTCAGATGGTGCAATCGTATCAGAACAGTAGAGTAAATGGAAAAGCAGCATCAATCTTGCTCTGGGCACATTCTGTAAGCACTGCAGTTGTTTCTTTGACCTGTCTTTTCTGATGCCCTATGGCTGCACTGCTGTTCTCATTGTCCAAGTGTCGGTAAATGACAGATGTATGAGGATATTTTCTTGTGCATACTAAATATGCTTTTAGGGAATATCAGTGCATCAGTAATAAATCAAAGATCAAGGAACGAGCTCAGGTTAGGGCCACCTACGAACATGAAAAATCACTGTGTTCTGGCCTTGCTTCAGGGGATCTGCTCATGCTGAAATGAGCGCACTCCACGGTGCTCTGTACGCTAGCCTTCACTGCCTGTCTAGCAATCAAATGGAATTATAGTATAACACATGACAACTGCACACTTGTATTGACATTTCAATCTGAAAAGTGTGGAGTTTGAAATCATGCTTGCTTACATTCTGTTCTTTACACCTTAGAGATGACGAGGGTTGTACTGATTGGAGCCTAGATTTCATTAGGGTCACACAGGTTTTAGCAAAGTTCTCAGTTTCAATATTCTGTGTTTTTCACAGATCTGCAATTCTCCAGGCTGCTGAATTGAGTGAGAACACTATTTATATTCAATGTCAGATTCATTTGGCTTTGATCCACAGGCGAAAAGTGGCGAGAGGGAGAGAGGAGAAGGAGCGTGCAATGGGAATTGAGATGAAGTGGAAATGTTTCACTCCTCTGACCCTTGGTAACTCTGTGCTGATAACAGTGGCAGGTGAAGAGGAACTGAGCCAATTGCAGTTGGGAGTCATTCAGAATTGCTTTAACAAGTTTATGAAGCACTCAGAAACAGTGGCTCAGCAGAAGCAGCAGGAGCCAAAACATCTAGCTACTAAATGAAATGAGATGTTAAATCAAAACAACAAAAGCCTTCACATTCAAAGACAAAATGAAATCTGATTCTTTAAATCACATCATTATAGATTCAGTCCACAAATGTTGCAAATAAAGGGCCATGGTTTGAAATGCAATTGTAAACACCACAGAGCAATTCTCTTCTGAATTTAAACAGTTACTGAATTTAATCAGTATATATATATATATATATATATATATATATATATATATAAACACACACTCATAATTTATATAATATATGTGTGTGTGTGTGTGTGTGTGTGTGTGTGTGTGTGTGTATGTGTGTCACTGCATATTATTTGTAATCAAAATATTTAAATCATAGTTTTGTGATAAAAATTCCACAAAACATTTTGGTTTTTTTTGCCCGATACATGTCTTACCTTCAGGTTCCCTGCGGCAGTCAGAACAGATTTGACAGCCCTCATGCCGTAATCATAGTGGTGCTGGGAAGAGAGCTGCTCAGAGCACAGTCTATACGTAGCTACAATCTTCACTGAGAGTGGTCGTGCTCTGACAAATCCACAGGAGTACAGCACAATCTCAGCTATCAGAGCATAGTCTGGCACCATCATAGCTACTGTCCGGAAGAGAGCCTGCAGCAGACAATTACACAACATTCACAATCACAGAACAAGCACCATATGCTTCAATAAAGCAGGACAGAAACACACAGTAAACACTGACAGCATGAAATAAAGGAACATTGTTATCAATACACTATTTGTGTAGAGTATTTAATCATATTAATAATAAATAATGAATGAATAGTAAAATTAATCATCAATTATTCTATGACACTCTGCATTACACAATTTTAGGTTACAATATATTACCCGTAAATCTGCATATTATAAACCATGTTCAGGGCTCTGCACTTACTTAGGAGCACAGTCAAAATTTCAGGAGCACCTTCTAATCAATAATCAAAAAATCTGATAAAAAAATTAGCCTTCCCATTACTAGTGATTTACAGGGGGAATTTGTTTTAACTTTTGTAATGTCATTTTTCTAACTTTATCAAAAGTATGTCATCTTTTATGTAAGATTTTTTAAAAAATTATACTTTATAAGCTTTTCAGAATTTTTTTATTAAAACAACAGAATAACAATAAGTAGAATAAGTTACCAATCAAATGAAATCAGTATTAACAAAATGTATTTGTTCTACAGAGGTGGCACAGAAGAACACAAAAGTGACATGTATGTGCATTTTCATATGTTTAATGATGCTCAGAGGTGACATGAGTGCAATCGAATTGTGCAAATAAATTCTTGTTGAGATTAATGTTTTAAATAAAATTTTGGATACAGAAATATTAAATGATTTAAATAACTGAACTGTCAGTAGATGTCACAGATTTTAATTACTGAATCATTCATTCGATTTGCTCGAAAGGCTTCATTCAGGAATAAAGCGAATGACTGTCTTTATGAATGGGAAATTGAATCATTGACTCACTAGATTTGTTTAAAAACGCACGTTCATTCATGAAACGAAACACCTCTGTGTTTGAATGGAGATGCGCAGCGGCTCAGTTGTGACTTGTTTCAAACTATTTCTGATGACAAAATAGAGCAAAATCAGGCAATAGTGTTATAGCCAGACAATGTAAGTCACTTAATATTAACTTCTTGTTTATTTAACTGCTGTATTAAATCAATATCTCATTTACAAACTCCCTTAAAGGGGTCATCGGATGCCCATTTTCCACAAGTTGATATGATTCTTTAGGGTTGTCTTTAACTTGTCAGCATCGAAACAGTGGAGGTCGGACTGTTACTGCTGATTTAGGGCGGGTCTGAGGTAAGACGGTCATGTCAATCAACTATCATGGGAGCGGTGTGACGCCACACCGACAGGCATCTGAGAATGGCTCGATTTGTAAAAGGGGATATTATTTTTACAGATTAATTAAAAACCACTGTATGGATTTTTATCATTATAGGGTAGATGCGTACATACACTGCCAACACACATCAGTGTTCAAACAACATGTAAAAGTGAACTTTACATCTGATGACCCCTTTAAAAATCATTAAAAGCTGTCATTCTTAGTTCATTACGATTTCACAAAGTTCCATTATAATCAACGAAGCTCTCTGCACAATGAATTTCTTATTTACACTCTCTCTACACTTTGTTTAGGAAAGGATTTTTGAGGTATGTCTGTGATACGCTATTCAACTTGCAAAAACACGTAGAAACCTTTGAAGCTCCCCTCAGCGCAAACACAAATATGCTGATCAGGTCACTGGTGCTCCTAAATATTTTTTCATAGTCACACGCAGTAATTAAATTTTTTACTATATATAACTATATATAATACTATATATATATATATATATACACTCAAAAAATAAACACATTCTACAAGCATGGCAAATCTTTAAGTGAACTTGGTTCTCTACATGCCTTCAGGTTGTCAGGTAGTTCAGAGCGTCCTGCATAGCCAGGGTTCATGGTGATAAAGACAGCACAGGTAGGGTTCAGTTTCAGCTCTGTCCCCTCAAACTGCAGCATCTCAGCATGGGCAGAAATACCTGTAGTGAAAAAAAATAATATATGCACCCAAACCCAAACTAAGGAAATCTCATTAAAATTATAGATTTATGCAATCTAAGCATCTTTGACTGAACTCATCAAGTTCAGATGTAGGCATCTATTAAGTTTGATAGCATATGGGAGGTTTGGAGAAAAAAAATTCTGTAGCTCCATTGATTGAACCTTAAAATCCATTGACAACACAGTTGACATTTTAACTCAAAATATGCACACAAACGCACCTCTCTGGATGGTTAAAATTTGCTGAGCCACCACTGAAAGCACTTCCAGATCAATACGGTTGAACTCGTCAAAGCAGGCCCAGGCACCGGACGACAACAAGCCCTGGAAGAGACCAAGTATCTTTACCATGACTTAAAGCAAATGTAGTCTGAACACTCCTGTGCTGCAAGATAACTGACAAAGGATGAGCAGGATGACATTAAAACGCAAGCCTTTTGCAATTCTAAGCTCTCTGATTAAGATACAGCTGGGGTTCCCTGATAGCACTGA
Organism: Cirrhinus mrigala; assembly: GCA_036247105.1. Classification (NCBI taxonomy): domain Eukaryota; kingdom Metazoa; phylum Chordata; class Actinopteri; order Cypriniformes; family Cyprinidae; genus Cirrhinus; species Cirrhinus mrigala. The sequence continues at coordinate 17,003,941 of CM070015.1, forward strand.
GGCTGTACAGCGAAAGCATTGCAATCTTCGCTAGCATGCCAAACTAAAAGCAAAACTAACATGCCTGTTAAATATTAGATATAGTGTGGTCTAAAAGTCTAGGACCACTAGAGAATATAAGTCTACTGTGCTTGTATCTAAAATTTTCTAATAGAATTTTTTTAATTAACATTCATTTCAAAATGTCTTAGTATTTATGTTCCTGTTTTGTTTTAATGACAACAGAACTCAAGCTGACATGAAATCCCAACTTCTTTCTTTTTTTCTTTATTTATACGTACAGAGAATTTTTTTTTTTTTTTGGGGGGGGGGGGGGGGGGGGGGGGGGCTTTTTATGCCTTTTTATTGCGATAGAACAGTAGAGAGATGACAGGAAAGAGGGGAGCAGAATCGGCAAAGGACCTCGAGGCGGTAATCAAACTCAGGTCACCGTAAGCACGGTTATGTCAACGCACTAACCACGAGGCTACTGGCGCTTAACATGGTCATTCTCATAATGAACTACAAAATATTTTTATTCTTTCTACTTTTCTTTTTAAAATCATAAAACCTTCAGTTTTTTTCCAGGTTTAAATATGACAAAATTCTTTTAGACTCTACTTCCCCGGGAGAAATGTCTAACTGAACTGTGTATTTAGACAAGCCTCTATTTAATTAAAAATATTTTTGTGGGGTCAGTAATCTGGCAGACAACACAAGACAAGATGAGACAGGACAAATCTCATTATGTACTATTATTTCCAAGAGTTCATAACCCCTTTCTACAAGCAAACATTTTTTCTCTTCACCAACAGTTCTGGGATTCTGAATCTGTGTTACTCTAGTAACCAATGACGGTCATGTCAGTCAGCGCTGTGCTGTTCTGTTTGAGAGGGTTTTTCTAAAGACACATGGTGCTTGACCTCATGTGTGTTATTTAACTTAGTGGTCATTTCATATTAGTCTTTTCCACTAAGCTAATGCCAAATACTGTTATATTATTATATGTTGTTCTTTTAAATATAACATCCTTGGCTGTGAGCTGAATAATATAACTCATACAATCACATATATCGTATGAGTTACATATAATTTAACTGGGCTAATGATTCATGATATGCGTCATAATTATAGACTTGTTAACACTAACCTTAAAGAATTTGCCCAGTGCAATGTAGTCCAGGCCATCTGAGCAGTTGAAGACTACACACTGCTTAGCTATGGCTTTAGCCAAATCTTTGGTGGTTTCAGTCTTGCCGGTACCTGCAGGACCCTCTGGGGCTCCGCCAAGATGTAAGTGTAAAGCTCCAAATAGAGTTCTGATAAAGAAGACATGTTGAAAAAGTGAAGCCAGTGTTTATGTTAACCAAAAAAAAAAAAAAAATAATTAATGTATATATATATACGCATATACTTAATTTAATAATGTTAACATATACTTTAGAATGTTTTGTTTTGAGAGATGAAAATAATATACACTACTTTGCAAAAGTTTGGGATCTGTATGATTTTTACATTTATTATACAATAAAACAGTAATACTGTATGGTTGAATTTTCAGCAGCCATCTCTCCAGTCATCAGTATTACATGATTCTAATATGCTAATTTGCTGTTCAAGAAATGTTTAATAGTTTTGTGGATACTGTGATTTTTTCAAGATTCTATTATGAATAGAAGGCTCAAAAGAACAGCGATTATATAAAGGTCTTTACTGACATATTTGATCAGTTCACTGCTTTTTTTATTGCTAAATAGAAGTATTCATTTCTTTAAAAAAATATAATAAAATCCAACCTCAAACTTCTGAATGGTAGTGTATATTGTCTTTTGGTCTATTTCCCTACTTGAGAATCTACAGTATATAAAATGAAAACACCTAAGGGAAAAAAAATAACCCATGATGTAAAATTTACAGTCCATTTGCTGTATGATTGTTTGTAGAGCATCTTCTGGGTGCAGCCACACTGAATATTATTGCCTTTGTTTTTGTTATATGTAATGTAAAGAATTCTGACCTATAGCAGCGATCAGTGAGAGGGGTAATGACCAGTCGCGGTGTGTTTCCAAGATACTCATAGCCGTATGCCAAGCCTGCATTGATCATCTTTGTCTGAAGCTGGTTTTCCTTCATAGACAGGATCAAAAAGGGAATCACAGCAGATCATCTGAGTGTCCAAAACAACAGGAAAGCATAAATCATTTTCAATCACGCTTACAGACACTTGAGTAGACTTACAATCCAATAATAGCGTAGTTGGCTGAGCCACTCAAAGTTGGTCTCATCATCCACACCCTTCTGTACCAGAGAGGCCAACACGTCCCGGGCATGAACGTCAAGCACCACTAGCGCTCCGAGTGTTACTCGGTTCTGTTTGGACAGCTTGCCACGCACCAGAGTCACAATGTCATCTATCTGACTATTGTTCTGCTCAAGATAAGCTTGAAGAGCCTGATTCAGAACACAGAAAAAAAATGTTATAATGTACAGTAAGACAGCAATTATTGCAAAATAAACCCATCGCGAAATGAGGCAGAAAATGACTATACATTATCCTGGTTATTATATGGCTAACTGGCAAATAATTAAATAGATAAGAAATTTTAAACTGAGTTCAATTCATTTTTTATGTGAAAAGAAAGAAGACGTGAAAATAGCACAGTCTAGCTTAGCAAGTCACTAAGCACTAATATTTAGAAGAATGCCATGAACCAATAAAAAAAGAGAGCTGTGCAATAAAAGACTATATTGCTATGTATAACATACCTTTGGTCCCTTTGCAATGGCTTCATGAATGTCCTTTGTCCAGTAAACCTGTGACACACAGAGCACTGTCTGACCCGGCCAGGCCCTGACCCAGTTGATCCTCAGATCTTTGGGATATGCTTCAAATGCCTCACCAATCACCTGACAGACAAGAGAGTCAAGGGTGCAGTTTGCAGAGATATGAATATGAAGACTAATGTGAAATTCAATCTGACTTTTTCAAATTTTATTTAGTTATAGCTTGTAACCATGATCCCAAATTTAAATTTTACCCCTTATAGTTCCATACTGTTTAAGGTAAATAAAGTATAAATTTTTATGTTTTTAATACAACACCCTATTAAGTAATTCCGTGGTGTGAAGAGTAAATTTAACTGTGAAAAGGAGGCTCTAAATACATTTGCATTCATTATGCATGTTTGTAAATAACATTTTCTTTCACTTTGATGTCATAAAGATTTTGTGCTCATAAAAAAATTAAATATATAGCCCTAATGCTTCAAAGTGCTTTCAAAAATATGAAAAAGTCCCAAGTGGGTGAATGCTTTTCAGAGGCACTGTAAATCATTGTATTATTAACTCTCTCAAAAACCAAAAACTGTCATTGCACAGCCACAAGCAATTACCTGTGCAAAGAATTTGTCTACAGAACCAATGAATGTACAAGCCAATTGTTTTTATTTCTGCTATTCAGAAATCCACTGATTTAGAGAAAGTTCATACATTTCTGTACCTTGTGTATGGAGCGGAGCATGCCAGTCTCTAACTCCAGGAGCCATTTCTCCACCTGCCCACGAGCTTTAGATGTAGAGATGATATCCAGCAGCTCCACCACCTCTCCTTCACTGCTCCTCATATGAGTGATGTCCAAAACGTCAGTGAACACGACATTAGCAATACCCTCAAAACACTTTTTCAGGTGGGGCTGCACCCTGGAACATAAAGATGCAAGTCGAATATTTCATATGAGGTGACATGCAAAACCAATTACCCCATAATTATGTTTCAGGAACACCTGAATCTCTGGTTCAGAGAAAAAACAATATTCAAATGTGTAACCCTGTCAGACAATAGCGTGGACACCTTTTACGTTGAATCACCTGGAGTCAGTGATTCTATTAACTTCATTTATTATCACTTCCACCCTCTGGTACTTTATGACACACACTTCTACAAAAGAGCCGCTGCAATTCGGATTTTTTATTTCTGGAAAGCTAGAATTTTCTCTCAAACGTAATAGAAATGTGGGAGACACAAAAAAGATGAGTGAGAATGACACGGAGAGAGCGAGATAAAGAGAGGTGGTCAGAACTAGTAATAGAGCAGAAAAGCAAGGCCAGCCAAGGCAAACATTCCTAGTTTGTGAAACCAAAAGCCCTATAGTAGTACAATTTGAACTTGCATTTGAGGCATCATCATTCATCATTAAACAAATACCTGGGGTGAAATATAACAAGATTTGCTTATACGTTAAGGGCCTGCACAGGGGAGCCACAGCCGAGAAACTAGGCCAGAGTGTCACAGGAAGAAGAAAAAGCACTATAATTAAATTCCCTCAGTAAATACTGGGTTTTAAGGGGTTCAGATTGGGTTTTCCGAGGCCGAGGTGAAGCTAAATTGCTTTTCATTTGTCCTTCCCTGTTCCTTTTGAGGCCTCACATACTAAATGTTCATGTAGGCAGCAGCGGTTAGGTAGGCGGCGTAACATCAGTTGGATGTGCCCTGGGAGACGTGCCAAAGTAGGCTATGTGAAAACATAAGATATATTCATAAATATCACAGGCTTGAGATTAAAGCTCGGCAGAGTGAATGTTGTGTTTCTTATTTCATGCTACAGTAAATTACATCGGCCTACATTCTACATCAAGGTGAAAAGTCTTGCATATACTAAATCCTCAGAAATTCTGGGACTTTGTAGCAGTTTGAAGCTACTGAGTTTTACCGATACAGTTTCACTCCCTGTTATTCTTCACGAAAATTCAGAAAAAAAGCATAGCAGCAGCACGCATCAAAAATTGACCCAAACTTGCATCATCTTAAGGTTTTTTGAATAATTGATATAGCACAGACTGATCTACCATAGTTCTTTCCGACATTCAGTCATACAGCCTAGCCTTATTATAAAGCAATCTATCAACAAAGCCAATCCCAAACGCCAAGAATATTGAAAACAGAAGACTTCAAAATCAGATCCTCTTAACTGCTGACAAACAATATTCCTCAAGCCCATAAATCATACTGTTTTCCAAAAAATGCTTCCTTTAAGCCTCTTTTCCTTTGAGGATATGGAGAAAGTGTGAGATTACTGTAACTCACACCACACTAAAAGTACAATCCCACAGAAATCCTGACACTTCCTATAGCTTCGGGAACATTTGTAACTGCACCAGTGGATATGGATCCAACAGAATAATCACTAGTGGTTGACCACAGGTTTTTCAATGCTCAGTGCCTATACTTCTATTCAGAAAACATAGTCGCTGATGCCAGTTATAATGGCAATATACTGTATACAGACTTTTGGTGAGCATAAGTGACTTCTTTCATTAAAATCGTACCAACTCCAAACGTTTAAAATTGGTGAATATAACAATTTAGCGATAGTACATTAAAACTGAAAAAAAAACACACAAAAAAAAAAAAAACATTTATTTATACAAAATTTACTTAAAATTCACAAAAAAACCCACAACCTGCTGATAAAGCTATTAGTAAAATGTTAAAATATATGACCAAATATCACTTTATCTATAGACTGTCATTACTTTCCAAAGCTCTCGTGTACCTGGTTGGATCCTTAGTCTCAGCGAGGATCTCCAGCAGCTCGTCATTGGACAGGAAGAAGAAGCGTGGGAAATAGAGTCTCTTCTTCTCCAAGTATTCATTTAGACCCTTCAGAATGAGTTCCAGCAACTCGTTACTGCTCTTCATCTTTTCGAGCATCTTTTCAATGGCCACCACTGCCAGGACATGTTTGTCCTAAGAGAGAAACACATGTAATACACACCAAATAAATCTTTTTAGACATAGTCACATTTTAAAAGCCATTTAGCTATGTGTTATACAATCCAAATGAATGACATGGGGTAACCACTAGACTTTTAGTCTTCAGAAAATATGATTGCGGCTTGTCACTGTCATGCTACGTTTGTTATAGGCCATCTGAAAGGCACTGGGATGCAGTTCTTAGGTGCTCTAATATGTTGCAAGTGTGAGTTTCTTACATCCCCAAGCCAAAAGAGCCCGCCAACAAGTTTCTACAATAGTCAAGTCCTTAAATATGTGTACAGCAGGTCTATGTGATCCAACCATTTTCAACACTTCTCCTCAACAAGCCCCAAGGTAATATCCATGTGCGAGTTACACTCTGAAGTTTAATATTTGGTGAAATCCTTTACCGTATGTATGAGAAATATCTTCTATATCAAGTACCTCTAATAATTTAGTAGATCAGTAAAGTGCATATTTGACCGTAACAGGCATATTAGTCTGATCTCTACAGGAAGCCTGTAGACCGTGTGAGATGTTTTCAGGTTCAGCTGCATTCGTGAAAACTCAACAAGCCTGAAAATCATGGGTAATGAAACACCATCAGACTCCTTTTAATTCTCTGCCCTCAAAGTTCAGATAATTCCATTTATGAAAAGATGATATTCATAGCCATATTTCATCGGTTTCACAAAAGAGTTCATTTATGAAAGGTGTTTCCCACTAGGAAAACTCATCCTGTCTTTCGCGGTCTGATTTTCAAACGTTCCTCTAAGGTTGTATGAAGGCCACGTCCTTCATTAGAGAGAGAGGAAACAATTGGATACCCCGCCCCCTCCCTTTCCACCCCTCACAGATGCTGCTCACCTGTAAAGAGATAATAATTGCTTTTTCCCCTTTCCGGATTGCTATTGATTTTCTATTACCTACGGTGACTAGACTTCACGTTCACAGAGAGATTGAAGTTTAACGATCACTTTTGGATGACAAAAAGGCCTGAGTTTCTTGACAGGGACTGAGAGGAAGTAATGAGGGGTTGTTAATAACCAAAGCCTACACAAAATAACCCTTTTAAAACATGAAAAGACACCATTGGATGACTCTAATGAAAGAGAGAAGGGATGTTTTCTGCCAATTACTCTTTTAATTATTCTCCCTCTCAGTCACACTGAATTACATTAGAGTGAGAGGTTGAGTGCTGCCGGAATGTGTCTGAATGAAGGGATGCGAAAAATCATCCGCTTCCTTTCACAGGGTGCAGAAACATGCAGGTGGGCTGCTCAACAGAGCAATACATTTTCTTCATGAATGCATTCCCTTTCATTTACAGTAGCATTATGCCTCAGGATCCAAAACAGCTTCGTATATCCCTTCTTGTGTCTTCAGCAAAATAAGAAAATAAGATCTACATATACCGCACTGATGTTTCTCCCAAACACCCCACTGGTATTATAAGCATGCCTTTCTTTATGTACTGCTGTTCATGAAACCAGCTTTCCTGTAAAGCAGCAACAGGCAAAAGCACCTGCCTACCAGCTGAAATAATACGTGTTTGCTTTTCCAAGACGAGCCATTTATGGCTCGTAATGTGGAAATCGTGGAGTGGTGTAGGAATTATTCAAAAAGAAAACATCCTTAAAGAAACCCAGAATTTCGAATTCAATTACAGAATGTTTATCTCCGTTTCTGTCAAATGGGGAAAGTTAGGAACACATTAGAAAAGAGTAAATAAAATCTGGAGGCTCTGAACATCTGTGGGTACCACAGATGAAGAGAGACACCTAGTGGGTATTCTGATATCACAGTCGGTAGTATTATCAGATTACAGCTTGATTAAGCACAAAGCTGTTTTTTTCAACAACATAATTGCTTTAGATACATGTACAGCAAAATATGACTAACAAAAATGACTATCCTAAGTTTCAATTTCAAAGAGTGTTTGTCAACTGTCAGAAAATAGTCTCTAAAGGATCTGTGATGAATTAGTATACTGCCTTTTAACTCACATAAAAGTGCTGAGTTTTTTTTTGAACCTACAGACACACATTTTCTCAAACTTTGCCTCATGCTGCTCGACGACCTTGTTTTCTGCACACTCTCACATTTGAGTCCCTTCAGACAAAATCCATAATTCCTATTTGACGGTACAGCCAGGCGACTTTTTTTCCGTTTAGAGGAGGACAACAGATATTGATGTCTCTCATAGCACTGAGACTGGGGTTGCCAATTACTTGCTGAAGAGTCTCTAGATGAGTGACTGTGTTTGGGTGTGTGTCTGATAGACATCTCATTTGTCATGAACACACTATAGTTTCACACAAAAGAAATGTCAGGAACTTTTTCAAAGAGTTATTCGCAATTCTAGATATAAACAAACCCAAGTTCGTGTTTATATTTTGCTACATACTGTATGTAGGGCTTTCTGACTCACCAAGCTGACTTGTTTCATAGTGTCCCTCCAGGTTTTATCCACAGCAGTAAAGCGACGTCCCTCTTCCGGCATCTGGGCCATTATGTCTGGGGAACTGAAGATGGGCTCAAGGTAGAGCCAGGTGCCCTGAACCTTTAACCACTCATCCATAATTTCTTGGAGCAAAAGCAGCTTACTCTCCCAGTCCCTGAGATACATGCAGACAAACAGTGTAAGCAAGCAAGACAAATAGCTAAAAACCAGCACTTTTCTGTACCAAATTTGGGCTCACTGATACAGTCTCTTTTTACACTTTGGTGCTTTAAAATCAGGATTACAAAGTATGTTAGTTGCATTGCTATCTATACAGGGTCAGAAAGCTCTTGGATTTAATAAAAAAAATCTTAATTTGTGTTCCAAAGATGAACGAAGGTCTTACAGGTTTGGAACGACATGAGGGTGAGTAATTAATGACAGAATTTGCATTTGTAGAATACACTTATGAGGCACAACTGTTCATACGGATTGCAAAATATGCAAAAGCACAGACACTCATTTCTCACCGTATCTCGGCCTCAAATGGCTTGATGAATGGTGAGCCTCTCATGGTCTGGGTCTTGACAATATGGTCATCCAGCAGCATTTGGATCTCATCCAACGAGGACAGAATAGAGGTTCCAGTTTCACGATAGGGCAGGAGGGTGAATTCCATCTCCGCCCATTCGCTAGCCATGCGCTCCATGGCCTTTTCAAGGCCGTGTTCCTTACTGGCCCCTTCACTGATGGTTTCAAAGGCAGAGAGGTGAGCTTCCAGATGCAGTGGAAGAAACTGGGCCACACAGGCATCCTCCTCTGAGGGTTTGAGGGGGAAGCCGACAACTGCAGACATGGCCTCCCAGTGGCGCTCGCGGAGACCGGGGTTACAAAGCACCTGCCGAAACAAATCATCCACGTAATTAATGAGCAGCCCAGCACAGAATATGCACTCTTAGAATTCCCCAGAAAGCACAGCAGATTTCAACCCCTTGCATGTTCTTTATTAAATATTTTGGCTAATTTATAATGCTTTCATCCACCAATAAGAGTGAGCTACTGCTAAAAAAGGACAGTTGGGACAGTGACTCAAATGAAAAGCAGCATATCTCTGTTCGGCACCTGCACTAGAGGAATGTGTTCCTTAAAGGTTTCCACTTCCGCCTTCACAGAGGTGGCGATTTGAAGAGCTTTGGGTGAGTCCTGGAAGCTTTTCTCTAGCTTGTACAGGGAACGACTGTAGTTACCCACATCAGTTTCCACTTTGTCCGGGTTGACAGCTGCGAGCGGGCCGTTCACCCACTGACGGTGTTGATTCTGAAACTCAGCTGCTGTCTCATACAGCCGCAGATAAGGGAGCAGACGGTCTTGAACAGTTTTACACTGTGGGTACTGAGAGACAGGCCAGCCAAAGGCCTCCTCCTCCTGGTTGAAGCCTCTGATCTGATGGATAAGAGAGTGAATGAGTTTGATTGTGCAGGTGCAATGATAAAATTCTCAGAGGCACTTTAAAACTCTTTGATAAATCCAACTGATAAATGTCCTAAACATCCATTGTGTGAACAGGATTGAGTTTTTCAGAATGACAATAGCATTTTCAGCATTTTTATATCCCAAGGTTTGCATAATATTATGTGGATAAAAACCTGGCTAATGAAGCAGTGACATAAACCAATATTTTTTTTGTCCACAGTACCCACTACCTTTTCCAAAACCAAGTCCAGTTTGGAATTGAGAGCCTTGGCTTTTTTCAGATACTTGTTGAGCTCAGAAAGGTCACCAAAGGTCATAAACTCCTCCACTTGCTGTTCATAGCTCTTGAGATCCTCCATAACCCTCTCACATCTCAACTACGATTTAAAAACACATTATTTTATGCATTAGTGCAGCAGTGCCAGACTGAACATCAAAGTGCAGAGTTCTAATTATGTGTCTCATAGATGAATTCATGTTTGAATTTCTGCTTTTTCTGTTTTCTTATATTTTCTTTTGTTTTTGTTGATGTCAAGTATCAAATTCAATTTTAAATTTTACTTTTTATGTCACTCTGTGTGTTTTTGTTGCTGGTAAGTATACAATAAAAGCTTAGTGAATGTACAGTACATGTTTGTAATGTTTTGTTGCTGCTAAGTATTGAATTCAAGTTCGCGCTTGAAGGTTATTTATTGTTTTCCTTAATTGTTGTTCTTATATGCACTATATAATGTACAGAGTGTTGTGTAATGTGAAGATTTGATGTGTCTGTAAATCTGTTGCCAAGTTGACATTGTTTATATGTTTCCATGTTTTGTTTGATCAGTTGTGCTGACTGGCCAGCATGTGCATGTCTAGTACCTTGAGGCCATCCTGGAACTGGTTGGTCTTCTCTTTGATAATCTGACGGTGCTGATCAAAGACGGAAGGCATGCGTGCATGACACAGGAAGGTCTTGCTGTTCAGCTGAATGTCTGTGAGTGAGAATGTGACATAATCCACCAAGAAACACAAACTGCTATTGGACTCCTGGAGCTTCATTTCCAACTGAGGCATTTCCTCTTCCTCCACCTTCATCACATATGCCTATGACAAACAGGAAATGATATACTGAAAGATCTTTTGTTTTTCGTTTTTGTCAACAGAAACAGGTTCAAAGATAGCAATGGAGGTCAGTATTACCTTAAGTTCCATGAGTTCCTGTGTGTTTGATGGACTTCTGAGAGCTTTATTTGATATTGTATCATATTCCTCACATAACCTAGAAATCAGTGACACAGATTACTAACAGATTACTGACAGAATGTTTTGGAATTTGGTGAATGACTCACTTGTTATTAAACTCTTGATGACCCTGCAACATGTGAGTGACCAATTTCTGCAAGAGACCCTCGGCTCGTTTTACAAGGGCACGGACCAGATCATGGGAATGTACTTCAAACATGCCCAAACGCACCACCTAAAACACAAGAAATAAAGATTTCGGTCATAATTCTGAAAGGAAAGGCTGCTAAAATGAAGAACTGGTACTACTGATGTAAATAATCATCAACCTTCAGGGTGTTGTATTGGATCTCATCAGCCAACTGCCGGTAGCGTGTCACCTCCATCATCAGCTCCTGGAAGGAGTGCTGCTCCTGCAGGAACTGGGTAACATCCTCCTCAGCTTGCTGGGACACCAGCGGAGCATACTTATCATAGAGACGGACATGCTTCAAAGGTTCAGCTCTTTCTGCGTGTATTACACAACTGATCTTCTCCTGCTGGGCCTTCAGGATCTCTGGCAAGATGATGGGCTTCAGAGTACGGTGTGTTTCTGGGCCAGGCTAGAATTAGCAGAACATGCTTTTAAAGAGAATGACAACTGTGTCTGGTTATAATGTATACATTTTGTGGCCCAAAACAATTAATAACTTGCTAGAAATATAAATGTTAACTAAGTTAAACGAGTTCTATTTCAGAGTGAAAAATCTTGGTGACTCAGTTTCAATAAATGGTCTGTTTTCACTGGAGAAAGACGTTTTGAATTCTGAACATATAGTATGTTTTCAAGTACACTGAACTCTTTTATCTCAAAAGATCAAGCTAAATTTGATTCCTCATGATATGAACCCTTTAATATTTATATTGCTATCAAACCACACAGCACAAGCAAGATGTAACATAAAATTAAAAAAACATATGTTTACCCATTCTGAGTACAGCTTCGTCTCTACTCGAGGGATCAAACTTAAGGATTTCAGCATCATGTCATACACATTTAGCAGGGTGACTTCAAAGTGTTTGAAATCAGGTTCAAATTTGATAGTATTTTGATCCAGCACCAGCCTTAGGACAAACCCTGGATGCTCATAGGCTCTCACTGACCGCTTCAATGGGGGAAAAAAAATAACGTTACTTCATAGGCCATGGGGATTTATAAAGGCTGTCAAAATGTAAATAATAAAAGATACACTGAAAAAGATTACAAGGTGATATAAAAATTCAATTTGTTCAAAGAAAAAAAGGTTCAGAGTTTGCCGTGGTACAGATCTTACAGGGTCCTGGGCAATGAGGTGTGTGTAGTCCTGAATAGACTCCAGTCCCAGGCTTTGGAGCTGGGAAGTCATGAGCGTGGCCAGACAGTTGTAGAAAGACTGCAGTCGAGCAACACTAGTGTTGCTAGGGATCAGTTTGCGCTTGCTACTAAGACAGCAGATTTGCTGCACTTCTGGTATCCACCTGTGTGGTTCAAAAAAAGAAAAGAAACAATCAAACTTGCATTGTTTTTGCAGGGTACAATCTGCTAGGCTTAAGAAAATGATTAGGATTCTGTTCCATTATCGATAACTGCATAATTGCATAATATACTGCAATATTGAGTAGTAGTCAATTCATGCGGTCAGTGATGAACTGACAAGTATATGAAAACAGCTGAGAGTGCTTACTCTTTGAGAAGGATGCCTGTGGCATATTCAATGTGTTTGCTGACTAACTGCTGAAAGGCAGACAACTCCAAAGATTCCTGCTCATTGTGGAAGACCTCCACATCAATAAGGTGCAATTTCCTGCAGAAATAAACAAGATAATATGGACATTATTGAAAAGTTCTCTTGTGAGAAAGAAGTGCACTTGATGCACTGAATGTGCACTTTTAAAAGTATATACACTACCAGTCAAAAGTTTTTTTAAAGTTGTAAGAATTCTCCTCTGGTCACCAAGCCTGCATTTATATGATCCAAAATATAGCAAAATTAGTAATACTGTAAAATATTTTTTACTTTTTACAATAAGTGCTTTCTATTTGAATATATTTTAAAATGTAACTTATTCCTAAATTTTCAGCATCATTACTCCAGTCTTCAGTGTCACATCCTTCAGAAATAATTCTAATATGCTCATTTGCTGTTCAAGAAACATTTTTTATTATTATTATTATCATCAATATTTAAAATAGCTGAGTACATTTTTTTAAGGATTCTTTGATGAATAGAAAGATCCAAAGATCAGCATTTATCTAAAATAAAAAGCTTTTGTAACATTATAAACTATACCATTTAACCTCTTAACTGTCACCCACCACCTCAGTAGGACAACTAAATTTACTTCACTCAATTACAAATAAATCCTAAATAGATACTAGAAATAGATATTTTACCACTGTTATTTGTTACAAATTGTCGGAACAGTAATAGATTAATTTATGACAAAAGTGCACCTCAAAACTCCATATCATAACAGGACTTCTGACCTTTGTCACAAAAGTCTTTTTTTCGTTGCCCTTTTCACGTTTTAGAAATCATCATAAATGATATATCAATGGAAACTTAAAACCTCAAAATTCATCCTGTGAAAGCCATTTTAAAATCAGACATTGCTTTACCATGGTAAAGGTACTTCAAAATCATATTACAAAATGTATTCTTTCATGATTTATAACAATTTAAGTTTGGATAGTGCACTTTCACATCTATGTTCAAAAATGGGGGTGACAGTTAAATTTAGCTTGTCAGTATAGTTTTTTAGAGGGGGTGAAGGGGAATATAGAAATTAATACTTTTATTTAGCAAGGTTGCTTTAAATTGATCAAAAGGTGATAAAGACATTTAGAATGTTACGAAAGATTTCTTTAAAAAAATCTACAAAAAATTCTACAAATGAATATTAGAATGATTTCTTAATGATCATGTGACTGGAGTAATGATGCTAAAAATTCCGCTTTGAAATCACAGGAATAAATTATATTCTAAAATATATTCAAATAGAAAACAGTTATTTTAAATAGTAAAAATATTTCAAAAATGTATTGTTTTGCTTAATAATAACATGCAATAAAATGTCTGAAAATGTACATTCAGTTTGCACTGTATATAACTTCTGTATTAAAAAATCTTTTACTAACAGGTTACTAACAAAAAGTTTTGGAAATCTGTCAGCAACTCAACTTTTTTTTACTCTTGATGACACTGCAACATCTGAGTAACCAGTTTCTGCATGATGCTAAAGTATGATAAAGTGTGCTTTTTTTCCCTACAAGGGGCTTTATTGCTACAATGCAGTTCACTACATTCAACGTTCTGAAATTGTCCAGTCCCATAGTGTCTTCATGGTCATCTGACACTTACTTGAAAGACACTTGCCACAGATCTAGTACTGCGAGCATAGTGGGATTGATTGAATGAAGCTGGTTTCTCATTCTTTTCTGGGCCTGAAGAAATGATTTATTCCATGGCTTTGGAATAATTTCCATTCTGCAAGACACAAAGCGAAAAAAGGAACAAAAAAAAAAAACACTCTGGCATTTAATACACAATGATTGAAAGAATATTGAAAAAACATGATTTTTCATGTTTTTTTTTTTCTACAGTGAAGGCTTTTTAAAATGTTATGTAATTTAACAATATTAACATAATACAAAATGCTTTCCAACATTTTGGCAGATTAAAAAAAAAAAACGGTATGAACTTTTTTTTTTTTTTTACAAACCCTGCTACAGTAAAGGATGCTAAAAGGGATTAAAAGTGAAGGGTATTAAATGACGTTTTAAAATACTCTTACCAGAGAAGTTCTTGTTACATCAAAGTCACAATTCATATAATAAAAGGCTGAATTTGAATTTAGAAGAAAACAATTACTTTCAAGAATCTGCATTATTCTGACAAATATACACCATTAACTAAACGCCTTATGGTCAATTTTATGTCTAAGATACTCTTTTTGCCTTGTGTTGTGTACCACTAAAAGGAATTTAGCAGGACTCACTCCTGTCTATGTGGAGGGAGATCTCTAGCTTTGGGCTCTTGATTCTGTCTGGGGTCTTGCAGCACAAAATCCACTAGAGAACAGAGGACAACAACACACACAATACTTGGTAATGCCATTTAGACAGCAGCATTGAAACAGTAAGAAAGCTGTTAAAATAACTTGTAAAATAAGGCAAATTAATTAACTAATTAGTTAACAGTTAAAAATACTGTGACAATAAAAATGAGGGACAAGCACCAACACTAAACATCTGATTTTTTAATAAGCATTGAGTGAAAAAAGGTCCTTCAAGATGCCCACCAAAACATATAAAGTAACTATGTCTACTTTGCAAACTGGCAGATCAGCCAAACAGAAAACTATACCAATGGCCTTTTTGACGCTGAGCAGATAGTCTTCCCTCATCTCATCTGAGAGGGCCTCAATGGTTCCACTCAAACTCTTCAAGTGCTCTGGGACTAAAGCAAGTACGTTCTTAAGCCAAGAGTCCTCCATGGCTGCCACGTCCTCTGTGCCTATCCCATTGCGGATGTAATAGTAGTACCTCTGAAAGACAGAACCCAAAACAAAATGTTTGTGACCAAACAGCGTAAGGCCATTCACTATTTTTTAATACAGGAATGACTACCTTTTATTCCAGTGCCTCACATCTGAAATCAAACTGAACTAAAATGAACATGCAGATAAAAGGTTGTCACTTACCAAAATGTCCTTCTCTGCAGCAGTAGGCGATCCTGAAGTGGATGGGGTGCTGTCTTCTGTGATGGACGTAGCAATGGCATCTTCACGGTGCCTGAAATCATATTGTTCTTGTAGTGATTATATGTGACAGGTACAATTTGTCATCAAGAACTCATCTTTATGCAAATCAAACCCACATTATAATGCTGACGAGAGCACTGCGAAATTGCTCACGATCCCTCTTGGGTTGGCCACCCCCTCGATGCCTGTAAGAAAGTCCTGAAATCCCACCATCTTTGGCCCTTTGACTTCGATGACGAGTCTGATGCCATTGTATCCCTGCTCCTTGCACATCTCCTAAAGAGAAGGTAGAAGTATGTTCTCACAGATAATATAGTCTGGGATGCAAATAATTACATGTAATATAGTATAATTTTTTTCTAAATCAAAATATATTGTATCTCCTACTAGAGAGTAAAGAGCCAAGGGTGTCCTCTTGAGATGGTCTCTTAAGTCTGAAGCTAGGGCTTGCTTCATGCCACCGAGGTTTGGAGCGAACCTGAAAGTCACAAGCGACACTGATGTCGGTTGAGAAGAAAAAATCTTGACTTAAAAAATATATGGTGGACCAATGCCAGGTTTTACCTGCTGTATCTGTGGTAAAAGTCCAACAGTTTTATCTGGTTTCTTGGGGGGCTTCTTTTTTGCCAAATGGGAAAAAGGAAGATGTTCAGTGTGAGCATTATAATTAGGAATTTGTGTTAGACGTTAATAGTGTATATCCCTGCACTCATTCTAAGAAAAGTTATTCATGAGGAATTAAACACATTCTATTGACCTTAAATAAAACTTAACTTTTGACTCACCGGCATCTCCATGTTCAGAACTTTGGTTTTCGTCTCTGCATACAACAAATTGGTTGTTTTCACTTTTTAAAATGAAGCAACGCCATACCTTGCAGATGTCAACATATCTGTGAGATAAGATTTTGGCACGTTTTCAAAAAAACACAGCTCGTCACCTGTCCAACGGTGTGCGGGTCACACAATACACGACAATTTCTTTGTAAATCTATAAGTTATTGTAAATTATGTCAAATCTTGTTTTAGTTTGTTACATGTGCTTGTTCAGTAACTTATCCGCTTGTGAAAGTATATTTGCGTTGCTAGCCAGGTAACCAAGGAAGCGCGATGCCCAGCGGAACGGGCTCTGATTGGTCTACATTTGACGTAATGCACCAGTGCCCGCCCAATTCACGCATCCTTACAGTTAAGTTTTGTATATAGTTAGTTGTATTTGTATGCTGCTTTCTCTGCGTTCCATTGTAGAAATACACTTTCTTCATTAAACAGTTATATTTCTGAGCTTCTGATCTTGCGGGCACTAGAGATTTACTTGCTGTCGGTCAAAGTAACAGGCAACTGACAGAAAGTAACGTCTTTGTAAATCAAGCAAGTTACTGACAAACTAAGTAAATAAATAAAGTAACATTTCAGATAGACCACATATTTCAGTCTCATTCAAATAGGGCTGATTACTGTATACTTTTTTTAGACGCAAAGGCTATAGCTAACGCATTTAACATGCAAACATGTCTACTTTTCTTCAGCCTTTACATTAACCCGGTTAAGCATGTGATTAGTCATTAGTTAAACGATGCAATTAGTCAAACAGCTTGTCTCATGAGCTACCCTAGTTAAAAAAAAAAAAAAAGCAATAGATTTAGGTTGCATTTATTGTATACTAAGTATAGTTCAAGTCTGTTAACATATTTACTGATATCAAAATTGCAATTAAACTTTATTTGGAGTACTACTTGTTCACAATGCACATTTCTTAATATTAAGCTTAAAATATGTTTTAATGTCACTATTGATGAGAATTGTATGATCTTTAAATAATATTGGTCTTTAAATGCAAACTATTTAAAGTGTACCTAAAGTATACTTGCAAAAGTTCCACTTTAGCACAATCAAATATGCTTAAGTATTTTTATTTGGACTTCAGCCTTACCTCTGTGCAATTAAAGTGCATTTAGCACAACATTAGTTGCTCCAATTTAGCAGACTTTAAATAGACCAGTTTAGTATACTAAAAGTACAATTGCAGGGTATTTTTATTAAGTACATAATGTATTTGTAGCATACTTAGTATGAAATAAATGTATTTTAAAAAATATTTTGGTATATTTATTTTCCACTAGGGCTGAACTAGATTGACTAGAGTGACAAGTTTGTCTTCAGTTGGACATATTTAGGCCTAAACCTTTATCCACACAGGGATGGTACAAAGAAAGACGTCACGCTCGCAGTGTTCTGGTCCTGCATGACTGGGTTGTTCTTTATTTGGTCCTTTCTCACAGAACTTGTGTAAAACTTGCAAATACACAGTGTTCCTGGTCACTCAATCAAGGGGGAAAAAAACATGAAGGACAAGTAGTGCAGAAACCCTCCAGAGGATGCTGAGAAAGACAGAGAGATAAATGAAATATACTACTGACAAGCATGAAATGTTTGAAATGATGGGATATGCATGATAGGAAAAAAAGAAAAAACGAGACGCAGAGTTTCATTAACCCCTCGCCGCGGCTGAGTGCCATCAATCAGAGTCAACATTACAGTGCTCTGACATTAGACCCCTGCTGCTCTTTCATCAGTACATGATGAGCATCTCTCCAGAGGAAACCCATCCCTCTGAGGCCATCACACACTGCATGAGGCTGTTTATATGTATCTTTGACTTTAAAAGATACTTTGTGTTTTTATGGATGAATTCACAGTATAAAAAGGCTGTGCTCTTTTCCTAGCTGGTGCTACTGGAATTTCCCAAAAATCCTGCTTGACACCATGCCTGTAATGATGAAAACCTTTAAAATGCCCTGCAGTGGAATACATGTGAGGCTGATCAGTGCAAAAGGAAAAACAAACACCATAAAATTTAAATACTATGCAACAGAATGCTGAAATATAAGACTCGAAAAACAGTGATTGTTTTATTAGACTTCCTAAAAGAAAACAAAAGCTCTGCCCCAGTCCTGTCACCACTAGAGGTAGTGAAACACCATCTTTTTTTTCTGTCACCACTAGAGGGACCGATTCACCACATTTTTTCTTTTTTCTTTTTTGGTACATTCTAACACATTTTTCATTGTATTTACATTTTCTTATTGTTTGAATAATTTAACTAGTTAAACTTTACATAATGTTGCTTGTTATATTTTGTAAAGAACTCTTGTGCTACTATGTGTATAAACATAAAACAGAATGCTAACGGATCTCTAATGAATTTATTTAAAAATTAATCATTTTAAAAAGTGTATAATCCCAAACACTTCTGTACTAAAGGATTAAAAAACTAGTTGAAAATGCAAAACCACAAGAAATCCTGAAGAGCAAACTCTTCAAGAAGTCACTCAGAAGTCTGATCAGTGTCCAATATCTCTTTATTTGCCAAAAGACTAAAACACAAACGCTTTTTTTACGCATTTTTCTTCACCCAGAAATGGTTTTACTGTTCTGGTATATAATCTTTTCATATTTTCTGTGTTGTCAGCTCTGTTTGTGGATTCCGTAGGTTTTGCACTCACGCTCTGCTGTATCGATAGCCTAATGCTAACGTTAGCACTCGAGCATCATGTATGTCTGTTTCTGAACTAGTACAGTATTCCGTTCGTTTCTTAACAGCCAAAACAGTTAAATAATTTAATCGAGATTTGCACATATGCATATTTGAATAAAGTAGCAGTTTTAATGTGAGAGAAGCCGTCGTAAAAGATTAGGAAGAAATGGACAGAAAGGCTTCAATGCAGTGGGTGACGTATGTCAGGATGGCCGAGCGGTCTAAGGCGCCAGACTCAAGGTTCAAACCTTCCTGTGAAGCGGGGTTTCTGGTCTCCGAATGGAGGCGTGGGTTCGAATCCCACTTCTGACAACAGTTTTATGTCGAATTACAAATCCTTTAAACAGTAGGATTCTTCTTTCATTTTGGGCATTTCTGAGTCCCAGCGGTTCTTTTTCAACCAATTTAAATAAGACACTTTTTCTGTTTAACTGCGTGTAGATTTTATTGTTTTACCATTGACTCAGACTTCAAATCTTAAACATACCTAAATCATAAATCCTAAAATATAAATACAATTATTAAATATTAGCAAATAAAATATCAAATTAAAACACAGTTTTAAAAATATATAATAATTTAAAATGTCAGTTTGACCACAGAATGCTATTAAATACATGCCATAATTTGAGATGTGGTGGAAAAGATCCTGTGGTGTAATTAAAAAAAAAAAAAAATACAAAAGAGTGTGAAAAGTGTGTTTTTAGGAGAGGTTATTTTCTAAATGTCTATAAGACCAGAAGTACCCAGATTTTACAAGCACCCACTAGCAGAATGAAATTTGACTAAACTGGTATTGGCTAAAAGGGTCTTTTGTGAGAACACTTTTTGTATTGTCAGGAAAGAAGAATAAACAGATTTGTATAGATTGTACAGATTTGTGTACAATGTGTTCAGATTTCAGCTGTGTTTTCAAATGTGAGTGATCATATTCTCTGACACGGGTCTCTGTGTCCACACATTGTAATGCTTGTTACTCAATGGAAATACAATATATGCTAGTGAAACGTTTTTGAACAGTAAGATTTTTAATGTTTTTTAAAGAAGTCTCTTCTGCTCACTATGCCTGCATTTATTTGATCCAAAGTACAGCATAAACAGTACAAATTTAAAATATTGTACTATTTGAAATGATTTATATTTGAATATATTTAAAAATGTAATTTATTCCTGTGATTTCAAAGCTGAATTTTTAGCATTATTACTCCAGCAACACGATCCTTCAGAAATCATTCTAATATTCTGATTTGCTGCTCAAAATCATTTCATATTATTATTATGTTGAAAACAGCTGAGTAGATATTTTTCAGGTTTCTTTGATAAATAGACAGTTCAGAAGAACACCATTTATCTGAAATATAAATCTTTTGTAACATTATTACTGTCTTTATCATCACTTTTGATCAATTTAAAGCATCCTCGCTAAATAAAAGTATTAATTTTATTTAAAATAATTTCTTTCTGCCCCCCCCCCCCAAAAATATATATGTAGTGACTCTTTTAAATGGTATAATGTATAATGTTACAAAAGCTATTTATTTAAGATAAATGCTGATGTTTGGATCTTTCTATTCATCAAAGAATCCTGAAAAAAATGTATTGTTTTAAATATTGATAATAATAATAATAATAGATGTTTCTTGAGCAGTAAATCAGCATATTGGAATGATTTCTGAAGGATCATGTGACACTGAAGACAGGAGTAATGATGCTGAAAATTTAGCTTTGATCACAGGAATAAATTACATTTTAAAATATATTTAAATAGAAAGCAGCTATTTTATATATATAACATTTTTTAAAAATAATGTATATATATAAAAATATTTCAAAATATATCTGCATTTGCCGTATTTTGGATTAAATAAATACTGGCTTGGTGAGCAGAAGAGACTTCTTAAAAAAAAAAGCAAATTAAAAATCTTACTGTTCAAAAACTTTTGACTGGTAGTGTACAACGTCGAACAATATAAAAATACATTCATCTATGGTTTACAAAATTACAGCATATAATACATGTCAGTTGTCTGTCAAATAATTGAACAGTTCAAGAGCTCTAAACATAGCTTTAAAACGCAGCGATGCACATGTAGGAGATTTCATAAATCAATGCCTTCCTGGAGTTTCTTTCTTTTCTGCAGTCTGGCACATTTGGGACATGATTCATCACGGAAACATGAGATGTGGAAACAGGCTCTGCAGTCTAAAAAAATCCAAGGTACAAGGCAACTGTCATTTTATGAAATACAGGAATGGCCTTATATCAGCTTACTCTCTATTGAGTTCTCATCTTACACTGACTACTAAATGATTCAGATATTGGTTTCCAATGTCTCAAGACTTATTTAGCATAATTATTATTAACAGAGTGTGTTGGAAATGCTTTAAGGAGGCCTTTGAGTAGGCCTGTGCTGATGTCTGACCTTGGCAGCGGGTGCAGGTGTCTCTCTGAAAAGGGAAAAGCACTTCCTCCCCATGACAAAACTCACAGATAAAACCTTTGGCCTGACACAGCTGACAAACACAACAGAGGACTGTTAAACACCCTCAAACACTATCTGTGCATACATTTATTATTTTATGACAGTTATGATAGTAAGTGCAACTATCTATTGTACGTTGATCTGTGTGTGTGTGTGTGTGTGTATGTGTGTGTGGGCATCCCAATAGCTGGACAAACCTCACAAATGTCTATGTGAGCAACTGCAGACTGCATCAGTGCTTTTGCTGTGGTACAGAGCTGACCCTTTTTTAACCTGACAAGGTCATCCATTGAGAAGAGCTGTAGTTCCTGCATCAGATGAGCAGGAAGTTGTTCAAACTCGTCAAGTACTCTGGAAAGAGAAACAGGTGTCAAAAAAGAAAAACCTACCCACACCATAGCCAACTTCAAAGAAACATCCTATACTAATTGTTATAAGGGTATATGTGACCCTGGACCACAAAACCTTAAGTAGCGCGGGTATATTTGTAGCAATAGACAAAAATACATTGGTATGGGTCAAAATTATCTTTTTTTTATGCCAAAAATCAGGATATTAAGTAAAGATCATGTTCCATGAAGATATTTTGTAAATTTCCTACTATAAAAATATGAAAACTTAATTTTTGATTAGTAATATGCATTGCTAAGAACTTCATTTGGACAACTTTAAAGGTGATTTTCTCAATATTTCGATTTTCTTTGCACCCTCAGATTCCAGATAATCAAATAGTTGTACATGCACGTCCTGATTTTGCTGAGTTAGATGTGTTCCTGGGTCAACATATTTTGTTGACCCTGGAACAACATTTTATTTCAAAAATGTAAACTTGACCACATCCCTACACCTAAACCTAACCTTACACAAGAGTAATCCCTAAAATCAGAGAAAATGATTGATGAATGACACTGATGTGCAAGCACTAAACACTGATTGTAAGCCTAAACTTCACAAAAACTATAAACTGTTTTTTCAAATCTGATTGGTTAATCACAATGTTGATCCAGGAACATGTCGTACTTGGTAAAATCAGGTTCTGCTGTTGGCTGTTGGGGGATCGGCCAAATATTGTCCTATCCCAACAAACCATATATTAATGGAAAGCTTATTTATTTAGCCTTCAGAAGATGTATAAATCTCAATTTCAAAAAATTGACCCAAATTACTGGTTTTGTGGTCCAGGGTCACATATGGCACTGCCAAGAATGTCCATTAGAAATTCTCTGTATTGAAAATGGTCAGAAACAAGAGGATTAGTAAATCACCCAGTTGATAGTCTGCATGTGCTCAGAAGCTTATTGATGGATATTAGTTGCTCCTGTAGTTTCTAAAGCAAATGATAACACACAATTAATATTATGCTGTCTGATTCTTCTGATATCAGTAAAAGACATAGACACACTCTACCAAAAGGTCATGCAAAGGACAAAAAGCACCCAAACACTTTTTGAAAACAATAAATAATCTTACCAACCCTCACTTCCTGCAGGGCTAAGTTGAGGTTTTAATGATTATTATTCTGTAATCAGTATTAGTTCTATTACAGAAAGTATTATTGCAACAGGGCAGAATGAAACACTCACTCTGAAACGCTGTAGTTCTTTGGCCTGACTGTACAGGTTCTTGGCCACACTTGTAAGTTTGAAGAGCGGTTGCTGCCATATAGAGTCCAGTAACTGTCTGGAGAAATGGCAGACTGGATACCGCGCAAAATCCCAGTTATTCAGAACCCGGCCTGGAATCACTGATTCTGAACCACCGTGGCAGCCATCACAAAAGTATCTACCCAGGTAGTCACAATACCGCAATTTCTTTGCATACCCTAGGGAGAGAGTAGTAGTCAAGAGAGTTAATGTCAGAGGACTGAAAGCTTTGGATCACATGGCTCACATAGGAGCAGCTTTATTACTCACTGGGCTCGATTTTAGTCCCACAGCCAGCACACAGGAAGTGCTGGGAAGCAATAACATCACAGCGCCTAAAGAAGAGATGAACAAATATTTATATGAAATGCCCTTGTGAAAAAGAAATACGCTTGCATTAGTGAGTACTTTACATTTTAAAAATGCATTTTTTAAAAACTACTTGCAGAAAATATATTATTAATAAAATAAAAGACCACACTTTCACACACTTTCATGACTTAATACACCTAAATATAATTTTAAAAGTGTGTTTTATAATATTGTCAAATGAGTTTTGCTTTAAAGAGATTTTTAAATCATGTTTTAATATTTTTTTGTAATACTTTAAAGGTGTACACTTATTTTGACAAACACTTATTATTAACAAACTAAAACATTTTAACTGTATTGTGTTATTCAATATTCCATTTAGAGTTCCATTTTAAATGTACTAAATTGCAGCTTCATCATTACAAATATATTAAAATACATGAAATATAAATTTTAATAGAAACAACATAAAATTCTACTTTACCATTAATATTTGGCAGTATTTGGCAGTTACATATAAATATGTATATGCTATTTCCTAAGTGCAACACCAAGAGAGTCAAGCTTTCATTAATGTATAAAGTCTGTTAGTGTGAATATGGTGGTCTTGCCAACCTGCGTGTTGGCTGGACACAGAAGATAATTTCAAATCTGGGTGGAACCCAGGTTAATGTTCCTCTCATTCTGGTCTTCTGCACAATCTCTTCAGTTAGACTCATCCTGTCCTCTACCATAACAGGGACAGAGACCTGTGGAAAAGACAGAAGTGTGTGTGTTTTCATTTATTAGAAGTGCTAAATTAAATATTGTGAAAATGTATCTTTTTAAAAAATGAATGTTCTTAAAAATGTATAATGTGTGTACAGTGTGTGGCAGGTAAAAGGAGACACGTGTGTCTGTTTCTGTGGCTGCACCTGTGTGTGCTTATTGCATGGATGTGTGTTTAAGCATAACCATTCTCACTTCCTGCAGAGCAGAGCTGAGGTTGTGAGGGTTTTGCAGTAGCTCAGAGGGGAACCACTGCTTCCTGAACTCTGACACCAAATGGTGGGCTAAATCTTCAGCAGAGCACTGTATTCTGGATCTCTGAAGACAACTGCAAATTAAACAAGCCTATCTGGAATTAATGTATAAAAATCAAACATGACATGGCTTTGTAAGTGCAGAATTCACTGCGTACCTCTGAAAAGAAGCCAGAGAGTATCTGTCTGAAGATAGTTTGGGGGCGCCGTCCTCTGGCAGAGATAAGGAATTGAAAAAAATGAAGAGAAACAAATTCACTTCCTATATGACCACCATGATTTTCTTTTGAATTTTCTTTAGAATATGAATAGAGTTTCTTTTGAATGTGGGTTGGGGGTTGCATTGTGGGTTGCATTATGACTACATAGAAATGCATTTATTTTATAATTAGGTAATTTAGGTAGCAGCTTACGATAAGGCCTATACTTTGATGTGCATTACTTTAATGTAGTAACTTCAGTTAACTGCAAAACATTTTTTGTACAACATTTATTAATCTTAATTAATGTTACTTTCTAAATGCTATTTTTTTTTCCGATAAGCAGACTACCAACAGGACTAACAATGCAACAGTATTACAGTAATATTAATACTTTTATATTAATACTATTAAAATTAAGTCTTCTGAGTTCATTTCCACTACATTTGATAACTGAAACAATAAGATGGCACCAGTTGTGTTTATATGAAACAAATGAGAGTAATATGAGAGTTACAGCGTTGCAATGAATGACACTAAAAAAATTAGAGCTATTAAATGATCAAAAGTGAGCTATAAAGAACAGTATAAGTTAATTATATGGATTACCTAATGTTAACATTTAAACATTACTCTAAAATGTTACCTATAACTGTAGAAAAGTTGATATCAGCTTTCAGAAATCACTTTGCCAAAAACAAAACACTTTAGAAAAGTAAAATACTGCAGAAGTAAATACTAATTACTGATGAGCTGGTAGTTTTAAAGAGACCAGGTCAGCATCATCTGATCTTTGGCAGGACCACATTACATGCATGCGGATGACACAGGACTTGAAATGGAAATGGATCTTACCCTCAAACCCGCTGTCGAAGGAATAGATTGAGTCTGTTTTTGAGGTATTTTGTGTTTCACATCTGTCTTGATGAGGATGTGTGTTTTTTAACTGTTGCAAACACACGACCCATTTTACAGCCTCCAGCATTTCCAACACCATATCCACAACTACAAAATGAGCATTTTCCTGCACATAAACAATAAAATGACAATGATAAAATGCATACTTTACATTGCCGAAATTATAAAACGAGAAATCTAAAAGAGAAGCAGTATTTCCCAGACTGTCAACAAAAAGGGATCCTCTGTAAGGTGTTAATGCAGTAATTTATAAAACTTTATTTTGTTACCAATAAAACTTATTATCTGGTAATTGTCACTTCCCTTAAGTTTGGGATCAGAATGATCTAATACTCATCAAAGCTACATTTACTTGATCAAAATTTCAGAAAAAGCAGTAATATTGTGAAATATCATTACACTTTAAAGGAATGGTTTTCTAGTTTAATATATTTTTTAAAAAAATCAATTTTTTTCCTGTAATGCAAAACTACGTTTTCATCAGTCATTACTCCAGTCTTCAGTGTCACATGATTCTTCAGAAATCATTCTAATCTTTTTTTTATTATTTTTAACCTGTGATGCTTTTTCAGGATTCTTTTATGAATGACACGAAACTAATATTTATTCAAGTCTTTTCTAAGAATATAAGTATTTACTATCACTTTATCCCTTTATATTAATTTAACACATCCTTCCTAAATAAAAATATCAATTTCTTTAAAAAAAAGAAAGAATAAAAAGTTACTGACCCCAAACTTTTGAACAAGTGTGTATATTGCTAGAAAAGATTGCTATTTTGAATTAATGCTGTTCTTTTAAACTTTTTTATTCATCAAGGAATCTAATATATATATATATAATTTCACATGATCCTTCAGAAATCATTCTAAAATGCTGATTTATAATCAGTGTGTGTGTGTGTGTTAGAATGATTTCTGAAGGATCATGTGACATTGAAGACTGTAATGATGTAATGATGCTAAAAATTCAGCTTTGATCACAGGAATAAATTAGATTTTAATGTATATTGAAAAATAGAAAACAATAATATTTCACAATGTAAGTTTTTTATGTACTTTTGATCAAATAAATGCAGCCGTGATAACCATAAGAAACTTATTAAAAAAAAAAAAAACATTAAAAATCGTACTGATCCCAAACTGATCCCAGCAGTG
The DNA here is from genome assembly GCA_036247105.1 of Cirrhinus mrigala. NCBI lineage: Eukaryota > Metazoa > Chordata > Actinopteri > Cypriniformes > Cyprinidae > Cirrhinus > Cirrhinus mrigala. The sequence continues at coordinate 17,030,868 of CM070015.1, forward strand.
GATATTAACAATATCTAGTCTAAATATAATCTAAAAAAATTTAAAGCATAGATACACTATGCAAACATAGGCTTTTAGGGTTCAATTTGTTAGCTGGCGTAAGTAGTATTTTAAGAAAAATGTTGATAGGGAACCTCAAATATTCAGGTATTCCTGAGTTTCCCTATTGTCTAGAAGTTCCATGTGAAATTTTCTAAAAAGTAGCTTGCAAAAATGATGCACTATATATTATGTAATTCCAACAAATCAGTTTTTACAGTGTACCTGGTCCAGACTGTAGAGGTCTGCAGTAGAGTGATCAACGCATGATCCATGTTTCTTAGCTTGGTCTGAGCTCCTCTGACTAGCTGCTGCTGGGATGTCAGAGCAGGCTCTTCTTTTAGTCTTTGACTGGAAACCCTCATGTAACCATCCAGAAACAAAAGAGTGGCTGTGAGTGTCCTGAGAGACAGGTGAAAATCCTGTGCCATGATTATCCGTGAGGAACCGTGCCTGTCCTGAAGAGCCCTTGGGTGAATCACAGTGATCAAGGTTTCTGTCTTTCTCTGAGGGACTGAACTCTACCAGTTTATGTGGACTTGAACAGTTAGATTTCACAGCTGGAGAGATAGATTGTTCCCATATTGGAGGTGTCAAAGACAGACCAGACTGTTTTTCTGTCTCTGTGTTACGTCTCTTGCGAGATATGACAGGGCTGCTCCGGGGTAGATGGTACCCTTCCTCAGGCTCGAACAGGCCTGTATCTCTGGATTCAGCAACTGGATCATTACATTCGCATACCTTCAGTCCACTTTCATCAATATCATCATCATCAGTGCTGTCAGAATTATCATTTAAATCAGAATTCACTAACCAGCTAACAAAGCCACAGCTTTTACCCGCATTTGCCTGGAGGATGACAGAGGAAAGAACTGTAAACACTCAGGTATTCAGCTTTGATTAAATAGTCTAGTTTATTTTATTTTTTTTTTGCACCATCCTGTCAAAGGACAGTCACGGAGAGAAACTATAAATCACTAAAAGTAATAGTTTAACCAGTAATGATCATTCACTCACCCTCATGTTGTTCCACACTTGTATGACTTTGATACGTCCGAAACAACACTGAACCTCTTTGACTTTCACTATGTGGAACTATCTTCTTCTGTTTTTCTTTAGAAGAACAAATTTCATACAGGTTTGGAACAACACAAGGATGAGTAAATTATGACAGAACGTTCAATTTTGGGCGAGCTATCCCTTTAAGATTCACAGCTGCAACAACACGGTTGTAGACTGTATCCTTGTTTCACAATGATCCTGTCAGACAGCTGAGAGTAAAAACACCTTAGAGGTGTGTTTGATTGTGCGATATTTTTACCTAGCAAAACCAGTAAAAAAAAACAGTAAAACTTACCATATTTCGTTCGAGAAACTAGAAGAAAAGCTGCAGCTTTCGTTTATGATATGATCTGATTAGTCTCCAGCAGTTGCACTTCCTCATTCTTTAAATATTAGCCAATGTGTGATTTCTTTAGAGAAGCAGAACAGTGTCTAACTTGCTTGATTAGATGACCAATCTTATGTGGGAAGCATATATAACTACAACAAGAGCAAACATAAAGTGCAAACATTATAACCTAATCGTTTTAACGATTTTATGTACTGTCGAACGTTTCGCTTTTCTGAACATTTCTCTTAGGTGTTATTGTAAAGGCAGCTACTGTATTAAAGTCATCACAAAGTCAGACATACAGTTGAAGTCAACAGCTGAATCTGCAAAAATCTACAAGAGGGATCATACAAAATATGCATGTTATTTTTTATTTAGGAGTGACCTGAATAACATATTTTACATAAAAGATATTTACATATAGTCCACAAGAGAAAATAATAGTTCAATTTATAAAAATGACCCTGTTCAAAAGTTCACACGCACTTGATTCTTAATTTTATTTTTTTATTCTATATATATATATATATTTATATTTGTTCATGAGTCCCTTGTTTGTCCTGAACAGTTAAACTGTCAGCATTTTTGTGTATCTGAACCCTTTCCAACAATGATTGTATGATTTTGAGATCTATCTTTTTACACTGAGGACAAATGAAGGACTCATATGCAACTATTACAAAAGGTTCAAATGCTCACTGATGCTCCAGAAGGAAAAAAACAATGCAGTAAGAGCCAGGGATGTAAACTTTTGAGCGGAATGAGGATGTGTAAATTTTTTTTAATCTTGCCTAAATATCGTAATTTTTTTAATTTAGTACATTTACCCTGATCTTCAAATTCTAAAAGTTCTAAATTCTAAAATGATATTTTATTATATAATATCTTAATATTTTACTTTCATGTTACTATTCAATTTCAGATCTCATTTTTTTTCTAATTAGAAAAAAAATAATTACGAGAGTAAATACAGAACATGTATTTATTGTGTGCTTAATACTGTTTGGTATAACAACCATGAATTCCTGAAAGCTTACTACTTTAATATTTTATAAACATATCCATTTAGTAAACTTTTGCAGCACCGTTTTGTTTAATATCACCATCAATTTGCTATTGATGTGATCGTACAGCAGATGACGCTATAGTAAAAGCCAGGAAACCATTATTGGCACCAGCTCAGTTCCATAAACAAACTGCGCAGACGCGTTATGGACAGTCAGATAGCGCACTAGGAGGAAATTCACTCACTGCTGTTGAGTCCAGCACATTCTCTTTGGGATATACCGATCTTATATTCGGCGAGCTTTTTTCCGACGGGGCGAACATGGCGACGCTGGGACCGGAGCCCCGTCCTCATTCCCAGCTGCCTTCTGCCGCATTACAGACGAACCTGAGCGGACTGGGCTCCAACACGAACCTGCCTCTCAACCGGGGTTTGGAGAGAGCTCTGGAGGATGCGGCGAACTCCGGATTTTTGAACCTCAGCACAAGAAAACTGAAAGAATTCCCTCGGACAGCATCTAATTACGACCTAACGGATACGGTTGAAGCAGGTAGAGTGAAGTGATGCTGTATTTATGTTTCGCATGCTGTGCGCACACACGCACACGCGCGCCCGCTTCGTCAGATGCGCTTAGAATAGTTTAAAAAGGGAATGTTGCCCAACATGAGTTTTGTCGCATTTTAACCACTTAAAGGTGGTTTGGCTTTTTAAAACTTTAACGGTAGACATCTAAATCAACAGAAAGCAGACGAAACGTCTGCGTCAGCATAGGCTACGTAAATGTTACAGAACATGTTGCAGGAAGGACAGTGTCCTGGCCCGGGATAAAGAGTAGTGGGCTACTTAAGTTGTCTCCAGAAGCAATACAAACGGATGTGTGGGACGAAATTAGTGGATATTCTTATTGTCGCGCAGGACTGTGCATATAAGACTTCCTATGTGACCAGCTTGTCCACACACAGTACTGAGTACTATGGAAATCCCCTTGCACTTTTGACAGGGGATTTCATTTCCATCTTTGGAGATCAAAACGAAAATGAATGCAATTTTTTTTTTTTTAATACAGAACTCTGAAGGCTGATGATCATGGGATCTGCGGGGATTAGTTCTGTTGTTTGCTCTTTATTGAATAATTAACTTGCAACCTATACTGAGGTTGTCATAAGGACACTCGCCTGAGGAAACATTTAAGCTGTCTATTAAAATGTCCCGAAATTAAAAGAAAGATTTGCTGCTTTTATGTGTATTGCTTGTTGTGGTAATGACAACTTGCGATATGCCGCGAGGCATGTGACGTCAGTAGTGGTAGTATCTCAGTGAGCCGAATCTTATGATTCTCTTAAAAAAGATGATTCATTGAGTAGACCTTTCTGTACATACACCAGCGAGTGTACATCAGTGTGATGTGAATGAGTCACTGAATCATTTGCTTAACTAATTCGATCAAAGCACCGTATCCTTTACAGTGGACTTGTGCGTTCCGAGGCCTTGCATCGTCCCGCTCAAGTTAAAATGAGGTATTTTTTAATGGTGAGTTTTCTCACCATTCTACTGCCTGCTTTGTACGTTTTTGAACTTAAAAATGCATTTTATGTGAACCGACGCTTAGCGCGACGACCATATAGAGAGTTTACACTTACATCGTGATTTAGTCAGTTACCCGGATGTGCGGCCATACTGGCGATACTCGGATGTAAACAACAGCATGTATTGCATGGTTAAGGTACTAATGTATACATTTTTCTGCTAATTTATGTTGTCTAAACCACAGAAAAAACGTGTGGAAGCTGCTAAATCATATTTAATAAGCGGGAAAGGGCGCAATATTTTGACAAACTAAAGTTAATAGGTGGTAAAGATGCGTACAAGCAGTGTTAATTAAGATATTAGCTTAATATTTCACCTACCTGACTGGAAATGATAAGAACAAACATGAATGTTGTCAAGATTCTTGCCCTGGAAATCCTGGTTCAGTTTACTCAACCACAAACACCTTTTGTTCTGTTTTTTTTGCACTCTTCTCCTTGATTTGTGAAAACTTTTGGCAGTCTGTAGTACTCCAAATGTTTTTCCCGGTCTGACCGATTAGTACTGCCCACAACATGACAATTATTGATCATTTTCAGCAGCAATTATCAGCAAAATACACAAGTTTCGTTTGGTTCAGTGGCATTGTTTACGTATGTGCCGCCAATATGGCCGATTGATGACGCGTCGTGAAAACACTTTTTTCAGAAAGAAAAAAGACACACATTTCAGAAAGTTGACTTGAAATAAACCCACACAGTCTATTTTCGAACTGCATATCATAGATCTTAGATTGTAAACAACACATCCTTAAATATGTTTAATTTGTTTCACATTTTTAATCAGTAGTCATAACTGGACCTTCCTGTGAAAATTACAGACTTTTCTCTGGCAAAGTTATGCAGGACTTCTGTAATTCAGTTCACGTGTTTCCAAAAAACTGTTAAGGAGTCAGTGGATGGTAATGAGCAAGACTGATTCATTCACTGAAAAGATTCAGTCCCAATAGTTGTCATAATGAACAGCTGCGGGAAAAGCCAAGATGACAGTTAGGAATGTTCAGTGAGCGGGAGATCTGCTTCCGTTCCCCGTGAATTCCTCCGCACTCCCCTCAGTTTGGAGGCAGGAGAGCAGCTAAAATAGGAAACAGGAAAGGGCAGACCGTGGAAATGGCAAATTCCTAGCATTCTTAAATGGTCTTCTGAAGTACTTTAATGCAGAAAATTATACATCCAGTCCATTGTGATATTTGGGATGTAAGAAGTGTTATTAAGTGACTGAACAGTCATCATTTTAGCTGCTCGTAGTGTCACAGTTCAAACAAATGAAGTCATCCTTACCATAAATAAAGGTAAAGTTACCACAAGATACATTTACTCAACTCTGCATTGTCAACCTTATGGTTATTTTAGATATATTTCAAAAGGCCCTAAGAAGACTTTAGTAGGATTGTTGGTTAAGACTCGTTCAGGTGTTCTGCGCTTGTTCCACTGCTGATTTCAGCTCATATTTCTCCAGTAGCTCTGGATTCCTCAGTTGTTGTCAATGTTTTTTTCTTTTTAACCGACTCAAGATATTTCAAGCTGGGACATGTTGTCCTCACAAACACACTATATCTTTGTTGTGCTTTCTACCATTTCACAGGAACTTCACAAAGGTGTTGGGTATTTTCCACTGCTTATAAACCCAGTGTGTAGTTTTTATATATTCATGGCCTTTAGCTCTCTGTCCTTTGGGTAAAGGATGCTCTGCTTATGTTGCTTCAGGTTGTGCTAGCATTCATCATATACATTTAACACTATATATAGAGTCAAATGAGTCAAAAATAGCAGAAAATAGCCTGACATGTAGTGAAACTGTTTTGGAGCTAGGGTGTTTTTGATTAGAGTCATTATTTCAGGAGGAGTTTCTTTAAAAAAATTCCAACACAACTGAAAGTGAAAACATATAGTTTAATAGCTGTTATAAATGCACAGTAGTGTGTAGTAGTATGTTTAATTGTGCATGCTCATTTTCCCTATGTTTAGTTCATATTTAAAGCACTAATATTTTAATAACTCTGTTGGATGTAATATTTAGCAAATTTTAAAATGAATATCCATTGTTTACTGTACATTATAATGTTGTGATACCTAAATTAGCTGTAGTTAAATGGCTGATTTTTGTGTTATTCATTTATTTGGACAAAATAATAATTTTTTATTAAGCAAGGTGCCTTAAATTGATCAAAAATTACAGTAAAGACATATATAATGTTACAAAAGATCTCTATTTCATATAAATGCTGTTCTTTTGAATTTTTCATTCATCAAAGAATTCTGAAATGTTTTACTGTTTCCTTTAAAAGTCAATAACAAGAAGAAATAATTCTTAAACATCAAATCACATATGAAAATGATTTCTGAAGGGTCATGTGATACTGAAGACTGGAGTAATGGCTGCTGAAAATTTAGCTTTTCCATCACAGGAAAAAATGATATTTTAAAACAGATCCATTCTGTGTTGTCACGGGCCTACAGTTTGGTCTGTTTTTTTGGTTTTTGCTCTTCGAGCCATGCAGCGTGTGAGATGGCATGTGTGATCCACACACACCTCTTCACACACATAAACCCACACACATTACCTGTTACCTGTGGTCAGCTCTTCCAAAGATGCGAGATGATAATGTTATGATAAAGCCGTCCTCTCTTTCTCACCTCCTACTTCTATCTGCTGTCAACCCACTCAAGTACATTGCACATGAGCTCACACGTATGCACACAAAACTTGTTACACAATGTACACATTTAGGTTTCCAGTCTTTGAATTAGGACGCACGTTGTACTACACACTGCTCACAACACAAACCCCCTTCCACATGATGGCAGTTTCATAAATATGGGCTTGCAAGCACAAATCCTCTCTATGACAAGCTCTCTGAGCCAGGTTTTGTTTTTGTGGACGGTCAGGGTTTAATTTAAGTGTGACAACTGCTAACAGGATCGTAGTGTTGAGAATTCTGGCAAATAAACTGACATTCAACTTTCTTTCTCTGTGGTACTTGCAGTGCTTGGGTGGGTGGATGCAGGGGTGTTTAATGCGTAGTTAAAAGAATTATGGGATAACACCCACACACATGTGCACACAAATACCTCAACCTCCAAATATTGGGTGTGTGTAGGAGTGTGTCTTATCTCTGGGCAACACCACTTTGGATAAACATTATGCATTAAAGATGCATTACATCAACACCTTTCAGAGTGTTTGCTAACGCACCATGGCAACAACCCGCCACTATTACAAAGCCCAGGCATTCACTGATAGAACCTAAAAACAAGGCAAGAAAGAAATGAGAAGTGAATTTGTCAGAAAGGGTCTTTTGCTGTTTATATTAATGCATTATTACATGTATAGCAATTTGTTGTTTTGTAGGGTTTTCTTTTTCCTCCCTCTATAACTGTTATTTTTATTGAGAATCATACAGAATGAGAATTAGTTAACACAATTTATAAATTAATTTATAGCACTCTTATTTTTCCAGAATAGGGCTGTGCTTTTACAGCTTGTACCTCAGATACTCTGTTAAAAAACATCTGTTTGGTTTTGATAATCATGTCTGTCGCCTCGTCCGTGCAGCCAACGAAAGAACAGTTAGCATGCTTTGCTCGAAGTTTTGCCATGGCGTTAGAACCGGTACACCGTTGTCGCTTGCAAAAACAGAATGGCGGTGCCATGGGTGGAAATGTGCAGATTAAGGGGAGTGAATATTATAATAAGATCCCTTCCTACGTCACAAGGCGAAATCTGAGCAGCTCGTTTTTTCAAATGCTTGCAGAGAAAGGCTCACCAAAACAAATGTCCTGGGTTGTCCTTTTTCATGTTTTCTGGGTTGGTAGATACACTGGGGACCCGATTATAACATGGAAAAAGTCAGATTTTCATGATATGTCCCCCTTAATGAAGGCATTAAACATTTATTTATTACCACGAGCCTCACGTGTGCTTCAGTATTTGTGTAGTAAACAAAACAATTTCAGCCATTCATACATACTGAGCCAGGCGGAACATGCAGGATTCATATCTAAAGCATCTTTTTGCATTTAAATATTTACAGACATTAGTCCATGTCACGATTCGAATTAAGTGACAGACCCAATTTTGATTTATTCATCCAAAAATTGACGCATTCCGTGGCATTCCACGCTATAGAGTAAAATCCGTTTTTATGAATGGACTCCACGATCTGCTAATATAATGGCAGGGGAAACACTGCCGTTAAAGTAAGACTTGAAAGAGAACTCAATTTGGCGTTAGCGCATTGTCTGGACGCGGCTTTCTACATGTGTGCACTGTAATGGAGCTGGCTTTCACATCTTCTTGCGCTTGAATGTTTTTAAATCGCTTGAATGTTTTAATTGGCAAGTTAAATGACAAATGATTAGTGAGGACGCAGAAGTGGCTGTCCTTAACATCTTTCACACTGGCCCCTGGGCCATCGGGCAGTCCTTATTGTTAAGCCCTGATACGTTTTATGATTGATTACACATGAATGATAAGCATTAAACATTAACCTAGAATAAATAATGCCTAATGCATTAACTAATGTCATAAAATGAATCTCATTGTGAAGTATTACAAACAAAATCCTTACTGTTCAGACACTATTGAGGCCTCGTTAGGGTTGTGTGTGTGTGTGACTTAATGGGGGCATCTGTGTCCTGAAGGGTTTTGGCACAGGAGCGTTGTAGGGCTTTCCAACCTACGCCTTGTTTCTTGTGGTTTGTAACAGTGTCACAGCATTGCATGATATTTCTGAATGGATTTGATTGCTGTAAAATCTGGTGCTGTGTGACAGTCCTTAAATGAACTGTTGGGAAAAGCAGATGACCAGTGATGTTTGCATTGACAAAATATGTATGGCTGAAAAAAATGCGTTAGGAGAATTTTTTCTAAAGGAAATACACTTGAGTGGCTTGTTATGACATGCTGGAATGCAGTTAGTGCTTTTGCTCATCTCAGTTTTCTCAGGATCCAACTGTCACTCACTAGCGTCACTAGTCTCAGTGAAAAAAATCAGTTCATTTTAACTATAAACAATTTGTTGGATTTGTCAGTTGTGCATTGCCTTGTAAGGTTGTTTCCTGATATTCTGTTCTGTAGAACTTCTCAGTATTATTCATTTATTCTGAAGATATTCTGTTTGTATCTGTTATTTTGCGTGTGTGTGCTTGGGGTCTGTGAATACTAAATAACTCATATTTAACTTGATAAATATAAAGTATAGCTATAACACTAAATACAAAATATATGCTAAATATAAAAAATTAAGCATACTTCTTACTACATATTGCTTTCATGATACCATTTATAGAAATGTAAAAGACAACACAAGAATTTAGAAAATTAAAAATTTAGAAAAATTTCAAACAAACACAAGCAATTGTCTTTCAAAGAAATAGAGGAAAAAACAAATACAAAATTCATAACTTAATGCTCATTTCACAGTTAAACTTTCACTTTTGTTGTTATACCGATAATACAGTTTATAAGCATTTTCACTGGTGGTTTCAGACTGGACTCCACTGTAGTTCTAAATAAACAGGTCGTTGTACATTGTGTCTGGCAAACTAGGCTGTAGCTCTGTCGGAAGTGACTGAAGTGCAGGTCAAGTCATGCAATGCCACTCTGTGTGTATCTTTGTCAACCTACTTGAGTAATTGTCACAAATGTAACTTAGAGTCTCCTTATCTTCCTTAGTTATACATCATTTTAAAGCAAAGAATTTTCGGATCAATTAAATGTCCAAATAAAGTATTATGAGATTTCAAGGCGAACAGGTTTTCATGTGTTTGGGAAGGGGTGTGTAAATGTGTGTGTGTTTCCCATGTTTCTCCAGGAGGAAATGGCCTTTTCTGCACATGTTATCATACAATGAGCCAGGGAGGAGACAACATCCTGCCTCTGTCTTACAGAACAAACCTGTGTGTTATGCTGGTATACAGTTAGAAAGATATATAAATTAAATCAGGGGCATCTGACCAAGGTCAGAGAGAAAATCAACACCATCATCAATCAACCTGGTTCATTATCACACCCTGGTCTTTTGTTTCAAACCAATATTGTAGACTTAACTCCATAAGTTATATCAAAATATGTAAAACAGTATTTCAATGTAATACATTGATCCTTGTTGGCCTGTTAACAACTTCCTACCACCTAGAACTACATATACGACTGTTGTAAAGTTAAGGTTTTAAGGCTGCATTCATTTGATCAAAAATGCATTACAAACAGTAATGCTGTTAAGTGTTACTATAATATATAAAAAACTTTTCTGTTTTAATTTATGGTAAAATGTATTTAAAGCAGCCATTGCGTTAGTCTTAAGTGTCAGAAATTTTTATTATCATTAAAAGAGATTATTAGAAAAGTTTTTTTATGGAAATGTGATGCATTATAATTTTCAAGATTCTTTGATGAATAGAAAGTTCAAAAGAACAGCATTTATTTGAAATAGATTTTTTGTAACACTTTTGATCAATACATCCTTGCTAAAATTAAGGACCCCATGTGTCCTTGAAGTCTTAAAAGTCTTAAATTTAGTTTTATCGAATTTAAGGCCATAAAAAGTCTTAAATATCTTATTGTATAAGTAAAGTCATAATAATAATTTCAAGGAGACAGAAAAACAGGAACCATGATATGGCGTAATGTGATTGAATATTAAACTTCAAAAGGCAATGATTTAATTGAATTAATGTGAGCGCTGTATGTTTACATGATGCTGCTGTGTGTGCTACAGGCTCATGGTTTCAGAGCAGTTCGTAATTAATAAATGTCACAGATTTATACCAAGCGATTGCAGATGGCTAATTATCTACTGTTGATGAATTATGACATTGTTTACCTTATGGTGTTTATATCACCTGCAAATCACTTTTCAGATAAATTTGCCATTCTAATAAGCACAGCTTATTATGTTTAGATCATATATGTCATGTCACATATAATCATATATTTTAAATATACTTATAAGAATTTCGGCTCATCCCAGTTCATAAAAAATGGCTTAAAGGCTAAAATATGAGGTTTATCATTCTATACATTTTATTTTATTTTTATTTTTTTGTCAAAACCTGTATTTGAACTGTAAAGTTGTTTAAATTCTGGTCTTTACATTTATTTTTATTTTTAGGATGTTACTAGAGATGCACCGATCGATCGGCCAGGGATCGGAATTAGCCAGTTTTCCACATGATCGGCCCAGAACGGTGACTGGCCGGTCAGTCTGGCGATTCCGAGCCGATCCGTTTTGACGTCACACTTACAGCGACTGATAACGTATTTATGTCATGACAGATGAAGCTTGCGCAGCTTAAAATGAGTATGTGAGAGAGACTTGTGCAGAAATCAAAACAAATGAGTGCAGCAGCACTCACAGAAGGTTATAGATCCATACTGCGGTAGAAAAAAAATACATTTATAATATGATTTAGGTACGCAACATTGCATGACCAATATGACTCCCTAAATGTCAACACAACTACAGTGCGACACTGATTTTATACAATAGTAGTTCAATAAACTTACGTTCAAATTAAGCGACTTTAGGCACAATATTGAATGTTTTTGCTCAATGTCGTTGCAGAAAATGTCGTCACAGCAACAGTGGTGTTTCGTTAATGAATCCACGTATTTGAATGATTCAGAAACCCATTCGTAAAGACTAAATGACTCGCTCATTATAACAGTCTTCTGCTGTCACGTACTGTTGGTTTGGTTTCATATTTAAAAGTATCATTGCATTTTTCACAATATTTTGTATTTGTATGTTTAAAAAATATTTAAAACATTAATTTTATAAAATTATTTATGCATTTGAAATTTTGCAGTGTAAATGCATTTATAGAGAATATCTGTAATTTAGTCAGTTTATTATGTAATTTTTTTTTTTTGGCATTGGAAAAAAGTATATATTTTTGTTCGTATATGCTGTCAATTATACTTCTTAGAATCAAAAATCGGAATCAGCAAAAATTGGTATCGGCAGGTCACACTTACAAAAAAAATCAGAAATCGGAATCGGCCAAGAAAATTGCAATCGGTACATCTCTAGATGTTACCACAGACATTGCTCTTTGTTTTATTTGTGCAGCTCCAAAAAAGCCCTACATTTGATTTTAAAAACTCTGCAGATCACCTGTTACAGGTGTTTAAGTAAATCTCTTGTAACATCCACATTGTATTTTCCTGGTAAATGGTGACCTGTTCTGATCAGTGATCCAGATTAATATAACGTAGTATGTACAGACACCAGCTGTTTGCGTCCTTGAGACTGTGATATTACCCAGATTCATCTGCCCTACATACACTCCGAGACTCTCACTTTATCAGAGCTCCACCCAAACACCAAAAAGAGGGTCAAAGGGTGTGTGTACTGATGAAGGTGATATGCTTGTAGTATTATATTGTATTAATGGGTCATTCTCATGATCTTTGAGTTAATCTTTGAATATGTTCATGGCCTTGCCATACATTTGCTCAAATTATTGGCAGAAGTTCATAGAAAATAATATATGTGTGTGTTTGTGTGTGTGGTCCTGGTAAACCCTACGTTATGGGGACAAATTGTCCCCACAAAGATGGCAGTTTCTGAAATCCTTGTCTTTGTTGGGACATTTTTTGATCCCTATGAGGAAACAAGCTTTTAAATTATACAGAATAAAGTTTGTTTTGAAAATCTAAAAATGCAGAAAATTTTCTCTGAGGGGTCGGTTTAGCTGTAGGGTTGGTGTAGGGTGATAGAAAATACAGTTTGTACAGTATAAAAACTGTTACGCATATGGAATGTCCCCATAAAACAAGGAAACCCAGTGTGTGTGTGGTGGGGACAGATGGACTAAGCTTGCTAATCAGGTCATATGTCTTATAGAATAAATCAGACCTCTCAGCTCAGGGTGTAAAGTGCATTGAAGCATTGATCTGACACTGAAAATTATGCTCATCAGGTATGGAATTTAAAAATCAATTACTATAATAATACCCAATTATGCAATTTTGTTCCTGGCCCAAACTACAGTTTTCATGTGCACAAATCAGTTATACTGTAAATGTTCTAACCAGTTATATTTGAGTCTCCATCATTTTTAAATTATACTGAAATGAGCAATTTGAATCAATCCAAAACGACTCAAACAGAAATATAAATTACTTAAAGGAGTAGTTCATTTCCAGAACAAAAATGTACAGATAATGTACTCACCCCCTTGTCGTCCAAGATGTTCATAGCTTTCTTTCTTCAGTCCTAAAGAAATTATGTTCATTAAAATAAAGGAAAACATTTCATTATTTCTCTCCATATAATGGACTTCTGTGGTGCCCCTGAGTTTGAACTTCCAAAATGCAGTTTAAACGCAGCTTCAAAAGGGCTCTAAACAATCCCAGCCGAGGAGGGGTCTTAAGGGTCTTTTCTAGTGAAACGATCGGTTATTTTCTAAAAAAATAAAACAATTTATGTATTTTTTAACCTGAAACGCTCGTCTTGTCTAGCTCTGCGTGAACTCTGTGTATTCCGGTTCATGACAGTTAGGCCACATGTCCACCAAAGCATTTTATCCTGAGGCTGGCGTATTTTTTCCATTGCTCTCAATGGGAGTGTCACGTTTTTTTAAAACGGCAGGAGCGTCTTTTTCGCACTGAGCGCTGAATGTTTGGGCATTTTTGAAGAATGTTCAACTTTGAGTGAAACGCTGTGCTCATCACTGTCACTTTCTAGTCAGCTAACCAATCAGCGTAGAGGAGGGGCGGGACTAAAGCCGATCACCCTGCTTTTACTACGACTGAACAACATTGGTTAATATCGATGGTCTCTGAGTATTTCTGTCTTTACCAGATGGAAATGCCAGACTACAATATTATTTTTATGAAAAATAATGCTTGGAGAAACATTTCATTCGTGACGCACCTGCCATATTTCTAAAGCGTATTTCATATCATAACAACCACAGTGTCTCAACGGTAAAAAAAAACGCTGCGTGCTCAGCTGGGCGTTTTTGGCAGAGCTCCTAGCGTTTTCTAGTGTTTTCTTGCTAAAAATGCTTTGGTGGACATGCAGCCTTAGGGAATGTCAAAAAACTCCCATCTCATTTTCTTTTCCAACTTCAAAATCGTCCTGCATCGCTGCAGACGTACCAAACCCAGTGTTTACAAAGTGAACGAGCAAAAAAGATCAAATGCCCTTTACAAAAAAAAAAGGTAAAACAGCGATGTAGGGCGATTTAGAAGTTGGAGAAGAAAATGAGATGGGAGTTTTTCGACATACCCTAACTGTATTGACCCGGATTGCACAGACTACGCATGTGTATGGCAGAGCTAGACAAGACGAGCATTTGAGGTTAAAAAGTATATAGATTTTTATTTATTTTTAGAAAATAGCTGATTGTTTCACCAGATAAAACCCTTCTGCCTCGGCTGGGAATGTTTAGAGTGCTTTGAAGCTGCATTTAAACTGCATTTAGAAGTTCAAACTCAGAGGCCCAATGATGTCCATTATATGGAGAGAAACATAATTTTTTTACGACTGAAGAAAGAAAGACATGAAAATCTTGGATGAACTGGGGTTGAGTACATTATCTGTAAATTTTTGTTCTGGAAGTTAACTACTCTTTTAATGAATTGTAAAGAATCATAAACAAGTTAAATCATTGTCGGAGAAAATGTGGCTGACCAGTTGCTCTGCTATGAGACTAGGTATTTTATCTGCTAGAAGATATTAGGTATTTAACATGTCAGACACAAAGCATTTGAAAAAAAAAAAAAAATAGGTTGTTGTAGAACAAATGAAATCAGATGTTAATCAAAATATTAATTTTGTTGTATCTGGAATCACCACGATGCCCTAATAAGCCCAAAATACATTTGGCACACAGATATTTGTTAAATCTGTCAATATTTAATTAGATTAAATTATTTATTATTTTTGGTATTTAATGAATTCAGATTTACAGAGATTTTCTCTCTAAATCCATATCAATCAAAAAGTATGAATGAAAGCAGTGGTGTGATTTCCTGTCTGGATTGCCTGCTGGTCCAAAGCTCAAATTTGAGCACTTATTGTTTTTTTTTGTGTTTTTTTATTTTTTTTACATATTCTTATTACATCAGACTTCACTAAAGAGCTGTAAAATGATACAAATGAGTTTTGGTAGATACAAACACACTCCACTCTTCCAGTGTGAATCAGGGTGCCGCTGTCTGTCAGAGAGAAACAGTTTGCTTATTCAACAGAACTCAAAGAGCACACTTTACACACTCTACGTCACTGTGAGTGGGCACACAGAGGAATGCTGAGTGGCAGAAACGCATGAGCACAAATGCGGCACTCTACTTGTACGTGCATTTCACTGTTGTGCACACTTGGTATAAATCTAAGTCAGAACCATCTGTTTGATTATATACTGTAAATATATGCACACACACACATGCTCAGCTGATTATTCCAGCTGTAAGCCGCAGGATGAGGCCACACCCAGAGCAACATAATGACAGACTGTGTTTCTATGCCCTTTTCCCACTTCAGAGACACTTTAAAGAGAGGACAAGAGTGTGTGATTGAAAGAATAAGCAATTAGAGCACAAATAAAGGAATGAGACATGTAATTAGCTTAATGAAAACATCACTCACCCAGTCAGAATTATGTCTGTGTCTGTGTATCAGATTCTGCTGACCTTTTAGGGATTGTTACACAATTTTTGATGACCATGGACATTTTAACTGGATTTAAAATATTTTAAATGAGTCCTCGTCTAACACTTATTACATTCTAAAAAATGCTGGGCTAAAAACAAACCAACTTGCGTTATTTGGCAACCCAGCACTGGGTAAATATTGGACAGAACACATGCTGGGTTATTTTGACCCAGCTGGTTGGGTTAAATGTTTTTACCAAACATTCTGGGTTATTTTATTTAAGTCAACTATTGTTTAAAAATTATTATATTGCTGGATTAAAATGGACTGGAACTTAGAAAAAACACACACAGAATTAGTAGAGGCAACAGCAATAATCAAAAGATGAGCATTTATTATTAATAAGAATTAGAATTTATTTATAAATGTATTTAATAGAATTTATTTGGATGAATACAGCATAGTTTACAATATTACATACCTTAAAACTCATTTAAAAAGCATTTAAGACATAAACAATGTAACATTTAAAAGTAGCATTTTAATTTTAGTGTATTTAACCAAAATAGCGCTAATTCTCATGCCTATGTGTTGCTGAAATCTGAGCCGGTGAAGGGTTTCACTCGTAGCTTAAAGATGCCGTGACTGACTCCATAACCTGCCCATAAACAAATAGTACTGAGATTAGAGAACATATTTTAATATCAAACTAAATTAAAGTCAGTACAATAACAAATAAAATCCATTTATTTTATGCAAGGCAAAAGGCGTTTCCATCCTGCGAAACAACCACTGCTGATGCAGCTGACTGACATATCATCCTTATGTTGCATTGCATAAAATAATACAATTGACAACACAGTAAAGACTTTATAAATGAAATAAATAAAATGTATACAAACCTTTATTTCGCTGAAGAAGAATAAATCGGTGGCGGTGAGAACCGCTCTCTCCTGTACTAAAAGACTTAAAAAGCCTGCGCTCTTACTGTAACTCAGCAGCTGGGTTGTTTTGTCAGAGACAGGCTCAACCCAGCAGTAGAAAAAAATAACCCAGTGTTAAATGACCCAGCAGCTGAGTTACAGGAAAAAATACCCATAACCAATAAAATGACCCAACAAGTTGAACCCAGCATTTGGGTTAAAAAAAAATAACCCAGCACCTGAGTAAAAATATTAAAAATAACCCAATAAAATGACCCAATGGGCTGAACCTAGCATTTGGGTTAAAAAAAAATAGCCCAGCATTTTTTAGAGTGTATGGGTGGACAAAAATCTTTTATCATGATAAGAGTAATTTTGTTTCTTGGTAACGAGATATCACAATGTATTATTTTTGCTTTAAATAAGGTCTTTATGATATCAACATTTTTGATACCATAGAAATTTGCTAATTTTTTACTAAAAAAAGCTCACTGAAGGCAAGTAAATAGTTAGCGATTAAAAAAAAAAAAAAAAAATGACAAGCAATACGACAAAAACATACAGTAGAACAAATAAATAAGAAATGCTACATACATTATAAAGTAATCAAACGTATAAAAACACTGCATATTATTCACTGTGTAAATTAAATATATATGTCTTCTTATTAAAGTTACAAATGTGATTTAATCAAGAGCAGTGAGAGATTTTCTCTCTTTTGTTGTTTGATTAACATGAATGACAGACGGCAGGAATATTAGACTGCTGTCACTTTAAGAGCTGCCCGGATCCAATATACTGTTACACATGGTTTTTTTTGTTCAGCTGTTTGCTTTAACTTAAGACCTAAATTACTCTGTTTACAAGGACACTTGCAAAAATGGGCATTTTGACACATAAAAGTGTGTTTATTTAACCATTTAAGGCCTATAAAGCGCCAAAAATAACTTGGTTCAATACTCCCGTGCTCTATGGGCACCATCAGAAACAATCTCTCAGACACTGCGATACATCTTCGTGACCACGTAGCACGGCAAGGGCATGTGAGCCTATAACTGCGATAGAGACGATAGTCTAAAATCTCTAACGTCTGACTTATTTCTACTGGTTAATCATGTCTACCGGTATATATCGCCCACCCCTAGTTATCATAGCTCAGTGCTGCTGCAGGCTGGTATTACAGACCTACATTTCCCAGAATCCTCTTACATCACAGCGCTCCCTTGACAGCCCCTGTGTTGACAGTGCTCACATTCAGCCTCACTCTCTTTTATCCTTCCCTCCTGTTGTCTTTCTCTGTGTCTACTACCATTTTATCCTTAAAACTACAGTATATACACTCTTGCAGAAAGAGTTGTTTTCATAGGGGTGTGTATGTATGTGTGTGCTTTTCATCAGGGGTTAGTCTGATAATCCATGCCATCTGTGCCATCTCGATGCCCATTGTGTGCTCTAAACAAAACAAACAGCCTCGACACAGACCACTGTTACAGCTCAGCAAGACAAGACAGAGAGACAGTTCAGACAGAGATAGATCGGAGACGAGAGACGGTTAGATCGACGTCTGTACGACTAAGATCATTAGGAGTCTGTGAAAGGTTCTGACTGTTCTACTCTTTTGAACTCCTGCAGCACATCATGCGGGCATGTTTTCTTGTGTTTCCGGGTCTGTGTTTTATCTGCTGTCTCTCTCTTTCTTGGCTGTACCTGGCTTTGTCTGTATTGGTGGGACAGTCTTGCCTGCAATATAATGTTGTTCAGTAGAACAATGTTTTGTGATTTTTAGAAAAAAAGCATTTTAAAAACCTCATTTGTTGTTTTGTTGGTCTTATAGGCTTATCTGCACAAGCTGTAAGTTTGACCTACAGGCCTAAAGTCATTAAATGATTATTCATCCCTCTGTGTTTTGATCTTTGCCCATAAAGCTGTGACTGGGGTGAGTCAGCAGGACTTTGTGGTAGCACACATTGCTTAATAAGTTGTCCAGTCATATTTTCCTTATAGTAAACTTACACTCTGTTTAATATTAATATGCACTGGTGGTTACCCTTTGGCCATAATGGTTTCCTCCATCACGTGAGTTGTTGTATCAACACACCGAACACACAACTAGGTTATCTGCCATGTTCATGCCGGTTTTGAGGTGAAGAGCTTTTTCTGTTTTAACAGCTTTTGAACTGAAATTGCTAGCACTTAGACATCTTTGGTTAGCCAAATATTTTATACCTTTGTGATTCAGTATCTACACATAATTTAGAATCTAGTCAACATTTGCCTATATTAGGGTATAGAATCTGTGACTGTGTCATGTTCAAAAAAACAACAACAACAACAACAACCCTATAATATCAAAGGGATAGTTCACCCAGAAATGAAAATTCTGTCATTAATTACTCACCCTCATGTCGTTCCAAACCCGTAAGACCTTCGTTCATTTTCGGAACACAAATTAAGATATTTTTGATGAAATCCGAGAGCTTTCTGACCCTACATAGTCAGAAATGCATCTACCATGTTCAAGGCCCAGAAAGGTAGTAAGAACATTGTTAAAATAGTGAAACCAGTGTTTCAACCGAAATGTTATGACGCTGTGAAAATACTTTTTGTGTGCAAAGAAAACAGAAATAATGACTTTATTCAACAATTTCTTCAACAACATTAGGGTGAGTAATTAATGACAGAATTTTCATTTTTGGGTGAGCTATCCCTTTAACGAAATAAAAGGCTGTTTAAGTGTACTTAAAATGAGTTAACACACTTAAGTAGTCTTTGAAAGAGCAATTCCAAATGTTATCTTTCAAATTTTATTTTTAATGAAATTTTGATTTTAAAGTACATTTAATTTTTTTGTGTGTGTGCTTTAGAGAAGTGAACTAATTTGTTACGACAGTGTTACAATTTTATTGACAATTTATGACATTAAGGTTTATTGTAGTTTACCATAAATGATTGTCTGTACATTTGGTGGTACACTTTAACCATAAAATTACACTTAATTTGTGTTAGGGAAAGTTACTTTTAAAAGTAATGCATTATATTATATTAAGTTACTTCCTAAAAAAGTAACTAATTGCATTTCTTAGTTACTTTTTATGGAAAGTAATGCATTACTTTTATGTTACTTTTCTTTTATCTGGACTGGGCTTGCTTGTATGATTTTAATATATATAAAAAAAATATTTTTTACATATGTAAAAGTTATTTCACACCAAAAGTGAAATGAATAAGCCTCAGGCTGAAGGAAAAGTAAATTAAATTATTACCATATTTAATTATTGCAGGTTTGCATCATATTCTGAGTTTGCATTTGACTGTTTTTATTAATTTTGAGTAATCCTGAATCTGAGATGAATAAATGCATGTTCACATTTCGTCTAGAACTACAGTAATCATCATGTTCACACAGCACACACAACGCAACTGCACTTACTCCTGATTTTTCTCAACATGGGAACAGGAGAGCTGTCAGTCAATACATGGGAAAACAAAGTAACTGGTGTTATTTATTTGAAAAAGTAACTCAGATATTTTACTGTAAATTAAAAAGTAATGCATTACTTTACTAGTTACTTGAGAAAAGTTATCTGATCATGTAACTCAAGTTACTTGTAATGCGTAACCCCTAACACTGCAGTTTACCGTAGTTTAATATAAAGATGTGCTTAAGTCTTACTTAAGTAGTTTAATGAAGTGCTCTTAAGCTAACTGCATTGAATATAAATTTATAAAAGATATACAATAAGGGCCAGATCATCTGACGTTAAAAAACTACTGTCAGGATTTACTGAAGTCGGAAATTAGCGGTGAAAGACGTGGACACGCTCATTTTTGTCTGACCTTTTTGCGTATACATTTATAGGAGTTTGCCTCTCAGGCACATTTATGTGAAGAGAGTATTTAAATGAATCACTTAACATGATTTACTAAGGTTTGCAGTAGTGCATTTACTGCTATTATTGCACTATTATTTACCGCACAAAAAAGCATGTCTCAAACCAGACACTAATTTGCACTGCTCTTGGTAGATTGCGTTATTCATTATGGAAATAATCCAGTTGCGTCTGTGCACTTTAATGTGCGCACTGTCAGCAGATCAGCCGCAGAACTTTCCACTCCCATCGGTGCTTTTATGGGTTTGCGCTCTCACGCTAATTTCCCTGTTTGGTAAATCAGGCCCTAAATGTGTGTGAAAACATTTTTGAAAGTGTATTGTTTCTGTAATAAGCACTCTTTTTAAAAGTATGCTGAAGTGTTATTTTTAACAAGGGATAATACTGTAACATAACATAAAATAATTTTGTAAACAAAAAAATGATCTAATATGTTGAGCACAATTTCATCATCAGTACATCCCTGGTACAGATCAAATTTAGAATATCTCCAGTTGTTATTTCTGCTTTTGGTGAGTGAGTTATGGTTTTTGAAACTCTGAACTTATTATTAGGGTTAATGTTTGTGTATCTAGGTCCTGTCTCAGTAAATTTGGTGAGTGTGTTTTGACTGTATGTATACTGTAGTGTATTATGGGTGCCTCATTCTTGACAGGCTTGTTTAATGCATGAAAACTACTGTGTGTGTGTGTGTGTGTGTGTGTGTGTGTTTCTTTTAGACTGTCTTTTGCTATTAGTACTCATGCAGTTTCTCATAGGGCTGTGTGTATGGTTTCTATGGAAACCCTAATGCGTAGTGACAACGTGCTATAGGTCAGTGGTACAGTTGTCAATTGCTGTTTTACACGTAATGCACTGTATACAGGGAGTGAGTAGTACATTTAGTCACATGCTCTCACAGTAAAGTTAACTGCTGCACAGTTTCATTTTGAATATCATATAAAAACAGATTGCTTTGATAAAAGGATCTGGTGGTTAAACCCTCACGCTTTTGTTAAATGTCGTCATTTAAACAATGACATCACCTTTAGGCACGTGAAATACTAACTGTGCTCGGGCACTACCAATTATGGCTTTTGAAATGAGATGTGTGTGTGTGTGTGTGTGTGTGTGTGCGAGTTCAGGAAGGGAACTTAACTTTGGGATCCCCTCCTTCACACACTCACAGATGTTTTTGCTAATGTTCTCTTCATTGATATCTGTAGTTGTGAAAGCACCTCCTTGTGTTTAGTTAGGGTATTACAACAACAAATGTAGCACTGAGTGTAATGTAGTTGCATTAATGCTCTAACCTAAAGCATTAGTGTTAACCGAACTCTTTCTTTGTCAGATCTGTCAAAGAATCGCTTGATTGACATCCCATCAGAGGTGTGTCATCTGGTCTCCCTGGAAACGATGAACCTTTATCACAACTGCATCAAAAGCATTCCTGATACCATCATCAGCCTTCAGTCCCTGACCTGCTTAAACATCAGGTAAGCATCACACTAACATATAAACATACATTCACAAGATGAATGACATTGTGTTTCTAGTCTCATAATGCATTAACATAACATTGTGAGTATTTGTGAGTACGCTTAGAATAGCATACTACTAATATTTCTGCAGTGAGCAGTATGTATACTGTCATTTTTCTGTATGTATTACTTAGATGTTGCCCTAATATGCAGTTAGCAACCAGAGCACACTGTGTGCTACAGTGCAGTGTGATGAATTGTTTCCAGTTTGATAAATGAACTGATTAAGCCTCTGCAGTATAACTCAGATGACTCAATAAAGACATGTTTCATAATGCAAATTGAATTAAAATGAAAAATAACTATATTTATTCTGAAGGTGAACGTTAAACAGCACTCAGTTAAAGGATTAGTTAACTTCCAGAATGAACATTTCCTGATAATTTACTCACCTCCATGTCATCCAAGATGTTCATGTCTTTCTGTCTTCAGCTGAAAAGAAATTAAGGCTTTTGAGGAAAACATTCTAGGATTTTCCCCATATAGTGGACCTCAGTGGGAGCCAACAGGTTGACGTTCCAAACTGCATTTTCATTGCAGCTTCAAAGGGCTCTACACAATCCCATCCGAGGAAAAAGGGTCTTATGTAGCGTAGTGATCGCTCATTTTATAAAAAAAAGTGAAAATTGATGTACTTTTTCACCACAAATGCTCGTCTTGCACTAGCTTGAGTTCACATATTACGTAGTCACGTTGGAAAGGTCATGCGTGAGATAGGCGGAAGTGCCGACCCTGTGTTTACAAAACAAACGTGCAAAGAAAGTCAAACGGCCTTTACAAAAAAGGTAATACAACAATGTCGATTTTGATTTTGGAGGAGAAAATGAGATGAGTTTTTCGCCCTATCCTACCTTTTTGAACTGGCGTTCACAAACAAAGAACTAACCATGCATGACCTTTCCAACATGATTATGTAACGCATGAAGTCGTGGACGCAGAGCTAGTGCAAGACGAGCATTTGTGGTTAAAAAGTATATACATTTTCTTTTTTTTTTTTTTTTTTTTTAGAAAATAACGTTCCCTAATTTCTCGGCTGGGATCATGTTGAACCCTTTGAAGCTGCACTGAAACTGCAATTTGGACGTTCAATCTGTCAATCCCTTTGAAATTCACTATATGGCGAAAAATCACGTCATGTTTTTCTTCAAAAACCTACATTTTTTTCGACTGAAGAAAGAAAGACATTTAATGTAAATAAATTATCAAGAAATTTTTATTCCAGAAGCTAAATAATTCTTTAAGCGTACAACACAAAAGAAATAAAATTAATTAATTAAGTTTGTGTGATTTTCTTTTTTTTTTTTTTTTTTTTTTTTTGCATATTACAGTTTGAAATGCAATTAATTAGTGCGTATTGTATATTGTTTCACATAATATATTTAAAAACAGGATAGAAAATAGGAATACATATCACAAGTTGTGATATACTACAGTTCGAAAAATTTCATGTTTTTTTTATATATTAATAAAGATGCATTAAAATGATCAAAAGTGAAAAATTGCATGTATAAAGATTTGTATTTTAAATAAATACTGTTCTCTTGACCTTTCTATTCATTAAAGAATCCTGCAAAATATCAAGAAGCACATCTGTTTTCAACATTGATAATAAGAAAGGCTTCTTAAGCAGCAAATCAGCATATTAAAAATTTCTGAAGGATCATGTGACATTGAAGACTGAAGTGATGACTGCTGAAAATTCAGCTTTGCCATTTTTAAAGTATTCCGATAGAAAGTAGTTATTTTAAAGTGTAATAATATTCAGAATATTACTCTTTTTATTGTATTTTTAATCAAATAAATGCAGCTTTGATGAGCGTAAGATTCACTGGTATTATGCTAATGTTCTTTTCCAAAAATAGCATAGCCTAATGTGGTGTTAAATTATTTGCATGTGTTTTGAATGAGACAGTGTGGAAAAACTGCTTATTTTTAAAATCGACTTGTTGGTGCGTGGTTTGAATGACTGGTTGATTAGTTGTTCTTAAAGGTTTAGTTTACTTCCAGAATAAAAATTCCCATTTAAAATAAAAAATACAGTTTATATACTTTTTATATTCTGTAAGTGAACTAATCCTCTAAGGGAGCCCCATATAACTAGGGTCCACCAGGTTGTTCATAAAGATGTGTGTTTTAATATTTATAGTAATTAAAATACCTGAATTGTATCGTCACGTAATTAGCTTTTAGATACAAATACAGGCCAAGAGTAAAACCAAAGTGCATGACATATAACATACACCACTGAAGTGAACCAAACAAACATGTTTTTTCCCTCTGGCTGTTCTTCCTGCTTCTGTTAAATGTAAATCCATCCATACACACATAGACTCTCCCTCTGTTTGGGTTTTCTCTCTCCAGCCAAATGTCTCCTGCAGAAGGCCTGATATTCACACTGAGTTAATTAGCACTGGAATTTGTTTTGTAAGAAGTTAATGAAGCACTAAGCTCTTAACGGTTGAGAAGAGTGAACATAAACTGGAGATGGAAAATCAAGCAGAAAAAACCAAGTGAGATCATGAAAAATGGATGAAAGATCATCAGAATATGGAATTGCCAAAAGAAAGTGAAATGCAAACTTGCACACAGATTTATATGTTTTTCCTCTAGTTCAGCACACACAGAGTTGAACAATTGTATTTGTCTGTCATCCTCTAGTCATAACAGGCAAAGTTTGTCTAGCTATTACTTCTCATGAACTCATGAACAATTCCCTGCAGTCAGTCTTTTTCCTGTTTAATGTCATACCGACAGGAATGATGAAGTGTTACAGGAAGGCTAGGATACACACATGAACACAAAACAGATTATTTATTATTTATATTTGAATATCAGTCTTTTATGAGTTAATAAAACACATTAGCCTCTCTTCAGTGCCACAATTGAACTGTCAAACTGTAAGAATTTAATTATGTTGATTTTATATATGTTTAAGGGGGAATGTTTATGTGTGAAAATGCTTTGGTTTTGTTTTATTTTATTTTTTCTGTATACTGTATACTATAACATACTTTATTATTTAGATAACCAAAAAAAGAAACAACAGTACATTAAATTTAAAAGTACAGAAATAAAATAGAAGAAAAGCGATGTAAGACAAATGTCCCGCTTAAAGGAAATCACAATAAAAGACTGAAAAATCAAAAAGTTTAAAGTGGTTGCAACACAGATGCTTTAAAAAAAAAGAAAGAAAAAGACTAAATAAAATGGAAAACCTAAAAAAATATGACACCAAGAAATGACAGGCTTCCAGATTTTTACAAATAAATCTAATTTGTCATTATTGATAATATTGATTGATTGATATTTTCTCTATATGTACAGTATAATGCTAACAAACTTGTTCTTTTATTAAATTTTTAGTGTCATTACTGCGGTCACATGATCATTCAGAAGTCATTCTAATATTCTGATTTGCTGCTAAATAAACATTTATTATTATTATTATTATTATGCTGAAAACAGCCGAGTAGAATTTTTTCAGGCTTCTTTGATGAATAGAAAGTTCAGAAGAACAGCATTTATCTGAAATCGAAATATTTTGTAACATTATAAATGCCTTTATCATAACTTTTGATCAATTTAAATTTTAATTAATATCAAAGGATTCTTAAAACTCACTGTTTTAAATATTGATATTAATAAAAATATTTCTTGAACAGCATATCAACATATTAGACTTATTTCTAAAGGATCATTTGACACTAGAGTAATGATGATGAAAATATAGCTTTGATCACAGGAAAAAAATACATTTTAAAATATATTAAAATAGAAAGCAGTTCTTTTAAATAGTAAAAATATTTCAGAATTTACTGCTTTTGCTGTACTTTGGACCAAACAAGGCTTGGTACGCAGAAGAGACTTCTTTAAAAACCATAAAATCTTACTGTTCAAAAACTTTTGACTGGTAGTGTATGTCCCTATTTTTCTTATTTATTTAACATCTTTGATGTTTACTTTTCCCCACAATTCTAAAACCTTTATATCCAGGTTCGAATTATATTTTGATTCCTGTATCTACTTATTATATCGATAACCAAATGCTGTGATTGACCAATCAGAATGAAGTTTTCCAGATAAATACTTCTGCTTGAGGAGTAGCGTTAAGAAAGATGCTGTAACATGTTTTGTTTTATCGTTGCGGTTCTGTAGCCGGAACCAGCTGTCAGTGCTGCCAGCGTGCGTGTGTGGTCTTCCTCTGCGAGTGCTCAACGCCAGCAATAACAAACTCAACGCACTTCCAGAAAGCATTGGCCAGCTCACCAGTCTCATGGAGCTGGTAAGTTTAAGCATGTGTGCTGTACCTCTGATGTCTGCATATGAATGAGATGTTTGTGATTCCTCCTCTGTGTTTTATGAATATATTACCATGTGGACTCACCCTTTCTCGACTTGGCTCGTATCTGCTTATATTGAATGTACTGCTTTTCTCTGTTTCCAGTTTTCTTTTAACCTTTCTTATCCTGCTCTCTTTTGTAATCAAAAATGAGAACATACACAGACCAGGTTAAGTGGGGTTATGCCAGGGGGGATGTTGCCCCTCTTATAATATAGTACAACAAGCACTTAGTTAGAGTGAGTGTAATGAAAGGCTTATGCAGAAGCTTGTGTTTGAGAAGGTAAACATGTAACTCTAAACTCTTCCTCTATCTTTTTCTCATCAGGATGTAAGCTGTAATGAAATCACAGCTCTTCCACGCCACACTGGCAAACTTAAAGCTCTGAAGGAACTCAACGTGCACCGAAACCTTCTCTGTGTCCTGCCAGAGGGTGAGTCTGCAATCAGTGTGTGTGTGGTTGTATTCCTTCTACACTCCTACACCCTTCTTATCTCAGCAGAAATGATTTCAGCTTCTCTGACAGCTTCACCTCGATAACGACTCATCACATTACCAATGAAAACTTCCTCCGGTAGCTCCAGAGCTACAGGAAATCTAGCCCTTGTTTGACCTCTTTATTCAGCCTCCTTACTCAGGCCTCTCTGTGTCATGAATTAAAAAGAGGATAGTTCACCCAAAAATACGATTCTGTCATCATTTAATCTCCCTAATGTCATTTTAAACCCATAAGACCTTCATTCATCTTCAGAAAGCAAATGAAGACACTATTAATGAAACCTGAGAGATTTTGGCCTTCCATTGCAACCAACGCTTCAAAATGTTCATAAAGACATTCTAAACATAATCCATATGAGATTTTAATCCAAGTATTCTGAAGCATACATACAATCGCTTCATACAGTGAACAGATGAAATTTTGGCTTTTATTAAATGTACACTACCAGTCAAAAGTTTTTGAACAGTAAGATTGTTAATGTTTTTTAAAGAAGTCTCTTTTGCTCACCAAGCCAGCATTCATTTGATCCAAAGCACAGTAAAAACAGTACAATTTTTAAATGTTTTTACTATTTAAAATAACTGTTTTCTATTTGAATATGTTTTAAAATGTAATTTGTTCTTGTGATTTTAAAGCTGAATTTTGAGCATCATTACTCCAGTCACATGATCATCACATGATTCCATCTCCACATTATTATTATTATTAATATTAATATTTTGTATTATTATTATTATTATTATGTTGAAAACAGCTGAGTAGAATTTTCTCAGGTTTCTTTGAATAGAAAGTGCAGAAGAACAGCAAAAAAAAAAAAAAAATTATACTGACTCCAAGCTTTTGAATGGTTTAGTGTATAATGTTACAAACGCTTTTTATTTCAGATTAATGCTGATCTTTGGATCTTTCTATTCATCGAAGAATCCTGAAAAAATTGAATTAAATATTCATAATAATAATAATAATAATAATAATAAAAATGTTTCTTGAACAGCAAATCAGCATATTAGAATGATTTCTGAAGGATCATGTGACGCCTTAGACTGCAGTAATGATGCTGACAATGTAGCTTTGACCACAGGAATAAATTACATTTTAAAATATTTTTAAATAGAAAACAGTTATTTTAAATAGGAAAAATATTTCTGAATTTTACTGTTTTTGCAGCACTGTGGATCAAATAAAAGCAGGCTTGGTAAGCAGAAGAGACTTATTTAAAAAAACATTGAAAATCTTGCTCTTCAAAAACTTTTGACTGATAGTGTATATAAACATTGATCAACACACATACATAGAGTACATTAAATATGTTGAATGGAAGCTCATACATACTTGCTTGACGTGTCAGAACCAATTAGATTGTTCTTGCATTTCAAGCAAGCATGTTTGAACTTCCGCAAGAACCAGAGAGGTTTGTTTTCAATTCATATGGATTACTTCTACCATGTATTTATGTATTTTCAATCATGAAACTTTTGGTGGAGTCACAGAAATCTCTCAGGTTTTAATAAAAATATCCTAATTTGTGTTTGGAATATGAAAGACAGTTATACATATTTTGAATAACATAAGATTGAGTAATTGATGACAGTTTTTATTTTTTGTTTAAACTATTCAAACACATTTAAAATTCAAAATACTGACCTGAATTTTTTTGCTAAAAGTAATAATGAAATCTATTGCTCCGTCAGGCCACTACATCCTTCCTTCATCCGTGTCATTCCCTGAGCAATAATTCTGGAACAACATTCACTACATATTGTAACAAAGCCAAATAAAACCTTTGCGTTGTACTTATATAAACATATAAACTAACATTAAGACAACACTCTTGTAAGTTGTTCTGAGTGAAATCTAACTGCCAAGAACATGCAGTGTGGGTGTGTTCCTTTAAATAACAGTGAGAAAACGTTTAGTGTTGTTCATGCTAAAATGCTTGTGTGAGCCAAGCATTGTCCGAAACATGTGGCTGGAGTTATATCAACAGCTTACCTTGGCAAAAAAAAGTCTGTAGCTGAGATTTTGCAGTTCAACTAATTATTCAGCTGCATTATGCTGGCAGGTTATGAAAAATAGGATTTGTAATGGTGTCTCCAAGCACGCTGTGCCAAAATGACTTCATGGAGCTAAAGCATTAATAGAGACTGCGGAGAGATCTGCTAATAATTTAGATTTTTAATTTTGATTCACTGCTGTTTTTTAGTTGCCAGGACCAGTAAATACCATTTATAAATGACTGTTGAAATCCAACAAGTACCCTTTTTGAAATAAGAAATCTATTTTTATGCTTTTGTGTTGCTAAATCTATTCGCTTTTAATATGGCTTAATAATTCTCTGTATTTGTGTTTTAGATTTGGCAGATTTACCCCTGGTCAAGTTTGATTTCTCCTGTAATAAGGTTTCTACTATTCCTGTCTGCTATCGAAAAATGACCCAGCTCCAATCACTACAGCTGGAGAACAATCCACTTCAGAGTCCCCCTGCACAGGTAACACACAGATACACTCACATTTTATATTTTCTCACAACTGCTTCTGACGTTATCTTCACTGCTTTCAGATATGCATGAAGGGCAAGATTCATATATTTAAATACCTCGCCATGGAGGCATGTCGTAGTGACAAGATGGCCGACGCTCTGTATCTTCCGGTCACGGACCGCCTCAGCTTGACACGACCCACAAATGGGAGGTCAGTCCTCATGATTATATCCTTATATCCTCATGAATTGTATCAAGTAGACTGAATTAAATATATATATACACACACTACTACCAGTCAAAAGTTTTTGAACAGTAAGATTTTTAATGTTTTTTTTTAAGAAGTCTCTTCTGCTCACCAAGCCTGCATTTATTTGATCCAAAGTGCAGCAAAAACAGTAAATTTGAAAAATATTTTTACTATTTAAAATAACTGATTTCTATTTGAATACATTTTAAAATGTAGTTTATTCCAGTGATTTCAAAGCTGAATTTTTAGCATCATTACTCCAGTCACGTGATCCTTCAGAAATCATTCTAACATTCTGATATTTCTTTTGCTGCTCAAAAGAAATATTATTATTATGTTGTAAACAACTGAGTAGAATTTTTTTCAGGTTTCATATCTGAATAGCAAGTTCGGAAGAACAGCATTTGAAATAGAAATCTTTTGTAACATAAATGTCTTTATCATCACTTGCTAAATACAAGTGTTAATTTCTAAATTAACACACACAAAAAAAAGAAAATAATACTGACTCCAAGCTTTTGAATGGCATATTGTTATAATGTTAGACTGGAGTGAAAATGCTGAGCATTTAGCTTTGATCACAGGAATAAATTACATTTCAAAATATATTTAAATAGAAAACAGTTATTTTAAATAGTAAAAATATTTCAAAATTGTACTATTTTTGCTGTACTTTGGATCAAATAAATGCAGGTTTAGTGAGCAGAAGAGACTTAAACAATAAAACAATAAAAATCTTACTGTTCAAAAACTTTTGACTGGTAGTGTATGTATACGTATATATGTTTGAATGTGCTGTTTTTGAGGAGTGGACTAAAAAGAGATTTGAATCCACTGTAAAAAAAGTGTTTTTTTAATTCTTTTAATCTTGGTATTTAAGCAGCAGCCATATGCTATATTAAATCTTTACATAATACAAATATTTGTCAAAATAATCAACATGTAATTTTTTTTATAAGAAGTCGTGCACCTCTAAATGGGTGTATAAAAAGATCTGAATGTAGATTACAGTGTGGAATCTCAAAAAAATCCAGGTCGTGTGTGTATGTGTGTTGGCTGTCATTATCATCCCTATCTCAAGAGAATCCTTTTAATAGACTGCAGGGGGTCACTCTTCTGAAAGAGAGAGAGAAAGACTGAAAGACTTCTTTTTCGTTCTCATATGAGAGACATAGGCTGCGTCTCTCTTTTTCTGTCCTACGCGACCCTTATTAACTTCTAATCACCCTTTTTCTTCTGTCTCAGCACTGAGGACATTGATCAGCACAAGAAACTTGACAGTGACTCTGGGGTGGGCAGTGACAATGGAGACAAACGCCTTTCTGCTACAGAGGTCAGTCTGTATGTGTGTGCCTGTTTGACCGTGTTGTCTATGTCTTTTGGATATTTGCATGTCTAATTTCACGTATTTTCATGAGTGTTGCAAATTTAAAGTAATAACATTATTAAAAAAAAACATTATTGTGTTCGTTTGCTTATGGCTAGGCTGCAGTAAAACTCCAGGAGAATTGAGATCATATACTTTAGGGACAAAGGTCTGAGAACCGGTATCTGCGGTTATCATACTGTGGCGTACAGTTTTAGTGTCACATCAGTTGTAGTTGTAATACACTTCCTAACATTTGGATATGACAGTATGTCAGTGGTTTGGTTTCTCTGTAGCCCCGCCTATAGTGAATTCCCATTGGTCCAAAATCCCGCTCAAAATCGCTGTATGTTAAACATTATCTATGATCTGATAATGTTTATTGCACCATGTTGTAGAGCATTTTCACTTTCTGTGTGAACAGATAAATTACGTAATGCTGGAAATTTATTGTGACATGCATAGACACAGTGATGATGATAGCAGTAGCAATAATAATAATGATGAAACCAATTGTATATTATTTATATAATAAAAATGTAATTAAATAAAGCCTAAATGTTTTTTCTCAAGATGCTTTACTGGGTAAATGTAATAATAATAGTAATAATAATAGAACATCAATATGCATTAATACAAAGTTAAAATATAGATACAAATCAATGCTTTTAAGCTGTAAATGATGCATGGTCACTGCCGTTCAAAAGTTTGGAATCAGCATGATTTTTAATGTTTAAAATTGGAAATTTTCTTACGTTCATCAAGGCTGCATTTATTTGATCAAAAATACAAAAAAAATGTAATATTGTGAAATATTATTACAATGTAAAATAGCGTTTTTCTATTTTAATATACATTAAAATCTAATTTATTTCTGTGATCAAAGCTGAATTTTCAGCATCTTCTGTGTCACACGATCCTTCAGAAATTATTTTAATATGCTGATTTATTATCAGGGCTGGAAACAGTTGCTGCTTAATATTTTTTTGGACTGCCGCTTGATACTTTTTTCAGGATTCTTTGATGAGTAAAAGTTAAAAAGAACAGCATTTATTTAAAATAGAAATATTTTCCAATAATATACAGTACTGTTAAAAAGTTTGGGGTCAGTATATTTTATTCTTTCTTTTTTTTTTAAAAAAAAAAATTAATACTTTTATTCAGCAAGGATGTGTTACTTTTTTTTTTTTTTGCTATATTTTTGGGGGCTTTTATGGCTTTTTTATTAGATAGGACAGTAGAGGGCAGACAGGAAAGTATTGGGTCGAGAGAGTGGGGTGGGATCGGCACCCCCTTTTTTATCCCCTTGAGATGGGGATAAAACTCGGGTCATCACGAGCACAGTCGTGCCACATGTCAGCGCGCTAACCAAAAGGCTATCGGCTATGTGTTAAATTGATTAAAAGTGAAAGCAAAGATGTATATTATTAGAAAAGATTTCTATTTTAAATAAATGCTGTTCTTTTTAACTTTTTATTCATCAAAAAATCCTGAAAAAAATAACAAGTTCAAAATATTAAACAGCACAACTGTTGCCAACACTGATCATTCTTATAATAAATTAGCATTTTATACTAATATCAGAAGGATCATGTGACACTTAAAACTGGAGTAATGGCTGATGAAAATTCAGCTTTGCATCACAGGAATAAATTACATTTTAAAGTATATTAAAACAGAAATCATTATTTTATAGTGTAATCACATTTAGCATATTACTGTTTCTTTTTCTGTATTTTAAATTAAATTCAGCCTTAATAAGCATAAGAGACTTACTTAAAACATTACTTACTGATCCTAAACTTTTAAATGGCAGTGTATGTAAAAGTAAATGTCAAAGTAAGACTATAAAATATTTTTTTTAAGGTTGAAATTACTGATAGTAGTAATAGAGTGTAGTTCTGTGTGTGAACTAGTAAGTCTTGGCTTGATGTGAATTCAGTTCAGATAGCATGCTGTTGTTTTTTTTTCGGTGAAATATTTGGTAGACAATGTCGTAAAAATCTCTCTTTTTCAAAAAGAATCTCTTGAGTTAATAATTTCCAGATCTGATGTATTTTTTAAAAATGCTGAATCATGCTTTCAACTTGCTTTCAAATTCTTTCATACAATTAGATATACTAATTGAGAATAGTACATGGAAAATCAATGCTGTTTGAAACTGATACCATATAGAATCTTTTAAAAATACACCATAACAATTCTTTCACAATTGCTTTACATTTTTAAACAGTTTATAGTGTATTTTTTAGCACTTTTTTAGTCGATGTGCTGTTTTAGATAATGTGTTTTGTGTTACAGCCATCGGATGAAGACAGTCTCAGCTTGAATGTGCCCATGACCAACATCACAGAGGAGGAGGGCTTGAACAAAGACGACTCCAGTGAACACATCAGCGCTCTGACAGGTGCTGCTCACACGCGCAAACACACCGTCACATGTGTGGACAGGATATTAAAGCCCTGTAAAGGAAAACATCCTCTTACTAGGCTGACACAACATTGCAGCGATACTGTAGACGGTGCGTATGCGACCCAGGTTAAACCCAGGGGAGGGTCCCGGACAGGAAGTGTGCATACTGGCTGGGAAGTCAGTGTCAGCACATAAGGAGAATTAAGGGAGGAGGAGATGAAAACCGAGAACATTGCAGGAAGAAAGAAAAAGTGTGTGTGTATGTGCTGTACTTTAGAGTGTGTGACTGTTAAGCTGATGGGAGAGTCCTTTAGTCTTTAAGCTTTCAATAAGATTTATTCGACATGTCCACTTTGTGTCTGCATGTGTGAATGAATGTGTACATGTGGGCATTTCATTCTAGAAGAACCCTACAGTACTTGATCTTTAGGTTTCTGTTTGTTTTCAGTTAAAGGAATGTTCTAGGGTTCAAATTAAGTTTAGAGCAATTATGAGAGTGATGTCAGTTTTGTTTTTTTCTCTTTAAAGCAAAAATTGCATTAGAGTAACTCACTTACATTAGTAGGTAGTTATAAGCTTCTTAGATTTACTATTAGTGTCAGTGAAAATACTTTATCATAGTCAGTAAAATAACTTGCTTATATGTCTGTCTGGTAGGAGACAGAAGTTCGTCGGAGTCTCTCAAAGAGCATCTGGTCTATCGAGACTCGACCCTCAGCTCACCGTTCGTCAACTATATCAAAGTGAGTGTGTTCAAGATTGTTCTTTTTCATGGTCTGACAGAAGTGTGTTTGTATTAAAAGCTGAAATTCAAGCACGGTGAGGATCTGGAGGTTTTACTCCACCCAGGCTAGTTTAGATTGGATTTATGCTCTTTTTCCAGTCTTGCTTTCATACTCTCTTTCATTACACTGTTATCTTTTTGCCACTTAAATGGTGCTGTGCTGAAGCCAGATTAAGTTGCTGTTGTTTTGAAAACTAAACTTGGTGTTCACATTATGAACTCTGACGTTAGCAGTTTCTGGTTTAAGACCAGCAGATTTTTGAGGCCAACTCAACGCCACATTTTCTGCTTAAACTGTGTGGATTAGTTCCAGATCGGCACTAGCACTGGCACCAGGGTACTCCATTGTCCACAACAATATTCACCAATGACTTTTCCAGTTTTTTGTAACTTAATGGATTAATAATATTTAAAAAAGTACATAAATAAAAACATGTATACACTTCCGTTCAAAGGTTTGGGATCAGTATGATTTGTTTTTAAAGAAGTTTCTTATTCTCATTAAGGCTGCATTTTTTGGATCAAAAATACAGAAAAAAAAACTTAATATTGCAAAATGTTAATACAATATAAATTAAGGATTTCTGTTTTAATATACTTTAAAATATAATTTATTCCTGTGATGCAAAGCTGACTTTTCATCAGCCATTCTTCCAGTCTTAAGTGTCACATGATCTTTCAGAAATCATTCTACTGCTGATTTATTTTGAGAATTATCCATGTTGGCAACAGTTGTGCTGCCAAATATTTTTTTGGAACCTGTGATACTTTTTTCAGGATTCTTTGATAAATAAAAAGATAAAAAGAACAGCATTCGTTCAAACAATATCATTTTTTGCTATCACTATTTATGCATTTAACACATCTTTGATGAATAAAAGTATTAATTTCTTTCAAAAAAAGATAGAATGAACATGTACTGACCCCGGACTTTTGAAGAGCAGTGTATTGTTAGAAAAGATTTCAATTTTAAATAAATGCAGAGCTTTTTTTTTTTTTTTTTGCTTTTTATCAAAGAATCCTGGAAAAAAGTATCAAGTTCAAATAAATAAATAAATAAATAAACAGCACAGCTGTTTCCAACATTGATAATAAACCAGCATTTTAGAATGATTTCTGAAGGATCATGTGATTGGAGTAATGATGCTAAAAATTCAGCTTTGATCACAGAAATATATTAGATAGAAAAATTTCATAATAATACATCATAATAATAATTCACAATATTACATTTACACAATAGCTTGGCATAACTATGCACAAAAATGTGTATTCATAAATTGTATAAAAATGCCTTTTATTTTAATATTTTAATCATTTGGAATTTTACAGACAACCTTATTATATCCAGATTTTCCAAGACTGTGTGAATGCTGGTTCTTAGGACGCAAAGCATAGTTGTTTTTGGCTTATTTTAATTCTTTTTTTTCTTATTTTAAATCATTCACATCATTTTTAAGCCTCTTTGAAAACCACTGCTCTAAATGGAACAAAAAGGCGTGTGAAACTTAACATTCATTAAAGGTTTTGTTTTGTTTTTGAAAGATTCATGAGAAAACATCCCACTTAACAGAATATTGTGGGCTGATCTGGTTTGATCTGTTTATTTTGTTTACTTTGTACCGTTTTCCTTTTTATTAAACGTTGGCTGTTTCCCATTATGTTGTAGTTTGAGCCCCAGCTGGAGTATTTTATCTGTCTTTTTTCTTTAATACAATATTGATGCTTTGGTCTCCTTATTCCTGTCTTTATCTACCCTATTTCCCTTCATTCCATTCTTTTCTTGTCATATTTTTCATCTGCCTCTCTTGGCATGGCGCTTTATGTTCCAGTAACTGTTATGTTATCTGATAACGTCTCATTGCATCATTGGATTGGCACAGACAATGTTTATTTGTGCATTACCAGTTCCCTTGTGAAGTAATTCATGTCTAGCGGGACATTGTGCGTATAAGGGAGTGTGTGTATTCCCATCTGCGTATGCGTCACCCTCTCAGACATGCGGTGGTGGATCTGGTTGATTTTAAATTCTAGCCAATTAGGCCTTTAGCCTGCAGTCACATGACAGAGTTTGCAGCTGGAGTTGATGTGTGTGTGTGTGTGTGTGTGTTTGTGTTTGAAGGGTCGAGGTGCAGATTTCGATGAGCCCCTCAGGATAGAAGAAGACACCAGCTGGGCTTCAGAACAAACGTATGTTTATATTCAGATATTTATCATCCAGTCCTTTTCTTCCTGTTTTTTATGCCTGGATTTCTCTATTTCTGTCTTTCTTCACTGAATTCTTATGTTTTTTTGAATTTGGTCACTACTTTAATCACATATATTCATATATACCTTGTTACTGGGTCCAACAGGTCAAAGGTTAATATGATCAATCAGTTAAAAGAAGCTGTGGAGATGCTACAGGATCCTAACAGGTAGGATAACAGGTCATCGCTGAGATGGGAGGATTTTTCACTGTTAATGTCAGATGCATTTCTTTGAGATTATTATTATTATTTCTTCTCTAGTTTTAGTAAGTAAAAACTATTTGAATTAGCTGTTTTCAACCAAAGCGAGTGTTAATGGTGTGTGTCATTGCAAAATGTAAACTGTATTATACTATAAGGCCTGAAGATAATAAACATTAACATAATGGGTTTCTGTAAAGCTGCCTTGAAACAATGCATGTTATGAAAAGTACAATAGAAATTAAGTTGATTTGGCTTGTTTGTGTTTTTATAGAGTTAACATGAACTCGGCTGATCTCTCTGGTATTAAGCTCTACCCTGTGGAAATGGTTACAGTAGATGAGTCGCTCAAGTAAGTTCACAGTTTCACAATAGATACAGAATGCTGCTTTGGATTTTAAAGTTTTCACCAACACCCCATTCTTGTTTTTGTCTTCCTGCAGTGGCCAAGAGATTGATGAGGGTCAGGCGACACCTAAGGTAAACCATTGGTACATGTGTCAAAGTTTACATCACACACATGTACAAGAGGACCTTACTGGTTCCTCTAAGCATCCTGTTCGCTTCCTTCTTTATAGT
This sequence comes from Cirrhinus mrigala, assembly GCA_036247105.1. NCBI lineage: Eukaryota > Metazoa > Chordata > Actinopteri > Cypriniformes > Cyprinidae > Cirrhinus > Cirrhinus mrigala. The sequence goes on from CM070015.1 coordinate 17,067,994, forward strand.
GCCGCTTTAGACTGCAGTGTTTCTTTAGAGTTCCTCTGAGATCAGTGGGCTATTGTTGAAGGGTAGATCAGTTTCTCAGTTTCCCAGGGGGATTGTGTTTCACCTATTGGAGTGGTTAGGTGATGTCAGTTATGTGACGTCATATTTTACATAACGTTCATAATATCAAAAGTTGCTAGTTTTTCATTCATTCAAGAGCAACTGCAAAAATTCATTCCTTACAAATTCTTCATTCACAGTAGCCTCTCTGATTCCAAAGCACTGTTTGGCTTGAAGTACTTACTGTACACAAGTTTGGGGTTGGTAAGATTGTGCATTGTTTTTGAAAGAAGCATTAAATATCACAAAGACTACATTAATTTGATAAAAATACATATTGTGAAATATTATTACAATTTAAAATCACTGTTTTATATTTTAATATATTTTAAAACAGAGTTTATTCCTGTTAAGGCAAAGCAGAATTTTCAGCAGCCATTACATTAGTCTTCAGTGTAACGTGATCCTTTAGAAATCATTTGAATATGCTGGTTTGGTGCTCAAAAAACATTTTTTATTATTACCAGTGTTGAAAACAGTTGTGCTGCTTAATATTTTGTTGAAACCAAGATTCTTTGATGAATAGAACGGCATTTTTTTTAAATAGAAATCTTTTGTAACATTATAAATGTCTTTACTAGGGCTGTCCTCGACTAAAGATTTTTCTGGTTGACTAGTAGTCGCTCATTTTAAGCTATTAGTCGCATGTTTATTAATAAACCATATAAATCATATAAATCAGCCGCGAATTGGCAGATATAATAATTATGAATATTATTATGAAAAACAGCAAGGAGACTGCAGTAACGTTTTACTAATTTGTTGATAAACTAGCGCTTTCTTTGTTTTCAGCTTAAGAAGTCAGCAACACTGACTCGTCATCTCTGCAGTAGTGATGCGCCTGTATGCATGTTTCATACGGATTACATAATCTGAGAATATTTGTTTTCTGTTTGAATAGGTTTAATTAAAGGTAGAGATTTTACTCTCTATAGATATATTTTTCATGTCTGTAAGGCAAGTATTCACAGAGTTTCAAAGTTTCATGCTCAAGTTCACAGAGACCGAGATGGCAGAAAGCACATCATGTTTGCTTTCATTATTTTACAAAAGTGCAACGTTTCGTTGTTATTATGAGTGCACACAAATAAACGTAGAGTTTGCGCAAGTGACCGCACCGGCACCTCCATCTGTCATGCAGTAAGCGCGCTACTATTCAGCTTTCACATGCCACACAAACACTTCAATAGCGCACATTTTTCTAGGTTAACGCTAGATTGAGCTCCCATGTACAGTTGCTACTACGTATATCTTTCAGATGAAAAGCCATATTTGAGGTCGATGAATGGTAGGTGAGCATTTAGATGTCCCTGCCCAATGTACTGTATTACCACATAGACCAGCCGTTAATGATCTGTCCGTCACGGACTGCGTGACTTCGGCATGGATTTTTTTTTCTGCGACTAAATGACTAATAAAATTTTGATCAACCAAGCCTCTTCTCATCGACTAATGGTTAGTCGACTAGTAGGGGGCAGCCCTAGTCTTTACTGTCATTTTTGAGCAATTAAATGCAAAAAATATCCTACTGTCCCCAAACTTATGAATGGTAGTGTATGTTGTGCATTCAGTGTGCAGTGGTCTGTTGTGGTAGTTTTTCGTGTTGTCGTTTGTGTATGTACTGTAGATGTCTGTGCTGTGTTGTGATTTGATTATTTGGATGATAAGAAAATATTTTCTATTGTTAAAACTGTTGTTAAATCTGTAAAGCCATGCTGTGCAGTAGTTCTGGTTAGCTTTGCAGCTTGTGCGTTATAGATGCATTCAGTTAAACTCCTGGGCTGTTTTTTCCAGCGTGATGTGTGTTGTGGTTAGTGTCATAGTTTGATGGTCTTAAGAGCAGTGATTATCATTGAAGGCGGCTCCTGGAGAATGCTGGGAGTTCCAGAAGAAGAGACAATACATTCTAGAACGGGCCCGGCTCGAGGCCCAGCTCGCATGTCAACAGTATGCCCTGCACATGGCACAACAGGTAATCTGACAAACTAGCCTTGCAGCCTCGTACAAGTCAAGTGGGGACATTGTTCTAAAAATGCAGCTGGTCCCTCAGAAATGATTTATCATTCGGTGCAAATGTGTTTGTCATTCTTATGCTGTGCACTTTGTACCAAATTACCCAAACAAGTGGTTTAGATGTAGCCGCCACATATGCGCATTTTGTTTGTGCTGTGGTGAGCTCATTCTTGTTGTAGTTGTGCTATTGTATACGTGCAGCTCATTCCCAGCAGACCCACGCGGAATCTGTGTGCTCAGAACTCTAAAGAAAATTCCGCAAAATTCCACCAAATTGGAATGACTGCCATTTAGAAGTTCTACATGTCCTTTGCCACCCTAGCATTTTTGTACATTAAAATCAGTGATGCGTTTCTAAGCGAAACAAGATTCAGCAAGAAAAAATACTTTTTTATCCATCTTTAAGTGACAGAATTATCAATAATCATTTTCTTGCCTCTCATGGCATTCCAAACTGTATGGATTTCTTTGTTCTGTGGGACATTAAATAAAATATTGAGAAAAATGTATTTGGCTAGCACCATATCGTCTTTTATGTTCTGCAGAAGAAAGCAAGCCATATGTGTTTGGAAAAACATGAGGGTGAGAGAATGATGACAGAATGTAAACTAGTTGATTAAAGTTTACAAGGACAAAAATATTATTTATCTAGAAAAATGTGCACTTGTGAATCATTCACAGTAACACTAGACTGTGTGGTCATCTTCCACAGAGAGTGAAGTAATTAGGCATAGCACTAGTTCTGGCAGGACTCTCAGTTAATTCAGGTCTACCTATAGGAATACAACAATATAAGGCCCTTTCAATATTATTCAGCACCTTATCACTTTGCTCAGGAAATAATTGTCCTCTTCCATCCCCAGCTCCTCCTCTCGTCCACAGTCAGAACTTGACATTCTGATATTCCTCGTTGAGTCATATTTTTTATCCTGAATTATGTTGTTACATTAAATTGTCATTAAGAACATTAATGATATCTGCTTCATTTATGTTGGTTCTGTTTACCCTAAGAGGGATATTGCTGCTCTTCCTGCTTTTATCCATGATAGGCTGCATGGATGGGCAGGGGGTTTTCACCTAGAACAGAACCATACCTCCAATCCAAGCTGTATGCTGATTGTCAGTCATCTTTGATCTGATCTTTGTCCTGCAAGAACTCGGTTTAGCAATTTTTACCAATAAATTTAAATTCATTCTGCATAATTCTGCAAATTTTTACCCCCGGTTTGTAAATTGCATTTATTTTTAAATTAAATGTAAATTCATGTCCCAGTCACATTTTCTTGGTTAAACGGGTCATCGGATGCAAAATTCACTTTTACATGTTGTTTGAACCTAAATGTGTGTTGGCAATGTGTGTACACATCCACCCTATAATGATAAAAAGCCACCCAGTGTTTTTTTTAATCCCTATAAATCAAGTCAAAGCCCTATTTAATCCCTTCTCAAATCAAGCCATTCTCGGCTGGCCATCCCACGGAGAGAGGGGCGGGGTGAGCAGAGCTCATTAGCATTTAAAGGGACATGCATTAGCCAAAGTATGTTATAGACTTTTCATTAAGACCATAAAGAATCATATCAACGTGTGGAAAATGGGCATTCTATTTTATATTTTTACATTAACATGTCATCAAAATTCTGTTAATTGAAACCAAGTATGAATCTCATCAACTTTATGTTTTTAATCATTTTACATTTATTCCAAAATAATAACTTAAGGCAGTATTTTATTTGTTATGTTCAGCTGTTCTTTTTAATAGTTAACTTTTAACTATTTTTGAATTTTTCAGGTTATCACTTATCAAAGGTCTGTAAATATTGGTCACAGACAGAGATTTACTTTAATTTTCACGTAGCTGATTACTCACTAAAAACTCCCACAGATCATGTTTACGTGCAATTTTATGTCTTATTTTGACGTAACAAAGTGGTTATAAGTGTGTGAGTTGTTTACTTACTTTTTTAAATTAGTCTTCCCATTAACGCCATTATATTGTTTATTCAGACTGATTCGAGAACATGGAAAAATGCGTGAACACAAGAGGCGGGATTTATCACATGAACCAATCACAGCTGAATATAACCAGTCACATCCGATCATATCACGATGAAGGCATTGCCTCCTCTCACGTGACTTTCCCCCCATTTATTCTCAGTTATCCCCGTCCAAACTCATCACACGCTTTAGAGGGTCTGTTAAAACTGAATGGGCTCAGGGGAGGCGAGAGAGACGCAGACTCCTGCTGTAACTTTACTTGCTGATGTCGCTGTTGGACAATATTTCTTTAGAAAAACAAGTGATTTATACACTTTTTAATGTTGTATATTGTAATATTGGCGTTGTTTTATTTTTGTACAACCATTTTTTTTCTAATCCAGTAGTTTGGGGAGGCACTGCCTCCCTTGCCTCTTCAGAGTAAATGCACCTGGTACACAGTATTTGAAATTTGTGGCACTGGATGCATTTGTTTTAAGTGTGTTTATTAACATGTCAGTCAATGTAATTTTAATCCATGATGTAATCTGCATGACTTCATAAATCACCACTTTAGACTGAATAGAAATTATATATTTAAAGTAAACGTACTCACATGGGGACTGAGAATCATGTAATTTTCTTTGTCATCTAATGTAAGGGCGAAAACAAACAAAGACTCGAGAACGAAAGACAAAGAGCCGTATCGAAGCAGAGAACAGTGATGCATTGTTTCACTATGTCTAAAGAGCTGGTTTGTTAACATCTTACATCATCTCAAGAATCCCACAGCCTATTTTTTCTCTTTCTTAGGGTGAAGTGATTGGCCAGGACGGATCAGGTGATAGTTGTGAGAACCAAGTTACCAAGGTAAATCTTTTACACCACAGTAACATTATGCACTCTATGCTTCTAAAACACAATGTTACTTTTAAAAATGGTTTAGTGCACTAATGCTGAATGTGTTTGTCATATACCAGAGTGAAGACAAAACCCCAGTTTCCAGCCCCACATTAAGCTCACCTCCCTTTGGTTTGAAGCCCAGATCAGGTGAGAACAGTGTTGTCTTACTAACACGCATCATGCCAACGTATTGGGTTGTGTTTCCCGAAAACATCGTTAGCTAACTATGGTCGTAAGTTATAACGACGGTACTTGCAACCTTAGTTGCTTTCGGGAAACACACCCCTGGTTGGCATGTTGATGGAGAGGTTGGCATGGGTGGCGTTGCACTTTAGAGGATGGTACATATTTTGGGCTCTTTCATTATCATCACATTTCAGTAGTAAGAGGGCGGAAGTGTTTGTATGTAAAGATCCTTTTGCCTGTGGCCAACACCTGTAATCCTGTCAAGCTCATAACAGCCATACAATATTACAGTCAGGCTTTTTAACCATTCATACTGCTGTTTAACATTACCCCCTTGGCTTTAGGGGCTAAACTGCATCTGGAGAGTTTTAGAAACAGTACATGCTTAACTGAATATATCCTGAAATTTTATGTTTTCACAAATACCATAAATTATTAATGTATACGGTTAAATAAATACACAAAACAGCTCGTTTCATCTGGATGCAGTTTAGTTCATGTAGCTGTTTGTTTAGCTGCCTAGAGGCTTCTTGTTGCTTCCCCTCTAACATCTAAGCTAGCATTTGCATCATTATCTGTGATCTGTTATTTATGTCTAACATTAACAGCAATATCATGCCCCGAGTCTGACAGTTAACATAAATGATAGTGATTTGTACCAGGTGCATTAACAGCATGCCAACTAGCTGGAACTGAAATGCTGCTAACATTGAATTTGTTTTTGTTTTTAATATTTTCTCTTTTGTGTTGTGCTGTATTTACGTGTCATTTTGCTTTGCATATCTTCCCGTTTCCTTCTCTTCCCTTTTGTTTATCTGTTTCCCTGAACTGCTGCTTGCTTGCTTGCTTGTCTGCTTTTATTACACACACTGCTGTTGCTTGGCACCCTCCTATTTTCTGATACCTGAAATTCCTTTCCTGTGGTTTTCCAATGAAAATCATTTGTTTGGCTCCTCCTCCTACTGGCACTATGCTTTATGTTGATACCTACATCTAGCTTCACCCTCTGTCCCGTGCTCGACTCCGCCCTGTCCCCTCCCCCCTACACAGGCCCCGCCCAACGATAGAGACACGCCCCCTAGCCCAGCAGAAGGAGAAATGCCAAGCAGTGGTAGGTCTGCTCAATGTATCGTCCTGTGCAGTCATATGCGTTGCAATCAAAAAATTGTTTAAGGTATTTTTATTCTTCTTATATTATTTGTACTATTTTATATTTTTAGTGGTCGATAGGCTTTAATTCTTAATATTAAATATGAATAACATATAACACATTTTCCAGCATTTCCGCTACTGAAACAAGTATAACAAAGACTTTTTGGGTTTTTTGGGACTCTTTTGACTTGGGCTGGTAAGCAACCACCCTGAACACACTAGAAATGCCTAATAACATCTAGAAATCCCAGCAACTACTTTGTAGCTCCTTAATGCATAGCAACACTTTGGCCACAGTACCCGCTTGATGGCAGCAGGTTTTGCTTGGGCAAGCATTATTCTCATTAATCTTAGACAATGCAAACATTTAGTCTGTTCTCCTTTTTTATCCTTTTTTTTTCAAAATGTAAAAACAACACTTGTTTTTCAAAGATGGCTGAATACTTCAGCCCACTGACTGACATTTCATATTCAGCATGTTTTATGTTGAGAAAATGTGGAATCTTTTTGAAAATTTAGATGTGGAAGAAATGAATTAAATAATTATTTTCTGACAGTATTCACTAGCGCTAGCTTACAATTAAAGGGAGACAGTCCATCAAAAAATGACATTTCTGTCACCATTTGCTCACCCTCACGTCATTCATGTCTGTATAATTTCTTGCGCAAAAAAATATATTTTAAAGAATGTTGATAACCAAACACTTTTAAATAACTTTTATGTTCCACAGAAGAAATAAGGTCATACAAGTTTGGAACAGCATGAGTAAATAATGACAGAATTTCCATCTTTGGATGAGCTTAGTATAAATATGTCACTCATCATGTGTAGGCACTTTTTTATTTCTGAAGGTAAAAAATGTTTGTGGTGTAGTGTTAAAGGGTCTTTTAAAACACAGGAGTGAGAGAGGGGATGTGGTTGAGCTGAAATTTGGGGTGGCCCAGTGGCTTTAAATGGAGCTGTGTGTATTTATAGAGCTGCTATTTTAAAGCATTAGATAATGGCCCCAGAGGGAAAATCAGACCTCCATTTAAGTGGAAATGCTTTCAGAGGATGAAAAACTGCCAGAAGACATCTGTACTTACTCATCGTCTTACAAGAAAGAAAGAGGAAGAGGGAATGATGGAAAGAGAGAACAGTTTACTAATGAATAGCTCTGTGCTAATGGTAGTATTGAACTTTATATTAAACTTTATTGTACCCAGATGGAATCTGGCGCCTTTTAACTTGATGTAAATCAGTAAATCTCTGAAATGTATTTATACATAAAATGTCTACTGTACTACATGCTAAAAATAAGATTATGCAAACATGTGCTTTATGAATGACGGTGTGTTCAGATTCTATAGAAGTTTAATTTTGTCCACAAGAGGAATACGCCTACAAAACTTGAATTTGCAACTTCCTGTTAAACGTCAGAAATTCTCCCTTGTGTTTTTTCTGTCTGTATAGTGTCTTTAAGTGCTTTTTTTCAATAACTTTTTAGAATCCTTACTTTCCCTTGCACACACGTAACGGTAAAAGCATGAATGCCAATACTAAATTGGATTAGGATGTGTGCTGCTCTTAGGGCTTGAAGATGTTGAGACAGAAAGAAAATGTAAGAGAAAGACACTGCTTTAAATCTAAACTGGTTAATTTGTCACTAGCTTAAAAAAAAAATGACTGTTTTCAAACAGCTTTCCACAAACAAAACACTAGTTCGCTATTGGTGAATAAACAGATAGCCACGCCCCCAAACGCACACCATTGGTTGAGCTGGTGTTGCTATGCTAAGCTGGCAGAAAAAGATATTTGAACATAAAAGTTACACACTTTAAAGTAATTAAATGTACCCTAAAACACAGACTATTCCCAGATGCAATGAGAGTACTATTCAGACTTCTTTTTTTTCTCTCTGATGCAAACACACACACATTTAGCTGTCTAAGCTATGCAAGTTAGCTATTTAGACCTCTATTGTTTTTATATACTGATAGGTATCAGATAGGTTATTTACTTTAACTCTATGATATTTTTACAAATGAGGACATCCCCAAAGCAAGGTTTTGTCAGATTTACCTCACTTTTGGTACAAATTTGTCCCAAAAAATGTTTAAATAGGTACACACACACTTATTTTTTTCTAATGCTGCCCAGAGATGTCTAACATGTGCTGGCTGTATTACATTAGCGTCCAAGCACAGAAACACTGCTCCAGGGCTTTGAACTGTGAGACAGCAAAAAGAGGGAGGAATGTTCTGGAATAACATCCTTTTAATGTTCCCTACGTACTGTCCTCTTTCTTTTCTTCACAGGATGAATAGTTATGCAACTACAGAAACACACTCAGATGTGTGGAATGAAGCATTGTGTTCATGTCTTTCTCAATCTCCCTCTTTCTCTCATGTTTAGTGCTCCCCCTTGTGGGGAAATATCATATAATAAAGGCTATCAGCTGTCAAATATGGACAGTGTCTCATTCCCTGAAGAATTCAGGATGTTCGTTGTGATGTTATTAGACAGTTAATGCAGCTTGTCTTTTAAAAAAAGTAACATAATGGCAACAGAAGTGACATTTGGTTACTGTTTAATGCTCTTTATGTCAAAACTGACATTAACCTAACGTTTTGGGATATCATGATGGAAGTGACTTTAAAAGAAAGTGAATAAATGAGACCTTTTTGAGAGATATAATGTGCTTTGTGCAGACTGGTGACGCTTCAGTTGTGTGACAGTGTTTTTCAGGACGCACAAAACTCTGGAATCAGTGGATCCGCAGTTCACCATGAGAAGAAAGATGGAGCAGCTCAGAGAGGAGCTGGAACTCATAGAGCAACTACGAGAGGTATACAAAATGTTGTTTAGTCAAACTCACACGGAAGCTAAGTATGTAAATGAACTACATTAGTTGGTTAGTGACTGAATATATGGCTATACAGTGGCCCCACAAAGTATATGAACACTTAAGTCACACTTCAAAAAACTGTTGAATGTCTGTGTTAGCATAAACATTTTGGTGAAACAATGGATCTTCTATTCAAAGTGCAAAAAAATGTTTGAATATTTTTCGATTGGCATATGTTTTAAGTGTGGCACAAATATCCAAATTATTTTTGCAATATATGGATTTTTATTTCTAAAATATTTGTATGTAAATGTTCTATTTATAACCCAATCATGTTGATTTTGCTAGAGTATTGAGAGCAGACTGAAAGTAGTTCTTCCTGAAGATCTGGGCTCTTCTCTCATGGATGGGGTCGTGCTTTGTCACCTAGTCAATCACATTCGACCACGTTCAGTGGCCAGTATCCATGTACCATCTCCTGCAGTGGTGAGAGACTCTGAATTATCCACACATTTACACAAACACTATAAACTACCATTCAAAAGTTTGAGATCAGTAAGATTTTTAAATAAAATATTTTTTTACAGAAGTCTTTATATGCTCACCAAGGCTGCAGCTGTTTTCTCAAAAATGCAGTCAAAACAGTAATATTGTGACCTGAAGTTTCGATTCCCAGTATTGGGGATAAATTCTGAGTATGGGTTACTATACTTGGCTACACGTCACATAATTTTTCACTTTAAAATAATTGTAAATTGTATCATTTAAGTCAACTTTTCTATTTGAACATTTTAGTTTATTTTAATCAAGCAGAAGCCTTTACTCAAGAAATCATTGTAATATGCTGATTTGGTGCTCAAGAGACATTTTCAAATCATTATATTGTTATCAATGTTAAAAACAGTTGTGCTGCTTTATATTCTTGTGGTAATTGTAAGGGTTTTTTTTCAGGATCCTTTGATAAATAGAAAGTATAAAAGAACACCATTTATGTAAAATGAAAATCTTTCATAACATTATATAAAAATTTTTAGTGGCAATGTTGATGTGTCCTTGATAAATTAAAAAAAAACATTTATTAAAAAAAACATACTGACTTCAAACATTTGAATGAAAGTGAATGGTAGCGTTTTTTTAGTCTGAAATTTGTTAACCTGTTTTTTTTTCTCTCATTCTCTTTTTTTGACATCTGGATGTGGATACTTTCAGCCCAAGCTTAGCATGGCTAAATGTCGCAGAAATGTTGAAAACTTTTTGGATGCCTGCAGGAAAATGGGAGTCCCTGAGGTGAATTTTTTTGGTTTTTTTTTTGTGAATGCTAAATGAACAAGATTTGTTTCTCAAGGGTGACTGTTTGTGCAGGTTTTGCTGTACTAGTCTCTTACGTGCAGTCCTAAATTAAAAACATTCATTACTGGTGTTGGTGATCAATAAGAACAATTTATCATATTGTTTTCCTATTTTATTATTAAAATGTGACCTTGACAGACATTGTCTGACAGTTTCAGTCTGTCCCATATTTCCTACATGGAATAATATCTGCTTTTTTGAGCTGTTTTGCATTTAAGGGGATTTTGTCTTATTCTTATTCAATGAAAAATTCCATGTAAAGATGATTCTATACATTTTCCATACTATAACTAGTCCTACAGTGAAGTGGACATCTAGTGGGGATTTCCACAGAATTTCCTGTTTAATTTAGGCCCAGTTTAAATCTCAGTCTGGGAAACCTGTACAGTTAGTTCAGATGATTTTTCTGACATTGAACTTGTACACACAGGGCTCCTTGAAAACAAATCCTGGTGAAATACATGTTATCACTTGACTGATTTTGATCGTTAGCCACCCCTAATCTGATTGGTTGAGCAGCTGAGATTGCCTCACACTGGTCTGTGATCAGTCAAGCCCTGTTTATCAGCCTTGTGTTTATCAACTTAGAGAAATTCTGGACCTTCTCAGGTCAATAGATGTTAGGGAAAACTGATCATAGAACAGCATTTAAAGGCACTTTTACCATATATCCCTACCAGAGTTGGATCATGTCGTTATATTAAGATGCTATCATCATGGCTTTAGGCTTCATCCATTTCTAAGTCTCCATTCCATCCTGTTAATGGCTCTGACCTGCTCTCTGATAAATGATCATGTCTCCTTGAGGTGTGACAGAGAGAATTGCAGTGTACTGATAAACAGACAACAGATCATGACACATGAGTGGAACAAATCTTTGTGGAAATTGTTAATAAAAACCTTTATTTCTTCAATTCAGCATAGTATATCATCCTATCCAGATAAAGCTAGAAGAAATTACAGCTATCACTTCCCAGGAAATCATTGTATGGGGGTTGTTGGTCAATTTTGGGTCCTGAAACTGCAGAATCTATTGGTTATGCTATCCTACCCATCAAAAATGGTTGCGATACTATATCAATGGCCTTTCTGGAAGGAACCCAGATGCTGTCTTCTGCTTTAAGGGTTGAGCTTGGTCCAAGCCATTCATAACAGGCTGTTCTGATTAGCGTCATACAGGAAGCTGTTAGTTGTCATAGCTCGTGTCTGTAGTAGCAGTAGCTACTACGAGTCTGCATGGCAGCTAGCTTTGTCACCATGTGTCTTTTGTGTTTGCTATCCTGATAGCTGATGTTTATCAAGCTAGTTTATTCTGTTAGCGTGTTTAGAGCTAATGTGGCAGGCCTTGTTTGTAACTTCTGGTCGTAGAAAAGTTTATATATCATTGCCTTGTTTATTAACCTAAGGGTTTACTCTTGTTATTGAGTGATGCAACAGTCTGGCTTGACCTGCTCTGCTCTTTACTGGCTTTTGCAGCTTTCTTGCTTTGTATAATTTTTAACGCTGTAGCTTGACTTGTGCCTGGTATACGCTTACTACTGCACATGCTCCGCTAACCACCATGTCACCTGTGCTCCTGCTAACAGCATCTGCCCCAGCACACTTCACACCAGCCACAGCTGCTTCCTGAAAGAGAAACAATGACTGATGATGTTTAACCTCACTGTCAGAAATCTCCTTTTCAGAAGGCAGTAAGAGGGTCATTCTCAAGAAATGGTGCCATTTGTGCTTGAAAATTAGATTTTTTTTTAATTTTATTTAAAAAAAAAAAAGATGATTTGGGAAAAAATAATTTAATGAAAAGAGAATTTATTTAAAGGGGTTATATGATGTTGCTAAAAAGAATATAATTTTGTGTATTTGGTGTAATGCAATGTGTTTATGCTCAAAAAACTCATTATGTTCCACATACTATATATTATTGTTGCTCATCTCTGCCCTGCCTTTCTAAAACGCATGGATTTTTACAAAGCTCATCATTCTAAAAAAATGTGATGTGCTCTGATTAGCCAGCTGTCCAGTGTATTGTGATTGGTCGAATACATCTAGCATGTGACGGAAATGTTACGCCCCTTACCATGTTGTGATGCCGTGTCCCGATGAGACAAAAACAATAAAACCCATTACAAATGAGGCATTTGTTGCATCCAGTGAGGACATAATTACTGATTATAATGACTCATACTGTCATACCTTATTTTTCCATAATATTTGTCATGTAAATTAAGATTAGATGACCATATTCAGATTATTAGTCAACAATTTGTTTCATCGCCAATTTTTTAATGATCACAGAAAGTTTGTAATTTATGCACTTGTAATTTGTACACATTCAATATACACTACTGTTTAGAGTTTTTTTTTTTTTTTTAAGAAATTAATACGTTTATTCAGCAAGGATGCATTCAGTTAATTAGAAGTGACCGTAAAGACATTTATAAAATTGCTGTTCTTTTGAACTTAATCTTTATCAAAGAATCCTGAGGGAAAATGTTTCTTGAGCACCAAATCAGCATATTAAAATGATTTCTGAAGCAGAACAAATTTATTTGCACCACACCACAATATTTAGACAATAATATTACTAGGGCTGGGGAAAAAAAAAAAAAATCTCGATTTTAAGTGATTCTTTCATTTTTACGAAACAGCATCGATTATTAAATCCCAAGAATCAGTTAGTCTAGACTGTTTTCAGTTAATGAATGGAACATTAGCGCCTCCCATCCAGTAAATCACAATAAGGTTTGTGCTTTGTTGCTTTTAATATGAAACAAAGTCTCAGATTTCAAATTCTGTAAATTTTATTACAATATTTAAACAATAAATGCTGTTTTGTCGCTGTTTTATGTGAGCGCCTCAGTTCAAGAGAAGCAGCAGCGTGATCTCTTTTGCTTTAATACCAGTTTCAGCACGAAATAAACATTAAAAACATCCAAAGATATGTTATAAGAAAGATATGATCGTTCCAGTCCTCGATTCTGATTGGTTGAGCTGCATTCAAAACTGTTGTAAATTACTCTACAAGCACACCTTTGTTTACTTTTGTGTGTTGCTCAGCAACCCCTTTGTTGCAACCACAATTGAGGAACTACATTGTTTGGTGGAAGAATACTGTTTTTATTTATATCATTACACTTTATTTGCTCTGTTTTATTTTGTAAAACCTTATTATGTATATGGAATAACCGTTTTATAGAAGCAATAAGCCCCGAGAAGCCATGGTTTACAGTGAATTTCTAACAGCTTCGCGTCGTGCCTAACAACGTGCCTGAAAATTTAACTGTTATGAAATTCACTGTAAACAACAGCTTCTTGGGGCTTATTGCTTTAGTACAATTTAACAAAATCTGTATCCTGTCTCACGTAATCATTTAATCAGTGTTTCAACCATGGAAGACGTCAATATAAAAGCTTGTAACCAGTGTCACTTAAGGTCACATTTACCTCAGAAAAAAACATATTCGGTTACCATAACTCGTTAGTCAGCTAGACAAATGAACTCTACAGTGCTAAATATACCATATAACATGTTCATTATCATTTTTACTGTTTAATTTATGTTTGAATAAATCTGTCATGTTTTTATGGCAGCCATCATTTAAATATTTATATTTAAAAAAAAAACAAATTGGAGTGGAAATATAATTATGTAATTGTTACTTTATTACTATAAAAACTCCACTGAGTGTAATTTAAGCGTTCGCATACAAATCAGCTAATTTTAACCCAAGATAGACAGTATGTGTGAACAAACTCAAATAACTGAAAAACTAGTACACACTTGCATCTGTTTAAACCAAAGACAAATATTATAATTTCATTTTTTTACATTTTTAAAAATGAGGGGAAATTTACTGGTAACTGGTTGACCAGAATTTTATACAACTCTTTTATTGGTAATGAATGTATATGTAATAGACATTCAAATTTACTGATATTTTGATGAAAAACTTTGATTTTAAATTGTTGCAGTACACACTAAACTGAGTAAAATGTTAAACAACGTGACTTAGTTCAGTATCTTGTTAACTACATTATCAGTAAAGTAATGATGGGAACACATATTTATTACACAACTGGAAGCGTTTCTTGAGAATGATCCAGAATTCTTGCTGTTTGTTGAGCTCGAAGCATTTTACCTTTGACCTTTATCACTGTCTAATCACCTTCCTTATCTTTCTCCGGTGCTGGATGGATGATCTTTCCTTTTCTCATTTCTCTTCTTATTTGCTTTTATTTTTCCTTTCTTTTTTTCTCCATCCATACTTCATTATTACTCTATTCTCTTCTCCTTTTCCTGGTTCTCTATGCCATCCACTCCATTTTTTTTTTTTTAAATCTCTCTCAGTCCTCTCTTTGTTCGGCTTATGACGTTCTGCAGTTTAACCTGCGTCCGCTCTGGGCCGTGGTCGCGGCCTTGCTCATGGTGGAGAGCACAGGAACGAGGCAGAAGGAAGGAAAGGTGGAGAGTGGCAGGGAGAAAGAGACAGAGGTCAAGAAGCTTATCCCAGAGTCCACTCAGACTCCGCCCCCTTCCTGGCAAATATGGGATCTGATTGGCTCAAGCCTGCTGCACGTTTTCTGTCTGGTGATGCTGTTTGTGGCCTACACCTGGAGCGAATTTAAATAACATACATGAACTAAAAAGACACAAGTAACACATTTTATCATTTACTGATCCTTGAAAGCACATCGAACCGTTTGTGATGGCCTCACTTAAAGGGACAGTTCACCCAAAAATGAAAATTCTGTGATTGTTTACTCACTCTCAAGTTGTTCCAAAACTGTATGAGTTTCTTTCTCGACGATATTTTGCTGGTCCCCATTGACTTCCATAGTATTGTTTTCCATGATAAATTATGACAGAATTTTCATTTTTATCCCATAAAATAGGCACAGCCTGGAGGAAAAATATGTGTCCCTGTCAGTCGGAGCACATTTGATGGATAGTTTCATATGTTTGACAACCTTGATTTGGCTGTGATGGAAATCATACATAACTCGAACCATGCAACATTTTGTAAGAACAACGTGCTCTGGAAAGAGATTTAGATGTTTTCATGTTTGAGTAAGTGTTATTTATTAGTTGGTGAATAACATATTTATTAGTCATTGCAAAATGCTAAGGAAACGTTCTGTAAACAGACTTTTTACAAACATTTACGTAGGAGGTGCACTGAGCACTTTAATAAGGAATAACGAATGGCCAAGTTCACACTCCACTTCCACCTCTGTACAAAACTTGTTTCAGCTGAATTTTGTTGGATATTGCACATATAAACAATATAAGTGGTATATTTATTAGCATCTGCATGACAAAACAAAAATAATACAAACAGATATGGAGCCTTGTGCCTCGTGCCAGTCATGCCAGCGATCAGCAATATATCTACAAGAATCAAGCGCACATTTGGTCTGCTTTACAGAAACAATTTGCTGTAATATCAGGACACTCGAGTAAATGAAGGCCCAGATGCCATTAATGCAAAATGATAGCTTTGCACAGAAGTCTTGTATGGTGAGGTCAAATCTATGATTAAAAATATTTAATCATTAGCATAAGGGCTAATTTTTCTGTTGGATGTAAAAAGTAGCTACTTTTGGTTAGGAGTGTTTTTAAGAGCCTGATGTATTATTGTTTAGATTGGGAATTATTAAATATCCTGCACAGTCATTGTTAATGATTACATTGATATTTTATCCAAAACGCCATCTGTAGGAAGTCAAAAAATGACTAATGAATCGCTGGTTTAATTTCCTGTTTATTTGTAAAACAAAATGACATACAGTTGAAGTCAAAAGTTTACACACACCTTGCAGAATCTGCAAAATGTTAATTATTTGACCAAAATAAGAGGGATCATACAAAATTCATGTTATTTTTTATTTAGTACTGACCTGAATAAGATATTTCACATAAAAGACGTTTACATAAAGTCCACGAAAAAAAATAGTAGTTGAATTTATCAAAATGACCCTGTTCAATTGATTCTTTGGTGTTGTTACCTGAATGATCCACAGCTGTGTTATTTTGTTTAGTGATAGTTGTTCATGAGTCCCTTGTTTGTCCAGTTAAAACGCCGCTGTTCTCCAGAAAACTATTTCAGGGCCCACAAATTCTTGGGGACAACTGAGGGACTCATATGCAACTATTACAGAAGGATCAAACACTCACTGATCCTTCAGAAGGAAAACCGATGCAACCAGTGGTGTAAACTTTTGAACAGAATGAAGATGTGTACATTTTGCCCAAATATCATATTTTTTTCATTTAGTACTGCCCTTCAGAAGCTACTTACATGTTTCCCAGGAGACAAAATAAGTTAAATTTACTCTGATCTTCAATTTCAAAAAGTTTTCACCCCCCAGCTCTTAATGCATCATTTTTCCTGATGGATGTCAAAATCATACAGTCATTGTTGGAAAGGGTTCAAATACACAAAAATGCTAAAAACAAAACAAAACAAAAAAAAGAATTTGTGAGAGCTTAAGGATTTTTTTGAAGAACAGTGGGCAGTTTAACTGTTCAGGACACACAAGGAACTCATGAAGAACTATCACTAACAAAAAAAAAAAAACAAAAAAAAAAAAGCTGTGGATCATTCAGGTAACAACACAGTATTAAGAATCAAATGTATGTAAACTTTTGCACAGGGTCATTTTGATAAATTCAGCTATTATTTTCTCTTGTGGACTATATGTAAATGTCTTTTATGTGAAATATCTTATTTAGGTCAGTACTAAATAAAAAATAACATGCATTTTGTATGATCCCTCTTATTTTGGTCAAATAATTAACATTTTCCAGATTCTTCAAGGTGTATGTAAACTTTTGACTTCAACTGTACAGAGTAAACCAAATGTATTTGTTAAAATTAATTTAATAAGCATTGACTAATCCGAATCAAGCAATGAGGAATAACAGGGTCAGAGAATAAGACTTAATTCACGTATCTGTAAGAGAGGCGGAGGTTTTTTTTTTTTAATTATTATGAAATATCAGATTAACGTCATTTTAATAATTGAGTAATCGGTGTAGTGGTTGAATGTAATTTACTGCTGTAAAGGTCTGTACACAAGGTGTCTCTTCTAATTGGATCCTCTGATTCTATTTTCGGTTCTGATCTTTATCTCAAATAATAGAATGGCCTTGTTTATCTCATCACAGATAAAAGAAATCCGTTAGTAAATGAGCAGACAGTGATGTCACTGAGGCCTCTTGACATAATTTCCTCAAACTACAGAATACTTTGAACCTTATCTGCGCAATCACAGTAGTTATAATTGGCTTTGCTTTCATCATCCAGGCAAAACTGACTGTTCAGGACCTTTTGTTCGGTATAATTTCCCAGTTATTTCCTCATTTGTAAAAAAAGCTACAAGTGTTTGTATTGCTTAAAAGGCTTAAATTATGTTGCGTGGGTTCCTCTGACAGCTCAGCTGCTTCTTTTTGTCTGATTCTAGACTTCCTGTCAGTGTTGAATAGTGTTCAGTGCTGCTGCTGCTAGTGGACTTTGTAAGGCTTTGTGGTTTTTATGACCCTGTAAATGAAAAGGAATAAATGTACAGATTTCTCATCTTTGTGTTTCTGTAAAATGTGTGTTGTACTTTTTAGTTCATTTTTAAAGGAGACATATCATGAAAATCTGACTTTTTCTGTGTTTGAGTGCTATAATCGGGTCCCTGGTGAATCTACCAACCCAGAAAACATGAAAAGACAACCCAGTACACCTTTCTTTGTAAGCATGTAAAAAAAAAGCCACCTGTGACCTATAAATGGGATCTTATTATAATATTACCGACCCTTAATCTGCATATTTCTACCCACGGCACTGTCATTTTGTTTTTGTAAGTGACAACGATAAACAGTCATAGCCAAAAATATCGGCACCTTTGCTATTCTGTCAGAAAATGCAACCCTTCTCTCTGAAAATTGTTGCAGTTGAAACTCTTTTGGTACTCACGTTTATTTATTTATTTATTTTTGCATTGGAACAACACAAAAAAACAAAGAAGAAAAGTCAAATCTGATACAATTCGACACAAAACCCCAAAAATGCACTGGACAAAATTATTGGCACCCTTAACTTAATATTTGGTAGCACCCCCTTTGGAAAAAATACTCCAGTCTTGCTTTTTTATGCCTTTGTGTCCTCCTGGGTCTCCTAATATAGCGTCCCTTTTCATTCAGATTGCGACGAATAGTGTGAGCTGACACTGTTGTACCCTGTGTCTGCAGATCAGCTTGAATTTGTTTGGAAGTTAATCAGGGTTCTTTATCCACCATGCAAACAATCCTTCATTGTAATTTTTAATTAATTTTGCTCTTCCTTCCACGTCCAGGGAGGTTAGCTACAGTGCCATGGGCTGTAAACCTTTTGATGATACTGACACAGTGGACACAGGAACATTAAGATCTCTGGAGATGGACTTGTAGCCCTGGGATTGTCCATGTTTTTCCACAATTTTTTCTCTCAAATCCACAGACAACTCTTTACACTTCTTTCTTTTCTCTATGCTCAGTGTGACACACAACACAAAGGTTGAGTCAACTTTTCTCCATTTTAACTGATTGCAAGTGTGATTACTACATTGCCCACACCTGTTACTTGCCACAGGTGCGTCTAAATACAAATTACAGGAGCATCACATGCCTGAAAAGCAATTATTTCTTATAATTTTGACAAGGTGGCAATAATTTTGTCCAGTCCATTTTTGAGTTCTGTGTGAAATTTTAACAAGTTTGACTTTTCTTCTCTGTTTTTTTGTGTTGTTGCAGTGCAAACAAAAACAATAAGCACGTGAATACCAAAACATTTGCAATTGGAACAATTTTCTGAGAGAAGTGTTGCATTTTCTGACAGAACTGCAAGGGTGCCGATATTTTTGGCCATGATTGTATAAGTTCTAGTGCCATGGCAAAAGTTTGAGCAAAGCTTTCTAACTGTTCTATCATTGGCTGCACAGACAAGCACAGAACACTATTTAGAGTCCCAGCCTCAGAGGAGACAAGAGAGCAGTGGATTTATTGATTTATTTACTGTATATTACGCTGCTGCCACACAGATCTAATATAAACGTGATTTCTTTCCAAGCTGTTTACCTTCACAGACATAACTGTTTTTGTAACTCATGTGTTTTTAACATAAACTTGTGTGTATTTGACAGTTTAAGCACAATAAGATATGAAGGAGAACTTAGTTTAGTACTCACATACCGTGTGACAGCCGCTTTCTGTTCACGTGCTTCGCATGTGTGCGCTCAAAAAAACCCTATATGAGAAGTTTAATCTAATATGATTTAAAACCAACGATTTCAGTGCAATAGACATGATAATCAAAACCAAACAGATGTTTTTTGGCAGAGTATCTGAGGTACAAGCTGTAAAGGCACAGCCCCATTCTGGAAAACTGGGCGGGGAGCAGTTCATTTGCATTTAAAGAGACATGCACAAAAACAGCACGTTTATGCTTCCACTCAAAATAGGCATTTTCATGATGTAATAAATGATCTGTGGGGTATTTTGAGCTGAAACTTCACAGACACATTCTGAAGACTCGTGAGGCTTATATTACATATTGTAAAAAGGGCCACCGTTTGAATGTTGGAGTGAGAAAGATTTTGTTTTATTTGATTGTTTGCATAACTATCATATCTGCCATCACTGCTTAAAGAGGTGAGTCTCTATTAGTTCCATTAACTGTATCCAGTAACAAAAGCATTCAGTTTCCATAAATTGTGTAATAAAATTTGTTTGGGAACCCTGTCTCTTTCATCTCTGACTTAACACTTTGTCCTCTTTGTGAATCTCTCTTTCCAGGATAAGTTATGTCTGCCACATCATATTCTGGAGGAAAAGGGCCTGATTAAAGTTGGCATCACTGTCCAAGCTTTACTGGATGAGACTTCTGCCAACGAGACACTCATTACATGAATCACAAGCAAATCTCACTGACACACACACACACTAACCCCTGAGGATGGACCTCCACCGCCAGACGATCTTTGAGAAATTCCCTGGACAGTGTCCATTTATTTTTGTTAGAACAGCTGATCCTCAACTTGCAGGTATATGCTCATGTTTTTCCTCACTTTCTTTACTTCAATATTTAGTACTGTTATCTGATCACTGTTGCCCAGGCCATAGTCGTATAAGCAAAAAATAGCTCAAAGCTAAGATATGAAATCCCTTTATTTAATATACATATATTTATTAAACAGCTAGTTGAGAGATGTACACAATTGTGCACAGTTCCTAAGGGTTTTTTTTATATATACATCTACATATGTTTAGATTATATGATATTTGTGTTGGGCCTTTAGTGATCTAGATTTAAAACACTCGTCCTCCCAAGACTCTTGAAGAGTCATTTCAAGTATGTGACTTTTTGTAACCACTTTTTGTGAACTTGTTTTTTGGGAGACGTTGATGTTTTGTCTCAGGGGAGGTGTGGCCTCACTATAGTTTCCAACGGTCTCTGCTCTGCTTGCCTGTCAGTCAGGTATGATTTCACTAAAAGAGTATGTTTGAGTGTATGGATGGTAGAAAAAAAATGTATGTCTTTGAGGAGAGTTTTTTTTTTTTTTTTTTTTTTGTGAGAGTGAGAGAACGAGAGCACATGTTTGCACTTTTTGTATGTAAGTTTATGTCAAAGGTTTTTTTTTATATATTTTACTTGTGCATGTTTGCTTATGGAAAGTCTGATGTCCAAAGCTTCAGCTCCTCATAGATTTAGCCATGAAACAGACCAAAACATCTGAAGCTGGTATCTCACTGGAGATTATTTGACAGTTGCCAAAATTATTTTCATATATCAAAATGATTTACAAACATAATCGTTTTATAGTTTTTTTAAACATTTTAAATGTATTTTTAAAATAAGAGTTTTGTATTTGTAGAAGGATTTGTAATGTGATATTGGTCTGTGAACGTGTAGAATGTACAGAACATTTATATTTGATGTGCTTATTTTAGTATGTTTGATTTGGTTTTATTTTACTTCAACTTAAAGCACAATTTATTTTATTAATGTGAACTGACAGGGAAAAAAGCAACTTTATTATCATCTAGATTTTTAGATGAAAGCAGTTATAACACTTCCATATACAGTCAAAAGTTTACATACACCTTGGAGAATCTGTTAAAATGTTATTTTACATAAGAGGGATCATACAAAATGCATGTTATTTTTTTTATTTAGTACTGACCTTAATAAGATATTTCACATAAAATATGTTTACATATAGCCCACAAGAAAAAAATAATAGTTGAATTTATAAAATGTCCCTGTTCAAAAGTTTACATACGCTTGATTCTTAATACTGTGTTGTTACCTGAATGATCCACAGCTGTGGGATCCGTTGTATTTTGAACCCTTTCCAACAATGACTGTATGATTTTGAGATCCATCTTTTCTTTTATCCATCCATCCACACTGAGGACAAGTGAGGGACTCATATGCAACTATTACAGAAGGTTCAAACACTCACTGATGCTCCAGAAGGAAACACAATGCATGAAGAGCCAGGGGGTGTAAACTTTTGAACAGAATGAGTATGTGTACATTTTTCGTATTTTGCCTAAATATCATATTTTTTTCATTTAGTACTGCCCTTTAGAAGCTACAGAACATACTTGTTTCCCAGAAGACAAAAAGGTTCAATGTACCCTGATCTTCAAATTCAAAGCTCTTAATTAATCACTTTTCCTGATGGATCTCAAGTCATTGTTGGAAAGGGTTCAAATACACAAAAATGCTAAAAAAAAACCTAAATAAATAAATAAATACATTTGTGGGACCTAAAGGATTTTTCTGAAGAACAGTGGGCAGTTCAACTGTTCAGCACAAACAAGGGACACATGAACAACTATCACTAAACAAAAAAAAAACAGCTGTTTCAGGTAACAACAGTATTAAGAATCAAGTGTATGAAAACTTTTGAACTGGATCGTTTTTACAAATTCAACTATTACTTTCTCTTGTGGACTTTATGTAAACTTCTTTTATGTGAAATATCTTATTCAGGTCAGTACTGAATAAAAAATAACATGCATTTTGTATGATCCCTTTTATTTTGGTAAAATAATTAACATTTTCCAGATTCTACAAGGTGTATGTAAACTTTTGACTTCGACTGTATAATTTCTTTGAGAATGTTGGCTGTTATTATTTATTCATGACAATAATTTACATGCATTCATTACAAATACATTTAAAAAGGGTTATCTCTGTACTGTAATTGCCAACAAAAACATATCTGCTCCTAAAACTTAATGCACATTATTATACTGTAGAAAATATTAGCAACAAAAATCTATCCAGAAGCTTTAAGTTTAAACATCAAAAACAAATTGGTGCATCATGGGTTAAAAAGCTATCCTAAACATACTACATCCCCATAACCCTGTCATATTTTGATTAAAACAGATGGGAAAAACTGAAAATGTGGATTAGAAAGTGTAATTTTAGAGACATTTGAACGGGATAGCACTTAGATATTGGTCTTCGATGGTAGATTTACATGGTATTTTACAAGCTTTTAATGTTGCATTTATTTTAAAATCATGCATAATTTAGACAGTAGTTGCATCCTATAAATTCACTGCTGTATCGTTTGAGAAATTCTGTTCTTAGGGTTGTCCTTAGACATTTAAAACACTGATTTGAACTTTCATTTATATTCATTCAAGTACAGTATGAAAATCTGCTATAGTGGGTAAGTGGTGCATCATTACTGTACTATCAACATTCCCCAGCACTTCACACTAGATAGAGCTTTAAATGCAGATTTGATTTTGAAATGACAGTGTTTTGCACTTTACATATTTGGGACTGTCTTTTGGCAACTGGCAAATAGTATTATGGTATTTATATTACAGTATTTGGAGAAAATATCAGCTGATCAGATCACTAATGTGTAAAATGGGATTCAAATCGTTAACTGCTGAATGTTAAGTGGCTATTTTGTCTACTTCTTTGATGTATAAGGAGAAAAGGCTTGTACTAAACATTTTTGTACTTTAATTTTATAAATAGGAATTATTTTTCCATGTCTTCTCAGTGTTTGGGATTTTACCCCTTTGTAATTCTGTGAACTTTTAAGTGCATGTACAGTAATGTCTTTGGGAAAAGCATGCATGTCATTCCACCTTTTGCCTTAACCGCTGTAAATAAGGTTTATTTGTACCATCTTCTACCAGTAAATACTTTTCACCTTCAAAGAGTATTTTGTTTCTTCATTTTTAAGGTACTGTAAACATGACAATAATGGTGTTAAAGGAGAAGTTCATTTCCAGAACAAAAATTTACAGATAATGTACTCACCCTGTTGTCATCCAAGATGTTCATGTCTTTCTGTCTTCCTTCAGTCATAAAGAAATTGTTTTTTGAGGAAGACATTTCAGGATTTCTCTCCATATAGTGGACTTATGTAGTGCCCCAGAACTTCCAAAATGCAGCTTCAAAGGGCTCTGAATGATCCCAGCCGAGGAAAAAGGATCTTATCTA
Source organism: Cirrhinus mrigala (assembly GCA_036247105.1). Taxonomy (NCBI): domain Eukaryota; kingdom Metazoa; phylum Chordata; class Actinopteri; order Cypriniformes; family Cyprinidae; genus Cirrhinus; species Cirrhinus mrigala. The sequence goes on from CM070015.1 coordinate 17,092,008, forward strand.
GTGAAACAATCGTTATTTTCTAAAAATAAAAAATAAAAAATTACAATTTCTATACTTTTTAACTTCAAATGCTTGTCTTGTCTAGCTCTGTGTGAAATTTTGTGTATTCCGGTTCAAAACAGTTAGGGTTTTCATTTTCTTCTCTAAGTTCAAAATCATCCTACATCGCTGTTTTAACTTTTTTTTTGTATAGTGTGTTTGATTTTCTTTGCACGTTCACTGTGTAAACACTGGGTCGGTACGATCGATGTAGAACGATTTTGGAGGAGAAAATGAGATGGGAGTTTTTCGACCTACCCTAACTGTCTTGAACCGGAATACACAGAGTTCACGTAGAGCTACACAAGACAAGCATTTGAGGTTACAAAGCATATAAATTAGGGCTGTGTATTGCCAAGAATCTGGCGATACGATACGCATCACGATACAGGGGTTGCGATACGATATGTTGCGATACACTGCGATACTGTAAACAAGGCGATATATTGGGATATTTTTAGTTTAAGAATAGGATATACTTTAAGGAAAGCTGAAATTAAGAACACACCACCATATGCAAACCTTAGCAAAAAGTTAAGTTCGAAAGATCAGTTCCTGTAACATTGTTACTGAATTACTATTGTATAAAATGTTTACTATGTATAAAATGTAAGCCTTTATATAAATATAAATAATGTTTTGAATTTAAGAATATTTTGGATTTCACAAGATTTCAGTTTGTATTTATGTTCCTCATGGAATCGCCAACTGCACAAAACGCCCCCACCACGAGAGAAAGCGGCGAAAGCTACCACACCGCCCGCTGCGAAGTCCCTTTCACACGGGACACTGCAAGCAGCAGAACCGCCGCGGGGCCGCTACCCCTCCGCACAACAGAAGCATCCCGTGGCCTGTGCAGCCGAGGCTACACCCGCGCCGCGGTCCCGGGACGGACATTACCACAAAAGCCGAAATTACGCCACGCTTCAACTTTGTACACCAAGGCGGGAGCAGGAACTATTCTTCCATCCTCTATTACTTGCAGTGAACTATATTAACTATAACATAAGTGGCTTGCCTTTATGCTAATATCTCCTGAGTCCTGTCACTGTTTAAGTTCAGAGACTGCCATCTAGCGGTCGGGTTATAAACTCAAAACTAAGCATCTGCCACGAATTATGTATGATTTTTTTTTTTAAATATCGATATTCCGTTTTTGAGAATCCATACAGTATCGCCAAACAAAATATCGCGATACTTACGTGTATCGATAGTTTCTTACACCCCTAATATAAATTGTCAATTTTTTTTTTTTAGAAAATGACAGATCATTTCGCTAGCTAAGACCCTTCTTCCTTGGCTGGGATCATTTAGAGCCCTTTGAAGCTGCATTTAAACTGCATTTTGGAAATTCACACTCGGGGACACCATAAAAGTCCGCTATATAGAGAGAAATCCTGAAATGTCTTCCTCAACAATTTCTTTACGACTGAAGAAAGATAAACATAAACATCTAGGATGACAACGGGGTGAGTAAATCAGTGTTCTGGAAGTGAACTTCTCCTTTAATATTTGCCAAACTACATTGATTAGATGTCTAAACCATTTACCCTGCTTCATTAAGTGTGAAATGAGGGCTTGTTAATAACATCCAGAATAACTGTGTGCAAAAAAGTATCCAGAAGGAAATTCAATCATTCACTGCAGAACAACAAGTACAAAATCACAACCAAATGCCTTTATTTAAACAAATGTAAATGTCTCTACATCATAACATCACCCTATTAGCTATGCATATGAAAATACAAAGAGTTCCACTGCACTTTGATTCATAGTGAACCAGGCTCTGATGTCATTTCCAGCTGTGTAGATACTGCAGGTGTTGTTATGGTCTGGAAGGCACAATGGCTGGTTGCCATACTCATGACGCAGTTTCAGGCATTCAGATATTTGGCATGGTGCTTGATGTGGTCGTTGATGAAGGAGAAGATGAAATAGTAGCTGTGATCATAACCCTGATAGAGCAAAAGAAAAACAAGCCCTGATTTTGGCTTAAAATATATACACCATTATAAAGGGCTAAACGGTGATATGTAATCATGAGTCCTGAATTGGTGTTGTTGGATTTGTTGAATTAATGGTAAATCACTTTAAAATATTCAAAGCCAGCGTATTAAAATCCAAAGACCTGTCCAAGCATCAGTCTGAGACCACATGTGAAAATGCTTCCATTTCTTACCATTTAAATCACAAACATTCAATACAAATATTCAGCACAATAATTTTAGTGAGAAAAAAATCTGCTATGTACCCCTTTTGCTTTAAAATGCTGAGGCATGTGACAATCAGCAGAAAACATCAAGGTGCTGTATAATCAACTAGATTTCCCTACATGCAGTTCCTGTTATTCATCATAGGTCGGTTCAGTACTGACCTGTTGAAGGCGGAAAACAACAGGAATTTTCTTCTTGGAACAGGCAGCGATCAGATTGTCAGGAAGCAGCTGACTCGAAGATAAGAATTGGTCATCACGGCCTTGATCAATCAGAATATCAAGCTCAGGACCGGAATATGATTCAGCCAATACAGTAGCATCATACAACTGTGAAGATGACAGAGGAAGACAGGTGAGACAAAGTGATTTCTGATGACAGAGGAAGACAGGTGAGACAAAGTGATTTCTGTTGCTGGACAATGTAATGTGCTAAGGTTGAAAAAAGTTAAATCAATGATTAAGAAACAAAATATTATACATATATGCTATATATACTTACACAGTATTTGGGGTCATGTTTTTGAAAGAAGTCTCTTTTGCTCACTAAGACTACATTTAGTTAATCAAAATACAGTAAAACAGTAATATTGTGAAATATTTTACAAATTTAACTGCTTTCTACTTGAACACATTTTAAAATGTTATTTTTGTAATGGCAAAACTGAATTTTCAGCAGCCATTATTCCAGTCTTCGGTGTCATATGATGCTTCAGGAATTATTCTATTAAGCTGATTTGTTGTTATTATTATAATGAAAACAGTTGAGCTGCGTAATATTTTTGGTGGAGACCATAATACTTTTTTTTTAGGATTCTTTGATGAATAGGAAGTCGAAAAGAACAGCACTTCTTTGAAAGAAAAACACTATAAATTTTTAAACTTACAGTCACTTTTGATGAATTTAGTGCATCCTTGATTAACAAAATTATTTATTTCTTTCAAAGCAAAAAACAAAACTTCATAATGACCACAAATTTATGAACGGTAGTGTTTACACATATAACCGTCTCTCACCTCCCAGGTGGACTTGTCAGGTCCAAGATAGCCAGAAAAAGCTTTCTGTCCCCACGCACATTGTATGGGGTTACAGATGGGTGCAAACGCTGACACAGACTGAAACACATGTGAAAAGAATTTAAAAAATCATATTCAATATTTGAATTTTTTTAAACTACTAAATGCTGAAGCAGTAAATGTAATGTCAAATATATACATGCCTTATATTTCCCAGGATTCTTAAGTGCACAAATGAGAGCTCCATGGCCCCCCATGGAGTGACCAAAGATGGACATTTTCTCAGGATCAGCAGGAAAATTAGAATTAATAAGCCGTGGTAGCTGAGAACAAGAGAAAAGTGATGAAGCCACTCAGTCTAAAAGCCAATGTTTATTATTTAACTGTAAAATTTTTCATTCATATCCACCTTCTTTTTCCCGTAAGAATAGGCACGTCCATTCGTAAATTTTTATGGGTCTGGCTTCTGGTCTCATTCGCGTCCAGCTATTTTTAGCTGTATAAAACAGCTTTTGCTGTTTGATATTACACATTGGTGTGTCTTACCAGATTATTTTAATGTATTCTCTTAATTATAAACACACTGGTTTATAGTGTAAACAGTTCTACTGCACGTTGTTATTCTTCTCATTATTTCTCTATAGCGACTAATGAACTGGAAGTGTCGCCGAAGTGCTTCGGCATTGAAGAATAAGGTGGATAAATGTTTATCAGAGTATCACTTTTTCATAGTGACTAATGAAAAGTACACACACCTCCTCGGTGACATAGGCGTACATGCGGTAGTTAGTCTTCCAGGGTTCCTGGGTGGCATTGACGTAGAATCCTGCACCTGTCCCGAAATCCCAGCTCTCCTCCTCTCCTTCAATGTTACAGCCACCTGACCAGAGCAGAATCATCATTTTCTGAGCATGTGCTTATGTGTTAATTAAGCTATAATAGCGTTGGATATTTCTGATCACAAAATAACAAAAACCAGCGGTTTATCACTTTCTTACTGCAACTGTGCAGACTTACATGGTATAATAATAATTTACATTTGATTTATGCTTTAATTGGCCTTTTTCCAAGCAGTGGAATGACAATCTGGTGGGAAACTCTAGCCCCTGACCTAAACTGGGAAGTCACAATGCTATTTGATCCTCAGGGGAGATCCTTATTTGTTTATCTATATGTTGCAGTAATGCACTAACTTCCCAAGGGATCTCAGTTTCCATAATTATTATATTTTGACCTATGAATCTCTTGGACTAGGCTGAGCAGAAGTCACAGTCATAGGGTGTAATGTCTCCAGAGATGGCCCAGCAAGACTGTAAATGTTTAGATGGTTACGTGGACTGGTGTCTGGAGCTACAATGATGATCCCATGTTCAGAAGCCGCCTGCTGGCCCCCTGCTTTAGTGATGAAGTTTTGCTCTGTGCATGTCAATCCTGCAAAACACAGGTAAATACATTTTTAGTACATTATACTGCCTGTGTATAGAGTGTTTTCACGATGCGTCATCAGTTGGTCATATTGGATGTACTGAATGTAAACAATGCCACTGAACCGAACAAAACTTGCATATTTTGCTGATTACTGCTGCTGAAAATGGTCAATTACTGTCATGTTTTGGGCTGTGCTAATGGGTCAAATCGAGAAAAACATTTGGAGTACTACAGACTGCCAAAAGTTATAACAAATCAAGGAGCAGAGTGCAAACAACTGAAGAACAAAAGTCATTTGTGGTTGGCCAAACTGAACCAGATGTTCCAGGGGCAAGAATCTTGAAACATTAGTGTTTGTTCTTATCATATCCAGTCAGGTAGGTGAAATATTAGGGTAATATATTAATTAATACTGCTTATACGTATCTTTACCACCTATTAACTTTAGTTTGCCAAAATATTGCACACTTTCCTGCTTACTAAGTTCTTCTCTATATGATTTAGCAGCTTCCACAATTTTTCTGTGGTTTAGACAGCATAACTTAGCAGAAGGTCATATTCAGTAGTACATTAACGTGCTGTCCATGCTGTTGTTTACATCCGAGTATCGCCAATAAGGCCGCGCATCCGGGTAACTGACCAAACCGTAACGTGCAGTGCAAAGAATATGTAGGTTCTAACAAATTGCTTTCATTTCTCTGGATAAAAGTGTCTGCTAAACGCATACATGTAAATAAACACTACCCACAACATTTGTCCAACAATTTATATCTAACTAAACTTAGTATACTTAAGTACGCAGCACACAGAAATAGCAGTGCCTAGAGAAGAGAAACGAAATGAAGTAAAGCACCTGAAAGCCAGTATAACACAGGGCATTTGGAGCTCTCAGCCTTGGGAGGAAGGTAAATGGCGAACTTCATTTTGCATTTTAACTCGGAGCTGAAAATAAAATATATGTTAAGAGCATTAAGGTGAATATTTCATTCAGGCGTTTGAATCAAGCGTACAGGCTCTTACCTGTCATGCTCGAACACTTTCTGATATCCATCGCAGCACTTATTAGAAGAAACCTGCGTTAATGCCATTGCACCGTTTACTGTGCTAAGAAAAATCAAAGTTCGAGTTATAAGATCATATTTCACACACAATCAATCGGCACTCGCATGCAAACATATCCACAAATATCACTTCATGAACTGACTTTCATACATAAAGAGTGATCTTTTGAATTCGCTTTTTATGTATCTGAACACCATTTGAGGCTTGTCAAATAATTTTGTGAAACGATTAATTTTTAACACTCTGGACTCATGGAGTCTGCGCATGCGCACTCCTGCAACTGGCCTGCCAAACTCACAGCACTATTTGCAGGATCTGCAAAAAACGACTCAAAGAAGCGCCTTAAGACGTTTAAAATGATGCCAAAAATTGCGCTATAGTGTTACATTTTATTTAGCTCCGGTGCACCACTCTTCTTCATGCGAGATAATGTCCTGGATATTATTTTGTAGTACTTACCGCGACAGCTGAAAGATCCAGAGTTCAGTGTAACGTCAGGCTTAACGTAAGACGTAAAGTCACGCCCCCTTACGTTTTTCTCGTGTGGTCTGCGGTTCTACGTTTTGGCCAAAAAGGGGCGCTCGAGAGATACGTTTGTTTAATGTAAATCTCTTTGAAAGCGTGTTGACTGAACCTGATAGTGTGTGCGTGCCCATTTGAAATAAATTTCCAAACTTATATTGCAGATCATGAAATAGGGGAGTTTGTTGTTCAAAAGTCAGAATTTAATTAAATGTAAGAGCAAATTTATTGGACAGTAATCCATAAGTTACTGAAAAGTGACATTTTTACTTAAGAAATATATGGCACTGGTCCTCTAGCTGAATATAAACACCCTCTGACTATGTTCTATTTTAAATCTGAGGATGATCTAAAATGTATGCTACTTCACGTCTAAACATGCTTACTTCTCTATAAGTGCCATACAGTAAAAAGCAGTTTGTTCACTGAGTAGGATGTCCAAATGCGCACTATTCAATAGGTGAGCAATACATCTTCTAAGGTTTTGAAGTGTGCAATCATTGGACACTTCTCTAACCTAGAAGGCCTTGTGACCAGAGGAGCTGTCACATCTGAAAAGTAAAAAAAAAAAAAAGTCAGAGAACAGTGAGCCAAACAACCATTTTCAAGTGCTGTTGGAAGAAAGTTGTTCCTCAGGGTTACATTTTCTGTAATAATACAAACACACAAAAATGTGAGTAATTTTTACAGCACATCTGTTTCTTAGATCACATCATTTAGTTGGAAATGGATATGAATAATAATTCTCTCTCTCTTTATCTATATACCAGGGGTGGCGAACGTCGGTCCTGGAGAGCCGCAGCCCTGCAGAGTTTTGCTTCAACCCTAATCAAACGCACCTGAACAAGCTAATCAAGGTCTGAAGGGTTACTAGAAAGCTACCGGCAGGTGAGTTTTAATTAGGGTTGGAGCTGAACTCTGCAGGGCTGCGGCTCTCCAAGACCGGAGTTCGCCACCCCTGACACTTGACATTAACAATGTAGCTTACACGCTTAAACATGTTTGTACTTTGTTAAAGGGATAGCTCACCCAAAAATGAAAATTACCCCTTGATTTACTCACTCTCAAGCCATCCTAGGTGTAAATGACTTTCTTCTTTCAGACAAATACAACCAGAGTTACATTAAAAAAATGTCTTGGCTTTTCCAAGCTTTATAATGTCAGTGAATGGGTGTTGAGATGTTGAAGTCCAATAAAGTGCATCCATCCATCATAAAAAAGTACTCCATATGGCTCATAGTGGTTAATAAAGGCCTTCTGAAGCAATGTATTTGTTTAAGAAAAATATCCATATTTAAAACTCGAAACCGTAGTCTCTAGCTTCCGCTAACTGTCATACACGTGTTTACGCATAGCGTAAGCTCCAGTGAGAAGTGACAAAAGCAGAAGCACAGAGGAGAGAGCAAAAAAAGTACAAAAAGAGGATTCGTAGAGAAAAATGTTGGAGGATTTCAATATAAACCAAGAGGAGATTTGGTTTTCCTTTGCTGTAAACAAAACTTGGTCTCGCGAGACTAGCATATTCTTACACTACACCTACGTCCATGTCATCCACTGGAACGGCACTCTCATGTGAACACATGTATGACAGTTAGCAGAAGCTAGAAATTACGGTTTATAACATTTTAAATAAGGATATTTATATATAAGCCCCCAGAGCCATTCGGGCACTTTTTATAATGGACGGATGCACTTTATTGGACTACAAAATCTCAACACCCATTCACTGCCATTATAAAGCTTGGAAGAGCCAGGGCATTTTTAAATATAAAAAAAATCAAATACACCTAGGATGGCTTGAGGGTGAGAAAATCATGGGGTAATTTTAATTTTTGGGTGAACTATCCCTTTAACTATGACATAATACAAGCATAAACTTCATGACTAAGATTGTCCACAGAGGCCAAAACAGGCAGTGTTACATTTTTCTACTGATGTATAGTTAGTCAAGATTAAATTAGAACTTGATGGTTATGTTGTACCCTGGCGCATACTAACGAGTTTTGGACACTCTTTCATTTATAGTGCAGGATGTGCAGCTGCAAAAGATATATCAGAGTCCTGCTTAACAGTGTAATATAGCAGATAACATTACATCAGTTATGATAATGCTTCGCTTTTTTGGTTCTACTAAAATCTTAATTTGTCTTTCATATGACACCATCTAATTTCCCATGAAATCTAATTATTTGTCATCATATGCCCTAGCCGTCTCGGCTCGCTTATAGTTATGGGCCGTTAGTGAACTTTATTCTTTTGGTGTCCTTCACTTCAAACCAACTTCTGTTTCAGTCACCTTAAGTATTGCCATCATTTATAAACCACTCCGCATGATTCAGCACCTACTTCCACCGCACTGCATGCTAAATGTGATCAGGATGAAATGACAAACTCCATGGAAACATGTCACGTTGAGCATCGCACACCAATAAGCACGTCCTTTCTAAAAACTAAATAAACTGTAATGACCACATACGGCAGAAAATACATTAATGTCTCCTTGTTAAAGACAAATCGCAGGCTGTCCAGACAGTTACCAGAGCATGGAATGGAATGCTTACTTAATTTAACTGCAAAAACACAATGTACTGAAGAACAGGAAGAACACAATCAATCTCTCTCCATCAGCCATCTGTAAAGGCATTTTACCTTCAACAGTTTTTATTGTTTTTCTGACAGAGACCACAAAACATTTAAGAGAGAAGCATTTTGCCTTAGATGATAGCAGCCAGAGTAATCATTTGAACAATTATGATTCTCCAGCTTTCTAATATTTCCAAATACTCACTGTCGGGTGTATAGAAGCTTGTTTCTGCCACAGGATTTAAAAAAAAAATGTAACTTTTTACCTCACAATTCTGACTTCTTTCTTGTAATTCTGAGAATAAAAGGAGCTACCAAACATGAATGTAACTTCAGGGCTGGGCGATAATTCGATAACAATAATTTTCGCGATATAATTTTCCTCGATAAAACGATATGAAGAGTTCGATAAATGTTCGATATAATTTTTATATGCCAAAAGCGGAACGAAATAGCGCGACTCACCGTTTATCCGCTCGGGCCAAAGTTTAAACTGCCGCGCTGCGCGAGCTCACTAGACAAGATGCATTTATTATCTAGATGCGGCACGGACGCGCCTGGAAAAACCGAGCGCGTCGCTTCCGTAATGAGCGCAGCTGCCGCGCGCCTACATTTGAAATAACGAACTTGAACGCGCAAAAGACGCGATATGTGAACGGCTCCGTCACGCGAGCACTAAACAGCGCTGTGAGATCCAGTGTGAAACACTTGAATTTAGCGATGAACACAAATGAGTCTGTGATTCAAACTAGTTTAAAGCTGTGTGCAACGAGACAGTCAGAAGGCTTTTCAATCTACACATCGCCATCATTTACCATGGATTTACTGTAGTAACACTCACTGCATCATGGTATTGTGGCAGCAATGTGGGATATTCACATTGAATTTTATTACAGGAATAATGGTATATAATTATATTATGTGTGTATTTGTGATTAAGCTATAGCATGTGTGCATTTATATTGACTGTTTTTAGACTACCGTTTTTCATACAAATAGGCTACCTATAAAACCATGTAGTTATATTTTTACCATGGTATTGAGGTAACATTATGTGTGGATGTGTTTATCATGATTTAAAATGTATGCTTGCTACCATGGGAGACCAATGCTTAAAAAAAAAATAAAATAAAAATGGGTCAGAATAAATTTAACCATATAAAACTGAGGTTGCTACAATTTTTACAGATGTTACTGATTGATAATGAACAAAATAATTACCTCTGCATCCTATCAAATGTGCATTTCTAAGAGACAAAAAAGTGATTTTATTATTATTATTATTATTATTATTATCATTTTCAGACAACCCAAACCCTGTTTCTTGATTTGAAACAATATAACTCATTAGAACATGCAGAAATTTATTTTTCTATTTAGATATTTATTTTGTTAAAGAAAATTAATGATCTGGTTTCTACTTTTACTTTGGAGCAAAAATCTGACTTTAAAATTTAGACTTTAAAGATTTGACATTTATCGTGATAATTATCGATATCGACTGATTTGAAAAAAATTATCGTGATCATTTTTTTGCCCATATCTCCCAGCCCTACTTCACATACTCCTATGATTCACTTATTTAACCATGAAATTAAACAAAGTGAATGTACTTTATGCACTCAACTGTCACGCTTTCCTTAGACTCCAATAGGCTCTCAATGACTAAATCAGTTTAGAAATTCATACTCTAAACAGTAGAGTACATACTTTACATATACTTTTAGTGGTACCACAATCTTTATCTAATTATGGGTCGTTATCTGTAGTAAAACTTGCATGTTGTTAATTGAGCTTCATACGTGAAGCATCAGTCAAGAGCCGATCTTTGGATTCCACAGGAATTTTTTAGTTTGTCGAATGACTCACACATAATATATGAAGACCAAATCTGTCTGGCTGAAAGGGAACTTGATCACACGTCCACCGGTATGAATCATCACTAAAGTCTGAATGGCTTACTGATTTGAAAGGCTTAATAATGCTCTCAGTGTTCGCATGCTAGACAAAAGGCTAACCTCCAATATTAAGATGAAGTGAGCCGTAATCACCCCTGTGATACGAAATTACTTTTTTTTTTAACCACGTGATTTGAACTCATTCATAACTAATTTAGCATAAGTACATACCGATGAAGCATGAAAAGAGCGAGATTTACAGCTAAGGTGACGCACACTTGCAAACTGATTTGATTTACTGTTACACATCAAGACCAAGCCTAGTGATTTGTATGGAGTGCAAAAGAATATAGTCTAACCTTGTGATGGTTAAGGTGGATGCCCTTGTCCTGCTTAACACTCAATCATGTCTGAATCTTTTTTTTTTTTTGTATATATATATATTATTTTATTGCTTTACAGTTTTTATTAAAGTTTACTAGTTGAATTATTTAACTAAATTACAGTGGAGATCAAAATTAGAGAACAATCCGTACTTGATTTTTTTCTGAAATATTGTTAATCTACAGTACATCGCTCAAAATTTGAGGCTGTAGGTATACCACTGTTCTACTAACATGTTTGACAAAATATCCAATGCATTTCAATAAAAAACCTTTATTTTGTGGAAAACACAGTGATCAAAATTAGAGAACAGTAACCACTGTGGCACGAAAGAAGATCACAACTAAAATTTTGGAGGGTTACAGCTGTCAAAAATTTGTAGGAAGTATAGAGGCTCTCACTTTGAATGACTTCAGCACATCTGCGGCTGTAGGACATCACTAGTTTCTCACACTACACTTGATCCACTCTTCTTCACTCTCTTCCATAGTTTGGTAACTGTAGTGGGTTTCTTAGCCATAACTTTGTCACCAAGGATTTTCCAGAGATTTTCATTCGGGTTTAGATCATCACTCTGGGCTGGCCATTTCATTATTTCAGTGTTCTTAGCTTCAAGGAACTGCTTTACCTGTTTTGCAGTGTGACGGGAGCATCGTCCTGCATGAAAATTGTATAGCTGTATAAGAGGCCCAACTCCTGCTTCAGAAAACATCCCCCAAACTATGACACTTCCTCCACCTTTCACTGGCTTCTTTAGGCACTTGAGCTTCAGTCCTGCCCCAGTTTGGTGCCGAACAGAATGTTTCCCATCAGACTCAAATAAATTAAACTTGCTCTGATCGCTAAAGTGAACTTTGGACCAGTTCTCCTCTCTCCACATAACATGCTCCTCGGCAAAGGTGATCTTAGTCTTTTGATTCTTTCTGCTGATGAGAGGTTTGGTCACTGCAGAGCGCGCTTTCAGTGTGACTTCTCTTAAATGTTCCGAGACAGATTCTTACCCTGTTCAGCTGCAGCGTTGAACCATTTCCCCATTGGGAGTCTCTGCTATTATCCTGTCTTCTTGTGCAGTTGTCTTATGTGGACAGTCAGTCTTTTTGAGAGACTTGAATTAATTAGTGTCACTGTAAAACTGCAGTAATCAAGAAATTACAGATTTGGAATGACCAACTTCTCTTGCAGTGGCTAAAAGTGTTATCCCTTTGGCCTTCATCTGGACAACCTGCTGTCGCAGGGTGTCAGTCACCTCAAAGCAGCCTGCCATCTCAGTGAAAATTGGAGAAATGCTGCCAGTTAAACAGGGTTTTGTCAGGTGGCAGATTAAAACCAATAACTTGGAGAAAACTGTTCTCAAATTTTGATCAGAGCTCTTTTTCAAATATCTCTGTTTTTTATACTGTGCTTCAGAATACAATTAATTAAAAAATATGCTTAAAAAACCCTTTTATTCCTGTTAGGATAACTTCAAACAGGACTAAGCAGTGACCTTGATATTTAGGAAATTATAAGTTGTTCTGTAATTTTGATCCCCACTGTATATTTAAGAGAGTTTATTGACTTCTGCAGATTTTGGATTTAGGATACACTCATACTATGAAACAACAAATTATTTTTGCAGTTTTATTTACTTTTAACTGTATTTATTTTATTTATTGCTACCATTTAAATTAGGAGTGGGAATCTTTAGGTATTCGATTCAAATCGATTTGTGCATTTTTGTGCACAACAGACAATAAATGCACCAGTATTTTGATACAAAAATACACCAGACTATAGTATGGGGAGTCCTGACTCAAGAAATCAGTGTTTCCTAATAACTATTATCTTCCTAATAAATCAAAAATATTTTACACTTCCCATTAGAGATGTGCCCGAATCTGCATTTGGAAAGAAAATGACGTACTGGGGAACCCCTAAATGGAATAAATATAAGATGGGAGGGAAAAAAATTATTTCAATGCTTCCTCTCACAATTATGTCATTGGGTAATTATCCTGTAAATAAAATGCTGTCATCAGGGAGCCATTATTAATATACTCGCTTTTTACTTTCACTTTCGAGATTTGGCTAGTCATACTAGCCAAACTAGCCATAATATACTCCGTGTATATTATGGAACGGCAGCACTTACCACAAATTTTACAAGATCAGATGTTTGTCAGTGGTGCTTAGAATCTGCAATAATTTGCCATCGCCCTATCAGTCACCTCTCCTTACTTTTTTATGTGGTAAGAGAAATTGTATGTACTAATGTAACAGGCTTCCGCTAAGTGGCTAACCATGACCATTTAATGGCTCCATGGAATGCGTTTTGGTTTTCCGTGCCTTTGCGAATACAGATTCGGACGCATCCCTACTTCCAATAATAACAAAAGATCAGTAGACCTAAGTACTTGCTGAAAATGAAGCCGGATGTATTTATTTTTCTTCCTGCATTGCTGTTGCTGTTTTTTTCCTGACAACATCATGTTATCATTATTAAGCCTAGACTATTATTATTATATTAACTAGAAAATCGATTCTTGAAATTTGTGAATTGATGCGAATCGCTAGAAGCCTGAATCGCGATTCAAATGTGAATCAATTTAAACCTAATTTAAATCTGTTTATTTTATAGATTTTTTTTTTAAAATGATTATTCAATGTTATTTATTTTTAATTGAATTCTCATTTTATTTTACTTATCACTTCTATTTAACATCAGTAAGATGTGAATTATCTGAAATGATACTCCCACCCTCTCATCTCTCTCTGCCCTAATTCTTTTCTGATCACCTGAGGATAAGAGCACAACCGAAAAAAGGAAATGACACGGTCACGTGATTTCCCCGTTCTTGCCGAAACTGTGAAGATCAGAACCGACGAGGGACCTTTCCGCTGATAAACCATTTCAATAGATTCATTTCACACTGAGCGATGGCCTGCACTCCAGCAATTTCCAAATGCTCTGTTCTTGAAACTGAAAGCATGTTATTTTCTTGGCACTCTCAAAAGAAATATGAAGCATAGCTGCATGCAGAAACTAGCCAACTGGCCTTGACTGCACATAAATCTTCCGCAGATCTTTGATTTTAAAAACGCGCTCTAGAATTATGATGCTTTTACGGTGCAGTTTAGATTACAGCTGTAAAAACCAATAAAGTACTTAGAAATTGTACCCTAGCAGAAAAAAGCAGAGGTCAGAAAAAGCTGTGGAAACATTACCGCTGTGGGTACCTACATTCGCCCTGAGAGAGTATATATCTCACACGTCGGGTGTGCTATTAGAAAATGAATTTAGATACACACAGTATGAGAAACACACAATACATTTTTAAGCTTTCCTATGACATCTTTAAGTAGCCAGAGTGACCGCTTTAGATCACAATAGCTTTAACATGCTGAGCATTTTCAGCTACTTTGACCAACCTATTTATGTGCCTCCAGACCGTATTACTCAAATTAAGTGTCACACATGCTTATATGTGTAAAATATACATGCACTGAATAGTCGATTAGCCGCCTGACTAGATAATCATCCCATCAGAGAGGTGAAGCTATCATAACAGCTTAAAAAAAAAATAAAAATCTACGAGGGTCAGGAACCCATAGTCAGCAAAACATGGCAAATGCTTGACATCGCTGCGGTCGGTGAAAAACTGAGTTTTACTGCCAATTTCTGGCTGGATCAGAGGCATCTGAGATCATTTCATCTACTACCTGTCAGTCTAAAAGTAATTTAGCACAAGGTAAAAAGAGAAGGGGGAGAAAAAACGGAAGCTAAGAGATAAAACAGAGGGAATGTGTTTATATATGGTGATTTTGGCATTTTAAATGCAGTAATCTTTTTCGCCTTTGTTCCTTGACTCTGTCCTGCCCTCTTTTAATGAGCTTCCCATGTATCACGGAGATGATTCATTAATTAGGATTACAGGCGTGCTGTGACATATGTGAATAATTTAGCATCAGCTCGGAAGAGGGTTTAGGAGAACCCCAGAAAATACATGAAAGGAGTGTCAAACAGGGTTCATTCTTTACTCGTGCCTCTTATGCCAGCTTTCTCTCCCGATTTCTCCCTCTCTCTCTTTTTCACACACTCTCATTTTTGAGCAGCTGTGACAGTTGGCATTTCATACTTAAAGTTCAAAGAACTTTGCATTGAGCCTGACTTTTTTCCGTCTCTCTCACTCTCACACACAAAAAACTCAACCCCCGGAGGACTGATCTCGTCTAGGTGGGCGTAGTAGTTAGTTCTGGGTTAGATGAAGCCCTCCAGCATGAAGACTAAACTGTTTACAAAGCGTTCTTTAATTGATTTAAATCACTCAATATGTGTGTGTTTCCATGTGTAGGTGTGTTCTGGTACGTGTGCATGTTTTTTGGGTCAGTGAATGACATGGAAAAAAAAAAAATCACCTTAAGGTTATTTAATTTTGAAGAAAATGCCACCCACACGACTTCTGATTCCCAGCAGCCACAGCTGCACCTTGCTGATTAGGAATCGCGCAGGTGCCAGTCAGATCATAAATGCTTTCTTGACACAACCCACATGCAGATTAAGACACACTCCAGATACACACAAACACTCAACCTGACATTACATATTTATATATTGGCCTATATGTCAGGTTGCATTGAGTGTTTAATATATATTTCTACGTATAGAGAGGGAGAGAGCGATATATATATATATATATATATATATATATATATATATATATATATATATATATATATATATATATATATATATATATATAATTATTATTATTATTATTATTTATTTATTTTTTATTTTTTATTTTTTTTTTGTAGAATGACTGATGAAAAAAAATGAAAATTCTGTCATTAATTACTCGCCTTCATGTTGTTACCTATAAGACCTTTGTTCCTCTTAGAAATACCAATATTTTTTTTATTTTCGAAATCCAAGAGCTTAGACATAGACAGCATAGACAGCAACACAACTAGCACGTTCAAGGCCCAGAAAGGTAGTAAGGACATCTTTAAAATAGTCCATGTGACATCAGTGGTTCAACCGTAATTTTATGAAGCTACAAGAATACTTTTTGTAACAAACATAATGACTTTATTCAACAATTTCCACGTTCTACGTCAAAATCACTTTCCAGAACATTCTCTTTCACCGTTCCCGACTCCCTAACAACTTTCAAGCGACTGCTGAAAACTCATCTCTTTTGATACTATTTGACTTTTTGTTCTACTCTTTTTCCCTTTCTAGCTTGTACTTATCTAACCAATGCCTGTTATAAGGTACTTCCTAAGTTGTTTTGCCTCTTTAGGACAAATCGCTTGATGTATTCCCCACTTGTAAGTCGCTTTGGATAAAAGTGTCTGCTAAATGAATAAATGTAAATGTAAATGTAAAATGCCGGCTCCTGCATCAGCAGCACCATAATAATACCAAAATAATGACTTTATTCAACAATTTCTTCTCTTCCATGTCAGTCTTTGATGCATGCATGTGGTCCTACTGATGCAGGAGCCCGTGTTCTGACGTAGAACCTGGAAATTGTTGAATAAAGTCATTATGTTTGTTTTCTTTGCACACAAAAAGTATTCTCATAGCTTCATAAAATTACAGTTGAACCACTGATGTCACATGGACTAGGCATGTGATGGTATCAAATTTTCATGTTCCGATAATCGCTGAAGCTTTCATCACGATACACATTTTTATCATGATGCTGAAATTTAGTTGCAAAAAAGTGTTGCCATAATACAGTCTAACAGGTTTAATAATTTTTTCTTATAACAAAAATAACTATACATTTCAATACAATAAAGCAATACACAAACAAATGTATTATTCAGTAAACAAATGTTTCAAACTGATTAAAGTGCAAAAGAATTATAAAGAACAATAGGCAGCACTTTACAATACGGTCACATTAGCTAACCTTAGTTAATGCATTAAAGGGATTAGTTCACTTCCAGAACAAAAATGTACAGATAATTTACTCACCTCCTTGTCATCATAGATGTTTATGTCTTTCTTTCTTCAGTTGTAAAGAAATTATGTTGTTTGAGAAAAACATTTTAGGAATTTTCTCCATATAGTGGACTTCTACGGTGTCCATGACTTCCAATATGCAAACTTTAAAAGGCTCTAAATTAGAGCCCGACCGTTTTATTGGCAGGCCGATATTAGGCATTTTCCAAACTATCGGTATCGGCATTTATAATGGCCGATAAATGAATATTTCAAAAATAAAATAAAAACGGACGAAACACCCTTCAACCATGTCATGAGTGTTGGCGTTGTATAGTTTGTCCACCAGAGGGCACTCTACACCGTCCCTGTTGGCAACACTCGTGTATAACGCGCCACACATCCTGCAACCTGCTGATCCAGTCAGAGTCGGGCAGAGAGAACCAGTTATCCGCGAGTGGGATCATCGGTGAAGTGTGTTCATGGTGAGTTGGTCACGAGACATTGCTTGAATAACAATTAAAAGAACATCCCCATCAGTTCTCTTAACTCAAATAAGCATGACAAAATTCGTGACTATCATGTCCAGTTTTGCTGCTGTTAAATAAGCCGAGAGTGAAGCGGAATTAGCTAGTAATTACGTTACGTTGTTACAGTGTTGTTGACTGACTGTCCTTTTAACTTTTGACAATGAGACTGAAGTATTTCTTTAATAGCGTGACAGTTATAGCAATAAGACGTATCATCTCTCCTTGGCCTGTTATATTGAAAATGTATGTTTTACAATTTGCAGTATGACGTTATCCATTGCTAAATTATGGCTCATCATAGACTAGCTAACCACAAAGCTAGCTAATGCCACTATCAGTGGAAGACCGCTAACGTTAACATTAATGAGCTTGGAAACCACAACGAACTTATTCTGCCTAAATAAAGTAATGATTACTGTATTTATAACTAGCATATCTCTAGTTACAGTCCCTGCATTGTAAAATGTAAGTTAGACTTGCGAGGAGTGAACATTTAGACTTAGAGAAAAAGTATCAAACGTAGCTTGTGCATAAAAGTTAGCTTTTCTTTTACATGTGTGTGAAATCCAATGACGCCAAGTGTGCGTTGCAGACTGTCATTCAGCCGCAGCATTAACGAGTCACATAATGGATTTAGATCGCTAAATAGTAGGTTTTAGAAGGCAGGCAGCAACTGATGATTGAAAATGGTTTGATGTAGCTTGGTGGAAAGAATTTAAAAAGTGCAGGTAAAGGGAAAAGCAAGCTGACATTGTAATTATAAGGTAGCTGTTATTTATCAGAACTTAACAGAATTTGTCTCCAGTCCTATTCAGAGTTATATTTATGAAGCTTACCAAGTCTTTTAAAACTGGTAACTTTGATTTGGTTGTTGTTGTTTTTGTGTTTTTGTTCAAAGGACTTTACGTTTCATATCTTAAGTTTGTATTTTTATACATTTTATTTATCAGAACTTTAATATATTTTGATGTTCCTCTGTTCTGTTGTGACAATAAAAGAAACAAATTTCTTTTTAAAATGCATTATCATATTATGTTAGTTAAAACTAATAAATAACTACAAATAACTAATGTTAGGGAAATCTGTTAATGTTTTGTTGCGTGTTTCCTAAATGAAAAAAAATAAATAAAAAATATCGGCCGATATATCAGAATATTGGATTTTAAAACCAATAAATATTTGTATCGGTATCGGCCTTCAAAATCCTTTATCGGTCGGGCTCTACTCTAAATGATCCCAGCCGAGGAAGAAGGGTCTTATCTAGCGAAACGATCTGTTATTTTCTAAAGAAAATGACAATTTATAAACTTTTTACCCTCAAATGCTTGTCTTGTCTATCTCTGCCATTCGCATGCGAACTCTGTGTAATCAGGGTCTATACAGTTAGGGTATGTCAAAAAACATACAAAATTCTCCTTCAAAACTTCAAAATCGTTCTTCATCGCTGTTTTATCTTTTTTTTTGTTGTAAAGGGCATTTGACCTTTGCATGTTCACTTTGTAAACACTGGGTCGGTACTTCTGCAGCGATGTAGAACGATTTTGAAATTGGAGGAGAAAATGAGATGGGAGTTTTTCGACCTACCCTAACTGTATTGAACCGGAGTGCACAGAGTACGCATGCGCATCACAGAGCTAGACAAGGTGAGCATTTGAGGTTAAAAAGTATATAAATTGTACATTTTTTTAGAAAATAACCAATCGTTTCACTAGATAAGACCCTTCTTCCTCGGCTGGGATCATTTAGAGCCCTCTGAAGCTGCATTTAAACTGCATTTTGGAAGTTCAAACTCACAGGCACCATAGAAATCCACTATATGGAGAACATTCCTAAAATGTTTTCCTCAAAAAACATAATTTCTTTATGACTGAAGAAAGAAAGACATGAACATCTTGGATGACAAGGGAGTGAGTAAATGTTTGTTCTAGAAGTGAACTAATCCTTTAATCATTAAATTAATATTTCTATATTGGAGAAAGCTATCTAGAATACTGAACAAATCAGAACACTACTTTTTCTCATGTATTTGTTTATGTACCATTTTTTTTTTTTCCCTCACAGTTTCTCACACACCAAACATATCAGGATGATTCCTGCAGCTGGTCTGAGCCTGCGGGTAATTGGCAAATCACCCTGCGGCTGATGGAACATGACTTTTTCTCACAACTGATTGTTTTACAGTGTAAAAAACATTCATTCATATTCATGACTTCTTCCAGTGACTCAGGGGAGACCCGGTATAATGGAACAACTTTCTGTGTCCACTTCTGTCAGCTCAACGGAATGTCCAAAATCTAGTGTAGAATAGTGATAATAGAGTCTGCGCTCTTCACTTTGATGCTCTTGTGACATTTAATGGAATCTCTGGCACATTTTCAGCTCATGCTATTTAGTTTTAGCTGTCAGAAGTACAGGGTAGTTATGGTGAAAGGACAGTACAAGCTGTTTTTACTCTATCTAGGCTACCCAGAAGGCTAATTCACTATGTGTTCCTTTGGGATTTTTTCTGTGGGGTTGCAGAATAGTATTTTTTGGTTTTTGAGTCATGTTTATATACCATGGTTTCATGAAAATGCTAGTTCCTGTGTATTAGGCCAACAAACTGAACAGCTTCATTGTCCTCTGAATTTTTTGAACCACATGCATTTAAAATGTGCAGCTTCTACATTCGTTTGAGTAACCTTGAGTTATTCATGTGCAGTGCGACTTATTGTAGCTTCATGCTCTTACTGTCATGGCCAACCATAACAGAGCCAAATTATGACCATTCTGGTTAAGCAGAGGCTGGCAGAAAAACCAAGAAAAACAATGTTCTCTGGAACATTGAGTACAAATGTTAATCTACAGCTCTCGCTGTCAGGCCGCTTAATATATTGTTGATGTACTGGAATGAGGGTGGCTAAATACTGCACATATACACATATATACCTGGCATAATTATCCACTCAGAAAGATGAAACAGAGATGAGTCATTCAATGTCTGCAAACAAGTTTATGACCATCACCATAACAACAACAACAACACCGCTGTCAATTCAGACACTGGAAATGGAATCAGAAAACAGATCAGAGGTTTTCACAAGGTGCTGAGATCTGAACCCGTCGTGTTGCCATGGAACCCTGAATCCAGAGGTACATTTTCAAAACCAAAAACTTACAGGTGTTCTTAAAAGCATGTTTTCAAAGAACTTCAAATCTGACAAAGGTAAGTGTTGGCTATGAATACTGCCATTTTCTGAACAATTTGTGCAACTCCAAAATATCTCAGAAATTGTTTTTGACAAGGTGAAAAAGCGGATACTAAGTTCCCTTTTAAAAAAGAACAGCTTAGACTTTTCATACTGCGCTAGACTGGTTTCTGCTGGTTTCCTGTAGTTTTTGAGCTAGTCCAGCTGGTAGATCAAAATAGTTATGATGTTTACCCCTAGAAACATACTGGTCAAGCAGCACGATTTTTGATCTGGATTGTAGTTTTTTGAAAATAGTTATTTAGGAAAGGTTTCTATAGAGGCCCGTTTCCACCTCAGAGTGATTTTGCATCAGCTGTGGATTTATACACTACCATATATACTGTATACACTACACATTTTTTGAAAGGGGAGGATACTATTATTCAACAAGGATGCATTATACAGACCAAAAATGACAGTAAAGACATTTATAATGTTATCAGATTTCTTTTTCAAATAAATGCTGCTTTTCTGAACTTTCTATTCATCAAAGAATAATGAAAAAATGAACAGTTTCCACAACAATATTACGCAGCAACTGTTTCAACACTTCTTCATCACCAAATAAGCATATTTGAACAACTTCTGAAGGATCATGTGACATTGAAGGCTATAGTAATGAATGCTGAAAGTTTAGTTCCTCCATCACAGGAATAAATAACATTTAAAATACATCACAATAGAAAACAGTTATTTTAAACTGTAATAATATTTAACGACATTACTATTTTTACTGTATTTTGATCAAATAAATGCAGCCTTGGTGATCATAATAGTGGGTGCACACCAAAAGCAAATACATTTTTTTCACGCACATAGATTACATAGTAATGGTGTGTGCACACCAAAAGCGAATTTAATTATTCACACAAGTAGATTACATACAAATTCAATGCAAAGAAACAAATAAGTGCAAATTCACGCTGGGTGACGCGAGTAATACTTACCGATTGCCACGAACGTCCGATATCACATCTTCCACACAAGTTAAAAAAATCTGAGCAAAAAATTTGAATGACGTGTCGTACAAATTAGCCATTTCATAAAATATGTACAAATTGGTCGTGAGATAGCGTTGGTTTGACACGTCCGGTTGTATCAGAAAATGGAGGAAAGCATTACGCAATTATTTTATTTGCGTGAGTGACACGAAAAACATCCCTCGAGTAATCTAGCCATAACACGATGAGAATATTTGCTTTGCATTTGGTGTGCACACAGCATCACTGCAAAGACGTAAACAGATGCAAATTCGCACCAAGTGACACAACTGCCACGAAGGCCCAATATCACGTCTTCCGCGCAAGTTGAAAATTTTCAACTCAACCAGAAAATTCGTGCAAGTCAGTCTGCGAAATACTTATTCACACATCCAGTTTGACACAAATTATTGCATCAGAAAATGGAGGAAAGCATTACTATGATTTGTGACATGAAAAACATCCTGCAAGTAATCTAGAGCCATAACATAATGAGAATATTCGCTTTGTGTTTGGTGTGCACAAGTCACTGTAAAGACACAAACAGATGCAAATTAGCAAATAAACGCAAATAAAATCATTGCATAAGGCTTTCCTCCATTTTCTGATGCAACTGGACTGATTGGCTTGTGCGACGGCATGCAGATTTTTTTTTGCTTGTTGAAATTTTACGGCAATTGCATCACCTGGTGTGATTTCAACAAAAAAAATTTCAACAAGCAAAAAAAAAATTTGCATGACATGTCGCACAAGCCAATCATTCCAGCTGCATCAGAAAATGGAGGAAAGCATTATGATTTTATTTGCCTGAGTGACACGAAAAACATCCCGCAAGTAAACTAGAGCTGTAACACGATGAGAACATTCACGTCGCGTTTGGTATGCACACAGCGTAATTCACAGTAAAGGCATGAACAGACGCAAATTCACACCAAATATCGTGTCTTCCACGCAAGTTGAAAAATTTCAACTCAAGCAGAAAATTTGCATGAGGTGTTGTCGAGCAAGTCAATCGGCGAAGAACTTGACACGTCTGGTTTGACATGTTCAGTTTGGCAAGCCAATCAGCGAAGAACTTACTGACTGGTCCAGTTTGACACGTCCAGATGTATCGGAAAATGGAGGAAAGCATTACACAATGATTTTATTTGCACGAGTGACACGAAAAACATCCTGCAAGTAATCTAGAGGCATAACACGATGAGAATATTTGCTTCATGTTTGGTGTGCACACAGCATAATTCACTGTAAAGACACAAACAGACGCAAATTCGCACCAGGTTGCGAAGGCGCGATATTACGTCTTTCACGCAAGTTGAAAAATTTCAGCTCAAGCAGAAAAAAAATGTGCATGTTGTCACGCAAGCAAGTCAATCCAGTTGCATCAGAAAATGGAGGAAAGCATTACACAATTATTTTATTCGTGGGAATGACACAAAAAACATCCAGCGAGTAATCAAAAGCCATAATGCGATGAGAAAATTCACTTTGCATTTGGTGTGCACATATGACTTTAATTCTTATTTTTAACTTCATCTCACAGCCTCTTTCATTTTTGTTCTCTGAGGTAATAACAGGCTTCTATAGGGTTCTTTTAGTTCTTATTCATAAGAATAATAAGAATTATGGAAAAATGCAACTTCTAATAATAAAATAAAGATGGTCCTTATTCTTGAACCATAGACACTTCAGTTTGTTTCATACTTTTAAGCTAAAGTGTAGGTCCAAAAACCAGCCTCCGTGTCTAGATTCATTGAATACAAATGCCTGCTAAAATGATAAACCGGCAGCACAAACGTCAGCTTACACGAATGAGGCTACAGCATCTCAATCGTTTGACGCAGTACAAAAAGTCACATCACAACTGTTATCCACGCTTGTTGTCAAAAACCAGACGCTGTAAACAAAACGCTGCAGATCTCCGACGAATTTACACTTCACTCTCTGGTATATAAAGTGCTACATAAAAAACGAGAAGTCTTGACATCAAACCGAAACTCTGACTTAACACTTATATACAATTTTTATAACCAGAGAAGTTTTATCCCATTGATTCAACTGACATTTATGGTCAGGACAGATCCCGGTCAGATGAAGGTCTTTTGATGTATCAGTACCCTGCGATAAAGTCATGGACCGTGAAGCTATTCATTCATAGATGCAGCTGGGCTTTGAATACTAATACTTTAGACCAATCGGAGCTGATTTCTGTAGAGGTAAGACGGAGAGAATGCCAAGCATGAAACCCAAAAGAAAATCCAGGGTTTCGGCTGGCATTTTGTGAGTGAGTTCACAAGCAGCTGACACTCTCATTTTTGCTGCTTTTGGACAGATGGTGGTTTTTATTGGGAAGGGGCAGAGAGAAATCCCCATTGCCTATTGATCCAGTGAGCGGCAGGTGTGTGGACTGATAGGCCAGCGGTGGAATGGTGTTGACCAGTATTAGTTGCAGCGGTTTCTTCTCCTCATGAAACTGGCATCGGATGTATCTGGCGAAGGCAGAGCGGTAAGTCTTGTTGAAGAGCGTGTAAACCAGTGGATTAACGGCGGAGGAAAGGTAACCGACCCACACAAACACATTCAACAGTCCGTTCATCACGTCGGCGTCGCACGTCGTCGGCTCGCAAACCACCGCTAAAACGTTGGTGATGAAAAACGGACACCACATGACCACGAACAGGAAGAAGACCACGCCCAGAACTTTGGAGGCTTTTTGCTCGTTGCTGATGGACTGCACCGTGTGCCGTTCGAAAGGCGGCGTCACGACCCCTGACTCTGCCCCCGCGTCACGGCTCAACGAGCGCCGCAAGAACAGTTTCTTCTCTGAGGGCGAGAACGAGGGTCCGGGAAGGAAGTTGAGAGTGAATCCTGCGCTCCATTTGGGCCTGGGCACCAGTTGGTCGAGGCAAAGCGTAGCCTCGCTCTGCAGAGCACTGATAGTCAGGAAGTAGGTCACCACCATAATGGTCAGTGGCACAAAGAAAGCCACAAAGGACCCAATCAACACAAAAGAGTTGTCAGTCAATAGGCAGCTGCCATCCTTGAAAACTTTGGTGTGATCGCGCAGACCCAGCACTGGGATTGGCATGGAGATGCCTGCAGAAAGACAGGGGGAAGAAAGAAAGTGCATTTCTAGTTTAGTTTAGTCTGCAGAAATTGTGACAGATCAAAAAAACAAGGTGGCAAAGAAATACAGCAACAGAGCAGAAATGATGACAGTTGCTTATTTCGCACAAAACACAAAAGCAGCAAAGTTGTGTGACCTGCAGTTTGTCTGTGACATATGCAGCTGCTCAATTTGTGTCCTTTTTCACAGTCCATTTGTACAAGACGTCATTAATGAATAATAGTTCATAAAGTGCTATAAATAATACAGCTTTCATAAATTACACATTAACATGCAATTCATTATTCTTTTTAATGGTGTTAATACAATTAGAATATCTTACATAACTGTTTCGTTCTGTTCTGTGATCTTTTTATCACTAAATAACAGAAAGGAAACCCTCTTAATTGAGAATTCATTTTCACAATCAAAATGATTATTAATAATAATAATAATAATAATAATAATAATAATAATAATTCAATATTACAATTAATTAACAGCCAAAATAAATAATACAAATGTTTTAACAACATATGGTAATAACAAAAATAAGGGTTTATAATTTTGTTATATATAATATTGCTTTCATAGATAACATGTCAACATATAATTCATATTTTTATGAATTTTTTTAACAGTGGAAATGCATTTAGAAAACCTGACATTATAGTTATTTTATTTTGTGATATTTTTGTTAGCAACACTTTACGATAAAGTTCATTAGTTAACATTAGTTACCATTAACTAAGAATGAACAATACTTCTACAGCATTTAATACATTAAGGGATTACTCATATTTTCTGTAATTTAATTAGTTATGTAATTAAATTAGTTCTTATGCAGTTGAACTTAATACTGTGTATAGACTGTAGAAAATGTATATACAATACAATAGTGGATTTAATATAAAAATTTAAACTCTAACCTGCATGTTTTTTTATGTACCCTTCTCAATTTAAATACTTTGAGTTAATAAGAATATTGGTAACACTTTAGTGTCCAATTCTCACTATTAACTAGTTGGTTATTAGCATGAATATTGCTGGGATATCGGCTGTTTATTACCACTTAAAAAGCACATATTGATGTCTTATTCTTATACCTTAAACTTAACAGCTACTTAACTAAGCAGTATTAATAAGCAGTAATTAGGAGTATACTAAGACAAAAGTCATAGCTAATAGTCGGAAAACAGTGAGAATTGGGAACTAATCTAAAATGTGACCAGAATAATTTACGTAGTTACCTATTATTTATTTGAAAGAATTAAAAGAACCGTTTAATGTCTATCCTTGTATCACTAACTTATCAATGTTGATATAGGATTTAGAAAGTAATTAGTAATAAGTAATTAATTTTTTTAAACACTGTTGAAGATGTAATTAGTAACTAGCAATTAATTACTTTTTTTAGAGTAACTTACCCAACACTGTTAATGCATTATTAAAATCACAAGTTGTTTGTTAACATCAGTTAATACACTGTGAACTGACATGAACAATGAGCTGTATTTTTAACTAACATTAACAAAGATTAATAAATACTTAATAAAATAAATGTATTGGCCATTGTTCGTTCATGTTAGTTAATACATTAACTGTTACCAAATGACACATTGTAAACCGTTGCCTGTTTTGTAGCAGTAAATGATGAAACAGATTCTCTTAATT
Source organism: Cirrhinus mrigala (assembly GCA_036247105.1). Lineage (NCBI taxonomy): Eukaryota > Metazoa > Chordata > Actinopteri > Cypriniformes > Cyprinidae > Cirrhinus > Cirrhinus mrigala. The sequence goes on from CM070015.1 coordinate 17,118,605, forward strand.
GATCATTTTTGTATAAATCAAGAATGGAGTTTACCACAAAACTACAAAAAATGGGATTAATTTTCATTAATCATCATCATCATCATCACCGATATTGTCATTAATCTAATTAATAATAGAATTGCTATAATAGTGCTTTCATCAACATGTAATTTGTTTTTAATTCTGTAAATGTAGTTTATAAATTTGACATTTAATTCAGTACTGAGATATTTCTTTCAGTAAATGATGAAAGAGTGTGAGTTACATCATTTTAATGATAACAAGCCTTACAATTCATTTGGACTAGAAAAAGGAAAAAGTTTGCTCATATAAAGAAATATCACTTAAACAGCTGACTAACGCTGATATGTAAGAAATGTATTAGTCTATAAACCATCTCTTATCTCTAAGGAAAAACACAAACACACCAACATTAGTTCAACAGCATACATTCTGTCTAATATCCAATCAACTCGTTTTGTTTCAACGAAATGAATAATCTTCAAACAGATTTTGGCTCGTGATCGTGTAAACACTTTCCATTAATTGTTTCAAGCATTAATACATCATTTATTTACAAATCATTAAACTATTTCAAACTGAGAGAGCAGGTGGCGTATATTTATTAAAAACATGCTGGGTGGCTCAGTGGGAACCCTGTGATTGATGGATCTCTTGTTCAAGGACAGGCTCATATTATTCTACATACTTAGACACATTGCTTATGCTTAGGCAGCAAAAATGTCCATCTTTGTCACATGCCTTTGGCTTACTTCACAATAATTGATGGGACTTTTTTCTCTCTCATTGCCTAAAACGGTTCAGAGGCGTAAACTTAATAGCACAGCTTTTTACGACCATTAACGTTCAGCCTGTATAATGTTGTATATGATATACTTCTCATTTCCACTAGCATCCTGCAAATGGAAAGCTTGTATCGCTCAAGGACAAACTTTCAGTGAAACTGCCATGGTGATAAGACATCTCCATGGCAACAGTAAATCTCTGCAAATCGTGTCTGATCTCTGGGGTTTGTTGGGGGGAAACCGAGCTGGTAAGGATGGGCGGGTGGGGGGTGCCATGATGGACCCCGTGCCTCTGGACGACGCGTCTGGCATTGGCTGTGCATCTACGGATAACTGCAGGCCTTGGATGACTACGATAAGAACCGCAGAGTGTAAAAAAAAATGGATGTTGCTGTGTGTCAAAATCTGAGAGGAAGATGAGGAGATTAAAAACATATAAGGGGTAAGGTTTCTCCTTCAAAACTGAGTTTAAAGAGGGGTTACTTTATCTTGCTCACTATCAACCTCACCTGGCATCGCATTTCTCATCCTTTCCTGGAGATAAGAGTAAACAGAGTTGAAAGTTAGAAAAGCAGCATTATAATGTAAGTTGTGATGGTGCTTTGCTCAAATCCACTGACAGCTCTCAACCTCTAAGGGCTGCATCTTCACAATGGATTTATTCACAATCATCTCTGTAATAGATGTGATGTGCTGACTGACATTTAAAGGATTAGTTCACTCCAAAATTAAAATTTGCTGATAATTTACTCACCCTTGTCATTTGAGATGTTCCATGTCTTTCTTTCTTCAGTCGGTTTTGGGACAAACATTCCAGAATTTTTCTCCATATAGTGGACTTCAATGGGGATCAGAGGGTTGAAGGTTCAAATTGCAGTTTCAATTCAGCTTCAAAGGGCTCTACATGATCACAGCTGAGGAATAAGGGTCTTATCTAGTAAAGCGATCTGTCATTTTCTAAAAAAAATTCACAAATGCTTGTCTTGCACTAGCTCTGCATTCCCGACTTCACGCATTACGTTAACGCGTTGGAAAGGTCACACGTGACGTAGGCAGAATACCAACCCAGTGTTTACAAAGCAAACGTGCAAATAAAATAATTCGCCTTTTAAGGTAAAACAATGATGTCGGACGATTGACGTTAGAGGAGAAAATGAGATGGCGCTTTTCACCCTACCCTACCTTTTTGAATGAAAGTACACAGATGAAGAATTAACCATGTGTGAACTTTCCAACATGATAACATAGTATGTGAGGTCATGGTTAAAGTATCTACTTTTTAATTTTTAGAAAATGGCAGATTGTTTCACTAGATAAGACCCTCATTCCTCGTCTGGGATTGTGTAGAGCCCTTTGAAGCTGCATTGAAACTGCAATTTGAACTATCAACCTGTTGATCCCCATTGAAGTCCACTATATAGAGAAAAATCCTGGAATGTTTTCCTATAAAAACCTAATTTCTTTGCGACTAAAGAAAAAAAGACGTGAACAAGAATGACATGGGAGTGAGTGAATTATTAGGAATTTTAATTTAGGAGTGAACTGATCCTTTAAGGCAAGACCCTAGAGGTAAACAGGGTACAGATTTTGAGTAATAGATGTCACTGTAATTCTCATTCAGTTAATCACAGAACATTAAGAGTTGTTTTGCATTACAGTTTTCTGAAAAGTTTAAAGATCTAGATAAGACATAACCTTATTAAATATGCACTAATTTGCATATATTTCGAAAACAGAAATCTGAACATTGGATTAAGGCCATGATATACTTCAAGCGAATTCGAACAATGAACTGAATATCCAACCAAAACAAAGTTTTGTGTTCAGTTTTTGGAGTTTGAAACAGCTTGCCAAAGCAAACTTTCTGGAGAAGTTTGGAGAACTTTCTGGAGAACTTTTTCCGCCTTCTTTCACACAGAACTCTTCTCTGCAGTGTTGGGCTACTTTAACACTTGCCGCAGGTTGTGGCGGGTTGAAGCGACCACAATAATGTGATATTTATCTGCTGGAATGCAAATTTTACCAGGGGAACCCTGCCAAAAAATGTGTATTTTACCACACAGAATGCAGTTGCCAACTGGGCTAGTTTTGAGTAACAATTAGGCAGCTTTTGTTGTGGAAACCTGGCAACCCTGGTTCGCTGGGTTCATTTTGCCTGTCTAGTCCTTGGAGATGAGATGTCAGCGGGTAAATAAACACAGTGGAAAGCCGCTTTATAGCAGCAAATAAAGTTGTGCTTCTGATGAAACGCTGAAACTGACATTGTTTTTCATGTTTAATACTGCTGAGTGCTTTTAGGCAACATATTGAATAAAGCGCCATGTAACATTTTTTCATGCCACATTTTTTGCGAATACGGTCCATCCTCAAGGACAATCCCGCGTTCGCAACTCCCCAGAAAATATGTATTTTACCCCCCAAACACGATTTTTACTGGGAGACCCCCCTCGAAACGTGATATGGCTAGTTTTGGGATAGTTTTAAGTAGCAACTGGGCGGGTTTTGTTGTGAAAACCTGGCAACCCTGATAATCTCTGTCTCAGCCATTTTCTCTGCTGCATGTGCGTGTAAGCAGCCAGGTGAATGCAGAGTGAATAAATAAGTTGCATATGCGCGGTTGAGATTTTAAAAAAAAAAAAAAATTTTAAACCGTAGATATGCAAATGTTTACGGTATGATAACCGCGTAAGTTCAAGCCACGATAGACCATCATACCAGTATATACAACCCTAATAACACTATACCGCAGCTCACATATTTCGAACTTCATTTTACCCCTAAACAAAGAATGAGAAGGAACTTTGTTTTGAGTATATCAGGGCCTTAAGCAAGGTTTAAAATACTTTTGTTTTGTTTATGAATTAAAGGTTATTAGTTAAAGGTTTTTACAGAGGAGATCTTTTTATCACTTTTTACATTAAGAAATGCTGTCAACAGCCAAATTGTTTTTTTAAGAATAAATATATGAACAACTCCTCTGTAAAAACCATCAGAATTACAGATAGCAATTAAACTGCAAAGGGCACTGTAACAACCTATTAAGTTGAGATATCTGGCTCAGTGAATGAGAAAAAAAACTCATTTTGAGAAAACATGTACAAAAATATGTATTTTAATTGGAATCTACAGAGACAGCTAGATAGAGTGTAATAAAACAAACACTTGTATTTTAACAATGTGTATTTCAGCTGCTCCACAACTTAAAAAAGACGTCTTATGCAAGCATAACAGGCTAAAATCTCAAAATCGACCAGTTCTTGAAAAAAACAATGGTTTTGTCTTAAGTGTCTAACCTTATAGCAGACTGAGAGCTGTTTTGCATCAAGAGGAAAGAGGGTAAGGCTGATCTGTTTTGTTTGCATTACAAATACTTGGAAGAATAGATTCTCTTATGAAGGAAAAATAACACCTATCAAATGTTCCATCTAATTCTGCATGTTTATCCTATCTTGGTGCTAATCGGCTTCTCAACTGATAATCACGAAACCACGTTTTTGTCTTGACAACCAGACTTGCTGTTTTTTGAAAAGCATCTGACTCATGCTCAAAGAGCCCTAATCTCCGAAATGTTAGTAGATCTACTTTGATCCCAAAACGACACATAATTACCATCTGAAAGTCTTCTTCACTTTAAAGCAGCACTAACTCTCCGCTCTTTGACCACTCTAAAGCTCACTGAGGATTGAGACTGGAGTTCTGGGAACTGAAACTGTATCCAAAAGTGTACCAGCAGAGTTTAACCACTTTATTAGTGCTGATATTTTACTTCTATATCGGTCTCTTTTGACTGTAGTTATATTGGCTTTGCATTATAAATGTGTTTCATTAAACTGTTTTGTTTCCCTTTTGCATTACTGTAATGTAAAAGGTATTGTGGCATTCACTTTATTACATTTCCTGCTCATAATGTCCTTTTCTGTCTGTCCTGCATGTAGATCGAACAACAGCGCTGGTCTGAGGTCATTTTGAAGAATATCTGTGATATTTCAATCAGAGCTTGTGTGTTTCTTCAACTTCGGGCACAGTAGAGGTTGATTTTTATTAAAACCAATTTTCTTCGATTATATTAAGGTCACACTAAAACTATCTTGGAAACTTTCTTCCATGCCTTCATCATAGATAGATAGATAGATAGATAGATTTCACAAATGTTTTAAATGTCATTTCCACCAAAGTATGCTATTAAACACAACATATGATTTGAGACATGGAAATAACACTGTGCATGCTGGAAATATTCATGACTTCAGCATTCAATGACCCAGACCTGTAAAATTCATTAATTTTTAGCTTTCCATTATGCTATTTTTTCTCTTCTCAATTATTTCTTCCTTGTGGTGCGCCATTGACATAATCAGCAGGATACTGATGAAGCTGCAGTCACTACTGCAGGTCTCATTGTTGCCTCTCAGCTGCAATCTATAATATAACTGAATATTGCTGCAATTTTACTTCTCATTTACAGATACCCAACTCTTTCCCCCACTCATGTATTCAATAGCCTATCGCCTCTCCTCTGGTGAATGACAAAAGGTAAGGAGGTTTATTAGCCACTGATTTCTCTAGTCTCGAAAGCGATTCAAGTAAACATAAACATAAGCGTTTAAGAACCCTCTCTGGAGCGCTCTTCGTTCTAGTAGCGGTTCTTAACAGCCAAGGTCATCAAACCAATAAGGAACATTTTCTAGAATATTCTGAAAGCAGAGTCAGATACTGTTGTCATGTATATGCATTAGATCAGAGTCATGACTCATCAGACAGAGTGTCATGCCCTCATGTTGATGGCATCAGGTGTACCTGCTGAGATGGTCCAGACGGCCGTGATCTTGGCCCGGGCGCGGGAGCGTGAGTTTGACCGATTGTGTCGGATGGGGTTACGGATGGCCACATAACGGTCCAGGGAGATCGCGCACAGGTGCATGATGGAGGCGGTGGAAAAGAGAACATCCAAGTAGATCCACATGGGACACAGTGATGCAGGGAGGGGCCAGGAGTAACCTGAAGAAGAGAGAGACAAACAGACAGAGAATCAGGCCCAAGGAACAAATCTGACAACAAAAGGCTTAGAATTATTGACTTGCCTCTGTTACATGCTAATGGACCCTGTGAGATAATTTAATGGGCTTCGTCCACTAAGCTCAGCTGAGTGATTTCACTGGAAGGCATGACTGTGATGAGCACTTGAGAACATCACAAGAGCTTAACTATCACTGACAGTGTTTTCAGTTGATGTGCTGATGAAAAACAGTTTAATTTCTACAACACTACATCCATCCATCCATCCATCCTTCTATCCAATAAAGCCGGGCGACAAACTATATCATATCAAGATTGCAATGAAATTCACATTGATAACGATGATGAGCTGTGGACATTTTTCCTTAACATGGATCTAACAGTCAGTCACACAGCAGAAATAAAGGCAATAGCAGCCAGTCAGTGGCTGTTGCTAGTCAGTCTGCATGTTTTGCGTGTTGCTGTGTGAATGAATGACACGGTTTCGTCTGATACACAAACGCAAACATACACGATGCCCATTGTTGCAGAAAATCCAAAATAAACTCATTGAAGCACCAACTATCGCTGTATCTAAGATGAATAAAAAGCAGGAACGTTTTGACTGGTGAAATGTGACAACATTAAACACGAATGCGACAATATACTGTATGGTTTGTTTTTCCAAGTCATCCCCAGGTAATAAATAAATGAAATATATAAATAAAGCAGTGCTAATTGACACTATTCTATTCTAGTTATTCTACTGATGCTATTCTGCCTCTTTCTGTGGTAAAAATAGAAAAAAAAAAAGTTTGTATTTAATTTCTTAGCCAATTAAAAGAGACCTATTATGCCCCCTTTTACAATATGTATTATAAGTCTCAGGTATCCAGAGAATGTGCATGTGAAGTTTCAGCTCAAAATACCCCACAGATCATTTATTATATCATTCTGAAAAAGCTTGCTTTGAGTGGAAGTGGAAACACGCTGTTTTCATGCCTGTGTCATGCGTGTCTCTTTAAATGCAAATGAGCTGCCGTTTCCCACTCTCTTTTCCAGAGTAGCGCTGTGGCTTTACAGATCATATGTCAGATACTGCCAAAAACATCTGTTTGGTTTTGATTATCATGTGTATTGCGCTTAAAATCATGCATTTCATATTAGTTTAAACTTCTGATACAGGGTTTCTAATCGCATACAACCGCATGCACACAGAAAGCGGCTGTGACACAAGTTCTCATGTCTTATTGCACTTAAGCTGTCAAATACACACAAGTTTATGTGAAAAACACAAATGAGTTATAAGAACAGTCAGTTATGTCTGTGAAGGTAAACAGCTGGGAAAGAAATCGCATGTTTATATTAGATCTGTGTGGCAGCAGCGTAATACACAGTAAATAAATCAATAGATCCACTGCTCTCTTGTCTCCTCTGAGGCTGGAAATAATGTTCTGTGCAGCCAAAGATAGAACAGTTAACATGCTTTGCTCGAACTTTCGCCATGGCGTTAGAACTGGAACACTGTTGTCGCTTGCAAAAACAAAATGACGGCGCCGTGGGTGGAAACGTGCAGATTAAGGAACGATAATATTATAATAAGATCCATTTCTGCGTCACCAGGGGTGCGAAATCTGAGGGGTTCGTTTTTTTCACAAGTTGCAGAGAAAGGCTTACCAAAACAAAACTACTGCGTTGTTCTTTTTCACATTTTCTGGGTTGGTAGATGCACCGGGGACCCAGTTATAGCACTTAAAAACAAAAAAAGCAGATTATCATTATATTTCACCTTTAAAAGAAAGAGATAAGAAAAAATAAAACAAAAGTCAGGGGGAAAAAAAAGAAAAAACAAACTGGTATTACATTTGACATTTCTGTCCCCCTCACTTCTGAAATGATGGCTACGCCCCTGATTTTTAAACAATGTTATACAACCAAAGTATTTTTAATGATTAAATTAATACAGTTCTGTTTTGCAGCATCTTGCTTGACAATAAAAATAAAAATGCGACATTTTATCGTAAATTGATTTCAGGTGATTACACTCTAAAAAAAATGCTGGGTTAAAAAGAACCCAAGTTGGGTTATTTGGCAACTCAGTGCTGCATAAATATTGGACAGAACACATGCTGGGTTGTTTTACTCATGTCTATAAGAATTATAGAGGCAATAGCAATAATCAAAAGATTTATTATTTATTATTCTGCAAGAACACCCATGGACCAAAATATAAGACAATTTGAATATATTTGGGTGAATATACAGCATAGTTTTAATTTCATGCCATTAAACTCATTTAACAATCTTTTCAGAAAAAAAAATGTAACATTTAAAAGTAGCATTTTAATCTAAGTGTATTTAACTGTTCTCTGTAATCACTTTTCACCAAAATAGTGCTAATTCTCATGCCGGTGTCGCCAAAATCTAAGCCAATGATGGGCTGCTGTTCTCCGGGGGAAGTATGAACCTCAGACCGCCTCCTCGTATTTCACTCCTAGCTGAAAGATGCCGTGACTGACTCCATAACCTGCCCATTAATAAACAATACTAAGATTAGAGAACATATTTTAACATCAAAATAAATTAAATTCAGTATTATAACGAATATAATAAAATCAGTTTATGTTATGCAAGGCAAAAGGCGTTTCCATCTTGGGAAGTGACGCAGCTGACTGATATCATCTTTATGATGTATTGCGTAAAATAATACAATTTACAGCACGGTAAAGACATTATAAATGTCCATAATACAAAGTGACAATACAAAGTGACTTACAAGAACCGACAACCAAACAGTGAACACAACCAAACTTAAATACACAGACTAATCAGATGAGGACAGGTGTAATCGATTAAACAGTGACGTAATAATTAAAGACGGAACAGGAAAGACCAAATAAGGGCATACATGGGGAAAAACAAAAAAAAGTCCACAGGGGTGTGACAATAAATGAAATAAAATGTATACAAACCTTTATTTTGCTAAAGAAGAGCACCACATCGGTAGCGCTGAGAACCAGTCTCTCCTGTAGAGGACTCAAAAAGCTGGGTTGTTTCATCGGAGACAGGCTCAACCCAGTGGTTGGGCAGTAAAAAATAGCCTAGCATTAAAAAAATGACCCAGAAACTTAGTCACAGAAAAACTACTTAGCACATGGGTAAAATATATTAAAAACAACCCAATAAAATGACCCAATGGGCTGAACCCAGCATTTGGGTTAAAAAAAATAAATAACCCAGCATTTTTTAGAGTGTACACTTTAAAAGAATTATCAAACTGTTAAGGTTTTATTAAATAATTTCATTAGACACTTTTAAATAAATTTGTATCGAATCACAAAACACAGAATCGGGGCCCTAAATTAAACCTAACTTGCACTGTGGAATTTAATTGTGAACAAACAAAGTTATGTTTACATTTATTTTCAAGCTCTAACAAACATGTGCAAAGCTTTTCCTTCCCAGTTAACAGTAAATAAATATTACAATAAATATCAGTATCATATAATATGGAACAAAATATTGTGATAATATTGTTGGCCATATCGACCAGCCCTACCATTCACCCATCCATCTATTTATCCATCTATCAATCTATCTATTTATCCATCTATCAATCTATTTATCCATCTATCCATCTATCTATTTATCCATCTATCCATCCATCTATCTATCTATATCCATCCATCTACTGTCTATCTGTCTGTCCTTAGTCTATTTCAGCTTGTCTCTCTATCTGTCTGTTTAGCCACAGTGTCAACCTGTTCTATCAGTCTTTCTATCCAGCCAGCCATTCATCCATCCAACCAACTAAGCACACTGAAGCCACTGTTGAGGAGTTAGTTGAGTTTTGTGAGTGCAATAGTGTTAGCTCACTTCGCTCTAGGCAGTCAGGCAGAAAATGACCATCCACCAAAGACTCATCACTGAAACTGTAAATTTCTTAACACTCCTGGCACTTTGTACAGAACACACAGACACAAACTGTGAAGGGAAGACATATTGAATTAATAACACATTTACAGCAATTTGCAGTTAATGTCAAGTACTTTCTTATGAAAGGAGTGCTTTCACTTGATTTTCTTTTTTCGTCACTGACAAAAGATTGAAATGAAGCACAAAGGCTAAGCCAAACGAGCCAACACAAATGAAGTGCCACAAAGAAAATAGTTTCTCAAGGGAAGAGGAAATGAGGTAGAAAAACATAGAGAAAGAAATGGGTGAGAGGATAACAGGAGGAGGAGCTGTAGGAAATGGGACGCATGCAGAGAGAGGAAGCGAACGGAAGAATGGTCATATGTGGGTGAATGAATGTGTGCAAAAATATGATAAAGACCATCAATCACCAATACAAAGATCACACACCTGAGTTTTAGAAACATCACTCTTCATCAGAATTCACTCAGGTTTGATATTGGATTGTACCGCAGCAGAGCCACAGTATTACTTTAGTTTCCCTGTGTATGTTGTGTTTACTGTGTTCTTTCAAAGTGACAGAAAACCTGTGGTTTCCCAACAGTTCATTTCAACACTCAAAAACAGATCCTGTGAATTTCCCTGCAGAAGAAAATATCAGTTCAGGCTTCAGCTAAAATTCAGTCTGTGGTTTGATAAATGCATGCAGCTGTATAGGAGATAAACTATGTGAAAATAACATTATCTTAGCTTTGAAAAGCTCCCACGCTCTCCCGCCTGCACTATCAACTGAGGTATAAAAAGAAGTCTGGGTGACAGACTAGCTAAAGATAGATGTGTTTTACTACAAACATGAGATGCAGACTGCCATCATCACAGCCTCAACATAAACATATTTAGTATTAGCCTTGTGACAGTACACAGACTAAAACTACTGGTACTCTCAGTGAATATGGTTAGTGCTGGGCAGTTTGACAAAAAAATAAAAAATAAAAAAAATAAATAAAAAAATCTCTTGCGGTTTTTCTTAGGATTCTGGCGGTTTCATGCTTTATCACAATTTTTTCCTGACTGCGCCTATATATTAATCAGAATGCATGAAATAGTTGCAGAACAACTACATTTTAATCACAATCCAAACAAACATAAACAAAAAGGTGTAAATAAGTATTTTATTTAATATTTAATTATTTAAAATTAATATAAAATGTAATTAATTTTAGTGTTTTTTTTTTTTTTCCCCCAAATATGTATTTAGACTAGCGCTGTCAAACAATTAATTGCAATTAATCGCATCCAAAATAAGTTTCTGTTTCCAAAATTAATATAAAATGTAATTAATTTTAGTGTTTTTATTGCCAAATATGTATTCAGACTAGTGCTATCAAATGATTAATCATAATGACTAATCATAATTAATCGCATCCAAAATTAAAGTTTCTGTTTCTGAAATTAATATAAAATGCAATTAAATTTAGTGTTTTTTATTACCAAATATGTATTTAGACCAGTGCTGTCAAACGATTAATCGCGATTAATCGCATCCAAAATAAAAGTTTCTGTTTCCGAAAATTAATATAAAACGTAATTAATTTTAATGTTTTTATTGCCAAATATGTATTTAGACTAGTGCTGTCAAATGATTAATCACAATTAATTGCATCCAAAATAAGTTTCTGTTTCTGAAATTAATATAAAATGTAAATGAATTTAGTGTTTTTATTGCCAAATATGTATTTAGACTAGAGCTGTCAAATGATTAATCACAATTAATCGCATCCAAAATAAAAGTTTCTGTTTCCGAAATTAATATAAAATGTAAATGAATTTAGTGTTTTTATTACCAAACATGTATTTAGACTAGTGCTGTCAAACGATTAATCGCGATTAATCGCATCCAAAATAAAAGTTTCTGTTTCCGAAAATTAATATAAAACGTAATTAATTTTAATGTTTTTATTGCCAAATATGTATTTAGACTAGTGCTGTCAAATGATTAATCACAATTAATTGCATCCAAAATAAGTTTCTGTTTCTGAAATTAATATAAAATGTAAATGAATTTAGTGTTTTTATTACCAAACATGTATTTAGACTAGTGCTGTCAAACGATTAATCACGATTAATCGCATCCAAAATAAAAGTTTCTGTTTTCGAAATTAATATAAAATGTAATTAATTTTAGCATTTTTATTACCAAATATGTATTTAGACTAGTGCTGTCAAATGATTAATTGTGATTAATCGCATCCAAAATAAAAGTTTTTGTTTACAAAATATGTGTACAGTGTATATTTATTATGTATATATAAATAAATACACATGCATGTAAATATTTAAGAAAAATTTTTTATATAGTAAAAAAAAAAATATATATATATATATATATATATATATATATAAAAGTTACATATAATATGAATATATATATATATATATACATATAATATGAATAAACAAATATATATATATATATATATATGTGTGTGTGTGTGTGTGTGTGTGTGTGTGTGTGTGTGTGTGTGTGTGTGAAAATGTGAACATTTTCAAAATATATACTGTATGTGAATGTATCATAATTATACACAGTATACACATATATTACGTAAACAAAAACTTGTATTTTGGATGTGATTAATCACGATCGTTTGACAGCACTAATTTAGACATTAAACTGTATTTATGAGATTCATGATATTACATCAAACAACACAGAATAAAAACCTTATATAATATATAGGTTGGTCTTAACCCGTTGATCAACATATTCAGAGGGTTAAACACCTCATTTAGATGACTATTTACTGAAAAAAAAGCTTATCAGGCCTATTTTTAACCCCATTTTGTGGAAAGTGCCTACAGCATGGGTTGAAAGACAGAGAGAGAGAGGATCAGGGCTTATGATATGAAGAGATGAAGGTCTTTTATGAAGAATATTAAGATGGGGGGACTGTTTGATGTAGCGGTATGCATCATGGCACAAATAAAAATCAAAGTCTTGATGAAAGAAGCACAAACAGGAAAATACAGAAGTAAAAGAATAAAAGGTCAATCACTGGCAGGCAGAAGAGGTGCTTATGAATAGACTGTGAGAGATGAAGCACGTCATCCATTTCTGCGCTCTGAGGCTTCTGCCAGCTGTGGCTTTATTCAATAAAGCTCAAACAAGAGACGCCACATCAAAACCAGAGGCTAATTAATAATCCATTAATACAAAATGGCTGTGAATGTGTGCGCGTGTTCTGTCTGAGAGATACACGCGTGTGTTTGTGCTCGTGTCTGAAAAGGAAAGAGAAAAAATGAAGGACAGAGACTCCATTTAAAACCCTTCAGGCAGTTTGTCTAATTGGAGTTGCTCATCGGTACAGGCTCAGGGGACACCCTAATTACAGAAGGCGTAATCACCCCTCGTTTAATACTCAGACCCAACAAAAACCTGACAAATTCCCTCAAATCTGTAGAGTGTTTGTGCCTGCGCCTCAGAGGAAAGCCAAACGTTATCTGGCCAAGCAGGATAATAGCCTGATTTGGTTGAAGGACACCTTAAAAAGCCGTAAGTGTGTTATGAGTGTGTGTATCGTATTTTGGAGACAAATCTGCACCCAGAACAGAGCTAAATATGACAAAACCTCTATTTGGGGATGTCCTGATTCGTTAAAGTGGTATTTAAATACAGTAAATTAAAGGCATAGCCATTCAAACCTGTATTTCTTTATTATGTGGATCACAAAAGAAGATATTTTGAAGCAAGTTGATAACTAACTCTTTTTGTTCCCACTGACAAAAAATACAATCGAAGTTAATGGGAACCCAAACCACAAAGCAGTCTATGGAATGTCCCCATTTGCAGTGCTGTTTATGCAATTACAACGAATTTATCCATACAGGCTCTTTGACAACATGAAAACACACCCACAGAGGCACATCGCCGCCTTAAAAGCTTTGCCTTTTGACCACAAGACCAAGATTTTAGCAAGCTGAATGAGAAATCTTTGCAAAGATTTGACTCTGGAGTGCCAGAACATTTTGAAATGCATTTCATGTAAGCACTGATTTGAGCCGGATGCCAGTAAAATGACCACTGAGGGCACAATTACACGCGTCACTGTGTGTCACTATGTCGAAAAAGAAAAAAAAGTCTATAATATTTGCCTAAAGCAGGAAGGAATCTCGCTGTAATGTCATGAGGAGCGTGTCTGCATGTGCATTTGTGTCGGTGGAAGGATAATTACAATACCGCTGGCTCACCCCCTTTTCCCTGACCCTTCCTGAACTCATCCTCTGCCTCGTTAAGCAGCCCTGAATCTATCAGACTAATTAATCGCCCCTTCCTTCCTTCCCCCCACACACCTTTCTCACCACTTCACTCTGTCTCTTCACCTCTTGTTTGTCCCGCAAACAACTCAAAATGATGAGTTCACAAAAATATGGAAATTTTTTCATAATCACCATTGTTCCAAACCCTTATGACAGGAAGTTTGTTTTTAATAATGTTGATGCCTTAAGCATACAATGACCAGGTAAAAAAAATTAGTTTAAAAACAAAAAATAGTCCATATAAATATAAGACTGTATTATGTCTTCTGAAGCAAAACATGGTGTCACGATGGGATACAAGATGCAAAATGGTAAACAAGATGAAATTTTAATTTTTGAATATGTATTATTTATATATTACTTTTTGAAGTATTTATTATTTAACCTAGGCTCAGTGGAAAAAAGTGCCTGTGGCAACATTTCTGCAAAATGACATTACATTTCTTCTTGTGCGTTTCATGACACTTTCAAGTGGAAATGTCTGGTAAGAGTCCCTAAAAGTGTGTTCAGTTTTATCCAGAACAGATGGATGTGAATCTGGCAATGTTTTTACTTTGTTCATGCTTTTAGGATATTGCGTACATGTCACAGCAGTTCGGAAATTAATTGTCCAGTGAGAGGTGCTAATAAAAAACCCCACATCAAACCTAACCTAGTGTTCAAAAAGTAAACGTGAGATGATAAAGCACAACCATGCTTTTTTATCTTGCTTATACATATCTTTGAGCTCTTTAATCAAGAAGCAGGTTTCATAGGTCTTGTACCTGATCGCTTTGCATCACAAGTGCATTGCTGTACGAGTAGAGCTCCTGAGCAAGTTTACTATGTCTGAAAAGCCATACATATGGAGCTGGTTATGTGATGCAAACATGAAAATGTATTAGGTAAAACTATTTTGAGGTCATAACATACTATTGTGCAAGAAATCTTATGAAAATATGTCTTTATGAATCAGTATCTGCCCCTGTAATCACAATTTGTGTGAAAAGGAATAAAAGTTGTTGTATTACTGTCCCTAGTGTATGTACGTTTTTGGAGTTTTTAAAAAAAAAAGGAAAGGTGGAGGCACATTTTTCCAGTCAGCCTAGGTTGTTATAATTATTTCCTTAAATAATTTAGAGGTGAATGAATTGCGCACATTTGGTAGCATTATTTATTTGCACATGCTGTTTGCATTGTTTTAAATGACACTATTATTTACTTAAAGGGATAGTTCAACCCAAAAAAATTAAATTCTGTCATTAATTATTCACCCTCATGTCGTTCCAAACCCAAAGGTTTCGAAAGACCTTTGTTCATCTTCGGAACACAAATTAAGATATCTTTGATGAAATCCGAGAACTTTATGACCCTGCATAGACAGCAACAACCAACTACCACGTTCAAGGCACAGAAAGGTAGTAAAATGCTCAAGAAGGAAGTATGTGGCATTAAGAGCCGGGGGGTGAAAACTTTTTGAATTTGAAGATCTCCTTTCACTTCTCCTTTGCCGCTGACTGGTTTTCAAAGTCTTAGATCTCTGAGTTCAGCTCATGAAAAATGGGGGCAAGAACAAAAGTGTTGCGTTTATAATTTTGGTCAGCGTATTTGTAAAATCCTCAAACAGACATAAGGAAGACCAATAGCACCGATTTAAAAGAATAACGAAATGTAATAGAGATATGAAGTTTGGATAATTTTCCATGGCACACCTAACTGGACTAGGGTATGGCGATTGCCATACTCTGCCATACAGAAACGCCGCCCCTGTCTTCATCCTGTTCAAAAGTTTTCACCCCCCTGCTCTTAATGCTTAATGCGTTTCCTTCTGGAGCATCAGTGAATGTTTAAACCATTTTTAATAGTTGTGTTTGAGTTCCTCAATTGTTCTCAGTGTGAAAAGATGGATCTCAAAGTCATACAGTCACTGCTGGAAAGGGTTAAAATATGCAAAAGATGCTGGAAAACTAAAGAAGCTGCAAGACCTGGAGGATTTTTCTGAAGAACTGTGCTCAGTTTAACTGTTCTAAACAAACAAGGGACTCATGAACAACCATCACAAAACAAAAAAAGTCACAGATTATTCAGGTAACCACACACAGTATTAAGAAAGGGTCCCCAAACTTTTGAAGGGGGTCATTTTAATAATTTCAGCTATAGTTTTGTGGACTACATGTAAACATATTTTATGTAAATATCTTACTCAGGACAGTACTACATAAAAATAACATGCATTTTGTATGATCTCTCTTATTTTGTTTGTCAGATTCTGCAAGGGATTTGCATGTAACTGTATATTTCTGTTTCTAACGCCATTATTTGATCTTAGTTTGATGAATAACTGCTTCTATGATCAACAGAAAATCTTTTTCTTTGGCAACAGGCAAATAGCGCTGAGTTATTTTAAATAAAGCACAATCTGTAATTCTAATTTACATAGAAAAAAGGCGTGCCTGTGCTGAAAAGAATGACAATGACTTAATTTGAATACACATTTGAATTTGAATACAATTCGAATGTGCTTTTCCAGCACTGTAAGCGCCTGATTAAACTGAACTGCGGGTGATTAGTGAATAAGACGCAGGGTTTTACACTGTAACAGCAGACGCAGAAATGTTGCAGTTCACATTTAGGAAAGCGATGACGGCTATCAATACCCATCCACAAGATATTACAACCCACCCCAGATCTATAACACAGGTGCATGATCAATAGAGAATAGTTAAGCAGCTATTACTGATGTGGCACAGGTGTCAAGTGCTTAAAGTGGCCACGACCCTAATGAGAATGAAATGAAAGATATATTTCAGTGTCTACGCAGATGCTCGTCATTAGCCCTTCATGCTGCTCATTAAGTCACTCCACTCTTTTTAGTCGGCGAGCGCCGTAGCAACCTAGAGACCACCTGTGCCAGAGAACCATCAGTGCTGCATTAACGGCAGCTATTGAGCTTTGAGTGTTGTTCTGGAACACTCTATCGTCATGGTGACATGACGTGGCAGGGGATTATACCAGAGCTCTGCTGTGGAGCCGTTTGGGAGATTGAGAGGTTTAGAGAATCAGGGGGAAATTAGTGTCTGTGTGTATTCTGATCCCATTTATTTTGGCTTCCCTAACCGTCACTCCATCCGGATCAATGGGAAACAAACAGAAACAAAACAGGATCGATGAAGACCAAAAATACACCAAAATATAAGACTATACCTTAAAATCAGACAGAGTGAAGGCAAATTAATACAGTACATTTTATATTAATGTGATAAGTTGCTTGGTAACTGCAAACAGCCTAGTTTAGTCAGACTGATAAATTATATTATGTAATAAATGTAGCTGTTAATTAAACACTCGTGTCATTATCGTTATTAATTATCATTAACCATGGTATAGTGACACATTGCCTCTCATGGCTTATTGCTTTATTTGCTTCAGTCAAATTCATTAAAACCAAGTGACATCACCTACTCACAACTGCTGCTTCTGTCTCTTTTTTTCCTCGACAAGAATTGCATTTATTTAGACGCAGAATGGCTTTACAACCACAGCAAACGGGAATTTTCGGACGCACACTCCATTTTGCCTCAAAGACAAACACTAGTCAAACGAGCGTGGAAACGGCACAGGTCACGAGGAGCTCTAGTACAACAACAGTGAACTCCAGTCAGATGAGATGTTGTCAAAATAACAAGATGCTATTAAACAAACATTAAAAATATACTGTCTTTATGTTGTTTCTACATTAATTAGAAGATTGAATGTGAAATTATTTGCAATATTTAAAAAACTTAAATTGGAATTAATTGTGATTAATCACGATTAATTTCAGAAAAAAGTGTGCGATTATTTAGTATATATATATATTTTTTTAATTGATTGACAGCACTAAATATAATATAATATAATATAACTACTAACTGTTGTTTGGATATTAATAGTCACCTTCTTTTAGGCACATTAATCAAATTTATTATTCAGCTTTTTTCTTTTTTTAGGTGGCACTGGCTCCCTTGTCTCCTGTGAGATAATGGACACACACACACGGCTATTTTTACCTGTTTGGATAATGGGTTAGAAACGCGCTGCTATTTATAAAACGCCTCCGATTACCATTGGATTACTCAGTGTAGCAGCGCTTCGTCACCGCTCTGGTACGTCATTGCTGCAACTCAATGGGAGTTCCTCTCTGATTTTATCACCCCTGCTGCTTCAGATGTGATCCCTCTCTTGTGGATTTTTTAAAGACCTCTGTTCAGTATGTCAGTTCTTCACTCTATCTGTCATCTCCACTTGTCCGAAAGCACTTCAGCCTCTCTGCTCTCCTCTAAGGCGAGTGGAATCTGTTTGTTTACAAGTGATTCAGCTGAAGTTTCAGTGACGTTTCGCTGATCCTCATCACTGGTTCTCAGAAATGTCTTTACGAAGACATTCTCTCTAATGATAATGTGAAGGTGGGTTAGATGTTCGTATACATTTTCTATTAAACATCATCACCACCTGATGATTAAATGATAACAGCCAATCATACATGTAGACCTGTTGTGTTTTAAAGAGCCAATTCAGGGAGCTGGATTGCAGTGGTGGAGAGATGCTTTACAGTCATCAAAATGTGGAAACGTGGTGTGCAAATTGCGTTCAAGACTAATTTTGTGGGTGCGTTTATGCTTGATTTCCATATTTGCTTAAATAAACAGCACTATCAGCAGTTGCAATTCATTCTTAATGAATTCCCCCTTACTGTTATAACCCATTTTCAATTATTTTTATGGGTTTTTCACTTTAGTGTATAATAAAGGATTGATAGGAAACTGAAGTGGCTGGATGGACAATAGATAGAAAATGACAAAAACTCATCGCTTCCAACTGTGCAACAGTTGTGTTGTGTGTACACCAAGTTTCTTTACATGCAATGTTCTTTATCAGAATATCTGTCTTAAAACACTGTTCTGCCGTCTTGATCAGCCCACAGTATTATAGTGATTAGCTTCTTTCCTCTGTGACGGCATGTGGCCATTGCTGACACAGTACAGAACAGCTGGCTGTTGATTCGACCCATTATCAATTCAAAAACACACTAATTATCATCTGATCAATCAGCCTATTCCAAACAAGACAATTTTTACATTTTCTGAAGAAAATGTAAGTGGTGTTTTCCCATGCAAAACTCTCTAGCTGCTGTGCCAACGAGTCGTGTTTGGTTGACAGGGCATCGTTATGCAGTTGCTAAGGTGTTCTGAGTGGCTGTTTTGGGTGGTTGCTAGGCGATTGCTTATGATATTCTCTTTATGATATCTTTTCTTTTTTTAAATTCACTTTATTTTCTGCCAGTCAAAGCTCCTAAATCAGATTGCACAACTCTGAGCCACATGACTCAAAGCTATCTTTCATGTCTGTAGCACAACTTGTGAAACTCAAGTGTTCACCTGTTTATACTATCCCTCATATTATCAAAGGAGGAAGGAGGGGTTCGAGTGGCCATGCTACTCTTCTGATTCTGTCTAAGATCCTCAGATCAAGACGGACCCCCTCAGAGGTTTTAGAGGAAGACTTGGGGGACGATGGGAAATGAACTTCCTGAATTGGGTAAATAGGGGTCGACCGATATGTGTTTTTCAGGGCCAATGCCGATGCTGATACCGATTATTACCGATCAACTAGACAGACCAATGTTTTAAACCGATATATATGTTTGGAGTAAAAATGAAAGTTAATGTCAAAATTAAGAATGACAAGGGCTCTGACAAAAAATGTTTTAAATGCTTTTAAAGGTGCACTAAGCAGTTTTTGAAAAAACGCTTTTGACCGTAGTGCCGGGCCGGGTCCCAAAACACACTTGTAGCCGATCAGAAGTAAGGGGCGTGTCTTGTAATGATAGAAGACATGCTCCTTGAGTGCACAGGACAGATATTAGCAGATCGACTACAGATAGAGAGAACTGGAATATTGAAAAGAAAAAAATTTCAGAGGAACAAAACATTAAAAAGAAGGCTTATGATCAGCCAAGAGGTAGGACCTGCGTAAATATCAGAGCAGCTTTCCAGCTGTGGACAGCAGTGACGTGCACAATCCTCCAGAGGGGCCGGGGCGAAATGGCGTTACCGCGGCAGAAATCGCAGACTAGGGGAACCTAGACTGGACCAAAAGGCCACTTTGGCGTCTGACTTCAAAGGGACAGGGGCTCGAGTCCCCCTAAGAAAACGGGGGCTTGAATTGGACGCTGAGGTTGCGTTGTTTCTTTTTGATAGGTGAGTAACGTTGATTTTGCATTGTTTCACACAACTTATCTGTGTTGCAGTGATGCGTGGACGGAGGTTATATCCGCAGTCGCTGCGGATAATCCATGGGTCGGGTGGGTCGGGTAATAAAAAAATTCATTCTGATTACTTGCGGATGGGTCGCGGGTGGATGAGATAAATCAATGATGACGCAAATATTAACTACATTTTCTAAAATATGAACCTGTTTTAAATACTTTGTGTGTGTTCGCCTGTTCGAAAAGTTGTGACAGAAAAGGTGACATTCCAGACAAAGTTTGAAGGGAGTTAAGCCTGTGTTAATGTTATCGAGTAGGGTAATATGCAGTGTACTGCAGAACCTGCATATACCCATTTCTTTATCAGTCGGCTTTGCGTATACCCACTTCTAAATCCCCTTTGATGCGCATCATTCAGTAGTGTCCTGCATTAGCCAAAATCATGACAGGCCACCATTTCTAATTAAATCATATGTGAATAAAGGCAAATATTCGCTCAACCCGGTAAAGACGGTGGCGCCGGCGTCCTTTGAAATTTGTTTCATGATTGTGTCTGATGCGCCCACGCCTTACATTATCGCCAACCACATTCTCACACTCTCTAGATGAGACCAAAAAAAATGAAAAAAAAACGCTATCTGCGGGATCCGATAACCCAAGAGAAATAGTGTCTGGATCCTGCTGAGCTCTCAAGCTGGGCCTTGGCAGCATTGAAACCCACACCACAAGAAGAGGGACAAACGCAAATGGAGAATTTCTTCTCATCTAACTCCTAAGATCCGCTTTCTGCCTCTTAGCACTCGTCTGCCTCTGCACCCGAATTCTAGAGGGAAGAGGGGTGCGAGTGGCCAAGTGACTTCTGAATGAACTTCCTGAAGGCAGCCAGACTAGGGGTCAACCGATATGTGTCTTTTAGGGCTGATGCCAACACTGATTATTACAGATCAAGTAGGCCAATAACTGATATTTTAAACACATATATATGTCTGGTGTAAAAATGAAAATTAATGTCCAAATTAAGAAAAACAAAGGCTCTGCCAAAAACTTTTAAAAATTATTTTATCAGCAAATTGGTTTTCAAAATGACCAATATCAATAACCATAAAAATGCTTAATATTGGCCCCAATAATTGGCCAGATGGATCAGATGACCCAAGAGAAAGAGTGTCTGGATTCCACTGAGCGTTTGAGCTTGCAGCGGAAGCTTACGAAAGGTCCATACCCTTCTCAAACTTTTCTGCAATCTCAACATGAGAACCCTACGAGTCTGAATCTTTGCTGTGCCTCTGCAGCAACGGGACCCGAACCGCGAGATGCAGATGCTTGCCCCTCATTCCTCAAGAACGCAAACTGAGCTTCATTGTGAACTTCTCACAATGAGTGCATTCAGAGACCCCGAGCACCGAACATGCATGCTCCTCACCAAGAAACATAACGCATAGATTGTGTGTCTTTGGGTGTCAGAAACCTCGGAAATGGAGACACACACTTGCCTTGGTTTTCTCCATAACGTCTTCACACTGACAAACAAACGGTTCCTGAAGATAACAAAAATTGGTGACGTGTTCGGCAGAAGCCCTGTGACATCATTGGGTACGAGGGCCAGTGGGATTGGAGTTGTTTCACACTTGCTTCAGACACAATACCACCTGTTGGTGGTATTCCTCATAGTGTCCGCTAGAGGATGCAGCGCAAGCTCTCTAGAAGGGGAACGGAAGTAAACACCCAGCCACAG
The DNA here is from genome assembly GCA_036247105.1 of Cirrhinus mrigala. Lineage (NCBI taxonomy): Eukaryota > Metazoa > Chordata > Actinopteri > Cypriniformes > Cyprinidae > Cirrhinus > Cirrhinus mrigala. Next base: position 17,140,581 of record CM070015.1, read on the forward strand.
AGGTTCCTTTACAGCATGTTGTGTTTTGATGGCAAATGCTGTGATAGAACCATATATGCTTGAGCCCGAGTCAGATCCTGAAGCAGAAGAAATTAAAACAACGCAACCATTTGTAATGCTGTGCAATGCAACATAAACATACCAAATATCTATATACAGATTGCCAAATTTCTTAAAGGAGAAGTCCCCTTCCAGAACAAAAATTTACAGATAATTTACTCACCCCCTTTTCATCCAAAATGTTTTCCAAATGTCTTTCTTCAGTTGATAAGAAATTATGTTTCTTGAGGAAAACATTCCCAAATTTTTCTCCATATAGTGGACTTCATAGGTGCCGCCAAGTTTGAACTTCCAAAAAGCAGTTTAAATGCAGCTTCAAATGCCTCTAAACGATCCCAGCCGAGGAAGAAGGGTCTTATCTAGCCAAACGATCTGCCATTTTCTGAACAAATTGACAATTTATGTACTTTTTAACCTCAAATGCTCGTCTTGGCTCTGTGTAATCCGGATCAATACAGTCAGGGTATGTTGAAAAACTCCTCCTCCATCTCGTTTTCTTCTTCAATGTCAAAATCGTCATACATCACTGTTTTCCCTTTATTTGTAAAGGGTGTTTGATCTTCTCTGCATGTTCACTTTGTAAACACTGGGTTGGTACTTCTGCAGCGATATATGGCAAAATAACACTATTTTGTAGTTGGGAAAGAAAACGACATGGGAGTTTTTCCGACATACCCTAACTGAATTGACCGTATTGAACCGGAAAAAACAGAGTTCATGCAGACTTAGACAGGAAGACTGTTTGAGGTTAAAAAGTGTATAAATTGTCAATTTGTTTTGAAAATGACCGATCGTTTTGCTAGGTAAGACCATTCTTCCTTGACGACAACAGTAAAACAGTAGCTACAGAGTGAAGAGTTAATAATAGCAATGGTAACAAACTACAATAAAATATGTGCAGCTCACACAATAAAAATATTCAGCTAATGCAGGTAGGGCTAGGCAATAAACAATATCATACTAAGATTATGATCAAATTTATGTTGATGATGAAAAGCTCTTTTTTTTTTTACTCAATATGGATTATTGTAATGGTCTGTCACACAGCAGAAATAAATGTGACAACAGCCAGTCAGTGGATGTCGCTAATAAGTCTGCATGTTCTGCACATCTCTCTATGAATGAATGGCATGTTAATGGGCATGACGAGGAGATTTTGTGACTGATTTGATTTTCAAATCCTGTCATTTCAGAAGGGTAGAAAAGAATAATTCATATTTTAAACTGGGGAGTTCTGAAACTTGCAGCAAGATTTTTATCTTAAGTAACTTCTTATATGGGTAAATATCAAGAGCATTTTTTTTTTTTTTTCAATTCCATGACCACTTTAGTTCATTTAAATAAAACAATATATATTTATTTATATGAAAACATTTCAATTAAAAATTGAAATTAAGTTAATATCAAAACATATTAAAATAATATTAATGTGAAAATTATTATGGGCTAACATCGTTGCATATCTACCACCATGAGTTACAGCCAAAGCTTAAGCAGTTAAACAAGATTATTCTTTTAAATATGAGCTCCGTTCATAATATTTGGCATACATACATATATATATATACACTTATAGTCCAAATGTGTAGAAAGACTGACTGAATCTATAATTTTTACAGCAACATTCATTCATACATTCATGCATACATGTGAGACAGCGAGAGAGAAAAAGAGAGAATGGAACAGACAGAATGTGACTCAACCATCAAACACAAGGACAAAGAGCTTAATCAAGGCAATTAACAGGCAGAATAAAGGTGCATAAAAAATGTTAGAACAACAATAGTGTCATTTCCCTGCACAACAAAACCAAAAAAAGCACAGGCAGCCAGGAGACAAAGACAAATTGCTTAAGAGTACAGGTGAAGTGCTGAGTGTCTCCAGCATCCAGTGGATTTGAATAGCATTAGTCCAGCATTTACACAGCGGAAAATCATTAGACTTTCTCTCAAAATTCTCCCTCAACATCATCTTTAATGGGTTCTTTTGTCTGACCATTTAACAGACAGATTATTAAGCAGCAGAGGTCATGTCACTCACACACACACCTTGAAATGTTAACAAGGTTTAAGCTGTAACACGTGACTCCGTCCGGAAACAGTGGCATGACATTGATTCACATCCACAGTCTGACTAATAGTACTAATACTTCCCACAGCAAATACAGAGGGGACAGATGAGCAGAAGAGAGACACAGAGAGAGATGAAAATTGTGAAGAGGTTGGCATGTTTCTCTCATGCACACTCTTGTGCGATCTTAACCTCTCCGTCTCCGAGTTCTTCAAAGCCGCTGAAATACAGCGTGACAATGACATTTCACTGTCAAGCTCCATCAGAAAAACACATTTCTTATTCCTTCTCAAACAGTAAACACATTTTCAGACTTCATCATAAACGAATATGAAATCTTTTGTGCTAAACCATGCATTTTTCATGTGTTTGGATTCATTATAAAATATAGGGGCAATTAAAATAATCCACAATGTCATCCAGCAAACCATTCGCATGAAAATAACCTCGTCAGTGTATACAAGGCCACTAATGATCAATTAACACATCCACTTTAAGTATACAAATAACAAATTACACAGAAATTAACATTTCCCTGATGAAACACGACAGATAATGAATCAAAACAAACTTAACAACACAATGTGGAATGATAAATAAAGATGGCCATATATATTAAAATGTGAAAATTAAATATCAGAACGGTGAAAACAACTAATCAGTGAATTAAAATATAAAATGCATTTAGAATAGTGCCAGGTTAGACAATTACCACAAAATGCCACAAATACTGTATGCTGCAGAAGTCACTTCAAACAATGTGTACGTTAATACACCAAACAAAACAGTTTTTCCTAGAATAAAATGGGCATACAATTGGTTTAGATAGTATATGCTTCAAGAAATAGTTATATAATTGTGCATAACTTGTTTTCTCTAAAGTTTTTATTAATATATCATACAGTATATCATAATTCAAAGGGTCACTGAAGTTGCCTAGTCCATTCATGTTTGTCTCAAGGTTGTGACATCACCAGGGATGTGTGCTAAGACTGATTCACACACATTTAAATGGAAATTATGTAAGTGATTATTCGACTACTGTGTGTAGTCTAAAAGTTTAGTCTAAAAAAAAAACTAGTATAATTTTGGTTTTGAAGAACCTAAAACACTTCCACTCCTTGCTCGTTTTCCAAGTGGACAGTTCTCTGAGTCCGCTGCAATATTCACTTTTTCAAAATAACATCTTGTCTTTTAAACATAACATTAACATGGCAGCAATTTGAATGTAGCCTTTGTAAAAACTATAAATATACATATATAAAAGCAAAACATAATTTTGTAAAAATAAATAAATATACAACATAAGCGACTACTATTTGCCTCGCACATCCCAAGACATTAGGGCTGGGAAAATAAATCGATGCATCATGAATCGAGAAACGGTTCTGCATCAATTCGGACATATTCTGAATACATCGCGATTCTAACTTGAATCGATTTTGTGCTTATTTCTTAACAGCAGGTGGCACTGCATGCTCTACACAAGCTTTTGTGCTTAAAAGGTATACATATTTTTATTTTTAGAAATAAATTACCGATTGTTTCGCTAGATAAGACCCTTCTTCCGCGGATGGGATCGTTTAGAGCCCTTTGAAGCCGCATTTAAACTACATTTTGCAAGTTCAAAATCGGGGCACCATTGAAGTCCACTATGTGGAAAAAAATCCTGAAATGCTTTCTTCAAAAACCATAATTTCTTTAGAACTGAAGACAAAGTCATGAACATCTTGGATGATAAGGGGGTGAGTAAATTATCTGTAAATTGTTGTTCTGGAAGTGGACTTTTCCTTTAAAGTATATTTTCTCTTTTTTCCCCTAAAATGATTTCAAATATCACTATCGAATAAAATACCAGCACAGTAAAATGCTCAGCCACATTTTGTCTAATTATCGTTATTGACAAAAGTCCAGAAAATACTGATATCATTTTTTGTCATTATCGCACACCCCTACTTACAAACACTTGAATCTAAAATAATCATTCATAAAGTTTGAAAAGGTTGAAGTGAATTACAAGTGTGTTCACACTGGGCTGTGTTTACATTCATTTTGCATTATAAAATCATTCTGAGCCGAGGCGCAATTACATGAATTACATGACGCTCTTCATCGCTCTTCTTCATTAGAGCGCCATCTGCTGTTAAAAACTAAGCTCAGAATCGAATCCAAAGAGAATCGCAATTCGGAAAATCTCCGAACTGAAATCACGATGCATTGATTTATTGTCGCAGCTGTACTAGACATCACACATTCAGTGCTCCAATCATATTGATTTTGTTGGCGTTTGGATGGGGAATACCAGAATACACCACAAGATGGTACTATGACTCAACAAAAACTTTACCGTTTTTATGCGAATTACAACAAAAACAAAAGTCGCGAATGTGAAATGCTCACGTTCCGTTTAAAAACAGCAGACGAAAAGCAAAAAAGCTATATATTTATATCGTAACGTTACATTATAAACATAATATCAAATGATGCCAAAGTTGATCAATCTAAGCAACGTCCAACTTAGAGCGCTGTTCCAGTCATTATTTTTAAGTAGGAGGTGGGAAAATCCCAAAGTCTTTGGTAAAAAAATTCCGTCTTTCCCCTATTAAAATCAGCCACATCTGTGCTTCAAACTTTTCCAGTGGAAACTCATATAGCAATAACTTTTTATATGGTTTGAATGCACTGGCTGGAAACTACTGCAACCTGACAGACGTACACACCATGTCTTTTGACGCTGACATTACTACAAGCGTACCACACATTACAGTTATTCAGAATCAACATTCAACACTATGTACAACTCACTGCCCACACAATCAATGACTGCTGTCAAAATCGAAGCAGACTCACCATACACAATGGTCACCATGGAGACAGGCATGACCAGAAGTCCCAGAAGCATATCTGCCACTGCCAGTGACATGAGAAAGTAATTGGTGGCATTTTGCAGTTTTCGTTCCAGATTGACAGCCATGATTACTAAAATGTTCCCGGTAACCGTAATAATGACCACAACCAAAATCAGCAGCGCAGCCCAGTTTTTCCGAACTAACTCCTCTTTACTTGTCTCACCGTTGCACCTTTGCCACGCCAGCGGTTCTGTTTTTTCACTGGAAGTGCCGCTGATGGATAGATTGGGAAAGAGAGATGCTTCTGTGTCAGCCCAACTTCTGTTACAGCCAAACGAACTGTTGCGAACCACATTACCCATCATGATGTCCGGGCTCGGTGTCCAGGTGTCAGGGTCAAAGGGCATTAGGTTCGAAGAGGTGAAGATGCTTTTAGGCTCAGGTTTTGAAATGTTGGCATCCAAGTTCATAATGTCCCTTATTAGCGCTGATAGACTCTTGAAAATAAAAGTTTGTTACCTCTCAAGTTCGGTTAGAGGTCAGGTATCCTTCTTTTCTTCATAGCATCCTTCATCCAGCCATTGAGTCCAGAGATTTGCTTCATTCTGTCTTCTTTGAAAACACTTCCTGCTACTCTTTTACTGTCACCGAAAAGCCTGAAAAATGGAAAATGTGAGGTGTGAAGATGAAATGTTGTTCCCGTAATCCGTGCATTTCTCAAAGCACAGTGAGTGTTGTGTCTGTTAAGTGAAGTCTTTTGCTCCTCTCTGTTCTCGTTGTCAGAGCACAACAGATTTTACGAGCTGGATGACCTGATAGTTGAGCGCACACTCTCTCTCGCTCCCTCTCTCTGCTCTCTCTGGCTGTGTGCGGAGCTAGCAGATTCTGGTCCTCCTCAAGCCAGTGATCATTCTGTTCAATCCAGCTGTGCTGAGAGAGAGGGAGAGGGGGAGAGAGAGAGAGAGAGGGAGACTGAAGTGTGAGTCAAGGGTTTAGTGAAAGTTCCTCAGGTATTTCCTCTTTCTTCTGCACCTGCGTCTGCAACTACCAAGACGAATCTGGGAGCTTATTTAATGTGACAGGCGACACACATACACACTCTCCACTTGCTTGAGGCCCAAAGAAAATGTGATTGATAAAAATAGGCAAGATTAGGAAAACATTTAGACAAAGATATTAACACAAACTTACTTTGAGAAGTCAGTCCTTTCATCTTTCCATCCGTCCACTATATGTATACATATCCTTCTATCCATCCATTTAGCCATATATCTATCCATCCATCCATCTCAGTACAATTATCCTTCCATCACGCATACATCTATATATCTACTGTATATGACTATTTAGGGGTTGGCGATATGCCCAAAATCTTATATCACGCTAAAAATTTTATGGCAACAATATACATCACAATATACAGTTGAAGTCAAATGTTTACATACACCTTGGACAATATGCAAAATGTTAATTATTTTACCAAAATAAGAGGGATCATACAAAATGCATTGTTTTTTATTCAGTACTGACCTAAATAAAATATTTCACATAAAAGACGTTTACATATAGTCCACAAGAGAAAATAATAGTTATAATAGAGTTTATAAAAATTACCCTGAAGTTTACATACACTTGATTGTTAATACTGGTGTTGTTACCTGAATGATCCACATTTTTTTGTTTTGTTTTTTTGTTTAGTGATAGTTGTTAATGAGTTCCTTGTTTGTCCTGGACAGCTCAATTGCCTGCTGTCCTTCAGAAAAATCCTTACGGTCCCACAAATTCTTTGGTTTTTTTTTTTTAGCATTTTTGTGTATTTGAATCCTTTCCAACAATGACTGTATGACTTTGAGATCCATGGCTACACTTGCAATCAGAAATCGAAAAAGCAAAGTAGCCTATAATATTTGTGATGTTGCAATAGATGTGTCATCACCAATATGACGAAGCATTTTAATTGAACAGATCGTTAAAGATCACAAACACGATTCAAATACCAACATGATTCTCTTCCTAAATTACAATGATTCATGTAGTTTGACTCCTTAACCTTTCTTCCGTGCAGCGTTACGACCAGTGTGATTTGAACAATCAAATCTGCATTCGTGCTGCCGCTGACCTAAAGAGAGCCACTGTCATGTATATGAATGAAACAGTTTCACAGTCTTTTCAACCACACAGTTCATTATTTCTGTGTTACAAATATTCAAACAATCACAGAAGTACTGGGATAAAAGTTCATAGTCTGGATGTAAACTCTGATATGTACGGTAGAGATCAAAATAGAGTAAATCATTTTATCCAGAATCACGCAGCTCTATTTTGCAAACAGCTCTTAAGTGAATCTTGTTTTTATGTAGTCTGTTGATTTTTGTTCATGGTATTCAGCTGCAACTAAATGTTTAGCAAAAAAAGAAACAGAATAAATATGCTTGATATAATCTTTTATTCACATTGGAATTGAAACTGGGAATCAAAAAGAATCGGAATTGATAATATTCTAACGATACCCAACCCTAATCAAGACATGAATGACAAAACTAGAAAACAAGAAATAACTAGACTAGGAAAGGGCTCCGTAAATGTTGCTAACACTCGGCCCAGAATAGCGGGAAGGGCCTTGATCGCTCCATTACACCCGGATCCACTATACTGTGCGTGTTTTCTTTTACAGCTGTTTGCTTTCACTTAAGACCTAAATTACCGTTTACGAGGATACTTGCAAAAATGGACATTTTGACATACAAGTGTGTGTATTTAACTGTTCAAGACCTATAAAGCAGCAAAAATAACTCCGTACAATACTCCCACGCTCTATAAACACTGTCTTCATGTGCGCGCATCTCTCAGACAGTGCACGCATATTGTGAAACGAGTTCTCTTTCACCGCTGATTGCGTTTAACGACTTCAAATCACTTGTTTTTAAACCGCAATGCTTTAAAACGCATGCAAACGGTAAGTTTTTTTGTGACCACATAGCACAGCACGTGAGCGTGTAACCACAGTAGAGATGATAATCCAAAATCTTGATTGACAAATTTCTTCAGTTAATCGTGTCTGCCAGTATATCGCCCAACCCTACATCTATTAATATATGCAAATGTCTCATCTATCCCTCTATCAGTCCATTCATCCAAATATCCTTCTATGTAGCTTTACATCTATACAAGTCCATCCATCCCGTTCTTCTTCTATCCATGCATATATTTATTTATAAATCTATGTATCTATCTCCTTCTAACCTCCATCATCCATCAGTACATCATTCACTAAGCTCTCTCTCTTTCTCCTCCCACTTTTTACATTTGAACTGTCCCATTACCCCCAGCACTGTACCGCTTATCTTCCTTTTTGTTGTTCATCTAACCTGGCAGTCATGTCTTGTAGAATAAATGTTTACATGTGAATGTGTGCGTGCGGTGTGAAATGGAACTGTACCATGCTAGGCATGGTAATGTGTTTGTGTTCACTATAGACATGAGACTCTGATAATAAATTAACCTGTCAGATGTTGACTATCAATAGCTCAGTGCCAATTAGATGTCACCTTTTAATGAGCACTGCTCAGAGATTTACACATTGAATCTTTACATAAGACACACACACACATGCAAACTGGTAGTTTGACAAACAAAAAGATTGAATTGACAATTTGAATTCTTTAGAAGAAAGATGCATGCATGTAAAAATAAATAAATATATCAAACAGCCATTTCGATTCATTCAGACATGCAGGAAGCAAATTACTGTAATTAACTTTAGCTTTATAAGAAATATTTTGCTCTAATGCACTTAAGAGTCTGTTGTTGGTCATCCATGATGACTTTTTACAGCTTCGGTTCTGTACTTGAAAATTGAAATCATGGAAATATTTGCAAATAATAATCTCAGAGCTATAACAGAATGACTTCGGTCTTTATTCTGCTTGGTTCATTAGCAGCACAAATGAAAGTTGCCAAGGTGCAGTAAGGAATGAGTTATGCAGATATTAACATCACATTTTCAGCTGCATGCTTTTCTAGCTTCATTTCTCAGCTATAACTGTATTTCAGTTGACATTTTGTGGTACAGTGATGCTTTTGTCACAGCAGACAGATATGCATATTACTTTATAGTCAGTGATGGCACTGATATACTAAACAAAATAATTAATACTAAACAAAATAACTGAATGTTGTCTGTGTAATGCTTCTTGCACAATAAATGCATTAAAATGAAAACCGTCCACACATGCATTATTTAAAGTTTCAGCTCAATGGTCGTAATACAGACAGTGGAAGTGTGAGCTGTTTCACTGCAGACCCTCAACACAACTCCAGGTCACTGGACAAGACATCAGCATAGCCCTCCAGCTCTGCTTTCCACTCAGATATCAGCAAACTCGCTGCCACTCACAGCCAGTCGTTGCCATGGAAAGGCTTTGTCGCTAACAATGCATTCAATAGGGAATGAGATAACCAAACGATAATCACATTGTTGCCTCTTTTTTGACCTATCACAGCCTCATAACCATGGAGATGCTCAGTGCTCGAGCAGATAAGAACAAAGAGACTGCAAAGGCCAACAGGCCATCTACACCAATAGAAGCACATGGGAAAGAAAAAAAAAAACAGCTAATAAATGGGCATAAAAAGAACAAATATTTGTATAAAAATATGTATGGAAAGAAAGTACTTTATTAACATAGAAATATGACTTTCAAGCTCTATATAAATAGTTGGGATCAGCCTGGCCACTTTGAGGCTTGTCTAGAAATTATTTAGAAATGATGTATGACTGAAGCTTAAAATAATCCTTTGTTGCCCTTGGCTTTGATAGTGCTGCAGTCCCACACCACTTTCCAAAAACAGAATCCAATTTGAATAATGATTCAAAATGCATTACAAAGGCATCTTCTAGATCTGTGCATAACATAGCACAGATTTCCCTTCATTTGTTTGGTCTATCAATAACAGAGTGAAAATGTCTTTAAAATCCAGGTCCACATAAAGACCAAATTATCAAGTTTTTTGAGTCTAGGTGCGATCACATGAGGATTTAATAGCCCGCCTTGTTGGCAGAGGCTATGTACACTAACTCCGCCCACCAGCGTGTGATTGGGCTAGTCAACACTAGTCAACACAGTTCCAGTGGTGTAGATGGTAAAACGTGTGCCCTAGTCATTTTTGACGCACTCGACCTGAGCTTGAATCTGCCTTTTGCAGAACTTTTTTTTCTCCCTTTTTACTTCTCGTATCACATCGGAAAGGCATTTATTTTCAATAAAAATGAAGGAAACAACTGAAAAGTTCAAAAAGTATCGGGTAGGGTTAGGGTAGGTGTAGGGAGGGCTTATATTGTCCCAATATGGTGGCATCCAATTAATAATTTGAATTAAAATTGTAATTTACACTCAATACATTACTGCATACTGTTTTATAATGTACTCCAATACTGAGGTGCAGATAACTGCCATTATTTGCAATAAATAGCAGGAAATCCTGCTATTTTAACAGTGTAAATAGAATCTAGATATTTTCACTTCGCCTCTAATTGCTTTTTGCACCTATTGTAAAAATTAGCCTCTATCGCTATTTACACTTAGTGCAAATAACCACTCCCTAATAATAAATATGTGACCTGTGCTGGCAAAATGAGTCACAATGAGGAAATGTTCAAAAATTTTGAACATTTTCACAATCTCTATTAAAAAACCTTCAAAATTATGTATTCAAAATGACTGCGCTACATCCATTTGAAGCTGACAGAGTCAGCAAAGGCATTTTTGAGAAAAATTGAGTTAAAGTTTTCTAAAGGTTCCAAAGCATAATCACCTAGCAACACTGCATTTTTTCCTTTATTCCATTTCTTAATAACTACTACTATATAATCACAATATAGCTATTTTTTTATTTTATTTCTGTTATTAAAAAAATAGAACAAATATGCAAATAAACAGTAGAACTATAAGAAAGAAACATTAAACAATGCATTCATTTTTTCATCTTACATCTAAACCAAAGCATTCGAGTAAGAAAAATATAGGCTAATCAAATGTAAAAATCACTTGAGTGTATTCATTACAAATGAACAGATTATTAAAACTACAAAAACAGTTTAATCAAGAGCAACGAGTGATCCCCTCTTTTCTTTTATTGTTAGATTAAAGGGTTACTTCACCCCAAAATTAAAATTTTGTCATTAATCACTAACCCCCATGTCCTTCCAAACCTGTAAAAGCTTAGTTCGTCTTAGGAACTCAATTTGAGATATTCTGGATGAAAAGCGGGAGGTTTGTGAATGTCTCATTGACTGCCAAGTAATTAACACTGTCAAGGCCCAGAAAAATATGAAAGACATTGTCAAAATAGTCCATCTGCCATCAGTGGTTCAATCTGAATTTTATGAAGCAACGAGAACATTTTTTTGTGTGCAAAGAAAACAAAATATCGACTTTATTCAACTTTTTCTTCTCCTCCACGACACTTCCTGCAAGTGTGTTCTTACGAGCAGACCGCGACGCATGTGTACATGTATATATTAAGACCAACTGTAAAGAACAGATCAAATATGTTACACATCAGATGTTATTCCCCAACAGTTTACCAGATGTTCACTTAAGACATAACCGATTATGTTTGAGTGAATACTCGCCAAGACAGATACTTTGAAATACAGTAATTCTGTGTATATCAGGATTGTGCGTTGTAACAGACACATCTTTATGCACAAGCTTCAGATGTGTCAGTCAGCGCAATTGTTTTGTTTACATCAGCATGGGTTTGAACATCACTTTTCAACGGTTCAGACTCATGCCATCAAGAATTCACTATGAATCTAGCTGTCTTCACACCATGTCGTAATTATCGTAATTCTGTGATGACAACACGTGACATTCTACTCAAAGCTCAATTATGTGTTTCTATGGCAACACTATCAACGCCAAAGCCTTCATGTGCTCCAGAACTCAGAATTACAACTTGTAAGCTCAGAATGTTCTGAGAACTACAACTTGGACCATGTGAAGCTGTACCACATGACCACCACCAGACTCATTTAGCCGATAATTTGGCGCTACCTCTGAGTCTGAGAACACAGGCTAACTGTCATCTTGGAATTCCGTAAATGTAGTCTCAGCCTCAACCGTTGGTCTGATGCATATGGCACGCAAAAGTGAAAACAATTCACGAGTTTCAAAGTCTTCATTGGATTGGTTGAATTATACAGGAGGGACGTGCGTTTTGTGGGTGTCATGTAACGTTCCACCTGGAAACAAAGATGCCATGATGTCAAACCCCTTCATGGAACAAGAAAGCTGCCAGAAAGCTGCCATGTTTACAACTGTGACGATGAGCGCTAATCAGGATCAGTTAACATTTCCATGCCCCTTAACATGATGCGGCACAAAACGAAACGTGATTTGTTGCTTTACCAGTCATATGGCCTCTTGGGTGGGCCATGTGACATATGGACATATGGTTTCCAGACATACAAATATAGATAATTTTAGATGTTTCATTACTATTTGGAGCATTGGGATCATTAGATGAGGGTTTAAAGGGGTCATCGGATGCAAAATTCACATTTACATGTTGTTTGAACAAACGTGTGTTGGCAGTATGTGTACACATCCATCTCATGATGATAAAAATCCGCCCAGTGCTTTTTTTATTTTAATTCTGTAAATCATAACCCCTTTCTCAAATCAAGCCATTCTCAGATTCTTGGCTGTGTGACGTCACACAGACCCATGCCACTCTTACGATTGTTGATTGACACTGGTGTTTTACCTTACACCTCCCTTTGGTGAGCCGTGAACTGTCCGCCATTGTTTCGACGCCTGAGCAGGGGAAGACAAGAGTGTCTCCTAAGCAATTGAGGTGTTTTGTTGTTGGATGTAATAATGAACATAGCAGTCGTCATTTACTCCCGACATCTGAGCTGCTGAAGACGCAGAGGATTACTTTTTTATTTTTGAATGGAATGCGCCCCCTACTCTACCTAAATGCGTCCATGTTTGCACAAATCATTTATGATGCAGCTTCACCTACAGAAGAAGTGAGAGGGTTTTTTTAAGAATCGCTGCAAATCACCTTTCATAATAATGTGCTAGTTAGCGGGTTCCGGCTAAATGTGGCTAAAGTTTACAGTCTCAGAGAACTGCTCATCACCTCATGGAAGAGACGGGCGGGGTGAGCTGAGCTCATTAGCATTTAAAGGGACATGCACTGAAATGGGTCGCTGTGAACAGAGCTGTTTTTGACAAGGTGAAAAGGGTTTTACACTACCACTGAGAAATTTAAGCCAAGGTATGTTAGACTTTTCATTAAGACCATAAAGAATCATATCAACTTGTACAAAATGGGCATTTGATGATCTCTTTAAAAAATTAATTTTTGTGAAAACTTCAAACTTCACCAAAATTGACTTTTTTGCCTGTATCTTAAAATTAGCTAGAGTGGATTCCAACTCATTTTTCCAGTACAGGTCACATAGTTTTTTGACTTTAATCATTTAATCTCTATTTCACTCGTCTATTTCACAAGCATAAAAATTGGGAAATCATGTGAAAACTTCAATAACATCAAGCTTTCTTCCACGTAAACATAGACAGTCTCTTCACTAGCTGACAGCTCAGCTGACAGAAATGTCACTTTGTTCTTTTTAATTGTTGCTCCAAAAATATAATCACAGTCACCACGATGGAGATTACATGAACAGTTTGGCTCTTACATAATGCTCATTTTCTCTGTTTGCCGGTCATTTTCCATCATCATCATCATCTGTGAGTGTTTTTATGCTTAGGGATAAATATAAACACTCAGATTTAGTCAACACCTCTTGTTGTAGCAATCTGTTCCTTTCCAGCCTGTGAATCATCTGAAGATTTGAAATCCTCTCAATCTGCGCAAATTCACTACTACTTTAAAGGAGAAGTCCACTTCCAAAACAAAGATTCACATATAATTATGTGTATATAATTAGAAATCATCCCCTTGTCATCCAAGATGTTCATGTCTTTCTTTCTTCGGTTGTAAAGAAATTAAGGTTTTCAGGAAAACATTTCAGCATTTTGCTCCATATAATGGACTGATCTTGTGCCCCGATTTTGAACTTCCAAAATGCAGTTTAAATGCAGCTTTAAATGATCCCGAATGCGGTTGTAAACGATCCCAGCTGAGAAAGAAGGGTCTTATCTAGCGTAACGATCGGTTATTTTAATAAAAATAATACAGTTTATATACTTTTTAATGCCAAACGATCATCTTGTCTTACTGTGCCTGGACTGTATTTTTCCGGTTCATGACAGTTAGGGTATGTCGAAAAACTGCCATCTCATGTTCTCCCTCAACTTCAAAATCGCCCTATATTGCCGTTTTACCTTTTTTGTTAAGGGTGTTTGTTCTTCTTTGCATGTTCACTTTCCAAAGACTGGATCGGTACTTCTGCAGCGATGTAGGATGATTTTGAAATGATTTTTTAAGTTGAGGGAGAAAATACGATTGAAGTTTTTCGACATACCCTAACTGTCTTGAGGCAGAATACACAGAGTTCAGAAAGAGCAAGACAAGACGAATGTTTGAGATTAAAACGTATTTAAATTGTATTTTTTTCATGAAAATAAACGATCGTTTCGCTAGATAAGACTCTTCTTGCTCGGCTGGGTTTACAACTGCATTTGGGATCATTTGAAGCCGCATTTAAACTGCTTTCGGAAGTTAAAAATCAGGGCACCATACCAGTCCATTATATGGAGAAAAATGCAGAAATGTTTTCCTCAAAAAACATCATTTCTTTATGACTGAAGCAAAAAAGACATGAACATCTTGGATGGCAAGGGGGTGAGTACATTATATGTGAATCTTTGTTTTGGAAGTGGACTTCTCCTTTAAGTTGAAATGTGTATGGCTAAAGAAAGGGTTCTCGCTTCAAGTGACAAAAGCAGTTATGACACCTTCAAAAAACAACTTCAATGCTTCTGAGCAAATGAATTAGTTAATGTCACTGCAAGCGCTAACTGAGATAATTCCTTGTCAGATTACTCAATGACATCCCCAACAAATCTCTACTTTTGTGTCATGCATCATCTTTTCTGTCACATCAGTTTTTTTTCTTTATCTGAAATATACAGCAGAATTCTGACTGCTACCAAAAAAATGTAATCTATGGAAACAAGACAGCCAGGCTGTGACAGTGTCCCCATTCAGTATGCTAATGTTTAGAGGCCTTTCGTCTTTTATTAATATGTTAAAATGGGATGCTCTAAGACTTGAAGATGCACTGATTGTCTTCTCTTTGAAAAAAGTACAATATGCACCTTATACAAAGTGGATAATACCTCCCAATTGTATTCTATGATTTGAGGGGGAAAAAAGCAGGGATGTTGTTGGCAAAAAAAAAGACTAATTATCAAAATCTCAAAAATATGCAAAGAATCTGCAAATAAGGAAATTAAATGGTTCTCTCTCTCTCTCTCTCTTTCCCATATTATGTAAAAGAGTGTGGATATCATCACTAAACTGAATCGTAAAATTGTTTTTATATCATACACTGCCAGTTAAAAGTTTTTAATAAGTCTCTTCTCACCAAGCCTCCATTTATTTGATTCAAAGTATATATATATATATAGGGAGGGTGAAGAAATTATAGAAATGAATACTTTTATTTAGCAAGGATGCTTTAAATTGATCAAAAGTGATGATAAAATAATTTATAATGTTACAGAGGATTTCTATTTCAGATAAAAGCTGTTCTTTTGAACTTTCTATTCATCAAACAAACCTGAAAAACTCTACTCAGCTGTTTTCAACATAATAATAATAATAATAATAATAATAATAATAATAAATGTTTGAGCAGCAAATCAGAATATTAGAATGATTTCTGAAGGATCATGTTACTGGAATAATGATGCTAAAAATTAAGCTTTGAAATCAGAAATAATTCAGAAATTTTGAATTTTTCAATATTTTCAATTTTTTTTTGCTGTACTTTGGATCAAATAAATGCAGGCTTGCTGAGCAGAAGAGTTCTTTAAAAAAGAACATTAAAAAGCTTACTGTTCAAAAACTTTTGACTGGTAGTGTATTTTCCTCTGGTATAGTATTTTAACATAAAATTACTGAATTTTTAAATTCTTAAAGAAATCACAAATGGTAGCAACTACGGTGTTAAAAACTCACAGGAACTCAACAAATTATTCTGCAATATTCCTGTTACATCACGGTTTTAATTGCTTCATCTATGACAAGTGAACAGTGCAATTAAAATGGCCTGTCACAGCTACGGTTCTGTGATTTTGATCCATGCATATGTGTGTGTGGCGCCTCTCTGTTGTCCTTTCTGCTTCCCTTACTTGTAACTCTATCACAAGATGCCAATCAAACATTTTCGCCATTTCATTTTTTAATGAATTAACTCATGGTTCAAGATCTTGGCCAGTTTGCAAACCCCTTCTGTGCTCACACTATCCCAGCTGGCACTCATTTTACTGATGACAGTCAACAAACCTCGTCAGCAAATGCCAAATAATAAATAAGAGTCTATTTCCATGGAACAGAGCAGTCAGAAGTGGACATCTGGAGGAACTTCCCCAGACATTTCTACAAGAATAAACATGCCAACCAGCATGTACTGATTAAACTATATTATAGACAATCAATCAAATGATAAAGAAATAAAGAAAAAAAAATAAACCTGTAAAATTTTTATATTATTAAATTATGCAAAAAAAAAAAAAAACAACAAGAAAACAAGAAACTGTGTAAAACGAAAAAAAAATCATCCAATTAGACGACAGACTGACTGATGATTTCTGTCAGCGCTTGCCATTTTTGCATGTAATTTGCAGCTGATGCGTGGGCCGAGACAAGCTAGCAAGTAACCACCTTTGTTCATCTGAGATTTAATTTTACATTGACACTGTTGCCACTGTGACCAACTTGGACATGACAGGTGCTAGAATGGCCAGTGAAAAAGGCCAAGAGAGGCCTTCATTACAGATGTCAGAAGATATGATGGGAGAATACAGTGCTTAGACTGAAAACATCAAGGGATCTTTGAGAGAGAGTCTGTGATATTCTGTGTTCAGGGAACAAAAGTGTTTAAGTGGTGTTTTCTGAGCAGGGCTGTGAGTTGGACATAGTTAATGTGACAATTCTGAAGCAACTGGCATTAGGTCAACAAGATGTTGTGCCCTGACTTCCTGCTTAGTCACAGAGAAAGTGAAATCAATGAACCATTCTTAAATCTTCTAGGTCATTTCTGACTTGTTATTTTGGTATTTTAGACATGTTATTTTGGTATTTTGTGCTGTCTTCTCTCTCTAAGCCATAACAAATCTATCATTTTATCCACCTTTTTCCTAAACAACTAATGTGTGCAGCCATGATAATTTGCTACTTCCGTTTTAATGTTTTCCATGTCCGATTTCCTTAAAAATCACTAAGAGGTACAAGCACATGCGAACCAGAAGCATTTGTGATGAAATTGTTAAACGAAATTCTGTCATTAGTTACTCTGCCTCATGTCGTTCCAAACCCGTAATACCTTCACTCATCTTCCTTACACAAATTAAGATATTTTTGATGAAATCCGAGAGCTTTCTGACCCTACATGGACAGCAATGCCATGTTTAAGGCCCAGAAAGGTAGTAAGGACATTGAATGTCTCATGCACATGTCTCAAAGACTGACAAAGAATAGAAGAAATGATTGAATAAAGTCATTATTTGTGTTTTCTTTCGCACAAAAAGTATTCTCATAGCCTCATAACATTACAGGTCAACCACTGATGTCACATGGACTATTTTAACAATGTCCTTACTACCTTTCTGGGCCTTGAATGTGGTAGTTGTGTTGCTGTCTATGCAGGGTCAGAAAGCTCTCGGATTTCATCAAAAATATCTTAATTTGTGTTTTGAAGAGGAACAAATGTCTTACGAGTTCGGAATGACATGACGGTGAGTAATTAATGACAGAATAGTAATTTTCAGGTGAACTATCTCTTTAAGTATGAGCTCAGCTTTAATTTGTGCTGTTGTTGACTGCCACAAAAAATAAGATTTTTAAAAGAAAATATTCATATAGAAAGCAAAACATTAGAGAAGAATGCACCCAGTGCATTACATTTGGCAAAAAAAATATCCTTGAAAGTGAATGTGTCAGTGCAACACAATGTTAAGTATTTGTTATTTAAAATAGTTTTTTCTTCATCAGTACTCTCATGCTGATTTGTTTTTCTAAAAACTTGTATAACTCAGAGTAGTGACAAAAATTACTTGAAAATTATTTTCTACTAGTGTTCAGTGACAGCCTTGTCTTTTATACAAATTCACACAAACACACAACCCACTTAACTTATATCGGCTAATAAAATATCAAGCAAAGTGAACGTAAAACATTTTGACAAAAAAAAAAAAAAAAAAAGAAAAAACAAAAAATAACCATAAGCTGGTTTGAATTAGTTAAAATGTGACCCTGGACCACAAAACCAGTCGTAAGTGGCACGGGTATATTTGTAGCAATAGCCAACAACACATTGTATGGGTTAAAATTATTGATTTTTCTTTTGTGCTAAAAATCATTAGGATATTAAGTAAAGATCCATGAAGATATTTTGTAAATTTTCATACCGTAAATATATGTGATGTAAAAATATAAATGTGTGTTGGCAGTGTGTGTGTACACAACTACCCTATAATGATAAAAAATAAAAAAAAAACACCCAATGGTATTTTTGTAATCTTATAAGAAATCCCCTTTTCCAAATCAAGCCATTCTCAGCTGATTGATTTACATTATTACAATACATTTCACCCAGCCTGGCACATAAGGCTTGATTAGCTCCAGGTTTAATGAAGGCCTGATTTCCGAAAAACGAAATGTGTTGTGATTGGTTAGCTGTCCCACTGCGTTGCGATTGGCGAACAGCTTAGACGGTGTTTCAGTACTGCCACGCCCCTTGTCAAAGAAGCAAGTTCCGTGTACAACTGTTAGCGCAAGCTAGATTAAAGTGATTCTTACGTTTTAAATATGGATATTTTTCTTACAAAAACGCATCGAATCACTACAGGAGGCCTTTATTAACCCCCCAGAGCCATGTGAGGCACTTTTTATTATAGATGGATGCATATTATTGGACTCGTTTTGGACTGATGAGGAGAAACACCCGTCTATGCCATTCTAAAGCTTGAGAGTGCCAGGACAAATTTTAATATAACTCTGATTGCATCCGTCTGAAAGAAGGAAGTCATATACACCTAGGATGCGTGGAGGGTGAGTAAATAATACGCTATAGTAGTGTTGGTTCCTATCGTCAGCCTGCGAGATCGCCAATACATGATTTTATCGTGCTAATATATTTAATTATATACATGCTTAGTTTCATTGCCCGAAACCAGCTCCAGCATAAGGCTAAAAGCAACCTAACATTATCAAAGAACATCATAACTAATTAGCCTAACCTATTCTAGTGTAAGTTTATGCATTTTAAAAAACACTCGCGTTATAAGTGAAGCTGTCTACACTGTATGATGAATAAATCTCTTACCACACACTGCACACGTCTGCGGCGGGTTACACTTCCGATGCGGCAACCGGAGTAGATCACGGCTTCGGCATGTGTTTCGCCCCCTGTACTGCACACGTCTGCGGCGCGTTACTGCTCTGAAGCGGCCACTCTAGTCAATGCCTGTGTTGATACCCGCTGCACTGCGGCTCGTTGAAGCGGTTCTCCGCGCTGCATTGCTAAAGTTAGGCTAATCCCCCACCTCGTCCCTACCCTCCCTCCAACAATCCGAATATCCGTGGCCGGGATTTAATTTAATGATATTCTAATGGACCACATTGTGTCATCATTGCATGTGGAAAACAAACACTGTAATCCAAAGGAGCCGTTCGAGCCAATCCGCTCCTCCCCATCTTTCAGTGCGTTTTTCAATTCACAGCGAAAAACAAAGGACAAGGTCTGTGTTTATCGATAGATTGTTATAATATCTGCATCTGTGCAGTTTAAATACAGTATACAAAATATCATGGGGGAGCAATCGGTTCCCAATCTACTGTAGCCTACGTTTTTGCTGTGTTAACCCCTCATTACACCACAGCTGTTTCCTCCAGCGGAAAATGAAGCACATATTCTTTATCAAATGATCATGTTGCCATTTTCATTTGAAAATTTAACTTTCAATAGTTTCCAGTGCATGTGGCAAAGAGGTTTGCATACTTGAGCATACTTAAGGCTTGTACTAGAAAAGCAAACAGTAAAATTTTGGATTTGTACAGTAAACAGGTGTGTGTGTGAGATCAGGAAGACTTTGGCTTATTCAGTACTCAAATGTTATACCTATCTATACAATACAGTGGAATATTGCAATAAGTTTAGTCTACCACCCCTATTACTCAAACATGTTTTATTTTTATTTATTTATATATATATAGAGAGAGAGAGAGAGAGAGAGAGAGAGAGATTTTTTTTTTTATTTTTTTTTTTTTATTATTATTGGGGGCTGAGCCCTTTAAAGGTGATTTTCTTTTTGCACCTTCAGATTCCACATTTTCAAACAGTTGTATCTCAGCCAAATATTACCAAACAATCAGTGGAAAGCTTGTACAATCTCAGTTTCAAAAAACTGCCTCTTATGGCTGGTTTTGTGGTCCCGGGTCACAAATAAGATAAAAATAAAAACATGAAATATAATTCACTTATTTTTTTTTAGAAGCATAAAACCTAGAAACCCATATCATGTGTAAAACATAAAAGTTTTAGGTTGCTCAGCTGCCTCATGAGATCTTTTTGATATTTGTATATCCAAGATGTCCTGAAAACATCCATCATCGAAGAAAAGACAAAATTGTTTTCTTTTTGCAGACAGCCCTCCACCTGTCTCTGTCTGATTAAAAAATAAATAAATAACTTCCCTACAGTTTTTGATTTTCGCTTGTTTGTTGTTGAGCTGTTCCATCCCACCGGTCTCCAGTGATGGATGACCACTCTTTCATTCCTTCATAAATTTTCCACCTTACAGCAGACACAGATGCCAAGCCACATTACAACTTTCAGTTGGACGACTTGCATCACACAGTCAAAAAGATCTATGAGGGAAACTAAGGACTTGTTATGAGTTATGAGTAGCAGTCTTTCTACAGACACTGAAACACAGGTGAACATGAACTACTCAGAACATTAATGACATAAACCGGTTATAATTAGTGAGAAATTACAATTAACATATCCTTTTTTATATTTTCTCTAGGAAATGTCAGCTAAAATGCACATGGATTTTTTTTTATTTTACCCATATTTTGAATTACACTCTTAAAAATAAAGGTGCTTAAAAGGTTCTTCACAGCGACATCAAAATTACCGGCCTGAGTCTTTTCTCTCTCTTTCCCATTACACCGTTGCATCCATTAAAATAGCTCACTTTTTTTTTTAATAGGAACGTGGTTATATTTCTTTTCGTTTCTTTCTAAAGTTAATTTAGAAATATGTTTGGAACATTTTGTTTGTTAACTTAAGGTTTTTCCTTTTTAAAGTAATGAGCAAGCGGCCAGAGGCAGGCAGTGAGTTGATCACAGCCTATGTTTAATAAATTTTGCCTTCCCAAATAGTGTTGTCACGGTACCAAAATTTCAGTAGTCGGTACCAATACCAGTGAAAATCCACGGTTCTCGGTACCAATTTCGGTACCAAATCAAAACACAAAAACATGAATTGAACAACACACTATTTTTATTTATAACAAACAAAAATAAAACAAAGTTTTGACTTGGAAGCTGGTATTTTGAGCTGAGGTGATGAAGCATTTGCTGGAATCCCCATTTTTCACTGTATAAACTGGCACTTGATCCATACATGTGAATTCAGCAACAGCTCGGTTCAGTTTTCTTGCCACAGGTGAGTTTTTGTCGTACTTCTGCTGCTGAAAAGCATCTGGAACCGTTGTCTGCTTAGGAGTTTGGTTCGTGGTCTTCTTCAGCCTGCAGCTGTAAAAGGAAAATATAATATACTTAAGTAAAACAATGGGCTGAGTCTGACTAAATGCAATATTAGATTGACACCAGCTAAACAGAACTTTTCAGTAAATGACAAACCTCAGCATTTTAAACAAAGTTAGATAAGATTACTTGTATTGAGTGTAAGATATCAATGTTACACAGACGGAAACTGTAGTATTAAAAAAACTTTACAAAAAGATTTAATTTAACATGACTTAATAAACAAGTGTTACATAGCAATTATTCTTCTTAATTTCAAAATGTATTAATAATTTATTTAAAATTAAAAGTTGTATCTGTTGACATTATTTCACGCACAATGAACAAACATGAATGATCAAATGTTTGTATAAAACATTCACACACACATTAATTAATGTTCACTCACTGTAAATTGATGTTAGGTAATATATTAAGTCATGTTAATGAATAGTATCTTTTACCAAACTATACAGGACTGTATTTGACTGTACTTTTATTTAATCAAACTGCGCAAACTATATTTCATTGCCTAGAACTGCTTTTCTGATGGACTGATTTTAAGGCTATAAACATTAACCATACATTTGTACATTTGTTCTCTAACACACATTTTTAGCTACACGGGTCATTTAAAAGCCTCAGGTGTGTAAAAATAGTACAATATCATGTCCTGTTTTTTTTTTTTTTTTTTAATAAATGCTATAGGAGCATTAAACACTTAATAAAGAAGTTTATATTAATACTCGCGTTAGCATTAGCCGCGCTTATGATAACGATTAACTAAGCAAATGCCGATGTTTATTTAAGGTATAATTTTTATAACAAAAGCTCTAAATATAAAATTAAATTAAAATTAATTAACTTACCTGCTTGAACTTTCATTAAATCTGGGTGTCGGTCTTTGAGGTGTTTTATTAAGTTCGATGTATTTCCTCCTTTTGAGAGAGTACTTCGATGACACTGTTTGCAAATGGCTTTCTGATGATCTATGATGTTGCCCTTGTCATCAGTCGCAAATACAAAATATTTCCACACGTTGCTCCTTCCTCCTTTCTTTTCAACAAGCGGATTCAGAGCAGCCGCATCAGCAGCACCGCTGGTCGCCATGTCTCTGTGCTTTTATGAAGAAGACGCAACTGCGCAGTGTGCACTTCTCGCATAGCGCAGCAAGAACCGGGTTGACCGGGTGCTCGGTACCACCGGTACTTAAGAAAACCTGGTACCGTAACATTTAATTTTTTTTTAGTACCGACTTGGTACCGAAGTACCGGGTCTTTTGACAACACTATTCCCAAATCATCACGACTTGCCTAAAATAAAATCTTCAAGCATATCACAATGTTATTTTAAATGTTTAACTTAGATAAATGCACACTATTATGCGCATACAATCATTTGTTGGAGAGTGAAAGCTAAATGCGCTTTGCAGGGCATTGAGGCGCCAGCGCAATCACTTGCAAAAAAATTAAAATAGGCTACGCCCTAATCTTTGCTCACAAAGGTAAGCGTAATATATCATCCGGAACTGTAAAGGGTCTAGTATTATTTGCATGCACTCACAATATCAACAAAATGTTGTGCTTTTGTAAAAATAAAGAAAGCAAACAAGATGCGCTTTCTGATGTCTCGGTGTTGAACAGGACACTGCACAAAAATGAAACAAAACTCAGCGAATACTTGCCTTACAGCCAGGATAAATATATCTATAGAAAGCTTTAAATTATTACTTTACTACTAACTAAAAAATTCTAATCGAAAACAAAAACACTTTCATTATAAAATCCGTAGAGATACATTAGGCATGTCCGATGAGCAGATGGAGAGTCAGGACAATGGACTTAATTGGTGCCCCGATTTTGAACTTCCGAAATGTAGTTTAAATGCAGCTTCAAAGGGCTCTAAACGATCACAGCCGAGGAAGAAGGGTCTTATCTAGTGAAACGATCTGTCATTTTTTTCGAAAAAGGAATACAAATTTTTATTTTAAGCACAAAAGCTTGTGTAGCACAGGCTCTGGGATGCACGTCCACGATGCTATGAATTAGTGATGGGTCGTTTGAACGAATATTTAATGTGACTCAAGAAGAACGAGTCGTCTCGGGGAGTGATTCGTTCAGTCGCGTATGCGCAACATCCTATTAGGTTCTGTACTGGAATTAGTTCACCTGTTTCGAGTCTTCGGGTTTTTCAAATCGTTCGTTCATCTTATGGAGCTGTCACGTGATGAACGAATGACTCGAACCCGAAGACTCGAAAGATCAATTATTTTTCCAGCTTACACTGCATTGGTTAAGCTTATGGGGCTGTCACGTGATGAACGAACGACTCAAACCCAAAAACTTGTCAGATAAGGTGAGCTAATCATAGACTAAAGACCCAGGTAAACAATAAATTAATCTTTTCTGTTTCTTATATCATTATAGTTTTGTCTTGTTTGTAGTGTGATCAACATTTGTGTAAGCAGTAGATGTGTTAGGGAAGTAACGTGTAACATTTTAATTATATTTTGCTAAAATGAACAAAATGACTCGAAAAGGATTAGTTCATTTTGCTGAACGAGACTCAAAGGTCCGGTAAAATGATTGGTAAAATGATCCGAACTTCCCATCACTACTACGAATCACGTGTAAGTTCATTGTTTGTGTACTCAGGCTCAAAAAGGTGGAGAATGGCAAAAAATGCCATCTTATTTTCTCCTACAACTTCAGAATCGTCTGACATCATTGTACCTTTTTGTTTGTAAACAGCATTTGACTTACTTGCACTTTCTTAGTCTTGCGCATTCGCTTTGTAAACACTGGGTCTGTAGTTACGCCTACGTTCTGCGTGACCTTTCGACGTGATTCAATAGTAAGTAGCGTCATGAACGCGCATCCCAGAGCCCAAGCTCATTTCTTCACGACTAAGGACAGAAAGACATGAACATCTTGGATGGCAAGAGGGTGAGTAAGTTATTTGTGAATTGTTCTGGAAGTGGACTTCTCCTTTAGTTATGAAAACAGTGGTTCGTAGTACAAACAGTCTTACCGTTTACCATTGCTGTTATTCTTGTTATTTCCCTATAGTGGCTAATAAACCTGGAAGTCTCGTCCATAAGCTTACTTCCTCATTGAGGAATAAGGTGGATAAGAGATATTAAACTCTCTACAGAAGTGAAAGAGCTGTAAAACGGACATCACATAAAGTGTTTTTCGAAGCACTTCCTCCCAGTGCTTCTTCAGGGCTCTATGTGGTTTTACTTAAAAAGTCTGTAAACATAACCATATTGATTTCTCTCTTTCACAATCATAAAACCTATGCAGCAGCACATGTCCCTCAGCTGTGCATTGCATGCGTTATATGCAGAGACAAATGCAGCTGTAAATACACACCAACAAATTCAATGTATTCGACAGAAAGCCAAGTTTTCTTTTCATTTACATATCCATATTCGAACATGTGGTGAGTCATAACTCTCCTCAAATGCATTTCCCTTCTTTGTTCTTCGACTGCCTGTGGTTAATTCTTCAAGGCTCTGCTCATAGCCTGTTGTTGAGGGAGACTGCCAGAAGCTGTGTGCTCATTGATCTGAAGCCTCTGGGTCTTGGCAGCAGGTCGCTCAGCTCTCCTCTGAAGCCTTTCTGCCCTTTGAGCAAGTCGTGTTCCCCGCACAAAAACAGACAGGAGTGCAGAGACACTACATGCTAACTCGCTAACTCAACCACCCCTGCTTCCCTTTCTCTTTCTTTATTGAGCTCTTTCACCTGCAGAGCTTCACATCACAAAATGATCTTCT
This sequence comes from Cirrhinus mrigala, assembly GCA_036247105.1. NCBI lineage: Eukaryota > Metazoa > Chordata > Actinopteri > Cypriniformes > Cyprinidae > Cirrhinus > Cirrhinus mrigala. The sequence continues at coordinate 17,166,297 of CM070015.1, forward strand.
GCTGGCCCCCAGGAGGATGCCACTTTTTTGTTCTTTTTTTCTCTCATCTAAGTAAGACAAGATAAAAGCAAAACCAAGAGTGGAGGAATCATTTAAACTTAGGGTGCCAAGTTGATTTTGAAGGCATCTGCCAAAATAACTTTATCTTCACTTATAAAGTGTTTTAATATATAAAATATTTCATAGCTACTTTAAATATATTTTTCTATAATTACATTAAACACTTTTGTGAATGCGCGGCGAAGACTGACACGAAAGAGAAGAAATTGTTGAATAAAGACGTTATTTTTGTTCTCTTTGCGCACAAAAAGTATTCTCGTAGCTTCATAAGATTAAGGTTGATCCACTGATGTCATATGGACTATTTTATCGATGTCCTTACTACCTTTCTGGGTTTTGAATGTGGTAGCTGCATTGCTGTCTATTAAAAATATCTTAATTTGTCTCCTGAAGATGAAGGTCTTATGGGTTTGGAACAACATGGGGATGAGTAATTAATGACAGAATTATAATTTTTGGATGAACTATCCATTTAAAATGTAATATAATTTCACAATATAATTGCTGTTGCTTTTTTTTTTTTGGATAAAATAAATGCAGCCTTGCTGAGCATAACAGACTTAAAAAAAACATGTTAAAAAACATGAATAAATCTGTCCAATCCTAAACTTAGTTTAGTTTATACACAAATAATTGTGAGTGTGTGTACAATATAAGTCAAAAGTTTTTGAACAGTAAGATTTTTAAAGTTTTTTTGTTTTTTTTTTAAAAGAAGTCTCTTCTGCTCACCAAGCCTGCATTTATTTAATCCAAAGTACAGGAAAAACAGTACAATTCTGAAATAGTTTCTATTTGAACATATTTTAAAATGTAATTTATTCCTGTGATTTCAAAGCTGAATTTTTAGCATCACTACTCCAGTCACATGATCCTTCAGAAATCATTATAATATTCTGATTTGCTGCTCAAAAAAAAAAAAAAAACAAACAAACAAAAAAAAAACATTTATTATTATGTTGAAAACAGCTGAGTAGAATTTTGTCAGGTTTCTTTGATGAATAGAAAGTTCAGAAAAACAGCATTTATCTGAAATAGTCTTTTTTTATAAAGTCTTTTGTAACATTTTACATGTCTTTATCATCACTTTTTGATCGTTTAAAGCAGGGGTCACCAAACTTGTTCCTGGAGGGCCGGTGTCCTGCAGAGTTTACCTCCAACTTTCCTCAACATACCTGCCTGGTAGTTTCAAGTATACCTAGTAAGACCTTGATTAGCTGGTTCAGGTGTGTTTGATTAGAGTTGCAGCTAAACTCTGCAGGGACACCGGCCCTCCAGGACCGGATCTGGTGACCGCTGGTTTGAAGCATCCTTGCTAAACCAAAGTATTACTTTCTTTATTAAAATAAATAAATAAATAAATAAATAAAATTATATACTAACTCCAAGCTTTTGAATGGTATAGTGTATAATGTTACAAAAGCTTTTTATTTCAGATAGATGCTGATCTTTGGATCTTTCTATTCATCAAAGCATCCTGAGAAAAAGAGTATTCAACAGTTTTAAATATTGTTAATAATAATGAAAAATGTTTCTTGAACAGCATATTACAATGATTTCTGAAGGATCATGTGACGCTGAAGACTGGAGTAATAATGCTGAAAATGTAGCTTTGAACGCAGGAATAAATTACATTTTAAAATATGTTCAAATAGAAAAACAGCTATTTTAAATAATAAAAATATTTCAAAATTGTACTGTTTTTGCTGTACTTTGGATCAAATAAATGCAGACTGGGTGTGTCACGAATCTGGTCGGTGAGCTGCGGACCGCTCACCACCAGATGTCACTCTCACCTTATCCACACATACAGACTCTTGCACTACACCTTGGACTACATTCCCCATCATGCAGCGCGCTGATTGGTCTACACCTGCGACCAATCAGTAGCGCTATAAAAGGCCCGGACTTTCATTCAGTTGGCGTGGAGTATTGAGTTGGAGTTTCTTTGTGTTTATTATTATGCTTATCGTTGTTTCCTAGTTTTCCCGTGTTTAGCATTTCTGCCTGGCCTCCCCGTTTACGTCTGTCTCGCCGCCTGCCTGTTCGACCCTCGCTCGTTTCCCGGACCCTTCTCTCGCCAGCCCCTTAAGGATTACGTTCGCCGCTGTATCGACCACCGCCTGTGTCACAGTTTACTCCTTGCCTCGCTGTCCATATACCTGTTTGCTATTGTGCCGACCCTGCCTGTCTTCGACTATGTCTCTGCCTTGTATTCTAAATAAAAGCTTGCAAATGGATCCGCTCACGTCTCGCCTCGCTCCCTCTGTTACAGAATACTCCACCACAACAGGATCCAGCAGCTTTCACCCCGGACATTCCACAGGTATGGACACTGATCAGATTCTATTCAGGATAAGACAAGGACCACGCACACTTGAACAGTACATCCGTGAGTTCCTGGCCATCGCTAACCATTCCACCCTCCCAGACTGCATTATAATTGAAATTTTCTGTGACGGCTTAAATGAACAGTTGAAGGCGAGACTGAGACGTGAGGGTCCGCGCTTTTCATTAGCCGCTTTTTTGGACTTCGCATTGTTGTTTGTGGGCTCGCCGTTTACCGTAGGTGTCGCGGAGGAGCAACGCGACATCACGGTAACGCCGGCAGCGTGTCCTGTTCGCAAAGTGGCGGCCGCGCCGGTGCGCGCTCAAATAATGGTGGCGTCCGTGCACAAGATGGCGGGCGCGCCGGCACGCGCTCACAACATGGCGGCGACGACGGAGCCCGTTCACAAAATGGCAGCGAAAACGGAGCTCCGTCACTTCACAGCAGCCATACCCGAGCCCAGTCAAGTTTCCGAGTCCAGTCAAGTTGCAGCTGTGTTTCCTGAGTCAAGTCAAGTTTCCAAGCCAAGTCAATCTACAGCTGCTGTTCCAGTGTCAAGTCAAGCTACAGTTCTTGTTCCTGTGTCAAGTGAGGTTAAAGCTATGTTTCCTGTGTCAAGTCAGGTCAGAGCTAGTGCCCCCATCTCAAGTCAAGTTACAGCCATCTTTCCTGAGCCAAGTACAGTCAAGATGGCTGCCACGCCAGAGCCACTGCACAAGTTGGCTGCCACGCCAGAGCCACTGCACAAGATGGCTGCCACGCCAGAGCCACTGCACAAGATGGCCGCCGTCTCCAAGCACCTCCACAAGATGGCTGCCACTCCAGAATCTGTGGTCAGCACCTGGACGCCACCTGTGGCCATGATGGCTCATGTGCTGGACACGCCTCTAGTGACGGTATGGGCAGCTAAAATGGCGCTCCTTCATGCCGCGGCGGCTACCCCAGAGTCAAGTCAAGACACAGCTGTCGTTCTCCACGAGTCAAGTCACGTTACGGCTGTTCCCCACGAGTCAAGCCAAGACACACCTGTTCTTCACGAGTCAAGTCACGTTACAGCTGTTGTTCCTGAGCCAAGCCATGTTGTTCAGGAGTCGAGTCCCGTTACAGCGGATCTCCATGAGCCAAGCCAGGTTACAGCAGATCCTCATGAGCCAAGCCAAGCTGCTGCTGTTATTCCAGAGCCAAGTCAAACTTCAGCCGCTGCTCCAGAATCAAGTCAGGCTATAGCTGTAGCCTCCAAGTCCAGTCAAGCTTCCAAGTCCAGTCAAGCTTCCAAGTCAAGCAACGTCAAGGCTGTCATCCCCGAGTCAAGTAACGTCAAGGCTGTCGTCCCCGAGTCAAGCAACGTCAAGGCTGTCGTCCCCGAGTCAAGTAGAGTTACGGCTGATCTTCATGAGCCAAGTCAATTCACTACTGATCTTCACGAAGCAGGTCAAGTCACAGTTGGTCACCACGAACCAAGTCACATCCTGCCCGACGGCTCAGAGCCCCATCACGCCTCGTCTGACCGCCCAGAGTCAAGTCACGCCTCGTCTGACCCTCCAGAGCCCCGTCACATCTTGTCTATCTGTCTAGAGCCTCACCACGTCTCGTCTGACCTTCCAGAGCCGTGCCACGCCTCGTCTGATATCCCACGATCACGGCCTATCATGATAGCCGGTGTACTGGACCCACCACAACCTCCCGCTGCTGCTCTACCTTTAATGGCGGTTGCCATCTGGTGTGTGTGGGCTGCACACTGTGCCCCTGAGGTCACGTCTGTTCACAGATCAGCCCCTGAGGTCACGTCTGGTCTCCAGCCTGCTCCAGAACTCCTCTCTGATCTCAAGCCTGCTGCAGAGCTTTCGTCTGGTCTCCAGCCTGACCCAGAGCTCTCGTCTGGTCTCCAGCCTGCTTCAGAACTCCCCTCTGATCTCAAGCCTGCTGCAGAGCTTTCGTCTGGCCTCCAGCCTGACCCAGAGCTCCCCTCTGATCACAAGCCTGCTTCAGAGGTCCCGTCGGGTCTCAAGTCTGCTCCAGAGGCCTTCCCCATCGGAGAAGCTGTGCCAATGCCTCCAGAGGTGTCGGCGCCTGCCGTAGAACCTCTTATGGAGGGGGCGTTATCCGCTAAACTCTCTGCTTCTCCCTTTTTCCTGTCTGCACCCTCTGTCACTGTTCTCCCCAGGTCCCAGTCTATGACGCAGCCTCCTGTTCCACCCCGGAGGGCTGCTGCGCCTCCTGTTCCGCCCCGGAGGGCTCCTGCGCCTCCTGTTCTGCCCCGGAGGGCTGCTGCGCCTCCTGTTCCGCCCCGGAGGGCTGCTGCGCCTCCTGTTCCGCCCCGGAGGGCTGCTGCGCCTCCTGTTCCGCCCCGGAGGGCTGCTGCGCCTACTCCCCCTATTCCGTCTGCCTCCTCTGTCCCTGCTCTCCCCAGGTCCCAGACCGTGACGCAGATTCCTGTTTCGCCCTGGAGGGCTGCTCCGCCTCCCGCTCTGCCTCTGGTTCCGCCCTGGAGGGCTCCTGCTCCGCCTCCGCCCTGGAGGACTCCTGCGCCTCCTGCTCTGCCTCCGGCTCCGCCCTGGAGGGCCCCTGCGCCTCCGGCTCCGCCCTGGAAGGCTCCTGCTCCGCCCTGGAGGGCTCCTGTGCCTCCTGCTCTGCCTCCGGCTCCGCCCTGGAGGGCTCCTGCGCCTCCTGCTCCGCCTCCGGCTCCGCCCTGGAGGGCTCCTGCGCCACCTGCTCCGCCTCCGGCTCCGCCCTGGAGGGCTCCTGCGCCTCCTGCTCCGCCCTGGAGGGTTCCTGCTCCGCCTCCGGCCCCGCCCTGGAGGGTATCTGCTCTGTCGGTCCTGCCTCAATCTCTGGGCCCCCCACATGGACCTGGCCCTCCAACCCTCGCCCTGTCTCGCTCCCACCCCACCGCTCCCCTGGACTGTTGTTCCCTTCGAGCGTCTTTAAGCCGCTCCTTGGGGGGGGGGCTATGTCACGAATCTGGTCGGTGAGCTGCGGACCGCTCACCACCAGATGTCACTCTCACCTTATCCACACATACAGACTCTTGCACTACACCTTGGACTACATTCCCCATCATGCAGCGCGCTGATTGGTCTACACCTGCGACCAATCAGTAGCGCTATAAAAGGCCCGGACTTTCATTCAGTTGGCGTGGAGTATTGAGTTGGAGTTTCTTTGTGTTTATTATTATGCTTATCGTTGTTTCCTAGTTTTCCCGTGTTTAGCATTTCTGCCTGGCCTCCCCGTTTACGTCTGTCTCGCCGCCTGCCTGTTCGACCCTCGCTCGTTTCCCGGACCCTTCTCTCGCCAGCCCCTTAAGGATTACGTTCGCCGCTGTATCGACCACCGCCTGTGTCACAGTTTACTCCTTGCCTCGCTGTCCATATACCTGTTTGCTATTGTGCCGACCCTGCCTGTCTTTGACTATGTCTCTGCCTTGTATTCTAAATAAAAGCTTGCAAATGGATCTGCTCACGTCTCGCCTCGCTCCCTCTGTTACAGGGTGCGCAGAGGAGACTTCTTTAAAAACATTAAAAATCATACTGTTCAAAAACTTTTGACTGGCAGTGTTTTATATATTAAATTAAATAACATGATGCCTCTAACCAAGACGTGTTAATAAAAAGTGTAGCCTAACTATATTCTATTCTATTTATAGCAATGATTTTCAATATCAAATCACAAACACACCTATGCAGTGTCATTACGAATAGTAATTATAATATCATCTCGTTTTAAACTAAAATTTCACAAGTAATACAGATGCATATACACTTGTATGAGCTTTGTTGCCTTTTGTTCAACATAACAGAAAAGACTCTCCATCGTTTCAAATGGGACTGGCTTCTATTTCCCTTCTGCTAATGCACTAACCTCAGGTCAAGGAAAGGAGAAAATGCAAAACAGGAAAATGGTGAGTCACCTCATGAAATGTGTTATGCAATAATATCCTCCAGCACTGAGTCTCAAGAACGAACATGTCCACTGAATATCACGAAGAACAGCGGTACACATCTGTCAATTTTTTTGACATGTGAGAATTGAAAACCAACATTTATCTATTGTAGTTTAAACCTATTGATTTGTTGAGCTCTATTTAAAGCACTGCGGTGAGTTGACTTTGAAATATTCTGCAGATAAGCAAAAACCCTTATATAAAAGCAAGCTAATCCAGAGGGTGAGACACTGGCGACCCTGCAGGGCGATAAACACATCCATCAAATAAAGTCACCCAAATGACCCGCGAACCACAACCAGGTGACACGTGACTGTTCTGTTGTTCATTTTCATGCAAGGGAAGGGGACAAAACAATTCAGACTGAAAGTCAATGAATATTTAAAAGTAAGATATCATGGACATAAATGAGCTGGTATTAAAACCTGTGTTGCAAGTAATGTTTTCTGAGGATGTTAATACAGAAAATAACAATAAAAATACAACTTGGGAGCTGCTGTTAAAGAGATTTCCTAATCCCAAGTCAATCTCTCATTAATATAAAACCATGCACATTAACCTACCAAATGCAAATGGAGAGCCAGACCTCATCAGGCGAGGTCAGCAATGACTAACCACTGACAGTAATGAGTCCTCATCGAATATTCTCCAAGAGGATTGCTGAGAAAAGACTTTGACAAGAGCTTTTGACTGCACGTGAATTTCTACGGTTACAGTCGCTTTCTTGAATTATTCATTTTCTTTGACGGTTGACTGCAGTAAACAGAGGATTCTTGGAAGTGTGTCAATCCATAAAAAGGCCTCATGTGGCAATGCAGGAACTCTTGAATCACTGTAGCTTTCCCGCCACTCTGAATTTACCCTTGATGAAATGTGAGGTTTACCTGCAGGGATGAATATAACTCGGGTAGGGTTTGTGTGTTGGTAGGTACACACAGTTTTCATTTGGCAAAACACAAATCTGCCAAGAAGTGCTATGTACATGCTCGCCATATATAATAGCCCTGCTCAACAGAAGGTAATCTCTGTTTTCTTTAAAAAAAAAAAAAAAAAGATGAGTGAATGCCAAGCTTAGCTTGGTAGTTGTTAATGCAAGCAGGAGATTTCCTCATCCCACTACACTTATCCTAGCCTCTCTGAAGCCACTACATACTCACTTGAAAGATGTTCAGTGCTATTAAAATGCAAGAGAACAGGTAGGCTATGTATGAAGGTCTTGCTTATGTTGCAGTCCACTCATGTCATTTTGGATAAAAGGGTTTGCTAAATCAATACATGTAAAATGTAATGCAAAGTGAATGGCCATCATTACTCAACCACACACTATTCAGTTCAGAGCCCTTCCTGCATTTTATTGAAATCACGCAACTGATTGCTATTTAGCTGTGCACATGATTTGCTTACAACAATGAATAATGTCTGCTAGCACAAACCAGACATGTGCCGAGCCACTGCGGTTAAAACTCCTTATTTCAGAAAGGGTATCTGTAATTTTATCCTTGATTACTGTGCATTCAAATGGTGACTAATGCATTAACAATCTGACAACAATTATGGACGAGTGCTTTGTTAGAGTGAGCCTTTACGTGATTTGCTGACCTGCGTAATCGAAAACAATGTAGCAGCACGCTATTATTATTATTAGTCATTTTTTCATTTTATCTAAAGCCTTTTTCAATACTGTAATTGCAGGGACAGTCTCTCTAGGCTATGCAAGGTTTAGGTGACTTGCTCCAGGACAAAGCAAGATTTCTGAAAGCGTACTACATATTGAAATCACATCATTCACCTAGGAAATATTGCTTATTGTAAATAACTGCTTTTGTGTTCCACAAAACTATTCATTTAAAAGGAACATTCTGTCAATCATTCACCCTCATGTCGTTCCAAACCCGTGAGACCTTTATTCACCTTTAGAATACAAATGAAGATATTTTTGACGAAATCTGAAAGCTTTCTGACAATCATAGACAGCAATGCAACTGACACATTCAAGGCTCTGAAAGATAGTATGAACATTGTTAAAACTTCCTCAATTGTTAACAACCTCAGTTTTATGAAGCTACGAGAATACTTTTTGTGTGCAAAGAAAAATAACAACTTTGCTCAACAATTTCTTTTCTTCCATGTCAGTTTTCAACGCATGTTCACAAGAGTACCACAGTGCATGCGCATATCATTTTTGGGTCAACAATCCCTTTAAGTTAGGCACAGTTTGCTGATTTTCTGTGCCGCTAACAAAACAAACACACAAAAAAAAAGATTAAAAAAAAATCTGACAGTTTAGACTCAGTATAGACAGTGCACGTGTGGCGTGCGTGTTCGCTTGTGTGCGCAGCGCGGAGAGACCAGAACGAAGATGGATGCCTAAGAGATCGACACTGATCTTGTAGCCAAAAAAAAAAAAACGACCTCTGTTATAGGATGATATTTTGGATTTGAGATTACGGACACTGAGCAGAGAGAGGTCCTGTGCAAGATTTGCTAAATTAAAGGCCCTGTTTACTAGGGATGTCACAATAATCCATATAATATCGAACCATTCGGTACAACATCCATGGTTCAATACGCGCTTGTGAATTGTGGTTTTTCGGTTTTGCATTTAAATAATTTCCTTGTTTTATTTCTCTCGGAATTTGTTTTATGTTTGCCTGCGATTTCACATGCTGAGATGAGGAAACGCTTCCCCGCTTGTATCTGAAAAAGCAACACACGCAGAGCATCTTCCATTCTAATGACATTCAACGATAAGCCTTTCTAAACCTGTTGTCCAACAAGAGTTATAAAAACAAAAGTTATAAAAAAACATTATACCTTGTTTTTAATTCATAACATCTGTCCAGTGTTTGAAATAACTTCCTTATGTGATCTGATGTGGATTCTCATCACAGAATGAGGCAGACAATAATTTCTGTTACGCATATTCTATGTATGTCGATTAGCATTGGCTTATGAAAATACATGATGGCTTGAAGAACACAGATAAATCATATATTAGTGTTTACAATAGTGTTTATTATCCTAATATTTCATCATTCAAAACGTTTAACGTTATATTTTGGTTTTAATTAGTGATGGGAAGTTCGGATCATTTTACCGACTCGGTCCTTTGAGTCTCGTTCAGCAAAATGAACGAATCTTTTTTCGAGTCATTTCGTTCATTTTGTTCATTTTAGCAAAATATAATTAAAATGTCACGTTTTACTTCCCTAACACATCTACTGCTTACACAAACGTTGATCACACTACAAACAAAACAAAACTATAATGCTATAAGAAACAGAAAATATTAATTCATTGTTTACCTGTGTCTTTAGTCTATGATTAGCTCACCTCACCTCTTATCTGACAAGATTTCGGTTTTGAGTCGTTCGTTCATCACCTGACAGCCCAATTAGCTTAACCAACGCAGCCTGAGCCGGAAAGAGAATTGATTAGTTCATTTCTCGAGTCCTCGGGTTTGAGTCGTTCGTTCATCACGTGACAGCCCCGTAATGTTAACCTATGCAGCCTGAGCCGGAAAGAGAATTGATTAGTTCATTTCTCGAGTCCTCTTGTTTGAGTCGTTCGTTCATCACGTGACACCCCCGTAATGTTAACCTATGCAGCCTGAGCCGGAAAGAGAATTGATTAGTTCATTTCTCGAGTCCTCGGGTTTGAGTCGTTCGTTCATCACGTGACATCCCCGTAATGTTAACCTATGCAGCCTGAGCCGGAAAGAGAATTGATTAGTTCATCTTTTGAGTCTTCGGGTTTGAGTCGTTCGTTCATCACGTGACAGCCCCATAAGGTGAACGAACGACTCTAAAACAGGTGAACTAATTCCAGTACAGGACCTAATAGGATGTTGCGCATGCGCGACTGAACGAATCACTCGCCGAGACGACTCGTTCGTCCCGAGTCACATTAAAGATTCGTTCAAAATGAACGAATCGTTCAAGAACGACCCATCACTAGTTTTAATCAGTTACAGCAACAGCGGTGCTTTTATTCATATTAGAGAAGCTGGAATGGAACGTCATCAGCGCTACTTCTTTGACGCATATGTGGATTTTACGCACAAGGGCGCCCTCTGGTGTCCAGTATGAATGAAACCTATTCTATTTTGCGTAAAATTTGAAAAAATAATACCTCTCTCAAAAGAAAAAATAAGCAGACATATAATACACCACGCCTTTTCCAGAGTGCATAGGTTTACGGGAGTATTTTGTTAATTTGTCGCAAAAAAATGGCAAGATATCAGAACCAAACCGAAAACCATGGATAAAAACCGAGGTACATATTGAACCGTGGACTAACTGTATTGTTGTATCCCTACTGTTTACACCTGGTATTAACATGCGTTTTCGTCTGTCTGATCACAAGTGGACAATGCTAAGTACAGGTGTAAACAGGGTGTAAAACACTTCGAGCCTGTCCACTTTCGACCACATCCAGAGGTGGTCGAAAACGCATACGATCGGATTGCTGTTTTAGTGTAGACGCGCATGTGGTCGAATGTGTTCAAACAGCTGCTAAAGTCCGCCTTCTCTCCACCTACCTAATACAGTATTAGTAATACTATACATTGTGAGACTCACAAGGACACACGCTTATCAGATGGGATTTAAACTTTGACGGGACGAAACGAAACGAAACTAAACTAAAGCGGATGCTCTCTGCATTTTCCATTTGTCTAATTTTGCGAACGTGTGAAATTTGTCTGAGCTCATGTCTTCCATTGTTCTGAAATATCTGAAAAACCCCAAACATATACATGAACAAACTTTGTGCAGCGTGTTTGCTAATAATACTAGCAGCAGTAAGTACAAGTGCACGATAACTTTAGCCCTCCCGCTCCTGTTTTGAAGCTGACAGAGGGATCCGTCTATTTACCCTCCTCTTGATGTAATCAGCATCATGGTGGGTAATGTGGTCAGAAGTGGTCGAAAGTGGGCAGAAAAGACGGATTAAAAGGCCAGGTGTTTCCTTTTCAAAAGAGTTTACACAGAGTATATGTTACATTCTGCATAAATGTCCATTTGTTTGGACAAAATGTTTAAAATATCTTATTTTTGTTAGAATGTGTATGTTTTTATTTATTGTTTTATTCAATTTAGCTATACTTTTGAGAAAATAAGTTAATACAAAAGCTATTTCATTTTTTCGTAAAAATAATTTATTTTGAAACCATTTCTAGTTTTACAAATACACATTTCAGCATTATCACTAATCCGTGTGTGCTTTTTCCTTAAACACCCATGAAATTGACTCACAATACCATTTATTATAATCGCAATCGCATATCGCAATATTGACCTCAATAATCGCAATATGAAAATTTTCCCAAATTGTGCAGCCCTAGTTCACGCTTTAGAAATAAGATATTTGCCTGCATGTTTACTGATCCCTTTATCTGAATCAAGCTTCCAATGTCCCTCCATCTGTACAGTAAAACAACTGAGTAAATAATCACATGCAGGCAATGTTTGTACAGATTTTTAGATTTTTTTTTTTTAATAAATTAGTAATTTTTGTAAACGCATATCATAGACTAATGAACCAGTTGTTTGTGCTGTGGAGTAATTGCGTTTGCTTGAGTGAAAGCCAAACAATGTTGCTCTAAAATGTATTCAGTGAAACTGTTGAAGAGAAACTCTGTGTCATGATTATCTTGTCTTTCACTCCAGTGCTTGAACGCACAGTAAATATCAGATGAGATTAAAGGGACAGCCACAGCGGATGTCCTTATGCAAATATTTAGGATATTCACCGTAGATGATCAGAGCATGTCAGAGCTCCTAGTCTCTAGCAGGTGAAGTAGCAAATTGTTAGACTTTCTTTTTGGCACATCAATTTATTTTTTGAGATTTCTCTTTCACTTCACAAGAGATGAACTAAAAAAGCTTTTTCCCAGGTTATGAATCATCCTTTTGCTTTTACTACCTGTTTTTGTCTAACACTCTATTCTTCCTGACACACATGCAAGCCACACAGAAAGATTTCATTACATGAAAATTGCCCTCATTTTCTCTACTTGTATTATAATTTTGTCGGGATCTCCATTCTGTACAAATGTCAGCTACAACATTTGGCTTCTAAATTATCTTGCAAAGGTTATTTTCCTGGATGACATTCATTATTCTAACACACGCACACCACCGAGAGAGGACAGAGAAGACGCAGGCTACCTGAAACCTGCAAAAGCTCCCACGCTAACCAGAGAGCGCATTCGCTTGCTCATTATTTGGGAGGCAACGCTGAGCTAAATTATGCTTTTTCTAAACTTACAAGACATCTACATTCAGGGCCATTCAACTCCAGTGAGAAAAGATTAGGAAACAATGGTCAAGGAGATGAAATGTCAATCATTTTCTAACAATCGATGGAATGTCTAATGACGATGTCTAATAAGAAAAAATACATTTTTAATAATTCTGAAAAAAATAATAGTAACACCTTGTAAAAGTTACATTTGTTGGCATTAGTTAATGCATTAGTTATCTGTAACTGACACTGAACAACATTTATACAGCATTTATTAAGAAACGATACTTAACTATTGTTCAAAATTAAATCATGTTTGTTCATGAGTCACTTTAACAATTATTCATTTGAACAACTTCAAAGTTTAAAAATGTATTAACATACTGTTTGTAAAAATTCACATTAAAGGGGTAGTTCATCCAAAAATGCAGATTCTGTCATCATTTACTAGTCCTCATGTCATTTCAAACTTGTATGACTTTATTTATTCTGTGAAAACAAAGATATATATATATATATATATATATTTTTTTTTTTTAAATGTCTTAATGTCTCAGTTGTAAGTCAGTGGGGTTCAGTAAGTACAAGTGTGCGATAACTTTAGCCCTCCCGCTCCTGTTTTGACGCCGACAGAGGCATCCGTCCATTTACCCTCCTCTTGATGTAATCAGCACCACGGGGGGTAATGTGGTCAGAAGTGGTCAAAAGTGGACAGAAAAGATGGATTAAAAGGTCAGGTGTAAATGGATGTTTCTCCATTGTCCACTTGTGATCCAATCGACCAAAAACATAACCGGTTTCCTTTTCAAAAGAGTTTACACAGAGTATATGTTACATTCTGCATAAATGTCCATTTGTTTGGACAAAATGTTTAAAATATCTTATTTTTGTTAGAATGTGTATGTTTTTATTTATTGTTTTATTCAATTTAGCTATACTTTTGAGAAAATAAGTTTACATTCAGTGTTGCTTTGGACCCCACTGATATTCAATTTTTTGTACTTTCTTTTTTTTTTTTTTTGTATTTTTGTAGTAAACAGAAGACAGAAAGACAGCTTCGGAATGACAAGAAGGTGAATAAATTATGGCAGTCTTAATTTTTTTGCTGATTCTCTTTAATCTAGAATTAAAAACAAATGTGGCATTTTACAATAAGGTTTTTAACCATTAACTAACTACATTTGTTAACATGCACTAACAATGCACGATATTTCTACATAATTTATTAATCTCTTTTTCGTAATTTATTTTTTAAAACCAAAAGTTGTATGTTAGCTTTAGTTCATGCACTTTGAACAAACATGAACAATTGTATTTTTATTAACTAACATTAAAGGGATAGTTCACCCAAAAATGGAAATTGTCAATAATTACTTACCCTTATGTCCTTACTACCATTCTGGGCCTTGAACGTGTCAGTTGCGTTGCTGTCTATGCAGGGTCAAAAAGCTTTTGGATTTTATCAAAAATATCTTAATCTGTGCTTTGAAGATGAATGAATATCTTACGGGTTTGGAACAACATGAGGGTGAGTAATAATTGACAGATATAAAAAAAATTTTAAACTATCCCCTAAAAAAAGGCTAATAAATATTATGAAATTGTACTGCTCACTGCTAGTTCATGTCAGTTAATGTAATAACTAATGTTAATGAATTTAACCTAAATAATAGTGAACTATCAGAAGATATGGACTTCATTCTCCATGCAGATAAAACAAAGTTGAGAGATGTTTGTATTGTTTTAAAATGTTGTATCAGAGGTTTGAAAAATTGAAAGTGTTTGAAAATAGGTCACTGATGATATAAGCATGTGTGTGAAAGAGCTAAAGGGAGACAGAGCATGAAAGTGAGTATTAGAGAAGGTTTGGCTTCAGAGAATGTGTGGACGAAAGTGTCTGAATTGGTAAGTGTTGGTAATTGGTATGTATGTGTGTGTGTGTGTGTGTGTGTGTGTGTGTGTGTGTGTGTGTGTGTGAAGGTCCCACTGCTTGCAGTAATCCCCTAAGAAATTGGTTGGTAGAAAAGGAATGGTAGTAGTCTGATATAAGCTTTAAATTAGAGCACACAGTTCACAATGACCTTTCCTGGAAGTATGAGGTTATCATTTTTCATTTCCTCCTGTACAATGGGTCAACTGGGGGACTCACAGGTGATGGTGTCTCAGTGGGTAAGGCCTTTACATTGGTTACCACGGTTCAACCATCCTCTGACCACTGCTATTGTGCAGAGATACCATACTTGAATCTATCTTGGTGTTCCCAAACTTCTCTTTCCCCCCCAAGACCGAGGTATAGCAGTGCTTTTAATGCCCGGGGCGTCGGTAGACCCTTTTTGCTGGGGAACAAACTCCTGTAAACTATAGTAAAATATTAGGCTACTGATACTTGTCTGGTGATGGAGGTCATTGTACACTGACATAAGAATGATTTTCCTTCACAATATTTTAGCAGCTATGCCATGTGTTTTATTAGCTGTTCAGAAACTACACTACCAATCCCAAATTTACAAATGAAACACACGAATCGGTCAAATGTGCTCATAGAAAGGTCTAATATTGTTTATGGTTCTCTTTGTCCATTGCACATGCAGCTTGTGAATGAATGTGAATGTGCTGTAGGAAAAGACAATTAATATCTATGCAATAATACTAAAATACAGAAAAACTCTTTGATGGAAGCATGTGCCCGAGTGCTAATGAAAAACTAGAACGTCCCTGCTTATACCATTTCCTTCTGGTGGTAGAATTCTTGAAATTACAACAGAAGCATTAGAATCATAGTTGTCTTGCATGACCGCACCAAAATATAAAGGAGAGACAGCCAATGAATGTGAAAATAGCAAAGCAACAAAAGGAAATGCAGGAAATAATAAATAAAAGGTAAACAAAAAGAGCATATTATGTGAAACGAAGCAAAACGAATACTAAACACGAATTAAAGAAAAGCAAATAATAGAAGCAAACAAATAAGAGGGAATGAAAGAAAAGAGAAGGCAGCAGGGGAATAAACGAACGGTTAAAATCTATAAATCTGCAGCCGTTTATTTTCTTATGTGAACTGTTAATGCCAGAAATAAAAAGAGGAATTTAAACTCATTCCATGGCGAGTGGGAAACCAGAAATGAAGGAGACACCGCACAACAAAAACGTTTTAGTCTGGGTTTCCCCGATAACGTTGCCACTTATGATCATCTTAACTAACATTGTGCTTTATTTCACAAGTTTCTCAAACAGCATTTAAATTGCTTGTTGTTAAGTAAACATTAAGTGTATTGTCAAGGGTCCTGTTAAGTCCAAAAAATAGTGCTGCCAATCATGTTATCTTGGTAAGACAATGAAAGTTATTAAACATTAATCAATATAGTAAAATAAATAATTCTGACTTGCATTTCAGAAACGTTAATGCTGAAGTTACCACAACTTACAGTTATGCTGCTTTGGTCGGAAATTAGATGCACACTAAGTAAAATGAAGAAGATTTCAAAGACAATCACAGTCACATTCATAGATCATCTTGTTTGAGGTGTAAGTACTGTATAATTGCTACTTCCTATATGCAATATGTGACTGTCATAAAGGTTTATTTTACTGCCTGTCAGGTTAATTAAGATATATTACAGGACAGGCTAAATGTGGGACTATTGTTTAAAGGAACACTCCACTTTTTTTGAAAATAGGCTCATTGTCCAACTCCCCTAGAGTTAAACAGTTGAGTTTCACCATTTTCGAACCCATTCAACCGATCTCCGGGTCTGGCGGTAGCACTTTTAGCGTAGCTTAGCATAGATCACTGAACCTGATTAGACCGATAGCATCTCGCTCAAAAATTACCATATATAATGACAGTATTTTTCCTATTTAAAACTTGACTCTTCTGTAGTTACATCGTGTACTAAGACTGATGGAAAATGAGAAGCTGCAATTTTCTAGGCTGATATGACTAGAAACTATACTCTCATTCCAGTGTAATAATCAAGGATCTTTGCTGCCGTACCATGGGTGCAGCAGGCGCAATGATATTACGCAGCGCTCAAAAGTGACCGGCACTAAGTTTGTGTAGATGCAGAGTTGCAGCCGGCAGAGCTGACGGCTGCGTAATATCATGGTACTGCAGCAAAGTTCCTTGATTATTATGCCGAAATTAGAGTATAGTTCCTAGCCATATCGACCTAGAAAATCACAACTTTTCATTTTTCATCTGTCTTTGTACACAATGTAACTACAGAACAGTCAAGTTTTAAATAGGAAAAATATCTAATCTCTTTGGTCATTTTTGAGCAAGATGCTAACGGTCTAATCAGATTCAATGATTTATGCTAAGCTATGCTAAAAGTGCTACCGCCAGACCCGGAGATTGGCTGAATGGATACAAAAACTGTAAAACTCAACTGTTTAACTCTGGGGGAGTTGGAAAATGAGCCTATTTTATTTTATTTTTTTTTAAAAGTGGAGTGTTCCTTTAATAGGACAATTTTTTAAGCTTATATTTTTAATGAGATTCATTCTTGAATATAGTGTGCACTGCACTGCAATACTCAAATTAAATTAAAGGGATAGTTCACCCAAAAATGTAAAACGTGGTAATTTTCTCAGCCTTAAATAGTTGTACAATATTGACAAAAAATGATATTGCAATTTTTTCTGGGATCTGCGATAGCGATTATTAGGTAATATTATGTCAATAATGGTTAGAGTATCAGACTTCTAACCTGAAGGTCATGGGTTCGAGTCTCGGCACCGGCAGAAATTGTAGGCAGGAGGAGTGAATGACTAACGCTCTCTTCCACCCTCAATACCACAACTGAGGTGCTTTTGAGCAAGACACTGAACCTCAAACTGCTCCAGTTGGTGCTGTGTTCACTACTCACTGCTGTTTGTGTGCATTTGGATGGGTTAAATGCAGAGCACAAATTCTAAATATGGGTTACCATACTTGGCAACATGTCACAACAATGGCAGAATGCTCGTAACTTCTTCATTACGAGTGTACATTCCTAGGTCTACGAGCTGGGACTTGAACTCGGGACACCTGACACCTACATGTCAGCAAACTGCCCACAAAGCTGTCAGCACCCATGTAACTTAACTTTTTAAGACACAACACTGTTCTGTGTTCTCGTTTTTAACATAATTCACAGTTTACTAATATTTTTGTACGATTATTAATTATGTGCTGTTACTGTCATTAAAACTATATTAAGAATTTCAACTTTGTTGAGCACACCCTAAACGTAGTCCAATCTCAGTGAAATTTGGTTTGTATCCATTTATCCTTAAGGAGACTTAAAGGGTGAGAGCAGAACATTTCAAAAGTCCAAAAATAAGGGCCAACCTAACAGTCATGTTGCTGAGAGATGCAAAACAGTGCTGTGGCTGTGTTTGGAATGATTTTTGTAGGCGAAATACAGCAAAAACAGGAAATATGTTTTTTTAAAATGTAAGTCTCTTAAAATCAACTTCTTGTTTATTGACCTGTTCTATAAAAATTAATATCACATTTGTAATCAAGCTGACTTTCATGTGATATTGATTAACTACATAAAATGTCAATATATACATTTTCTGCCCCCATATCTTGAATTATATAATCATTCTAAATGCATTTTAATAGACTTAATCCTGCAGACTTCAGACTTCATCACGTGATGTATGCATGTACTCTAGGTATGTTTTGTTTGCTTTTCACCATATACTCGATAATGTCAAATCACACATCGTTAAAACAACAATTACAATATTAATCGCAGATGGTATATATCATACACCCCTACCCTCAAGCCATCCTAGCTGTATATGATTTTCTTCTTTCAGACGAATACAATCAAATTTATATTTTAAAATGTCCTGGCTCTTCCAAGCTTTATAATGGCTAATTAATGAGTGTTGAGATTTTGATGTCCAAAAAAGTGCATCCATCCATCATAAAAGGTACTCCACATGGCTCTGGGGGGTTAGCTTATGCTAACTGTCGTATTTGCGTTCAAGAGAGAGTGGCATTACAGCGGATGATGTAGGTCACAAAAGCAGGGTAAGCTCCGGTGAGAATACGCTAGTCTCACGAGAACCAAGTTTTGTTGACAGCAAAGGTAAACCAGTCTCCTCTTGGCTTATACTGTACATTTTCTTTACAAATTTTGTACTTCTAATTCACGACCAATATTTTGTTTTGCTCTCTCCACTTCGTCACTCCCACATTCGTCACCGCGTACACCTACGTCCTACAACAGTTAACGGAAGCTAGAAATTACAATTTATAAAGCATTAAATACGGATAAGTCTCTTTCACAAATGCATTAATTAATTTCAGAAGAGCCATGTGGAGTACCTTTTATGATGGATGGATGCACTTTTTTGGACTTCAAAATATCAACACCCATTCACTGCCATTATAAAGCTTGCAAGAGTCAGGACATTTTTAATATAACTCTGATTGTTTTTGTCTAAAAGAAGAAAATCACATACACCTAGGATGGCTTGAGAGTGAGTAAATCATGGGGTAACTTTCATTTTCAGGTGAACTATCCCTTTAATAGCTTTATTTTGTGTACTTTGTGTATTTTTCTCAGAAAACAAAAGAAAAAAATCATTTTAACTTACATGTTGTAGACCAGGGGTGCCCAACCCTGTTCCTGGAGATTTACATTCCTGCAGAGTTTAGTTCCAACCCTGATCAAATACACCTGTCTGTAATTATCAAGTGCTCCTTCAGGTCCCAGTTAGTTGGTTCAGGTGTGTTTGATCAGGGTTGGAGACGAACTCTGCAGGGAGGTAGATCTCCAGGAACAGGGTTGAGCAACCCTGTTGTAGGCTGATTGATTAATGGACATTTTAGGTACTTAGATAACGATACTTTTGGGAAATGTGCATTTATATGCTACTAACGTTCTACTTAGTGCTTCTGGGAAAAAAAGAAAGAAAAGAAAGGGAAATGCAGGCCATAAAGCTTCAAAACTTCCCGAAACTAGCTAGGTCAATTCAGGTTTCTCAAACAGCAGGATATTTACTGAGACACTTAGTTTTGATTAATCATTGCCTTGTTATAACTCCTTCAGAATCAGCACAAACTTTTCATACTGTAGCTTTAAAACTTTGGGAAGTGCTGCTGTTTAGAAAGAGATGTGTGTAATGAGGCTTGAAGTACATCAGAGGATGCAAATCTGAACAGAACAGCACAAATATAATGCGGTAGCTGTCACTTAATAATGCAAGCTGAAGCTGAAACTAAGGTTTGAATAGAGAAATATTGATGTCGGAAGCCAGAGTGACAAATGAGAATCTGTGCATACAGCCATTCTAAACAAAACAGACTGTGGCTTACTTACATCCACTATTAATAAGCAGAATAATTACCACTGTGTCCTGAAACTTCAACCTTGTTCTAAAAATGTGAAAAACATTACATACGAAATGACACAAAGTACAGGCTGGACACAGCTCAGACTTCACAAAGTAACAAGACTGGCAATATCCAAGGGACACAATTGAACACTATAACAGGATGACAAGGGACAATGCCCAAAGTCTAGTCTAGTCTGGTTTTTTATTTATTTACTTGTTTCTGCAAGGGATGTGAAACTTGTCAAAACTTTGTTACATAAAAAGAAAATGTTCAAAGAGGTTTACCAGGCAAAAGGGGAACTGAGGGCACATATAAATAAGCAGTAATTGATAACTCGCTCATCTAACATGGATGAAAGACCTCTTAAATTAAAGCTGACATCTTAATTGTCCATTACTTAATAATCTTATCTTGAATAATTCTCTCTCTCCAACAGGGTATTTGGATTTGGCTCTGAAGTTTACCAACTACAACATCATTAAAGTGCTCATAAAAGAGCTGTAAAATGTTTGAATATTAATGGCTGCTTTACCTAATGAGGAACTATCATTTCAATGGAGAGATAAATGAGTTGTGGAGAGCACTGCAATTAGAAGCCAGTCTTCAGGATCTCATATCAAGCCAGTCTAATGCTGAGCAGGATCCAGTGACCTATGAGAGGCAGTGTGTATGTGTGTGTGTCTACTATTCATACAGTATTCCAGGCAAAGACAAGCACCTCCAGGTTTTTAACACATATCAGGTTGAATTACACTGAAGATAAGTATAGGTGAGATCCGGGACGATTGTATAGCACTATTTGCTCTAATGCCTGTGTTTTTTTGTGCTATATTTATCTCAAACATTTGTCTGCTATAATTTAATGGTGTTTTAAAATATACATTTTGACCCTTAATGAAAGTTAACGTAACTTGTGCTTAACGTAATGAGTACTGTTGTTATAACCTACCATGCTACGGGGGTAAATTATAATATTGGATGGGGTAGATTGTAACTTAACTAACTTAACTTGGGGTACATTGTAGATTAAAAGTACTGACATCAGAAACCTTACGACCTCAGCTCACACCTCCTATGAGGTAATCGCCATGGACCAATGGTAGTATGAAGGTGTTTTGCAGCTGGAACAAATTTTTCCAGAAAGTTCGCTTTGGCAAGCCGTTTTGAACTCCCAAAACAAACAGAAAACGAAATTCATTTTGGCCAGAGGCTTAATGGATGAAGACAGTTAAAGTGAAGACAGAAAAAAAACAATTTCTGTATACAGTTTATATACTAAAATAATATTTTAGTTTTTTCTAGTGCTTTCTTTATATACATTTTCTATGGGAAGAAAATGCTTAAGGCCTGGATATACTTCATATTCCTTTGTGCTGAAAAATCAAATGGAATATGTTCGGGAGTAACTTATGCCCACGTTAACGGAGCAGGATTATTTTCAGCGATTAAAACCTATACTTTGCACTGTTCTTTGCTAAAGATATCGTATGGCTTCAGAAGAATCGGAATGCAACACAGCTGGTTTGTAACACTTTTATACTGCTTTTTTGGTCAGTTTTTTCAATAAATACATGTGACATTTCGTCGGCTTAGAATTATAAGGTTCTATCTGCATTCTGAGCACTACTGAGATACTGAGCCTCAAAGTTTTTGCATCCCATAGACTTCTGTAGATAGAACCATTTTTGTTTTCTAAAAATGAGGCCCAAAATGTACAAACTTACAAAAGAAACATCACATAATGTAAATAAGTTGTCACGTTATAAGAATATGTGAATAACTCAATTTTGACAAAAATGTCAGACAGAACCTTATCATTCTAGGGCGACAATTTACCGGTTACCTGTTTTATATTATTGCGAATGGGGTGGGTTTAGGGTAGGGGTGGGGTTAGGTGCTCTAAAATATCTATAACAATATAAATGTGTATAAAATAAAGGTGTGCGATATATACCGGTAGACACAATTAACCGGTAGAAATGTATTTTTCAATTATCAACTATTGCGGTTACATGCTTACGTGACATTGCTGTGTTACGTGGTCATGAAAACTTAGCATTTGCAAATTTTTAACCACTGCAGTTTAAAAACAAGTGAATTTAAGCCACTGAAATGCAATAAGCAGCAAAAGAGAACTCATTCCACTCTATACGTGCGCTGTCAGAGAGACGTGCACACGTGAAGGCGGTGTTCATAGAGCGCGCGAGTATTGAAGTATTAAGTTATTTTTACCACTTTATAAGACCTGAACAGTTAAATACACACACTTATATGCAGGCATGAAAATGGGTCAGGGGTGAAAAAGGTGAGAAGGGTGCTCGAGGGGTGATGTGGCCTCTGATGAGGCCGGGAGGTGGGGGGACTCCCACAGAATAAATATTACGGCCTTATTAGGGGACATGCTGTAACTTAACTTATTTATTCTTCCATCATGATTGACAGCCAAGTTTTTTGTTTGTTTGTTTTTTTGGGCAAAGAAATGAACCTAACAAGTGTTTTCTACCATTATCAAAAAACATACCATCAACCACAAATGCTATTTGCTAGTGCAGACAGAGCATGCCAGAAAAAAATTTTTTGATAAAAGTTTCCCTTTGTCAATTTTACAGTAGCCAAATAAGTTGAATGGAATAATAAGCCAAGCACAGGTTCTGAAAAAATACTGTATTGACATTTGTCTAAAGACATATGAAACAGAGCTGCATCGTTCTGCCCTAACACACTCATACTGCAAAAATAATGTTTGTATTAGTGTTAACGATACTTTAGCATTAAATGTAACTTACTCTCTTAAGGGTACGTTCACATGAAGTGTCTAAAAACGAGTGAAAAAAGCGAGGCACGTCGCTTCCTCCACCAATTTCAGAGCGCTTGGGCGCTCGCGCTTCTGTAGCGTCTGCTGTTACTAGGCAACAATGAAGGCGCTGTCAGTTACAAAAACATTTCTGCTTTGGATTTTAAACTGCGCGGCTCCATTGAAAAAAAAATGGCTTGCGCGCGCAAAATGTGCTGCATGTGAACGGCGACTAAGCCTTTGGTGACACATACACACCACAAAATTAAATTGTGGATCTCTCCCCTGTCGTCTTCTCCCAAGCGGATTGTCCCACAGGAAGAAATGGCGCCCTGGATGTCAGTGGATGGCGCGCACGGTCGACGAACGCGGGACGCTCAGCTTTCACGATTTGAAATGGCTCAAATCCACTTTATATTAAGTTTTAATTAATCAATAAATACCATCCAAGACCCCTCCCCCCACCCCCTCAAAAAGAATTTCTCATCGGATCTACACGATTCACGTGGGTCACCTGTTTTGGCTTCAAAACGGCGAATTTCGCCGAAAGGTGAGGGATTTTCATGCCTGTATATGTGTCAAAATGCCCATCTTTCCAAGTATCAAGTGAAAGGAAACAGTTGAGAAAGAAAACACGTGTAACAGTATATTGGGTCTGGGCAGCTCTTAAAGTTAATCAAACAACAAAAGAGAGAAAATCTCTCACTGCTCTTGATTAAATGACTTTTGTAACTTTAATAAGAATAAATATATAATTAATTTACACAGTGAATATGCAGTGTTTTTGATTACTTTATACAACGTATGTAGCATTTCTTATACATTTGTTTTACTGTAGTTTTTTATCCTACTGCTTGTAAGTAGTTTCTTAATCTTATTTAAAGGAGAAGTCCACTTCCAAAACAAAGATTCACATATACATGCTAAGAACTTCATTCAATCACCCTTTAGGGTGATTTTCTCAATATTTAGATTTTTGGCACCCTCAAATTCCAGATTTTCAAATAGTTGTCTCTCTGCCAAATATTGTCCTATCCTAACAACCCATACCTCAATGGAAAGCTTATTTATTCAGATTTCAGATAACGCATAAATCTCAATTTCAAAAAACTGACCCTTATGACTGGTTTTGTGGTCCAGGGTCACATATGTGGCGAATTGGGAGTGAGAATGTGTTGTTAAATTTTGCGAAATGTTGGCTTATACACCATCCCATTTTGTTCAATCTTTGTTAGGTCCAGCACAAGAAAACACAATTTTTTTTGTTCTTTAAATGTAGATGAATAAGCAAAGAGAATCTGCTGATTCATATGACATCTGTTCTGTTATTTAACCTAATCGCAAATCCAATTATGAAGCACATTGCTCGTTCAAAAAATGGTTAACCTGACAGTTACAACCATTCCCAGGTTCCCCTACTCCTGCATACACACAGACACTTCCCGTACCGTTGTCCTTTTGCATAACACTATTCCAAAATACTTTTCTTATTACAGAAGTTCAGACCTGCTGTTCCACAACAATCAGTGTCAGTCCTGACCTTTACACACACATGCCGCACAGTGCATGTTACTAAATGTAATACAGAAAGATGAACCTGTAATTGGTTATTTGCTCTTTGTTGACCAGTAATTCCAAAAATCATCTCTGCCTCAGGAAAATGTACTTCACTGTCTGAGGACAATGCGCAGAATTCAGTCTCTTTCATTGTCTTGAGGCTTTTTTTCCCCCCTCCCCATATTTCCTCTCTCCTTCTCTTCTGGCCGTGTGAGACGGACTTCATCATGTTAGCCTTAATAAACCCAAGTCACCGCCATCTCTCTCTTTTTAGCTGTGCAATAGAGGTGACTCATCCACTGCTCGCTCTGTGCAGATAAGAACACTTGCCTTTTCATTCATGATTTTGACTAAAGGGGAAAACAAGCTTGAAAACAACCCACTGTCTTCGCGCTTTCACTACAGTGTGATAAACAGACCAAAAAAGCGGAAGGACAGAGCAGATTTAATTATCCGCTATGATAAAAGAAGAAAAGGATGAGAGAAAAGCTCTTCTTTCTGTCCAGACATTACGTATTGAGTAAGCTTATCACTGGCCTTATTGCGTAAAAGACACACATCATTGAGATATTTCTGTACATTTAATGATCAATCCAAACACTATCTGCAGTCTTTCATAAAATATCTGCGTGCAAATTAAAGTAAAAAACAGCTAGCACTCCTAGTGCTCTTCAGAGCCTTGTTCAAGCAGCTTGAAGCCGCTGACACACACAAGAACACCTACAGGGTAAATACCTTAGTTGAGATATTAATATTTTCTGACACTCTGCGGTGGACACAAATGTTTCTGCATGAGCGAGAGTGCATTAATATTTAGTGTATGTGTGCCTGTGGAACACACTCCGCTAATGCCATCTCACACTGAGTCCAGCGTTATCACTGCTGCACAATGTACTCAAAATTACATCTTCTTCAAAAACATAACTGAGGCATAGCGTTCTGCCAGCCTTATGACTGCAGACAGAAAGAATGAGTCTTTGCTGGAGATCAATGTTTGATGATCAACAATTGCTGCCCCAAGAGGCATAAACGCACACACTTGCGCGCAAACAGCATGAGGAAAGTAATTCGCCGTGGCTTTGTCTTGTCAGATCGTTTTATTTGCAGTTGAACGTATCTTCTCTCTCTGATAATGTTCTATCAGGACAGGACACCTTTTTGAAATTGAGAAATGAGCTGAAGATGAATGGCAACTTTGAATCAACACTGCTTCCTGTGCCAAAATATGCCTGACTGCCTTCATTAAATTCTCTGCAAAAAAGAATTTACCTCACCTGGTCGTCTGTAGGAGTTCATTACAGAAAAAATGTCCCTACATGACAATTCCAAGAAAGAGACGCTGCATAAATCGAGCAAGTGTTTATGTAATGTATCTTCAAGGGCAGAATTATTTAGATTATAAATAGATAAAAGCACTCCGAATTCAACGTAGTATCAGAGCACCGCAGTGAACCGCTTTCAACAGGATTCAGTGTTGCACGTTACATCTTGCAAGATGTAATCAAATCGACTGAGACCTGTGTAATACACATTACCGTTTTTTTTTGTTTTTTTTTATGTTAAGTATATTTTGTTTTATGTTAAATATATTTTCTATTTTAATATATTTTGAAATGTAAATGATTCCTGTGATGGCAAAATTTTATTTTTAGCAGCTATTACTCCAGTCTTCAGTGTCACATGATCCTTCAGAAATCATTCTAATATGCTACTTTTTTGATCAAGAAACATTTCTAATTATTATTAATGCTGAAAACGGTTGCTTAATATTTTTGTGGAAACCATCAAACATTTTTTTCTTGAATATTACTTGAAGTATTTATGAGAAATAGGAAGCTTCTGTAACATTATAAAAGTACTTCCCATCACTTTTGATTAATTTAATGCATCCTTGCTGAATGAAAGTATTAATTCCTTTAAACAAAATAAAATCTGACCCCAAACTTTATAATGGTAGTATATTTAAAATTCAATTAGGCAACTTGTAATTTTGGAAGCTTATTAAACATGTTGATAAAGATGGTATTTGCCTAGAAGCAGAAATAAAATTAATTTAATAATAATTTTTAAAAAAGTCAATAAATAAAAGGAAAATGCTAAAGGTCTTAAAGGTATAGTTCACCCAAAAACCACCTAGGCTCACTGGAAATACATCCCTCTATATACATTTCTGCAAACCTAAAAAAAAATGCACCTATATCACTGCATTTTCTAGTTGAAATGAACACGATGCAGTAAAACTCTGACAACTTTTCCCAAATTTTCACACAATTACTTGCAGATTGTTATGTTATGACTTTAAAAGAATTTTAACATCCTGTGCGATTTGAAAACTGATACTTTTGAACGTTGTCGTCACATATACAGCATCATATGCATTAGTTTTCCAATTCAGTAGGTTTGCTCGGTAGCTAATGTGATACAGCTTGCACTTGAGTGATGAAGAGCTCCAAAGCAACAAAACAACTCAAATCCACATATGGAAGTTAAAACAGCATTGGCTGCATCAACAAATGCATTTTATAACTTTTGAATTTGTTAACACTATTGGGTAGGTATAGGGTTGGGTTTGATGTAGAGGATATTTCAACACGGTAGAGCATTAACCTTTAGCAACACTCCCCAGATATTTTAATTCTGAACAGCCACAATACGTACCTCAAGCAGCATAACAAAAATGCAGTAATACGTGCCTGTACCAACATAATAAAAATGTGCCATGGTCACGTATTGAACATGTGTTTTAGAGCCACTCTCTGGACAATTCACTTTGAAACTGCCACGAAACGTGCAGTAAGGTACATAATTACAGTGTTGCAGAAATGTATACAGAGGCACATATTTTCATTAGCCTGGGTTGCCCAAAAATTAAAATTACCCAATGATTTACTCACCTTCAAGACATCCTAGATGTATAAGAAAATATCCAGACTTAAAACTTAAAAAATCGTAATCTCTAACATAATCTCAAGCAAATTATCATTTTGTACTTCTAATTCATGACCGGTGTTTTCTTTTGCTCTCTTCTCTGCACTTCCGCGTTCATCACTTCTTACCGGAGCTTATGCTAAGCCTACATCATCCACTGGAAAGCCACTCTCTTGCCACTCCTTTCATTTTTGGGCGAACTACCCCCTTAAAATCTGAAGGTTTTATATGCCTTATGGAAAAAACAATTATTGACCAAGATGGAAAAACTCTTCATTTCCCAGGATGCCATTACCTGTTAGGGATAGGGTTTTTTTCTCCGCAAGTCAGTAAATTCCACTTCTTGTTATTTCAAACTGAAAACATGATTCTGCTTCCTGCATGTTGTGGAACTAATTCAGTTCAAATTCACACCCATGAACTGGAATTTTGTAATTCTGTACTGCCAGTTTTGTATTTCTGAATTGTGCCCAAACCTGGTATTTGCAGCATGTTTTTGTGTAGCCTATGCGAGGCAGAAAATTGGAAAGAAAGCAGAGATGGTCATTCTTCATAGTCTTTAACAGTGTGTTACAGAGTGGACAGAACATCCTTTGTTATACCAGGGGAAAAAAATAATAATAATAATACATTCAGACAGACTGTATGGTCCGGGGAAAAGAGCCATAGCTGCTCTCAGTGGACAAAACACTCACACCTTGTACAAAATCTGACAGGAGCAAATCCATTTTTCTAAACCCTTTTCTCCAGCTGCCTCATACCAGTTTTTATTTTCTGATCCGAGTTAAAACATTTATTTGTCAGTGTAAAAGTCTATATTTGAGGACAGGATTAGTGATAGGGATAAAACCAACGCACTTGGTTAATTAGACCTTGACATTTCTTCAGTATCAAAATGCCCTTGCCAAGTTCATGCAATATAAATATTCATTAAGCACAATTTTAAATGCAAACATTATTTTCACTTCATTAAACATTCATTGACAAATAATGCATATTTTATGTGGTCTAACGTTAGACACATTCAAGCCAAAATAAAAATATGGAGAAAGTTGTTTAGTTCTGTCAATGCTAGTTACATTGAGTTGTTATCATTAGCATAATACTCCCTCAGTGTTTAACTCTATGGTTTAACTTACCTTACAGCTCGGTGACATCATGGTCTCCAAAAACTTGATGACTGACATCGATGGTCTTGTGAAGGAATTTGAAAGGACCAGATGAGAGACGTTAAGTTATCACCGCTATTTCCTGTCAGTACGGAAGTGAATTTTCCACCAAAAGTTGACACTGAGTTGTCCAGGATTGTGTGTACCTGCTCCTTGCATCACACGTCCAACAGGTGAAAACAGATCAGAGGAGATAATGTAGTAGATATCCTACAGACAGTTATTGGGATTTAATTTACTTAAATTGTCCCTATTATGCGATTACACTTGATTCTGGCTAGCCAATCGCGCCACTTAAGGTTATACTAATATTTAACCTGATCTACTTTCTAGTATCTCGTATAACTCCGCGGAAAACGCGAATGGCGGCATCTTGCGTCTCAATTATCGATTAAAATTAATTTTATCAATTTTAAAATTAATTTGATCAATTATCGATAAAATTACCTTAGACTACGGGCAAGGTTAGTATAGGCTAGTGAACTAAAACCATAAAACATTTACATTACTTCAAGTAAAATAAACGTTAAATAAACTTAAATTTATTTTTAGCTAGTCTCAAGGCAATATTTATCATTTTTATTTGGCCTAATGTACTAAAATGACTACAATGGAAATAAAAACGAATACAAAATATAGACATAACAAAATTATTAAAACTTTAATAAAGTTATAATGAAAACGAAAATTTTAAAAATAAAACTAATTCAGAATACAGTTGAAGTCAAAAGTTTACTTACACCTTGCAGAAAAATAAGAAATATTTTTTTTTAGTACTGACCTAAATTATAATATTTCACATAAAAGACGTTTACATATAGTCAACAAGAGAAAATAATAGTTGAATTTATAAAAATTACCTTGTTCAAAAGTTTACATACACTTGATTCTTAATACTGTGTTGTTACCTTAATGTTCCACAGCTGTTTTTTGGTCATGAGTACTTTGTTTGCCCTGAACAGTTAAACTGCCTGCTGTTCTTCAGAAAAATCCTTCAGGTCCCACAGATTCTTTGGTTTTTCAGCATTTTTGTGTATTTGAACCCTTTCCATCAATGACTGTATAATTTTGAGATCCATCCTTTCACACTAAGGACAACTGAAGGACTCATATACAGTCATGGCCAAAAATATCGGCACCCTTGCAATTCTACTCTACAACTCTACAGATGCAACCCTACTCTCAGAAAATTGTTGCAGTTGCACATGTTTTGGTACTCACATGTTTACTTTTTTGTTTGCATTGGAACAACAAAAAAAAAAAAAAAACAGAAAAGAAAAGTCAAATCTGTTACAATTCCACACAGAACCCAAAAAATGCACTGGACAAAATTACTGCTTTTGAGATCTCTCCACAGGTGTTTTATGGGATTCAGATCTGGACTCATTGCTGGTCATTTCAGCGCTTTGTTTGTAACCATTTCTGAGTGTTTTTTGAAGTGTGTTTCAGGTCATTTTCCTGCTGGAAGAGCTATGACCTCCAGTGTTTCATGACCTCCAGGTTTCTGACACTGGCCATTACGTTGCGCCCCAAAATTCTTTGGTAATCATCAGATTTCATGATACCGTTCACACAGTCAAGGCATCCAGTGCCAGAAGCAGCAAAGCAACCCCAAAACATCTTTGAACCTCCACCATGTTTGACTGTAAGGACTGTGTTCTTTTCTTTGAACGCCTCATTGCTTTTTCTGTAAACAGTGCCATGATGTCCTTTACCAAAAAGCTCATCTGTCCACAGTACGTTCTCCCAGAAGGATTGTGGTTTTGTAACATAAGTTTTGTCAGACTCCAGTCTTGCTTTTTCATGCAGTGGTGTCCTCCTGGGTCTCCTAATATAGCGTCCCTTTTCATTCAGATGGCAACGGATAGTGTGAGCTGACACTGTTGTACCCTGTGTCTGCAGAACAGCTTGAAATTGTTGGGAAGTTAATCGGGGTTCTTTATCCACCATGCGAACAATCTTTCGTTGTAATTTTTCATTAATTTTGCTCTTCCGTCCATGTCCAGGGAGGTTAGCTACAGTGCCATGGGCTGTAAACCTCTTGATGATACTGACACAGTGGACACAGGAACAGTAAGATCTCTGGAGATGGACTTGTAGCCTTGAGATTGTCCATGTTTTTCCACAATTTTTTCTCTCAATCTGAAGACAACTCTTTACACTTCTTTCTTTTCTCTATGCTCAGTGTGACACACAACACAAAGGTTGAGTCAACTTTTCTCCATTTTGACTGATTGCAAGTGTGATTACTACATTGCCCACACCTGTTACTTGCCACATGTGTGTCTAAATACAAATTACAGGAGCATCACATGCTTGAAAAGCAATTATTTCTTACAATTTTGACAAGGTGCCAATAATTTTGTCCAGTCCATTTTTGAGTTCTGTGTGAAATTTTATCAAGTTTGACTTTTCTTCTGTTTTTTTTTTTTTTGTTTGTTTTGTTTTTTGGTTTTGTTTTTTGGGTTTTTTTGTGTGTTGTTGCAGTGCAAACAAAAACAATAAGCACATGAATACCAAAACATTTGCAACTGGAAAAATTTTATGAGAGAAAACTTTTGAACGGAATGAGGATGTGTACATTTTTCTTATTTTTATTCTTTTTTTTTAATTTTTTTTTTCATTTAGTGCTGCCCTTCAGAAGCTATAGAAGATCCTTACATGTTCCCCAGAAGACAAAATGATTTTCAAATTTAAATGCATAGTTTTTCCTTCTGAAGCAGCAGTGAACGTATGAACCTTCTGTAATAGTTGCATATGAGTCTCTCAGTGTGAAAAGATGGATCTCAGAATCATACAGTCATTGTTGGAAAGGGTTCAAATACACAAAAAAGGATTTTTCTAAAGAACAGCAGGCAGTTTAACTGTTCAGGACAAACAAGGAAGTCATAAACAGTTATCACAAAAAAAAAAAAAAAAAAAGTTTAGTTCAGGTAACAACACAGTATTAAGTATCAAGTGTATGTAAACTTTTGAAGAGAGTATTTATACAATTTCAACTATTATTTTCTCTTGTGGACTGCATGTAAATGTCTTTTATGTGAAATATCTTATTTAGGTCAGTACTAAATAAAAATAATATGCATTTTGTATGATCCCACTTATTGTTGTAAAATAATTAACATTTTGCAGATTCTGCAAGGTGTGTGTAAACTTTTGACTTCATCTAATAAAAACGCTAATAGTGTATAAAAGATACTATAATAACACTGCCTCGGAGGACTTCAGTATTCAGTATCCATATTACTGTAATATTGTTTTTCAACAATTGTTTCATACATTGTATTGGATTTGTTCTTTTCTTAGTGGAGGTTTAGATAATATACAGGTGAAAGTCAAAATAATGTAAATTCAGATCAATAGTTGTCTACTATGTATTTGGTCAGTGGCTATGTAATAAAGCAGGATAATGTACAGTCCCTTAGGCCTACATAAAGTAATCAAGCGTTATAGAACTTTCTAGAAGAATGGAAAATTACAAGATGACAGTACACTCCCATGAGTACCTAATCAACCCCTCACATAATTTAGTGCTCTTACAATCACTTTTTATTACAACACTAGATGAGTCTCAATGTAAATTACTATAATTATTTATGGTAATTATCTAACAGTATCTGTGATTATTTTATAATTGAGTACATTGCTGATGGATCTAACAAAGGCTAATAAAGATTCAGTACTGGGTAGACAGAAACACATATGGTGAGCAGGTGTGAAGTCCTTTGAGAGTCAGTTACTGCTAATAGCACATTTTCTCCAGAGAGCAGAAACATGCCCCCAGCTCATCCATGTGATCAAAGAGACCCTAAAAGTAGATCATCATTTGCAACCAAGTCTTTAATATGTAGTCGTTTGGTCTAACAAATTATTTATCGTGAACAAGATTAGCTTTTCATCACTGGTAATTCTGCAGAAGAACATTATATGTCATGTAAAAGTGAGAACATTATAGGAGGGTGCAAAGATGCCATCCATATACATAACACATATTTCATATAATAGGCTACATTCTGAAGCCTTGGGATCATCACTTCATTTACACTCCTGTTGCATTATAGAAACGTGTTGGTGGACTGAAGACAGTGATGCTGTCGAATGAGTCAGAGATTGCCATAGAGACACTGGCCACCCTGTTGTGATTTTCCAAGCCATTATATGCCCTCTTACAAGGTGTGTGTATATGTGTGTGTTTTATGTACATGCCTAGGTGTGGAGAGAATTACAGCCAGAGATTTATTTTTTGCAAGTTTTGATTTCAAAATATGTAATGTTATGAACTGTGTTGGAAAAAACAATTTCATTTTGTTATATCTATTAATTTTTAGATTTGATGTTTTAAAATATGTATATCAATAATATTAATGTTAATTTATAAATCAGATAAATTACCTTTTTTACACTAAAATAATACCTGTTAGTAAATATGAAAATTAAAATAAAACTAAAATTTTAATTAAATTAAAATTATTTATGTTAAAGCTGAATTTCAGCAGCTATTTTTCTATAGTCTTCAGTCAAAATCTTGATACATTTTTTTATGATTCTTTGATAAATCAAAAGTTCAGTATTTATTTAAAATATTTTGTAGCATTATAAATGTCTTTATAGTCAATTTTGATCAATTTTAAAAAAAAAAACTAATTAATTAATTTCCTTAAAAAATCTTACTGCTCCCTAAACATTTAATCTAGATACATTACCAGTCAAAAGTTTTTGAACAGTAAGATTTTTAAAGATTTTTAAAGAAGTCTCTTCTGCCCACCAAGACTGCATTTTTTTGATCCAAAGTACAGCAAAAACAGTAATATTTTTACTATTTAAAACAACTGTTTTCTTTTTGAATATATTTTAAAATGTAATTTATTTCTGTAATTTCAAAGCTGCATTTTTAGCGTCATTCATGTTAGTTACATGATCCTTCAGAAATAATTCTAATATTCCGATTTGCTGCTCAAAAAACATTTATTTTTATTATTATTATGTTGAAAACAGCTGAGAAGATTTTTTTTCAAGTTTCTTTGATGAATAGAAAGAAGTCAGCATAGAATGAAGAACAGCATTTATCTGAAATAGAAATCTTTGTAACATTATAATGATGTGTTTATCATCACTTTTCATTAATTTAAAGCATCCTCGTTAAGTAAAAGTATTAATTTCTATAATTCTGATTCTATAATTCCATAATTTTCTATTAAAAAAAAAACAATTACTGACTCCAAATTTTTGAACGGAATAGTGTATGTTACAAAAGCTTTTCATATCAGATAAATGCTGATCTTTGGATCTCTCTATTCATCAAAGAATCCTGAAAAAAAAAATGTACTCAACTGTTTTAAATATTGATAATAATAAAAATAAAAATTGTTTCTTGAACACCAAATCAGCATATTAGAATGATTTCTAAAGGATCATGTGACACTGAAGACTGGAGTAATGATGCTAAAAATTTAGCTTTGATCACAGGAATAAATTACATTTTTAATTATATTCAAATAGAAAACAGTTATTTTAAATAGTAAAAATATTTCAAAAAATTTACTGTTTTTGCTGTACTTTGGATCAAATAAATGCAGGCTTGGTAAACACAAGTGACTTCTTTAAAAACATCAATAATCTTACTGTTTAAAAACTTTGACTGGTAATGTACATTCTCTGACAATATGTCATATAATAATCTAAATAATAATCAAAATAATCTATTGATCATTACTTTGAAGGTAAAGTGATCTTGTTTTAAATATGTTGAGATGTCTTCACTGAAACACAGGGGGAAAAAAGGCTTGAGACTGAAACGTTCTGTTGGGAATTAGTCAGTTTTGAGCACAGAACAAGCACAAACTGTTACATCACATCAGACTGAATTTAAATCAGTTCTTTTTTTTTTCTTTTTTTTCCTGAATGAATAGAATACCAAGTGATTAATCATTCAGCATCTAATTAGAGATGTGAGATGGTGTCTCTGACCCATCGGCCAAATGTCACAGACATGTCTTTCATAATCATGGGATTTGGACATGTCATTTTAAAGATTTTGGTCTGCTTTCCAATGTACAGTCTGATTTACCTGTAATATTGACCAAGAGTTGAGCATGGAAGCCCAAACAGAGTTGAGGACGAAGAGCAGAAAGAGAAACAAAGAGGTAAAAGGAGTGTCTGCTTGATTTAAGTATGTGTTTGTAATTTAAAGCTAGTAAATGTTAAATGTGAGTGTGATGTGAAAATAGTCAGCATTGTTTCTGGTTTGTTGATATATTTTTTGCACATCTGATTACGTGAAAAACATTAACCTTACAGTTGAGCAAGGTTTATAGTCAAGAGCTTGTGGCTGTGGAATTCTGTGTTTGTGAAATCTGTGAGCTGAAGCAATGCAGACGAATCTCTGAACTGCCTGTGTTATAGTTCACCTCTGAGAGCCTTAATCATTCTTTCCTCCGGCTCTTCTTTCGTCCTTCCCCATTCACCCCACAGCTTGCCGAGAGCATAGATGGGAGAAAAAGCTAAAAGAAGAAATGAAGTGACAGAAGCAGAAAGTACAGATGCACAGTGGGAAGAGTTTGTCCTCTTCCCTTTGTATAGGTAAATGAGGCACAGAGAGAAAATAATGAATTACTGTGTGATTCACTAGCAGCTAATTCAATCTTAATTACAAGCAGGAACAGCTCTAAAATGTCCTGACATATTATCTCACCTATTGGTACACTTAACATTAGCACGCATTAGCATAGTGTTTCAAATAGTCATGCACTGAATCACCATATATTAATGCCGGACACAAACTGTGAATAGACTCAAAATAGACTTCTTTGAGTTTACCCAGCCAGCGCTTTTATATACAGAATCTGAACATAACATCTGAAAAGGGTAGTATATAGTTGATCCTTGTCTTAGAATATGGCAATTAACCATCATCGAGTAAATTATGAATAGCCTAATTATTTCATTTTTAATACGTAGTCATATATTCGCCTGGTTCTACATTTGTTCAAATTGTTCAATATTTTTTTTTACATATTATACAAATAATAAGCACTTAAATCAAATGTGACTGGTATCTTATGGCAACACAAGCCTTGGATTTTAAATCATGTAATATAAGATGATTAAAGATGCCGTGCTGGCTAATTAGTGTTAATGCGCCATCTGGTGGCTAATGTTAAACCTCCTGAACTTGCACCTGTGCCTGACCAGAAAAATATGTGACCCTAGCTGGACCACAAAACCTTAAGTAGCACGGGTATATTTGTAGCTATAACCAAAAATACATTGTATAGGTCAAAATGATCAATTTTCCTTTATGCCAAAAATCATTAGGATATTAAGTAAAGATCATGCTCCATTAAGATATTTTGTAAATTTCCTATCGTAAATATATATACACTTAATTTCTGATTAGCAGTATGCATTGTTAAAAACTTCGTCTGTACAATTTTAAAGGCAATTTTGTCAAAATTTAAATTTTTCTACACCCTCAGATTACAGATTTTCAAATAGTTGTATGTCGTCCAAATATTGTCCTAACAAACCACACATCAGTGGAAAGCTTATTTATTCAGCTTTCAGTTTTTTTTGCTTCGGTCCAGGTTCACATATATTAATAAAATGTTTGTATAAATTCAGTGTTCAGAATGGTACACTGGGACCTTACGAAGATTAACCAGTAGTAAAAGTGTAGTAACCTTTTTTTTTTTTTTTTTGGCAGAACCCATCATGCAATATGGCGGCAAAGACAGTTTAGAGCTAAAACCGGAAATTTAGTCAGAAGTTCATGATTACTCTAATTATTAAAGGGGTCATCGGATGCCCATTTTCCATAAGTTGATATGATTCTTTAGGGTCTTAATGAAAAGTCTATAATATACTTTGGTTAAAAATTCTCAATGGTACTGTAAAATGACACCCTTTTTACCCTACCAAAATCAGCTCTGCAAAAATCATCCTGTTCTGGTTGAGGTTGCTTTAAATGTTAATGAGCTCTGCTCGCCCCGCCCCTCTCTTCTCTCTGTGGAGTGACAATCCTGTTTACTTTAGCCTCATTTAGCTGCTAAACTTGCTAACTAGCATGTTATTAGAAAAAGGTGATCGCAAAGATTCATTAAAAAAAAACACTCATACTCACTTCTGCTGTAAGTGAAGCTGGATCGCGAATGATTCGCGCGAACATAGACGGATATATGTAGATCGGGAGGCGCATTCCCTTCACAAACAAATGTAATCCACTGCATCTTCAGCGGTTTAGGTGAATAGAGTAAATGACAACCACTATGTTCATTATTATATCCAGCAACACAACACCTCAATCTCTCAATCGGAGATATTCTTGTCTAATTTACATCTCTGCTCCAGCATCGAAACAATGGAGGTCAGACTGTTACAGCTGATTTAGGCGGGTCCGACGTAAGATGCTAATGTCAATCAACTATTGTGGGAGCGGCCTGTCAGTGTGACCCCACACTGACAGGCATTGAGAATAGCTTGATTTGAAAAAGGGGATATTATTTGTACAAGATTAATTAAAAACCACTGCATGGATTTTTTTTATCATTATAGGGTACATGTGTACATACACTGCCCACATACATTAATGTTCAAACAACATGTAAAAGTGAACTTTGCATCCGATGACCCCTTTAAAAAAGGTAGTAAACACATTTAAACAGCTAGTGTTACTAGGACTACTTATTCGACCACATTATGTAGATTGTATTTCTAAACAGTTTGAAAAAGTATACAAACTAGGTCATTTCCTGAAGGAAAAACCTGTGCTTGCAAAGCAGAAAAGAAAAAAGTGAAATAAAGCAATAGAAAATAATACTGTAATTAGACAAGAAACTCATAAATGAGGAAATGAGAGAGAGACTGAGACTGACGGTAATATGCACATAATAGATGCATAAACAGATAAAGCATATTCTGGGACAAACTTACCCCAATTTCAAGACATCTTAACCAAATAACCAATATTCAGTATGCAAATAAGCAAATTTGAAATTT
The DNA here is from genome assembly GCA_036247105.1 of Cirrhinus mrigala. NCBI lineage: Eukaryota > Metazoa > Chordata > Actinopteri > Cypriniformes > Cyprinidae > Cirrhinus > Cirrhinus mrigala. The sequence goes on from CM070015.1 coordinate 17,203,650, forward strand.
TGATGGTTAGATTTTGAGTTTTCAGTCTTAATAGGAGATTCTTGAGAATTATTTATGATAAGGTTTAAACTAAATATAGATACCTTAGATTGAACAGTTATGTTTAATATAGTTTCAGTGCCACATGTATGTGAAGTGATTCAGGCCTAATAAATAGTAAAGTGTTGGAGTTTCAAATAAACCCTAACCAGAATGTTATAGCAATATCGAAATGTTTTGCTTCGCAAGCACTGTAATAAATTGAAGTCAACAGTCTTTGAGCAATGATCATGCACAGAATAGGATCTGTGCAAGCATTTTTAGAGGTCATGGTACATACTGGAAAACTGGACATGAAGGGTCATTTAAATCACAAACCATTTTAAAACTACACAGCCCTTTGGTGTACACAAAACAGACAATGTAAAGGAAAAAAAATTATATTTTTTAAAAAGTTTTATTTACAGAGTCTGAATGTTCAGAGGTATTTACATCGCTATTTATATTCCAATTGTAAACTAGAAACTGTAACGCTTCACTAGATTACAAATAAATGCAAATGAGTCTGTCACACTACACAATAAAAATGACACATTGGTGACATTTGAGGCCTGTATGATGACTGTAGGCATCTGGAGAATGAAAAACAAGCATATTAGTAAAACAACCAGCCAGATGAGACTTTGCTGAAAAGAGGACCTGTGTATGTTTGGTCCTCCTGAAGGCAGTATATGATGCCATCTGGATCTCCACAATCACAGAGACAAGATAAACTGATGCAGACAACATACTTTCAGGCTGTTCAGGTGAACAACTGAAGTTACTGTGGACACACACACACACACACACACACACACACACACACACTCTCAGTCTGAGTCACTGCTGCTGCTGGAGGAATCTGTTGACATGGCCTCGACATCATCTTCATTTTCCTTGTTATGACCAGGTGGCTCCAGGCCAAAATCGTTGCCATGGTGAGGAGGCAGAATCCCCATGGAAACATCAGTGGACTGCCAAGGATACTGTGGGGTTAGAATATCTAAAAACGAAAGGGGGGCAGAAGAGAAAGACATCAGCAAAAAATAAACATCAAGGAAACATTTCATACTTCAACAGAAAACCCACAAACCACAGTATTTACATAATAAAGACAACCAGGAGAAGAAAAGAGTGAACCTGCCTGGTAATCTCCCAGCAGCCAGTGCGTCTCCAGGCAGGTGCCCGTTCACTCCATTGGTGGACATGTTGCTCATATTACCCAGTATTCCACTACGCATCTCCAGATCAGTGGGGTACGGCCTGCGGGGGTCACCTACACACACATGAACATCATAAGAGCTTACAAATACAACTGAAAATACTACTGAGGAAATCAAATGAGTAAATACATGAATAAAAGAACTGGACACAGAACAAAATATTGTCTGTTTACCTGGAACCCAGTTGAGAGGAGCACACACTGCATTACTGGCACTGATCCTGTGAGCATATTTGATGATCTCCTCTGAAGAGATGCTCCCTAGTGAAAACAAACAAGATGAGTGAGACAGAGAGAAAGTCCATTTTTAACTAGAGCAGTATCTATTTGATACTATGGTATATTAATACATTAAATCAAGCAAATAACAAAAAAATTTCGCATCTCAATCTTATGACTGAATTAATTCTGCTGATAACTCCAATATTTTCCAGAATATAAGTCACCTGAATAATATAATCATCCAAAACATACTGCGACTTAAATCTAAAGCAGCTTATATCATGAAATTAATGTCAAGCACATGTGAGCCCTAGTTCATTTGTATAATTCATTACCCACATCCCAGTAGTTTCACTGTCTGTTCCTTTATGCTCATAAATGTTAATAATAGATTTTTTTTTTTTTTTATATATAATGAATGCTACTATAATTTATGTTTGTTTTATACTTATATTATGCATTCTTGTTCAGTTCGGAATAACATGAAATTTAAAGAATTTTTTGTGAAGGGAAACTAAAATACATGTTTACAGGGTTTATAATGTTTCATTTTATTTACATGTATTCTGCATTATTTCTGAATGTAATAATAAATTGTCTTGTACACTGATGCAACCTGTTTTTTTTTTTTTTTTTTTTTACATTTTACCAGGTGTGACATATAGTCAGGTGTGACTTGTTTTCCAGAAAATATGGTCAACATTTTAATAACACAGCAATACCTTTTCTGGCCTTTTCAATAGACTTCAGCTTTTCTTTGGCTTGATAGACAGCAGTGGCCTGATGATGAATGGAAAAACATAATTATTTTGAGTTTAACAAACTGATTTATAAATACAGTTTGGGTGAGTCGCACTTTATTTTAAAGGTGTCCTTGTTACAGTTTAAATACACAAGTACTGTGTTATTAGTTAATTGCATGAAGTTATTATAGGGTTAGGTCTAGGGTAACTCGCTTGTAATTATGCATATTTTACTGTAACTCCAATAGCAAATAAATATGACAATGTTAACACTTTATTTTAAAGTGTCCTTATTATACAAATATTGTGAGTTCAAAGCAATCAAAATTCATTTGTGCATAATGTTCTTTGTCATTTTTGTAATATCAAATAACCAATTATTTTTCACAAAGTATCTCAAATCAAGTGCAAAAACAACACAGTAAGCAATTGTTAATGCTGGAAATAAAAGTAATATTAACAATATTGTAATTCAAACACTAAATTATTCTTTAATAATTTCTTTTAAAGCTGCACAAAAAGCGATAGCTTGTAAAGTATGTTGTTTGTAGCTGAACATTACCAAAATAAATGTGCATTGGCTCATATCAGTTACCAGTATATGCTCGGCCTCTTTGAGTTGTTTCTGGAGCTGCTGGATATCGCTGTCTCTCTTCTCAACTTCCTTCTCCAGCACCTGCATCTCCTGGTGCACTTTGCCCTGCTCCATCGCCGTCTGCATAAGCTCCTGGAACTCTTTATCTCTCTGCACTAAAAGCTCCAGTATCTGCTCACAGAACCAGCATGCAGTCAATTCATGCACTACGCTGCCATCTAACAGTCCAGCAAACATATATCAAATCACAATATAAATCAATATGAATTAACTAATACTAACTCTAATTAACTAGCTAAAATTAAACAGTTAAAATTACATAAATTTAACTCTTGATACATGTATGTCTTCTTTAAATTTCACTGTTGCAAATTGAGTAACTTGTTTGTACTTGTTTGTGTAAACAGTGTCTCTCACCTCTGTGTCCTCTCCCGGCTGGGGAAGTTTCTGTGCCCTGGACAGCGCCAGCATCTCTATCAACTCTCTGCAACACGAACCAGAAAATAAAAATAAACAAAGAGGGGTTGTGTATGAAAGGTAGTAATGTAACGTTAAAAATATATGTATTAATAGTTGTGTATTAACAGTAGGCTCGAGTGAACAAAGGAGACTGTGATATATTTATTCTATCATTATCAAATCCAGCAACTGTTAGCACAAAATCACTGGAAATTTCATGAATGAACTAGCAGTTTAATATATAGTTTAATTCCGCTTTGTATCAGCTAAAAAAGCACACAGAAATAACATCAAAGTTATTCTCATCTAAATATATAAAATATATGAAGCCAAACCTGGATAAAACTTCAATATCATCCAGAGTGGATAAAAGCTTTTCTTTCGTGGGTTTCTCTGCCGCCGCCATGACTGTTTCTCCTCTCTTGCGCATGCGTGAGAAATAAAAAGCAGACGCTGAAGTCAGACAGTGACGCCTGTTGGCAGAAAGACCACAACATATACAATCGCTCTCAATAAAATATTATCTGTAGTGTTCATATAAACAGTTCTTGTAAAACTGCGGGGTAACAGAGTAAACGACGAAGTTTATGGCAATACTTGTCACTTATAGTGTTGGGGAGTAACTAGTTACATGTAACGGCGTTACATATTTCAATTACAAAATGTAACTGCAATCTGTTACAGTTACTAAGAAAAAAATGAGAAATGTAAATAAATTACTGTTACTTATTAAAATGTTAACGATTTCAGAGGGAGTTATCTGAATACTTCTTGAATTAATATTACTGCTTGTTATGTTTTTAAATCTGTATTTTAACCTCAGAATGATTTAAAAGTAAAAAAAAAAGTGCTAAAGTCTGATTGCACGTTTAAATTGCATGATGAGTCCAAGAAGATGCAAATGTTCTTACATTTGAATGAAAATTGGTAATTTGAACATCTAATCGCAAATGTTGATATTCCATAGATATGTGTGATTCAGATATTAACTATTTGTCAATAAGCAAAAATCCATTTTTGTCATCTTTAAAAAGTTAACATTTTAATCTTGCTGTGAAGAATTTAATTAAACCTTAGCCATGCCAGTTAGTATGCTGCACATAAAAGTATATACTATTAACAGCAGCAACAACAACTGGAAACAAATAGCATAATTTGCAGTTATATGTGACCCTGGACCACAGTCATAAGGGTCAGTTTGTTGGTTTGTTAGGATAGGACAATATTTAGAGAAATACAGCTATTTGAAAATCTGGAATGGGTGCAGAAAATCTAAATATTGAGAAAACCGCCTTTAAAGTTGTCCAAATGAAGCTGTAATGCATATTACTAATCAGAAATGAAGTTTTGATACATTTATGGTGGGAAATTTACATCTTCATGAAACATGATCTTTATTTAATATCCTAATGATTTTTGACATAAAAGAAAAAATGATCATTTTGACCCATACAGTGTATTGTTGTCTATTGCGACAAATATACCCGTGCTACTTATGACTGGTTTTGCGGTCCAGGTTCACATATCCTGTAGTTCTCAACCTTCTCACTACAAGGGCCCGCACTGGCAGACGCTATTCAAAGCTTATTGTTGTTTTGGCTTTTTTCAAAGTTGTTTTGTCTTATTTTAAATCATTTTAAGTCATGCTGCTAAGTCAGGTATGCTGAGGCCTTCTAGTGGGCCACAGAACCCTGTCGGAACCCAGGCTTTGTTAAAAGAAGTGCTTGCCACAGTGGTACTTTCCAAGTGTTGTTGTAGTTGTTTTTTCTAGTAGTTGTCACTAGAGGCAGTGAGAGCTGTAGATGTTCTGATCTGTCATGTGCGTCACACACAGACATCGCTGCTGATCAGGAAACTAAACGCTTTCATTTTGCTCTGTCTATTCTTTCTCGATCTCGCGGAAATAACAACTTACAGAAAGTTTTAAGTATGGTTAAAGTTGCCTTTAACAAGGCTCTCGCCGTAAAAGATCCAAAGAAGGAAACTCTCATCACTGATGTACAGGTACTGTAGTTACTAACAAATCTTGCTGTATATTTACTTATTTTGAATTGCGTAACCGCATTTTAGGAATGTTACGTTCAACATTATGTCGTAATTAAGCCTTTCAGTCGAAAAGTCCAGTTATATGTGCACATTGTTCTTATATTATCTCTAGAGAAGTATAAAAAGTATCCAAAATACAGAAGTAAATGTGTTTCTTTGTTCACGTTTGGCCATCAAACTTTGATCAGGTTGAGTTAAAGTGTTATAAAATGGCTGACGGCCCAAAGTTTGTCAAAGACGGGTTATCACGTTTGTAATCACTAATACCCTGGTAAAAAGTACCGCAGTTCTTTTCGCCTCATTGAATTTATATAACTTGAACTACCTGCCCTTTTTATATAAAGAGTTGTCTTAGTCTACAAAGTAAAAAAAGAAAGTTTTCTTTATATTTTGTATTCATGCTTATTTTCTCTTTTTTTATCTTTAAATAATATTTGATGTATTTAAATTTCAGTTATTTTGATGTTTTTAATTTTTATGTTTTGATAATCTAAATTTTAACTAATTTACACAAGCCTCTATGGGATGTTTTTATTTTTTGATGGTTACTGAAACCAAGTTCACAGAGTTTAAGTCAGGTAAAAATAATTGTAGTTAGTTACTATGATATTTTGGCAGAAACCTTATTACCATGGTGTATTTTGTAAGTGTAATAAAATGTTAATAAACGTATAGTTTCCTGGTATTGTTGGGCGTGAGACTGCCTGAATGCTGAACAGACTGTACTGAGTTGCGTGTGTGTGCGTGTTTGTTGGCAGCTGACACAGCCTATTGTTGTCTCACTGACACTTATTATATTTGTATGCTGATTAAAAAAAAAATCTTTGTCAGCTTTCCTGTAATACAAACATATATAATAATAATTATTAATAATAATATAATATTAGGCCTTACTAGTCAAAATGACCGAATCAAGGATAGACTATGGGCCAGTGGTGCTGGAACAGTAGGTGCATTCCAGTTGACCTGTGAAGTGGACATAACCATTTTGTGTATGTGTGTGTTTTGTGAGATGGAAGCAGTAAATATGATTGTGTTTCTCTGAATATTATTCTTCCAGACATAATTTAGCTGTGTTTCTCACAACACACTTTAGAAATGCTTTGCACTCACTAACAGGAGACCTCACTGTCATATATGTGAGTGCTTTTCATGGGTTGTGAAAGACAGACGTGTTGAGACTTGTTTAATATGTTCACTCTCAAACATGTTTATGAAACAACCAACTTTAAAAAAAAAAAATATTGTATTGCATAAGGAGTCAGAACTGCAAGTGAAGAATACAAAAGTTAGACCTCAACTTAAACTTAAAACTAAACGCTATTCTACTGCTTGTCTTGATTGTTATTGTTCATTTCCCTGCTGTATCTCAACTGTAGTGTCATTGAGCTAAAAGAAAGAAAGAAACAAAGTGCAAAATACACACATATAGCATATGTAAATATAGTAAAAATTTATCTGATTTTACTGTGGAACAAAGAAATGCCTGATTCATGAAGCATTCAAGAAGACTCTCGACTGTAATTTCTGATCAAGGCCATCCAACATTTGCGTACGTACATTCAATAAAGGGCTGCGTGGTTACATCGATGAGAGAATGTACAAAAAACTTGGAAAAACTATTTTGATTAAAAACGTAGACCACAATGATACAGGGAGGTCTGAATGTGTTCATTGACACTGTATTTTCCTCCCTCTAATGGTCAAATAAATTCCCCTTCTGCTATTCAAATAGAAACTGCTAGATTAACTTTCTCTTTCATTTCATGGTTGTGCTTATTGTTTTGAATGAAAAGGCATTTATGTTGACAGTTTAAAGGTTTTTCCTCTTCGTGACTTTTTGCAGAAGTTGCTGACTCCAAATTATTTTAACGCCTCTTGACTTGAAACCAGAAGAGATGCAGTGTGAATCTCACTTCTTCTTTTGTTCTGTTTGTCTCATAATTGGGATTTGTCATAATTTCTGTCTAAAATAGGCTCTGAATAGCCTTTCGGTTCATTTGTGGTGTGTCTTATGGCAGATGATATCTGTGTTCTGTGAGTTGCGTGTGAATATCTACAGGGACACAGCTGAAGGTCGGGTCAGGCTGGGCAGAGAGAGGCCTTGTTGTGTACTGTATACTATACATAGTGATTCAAATCAGGCATTCATTTGAACAAGGAAAATTCATCTCTATCAATAATATTCATATTTTTTTCCTTTTTTTCTAAAACTACTCTTTATAACTTGGATAGACCACTTTAATTCTCGTGTTGACCTGTTCTTGTTTTAAGCCTTGTTTCATTCAAAACACAGTAAAACAGTAATTTGTAAAATAATATTACAATTTAAATAACTTTTCTTATTATGATAAATTTTAAAATGTAATTTATGGCTGCAATGCCAAAGCTTATTTTCTGAGCCTTTCTTCCAGTCTTTGGTGAACCTTCAGACGATCATTTTTAATTATCAATTATTTTTAATAATCAATAACATTTCTTGTTATTATAAATGTTAAAAACCATTTTTTAAAGATTCCTTAATGAATAGGAAGTTCAAAAGTATTTGAAACAGAAATCTTTTGTAACACTATAAATGTCTTTACTGTCACTTTTGACTGGTTTAGTGCATCATTGCTGAATAAAAGTATATATTTTTTTCAAACAGTAGTGTGTGTAAATCTATATTTATAGATATAAAGATATATATAAGTAAATAATTGTTCAAATGTAATGTAACCGTCTTTTGTCTGTGTGATTTGTCCTGTAGGATGCTGAAGCAGCGGTGTTGGTGCGTCCACAGTCTAAATTGTGGTGCTGGTGCTTCTGTCTGGGATTGGCTCTCGTTCTCTCTGGCGTAGTGGTGGGAGGAGCCTACCTGTACAGATACTATGTGCTTGAGGTGAGATAACTGACGTAACCATAGTGATATCAAAAACAACATCATAACATCTAACATGTGTCATCTTGCACTGAGGTCTATCTTAATTTTTTTTTTTTTTCTATAACATTTTATTTCATAATCAGATTAAGCCTTGAAGCAGTGTTTCACGAAGCAGTGATTTTCAGCTGGTGGGTTGGGTTGTGTCCCAGAAATGGGTCACAGATTTACTCTGAAATGCAAACGCAACTAAGCATATAATCGAGCATAGATAGCAAATGTTACAGAATGTGGACTCAAAAACAGATACATGGAATTAACGGGGTGATTATTACAGCGCAAAGCCAATCGGCAATCAGGGTGGAGTATGTGGTTCAGATATATAATCAAGAGAGAGAGTAAGGTTGATAACATGACTTTTCTTTGCTACAGTTGCAGGAGAATGGCAGAGCGGATGAAAGGATGGATGCACAAACCTCTTTGCAATCGGTGAGTATAAAGGTAATCCCTTTCCACAGCTTTGTAGGCAGAGTTTGTACACACTGTAGACACGAAGAAAGGGAGAAAACGCTGGAGACAATCGCTAGAGGTAATCGCTGGAGTTTAGGAAGTCAGGTAAGTAGTCCACTTCGTACAAACGAGACCGGACAATGAGGTGAGATGAGGTTTGTGCCTTTGTAGCAGTCCTAATGAGTGAGCTGGGTGAGTAGCAGGTGGGTGAATCCAAAAAACTAGGCAGCTGACTTGCTGCCTCGCTGCCTTATCAGGCAATGCAGGCAGAATTTTTGCACGAAGGCACCTCATGAAACAGATTTCGGACAGGCATCTGAGGCAGCATAACGGTTCAGTGATCTACAAGAAGATAGAACGAGTTTTGGTGATAAGTAAACCAATAATTAAATACTATAATACTGATTTCTCGCTAGAAATAACATCAAAAGTGCAAAAAGTTAGTCAGAAATATACATTTACACACAAGCTGACCACCAAATGCAACTTTCAGACACCATCTATACTTATTAGCTCAAGTATCACAGAATGGAATGTACGTAATTGTGGGATATTAAAGGCAGCGAAATATACATCTAGGATGCCTTTAAAAATCAGTCAGTTGAAGGTATCTCAGGAGGCAGGAAGTGAAGCTAACTTTCTAGCCTTCCTACCTTGGAATATGTCCTCCGAAGGCAGCATTTTTCAGTTTTCAGATGCAGCCGGTATGTGTGATCAGAATTCTAGTGAGGGTGAGCTCTGTGATTGGCTGATGTTGGAGCCAGGCAATTCCATGACTGTACCCCCCTCCGCAGCCCGCTCGTGATAGCCAAGGATCCCAACGTCATGTTGGTTGACCTCTTCCTTGAGACAAAGGACGATCAGGGTGAGAGCCGTGGAAGGCTGTGAGCAGGGCTGGATTAAAGATACCGTCTCTAAAGACCCATGTATGTTCCTCTGGGCCATAACCTTCCCAGCTGACCAGATAACTCCAACCAACCACCATGGTGCTGGGAGTCCAGGATCTCTCTCACTGTGTACCCAGTTCCATCTTCCAGGATTAGCTTGGCCAGGCTCTGTGGATACAGAAAAAGAGGGTGATATGGTTTAAGGAGTGACACATGGAATGTTAAATGAATTCTGTAGTGTTCAGAAGGTGCAGCTGATAAGTGACAAGGTTGATCTCCATCAGGTGATGGTGAAGGGGCCAGTGTATCTGGCACTAAGCTTCTTAAATGGCAGGCACATCCTGATGTCTCTGGTGGACACCCAAACCTTCCATCCATTCATCGGATGTTTGCCTGGATCCGTTGGCGTCGCTTTGCCCGTTGAAGCTGTATAGTGAGTTGCGTCCCAGACCTTTTCAATCTCTTGGAAGCCAAAGTCGACAGATGGGAGATCTAATGGTTCCCCAGACCACAGAAACAAAGGAGGCTGATAACCGAGCACGCACTGGAAGGGAGTGAGTCCAGTAGTAGGCTGATGAAGGGAGTTCTGAGCGTAGTCACCCTAGCCTAAGAACTGGTTGCAAGAGTTCTGGTGGCCGTGGCACAAAGTTCGTAGGAAAGATCCAATCTCCTGGATCTTTCTCTCTGTCTGCTCGTTCAGCTAGGGCTTGTGTCTGGCTCACAGTCACACCTAGGAGGGTGAAGAAAACTTTCAATATCTTTGCAATAATCTGAGGACCCCAATCTGATACTATGTCCTCAGGAATCCTGAAAAACTTAAAGACATGATTGAAGAGGAGTTCTGCAGTTCCCGTTGTGTTGGGAAACCCTATTGAGAGGAAGCAGATGATGTGATTGGAAAATCAATCAATGGCAACAAGAATGCATGTGTTACTATCAAAGGTGGGCAGGTCCGTGATGAAGGCCACTCCTTGGTGTGACCACGGGCGACTGGGAACAGGGAGTGGATGGAGCTTGCCTGTTGGCGGATTAACAGCCTTGAATGAACCTTCTCACATCCCTGGCTGGGTTGAACTACCATAAATGATCTGGTGGTCCAGCAGAAAGAGAGGGTGCTACTGACTGCTGGGTGGCCAGGCCCCAGTAATGTGTGAGCAGGATGGATGATTGGAGTGTGCTTTGTTCTGGGACACACTTTTGGAGCTGTTTCGGGTTCACTGGAAGAGGTGGTTAGTTCCTGTGACCACTGGATGGGACTCCCGGTTCCTTTGTGACCTCTTCTAGAGCTTAAAAATGGGAGAGGGCATCCACTTTGACATTCTTGGTTCTTAGACAATAGGAATTATAGACAGAGGACACTAGAAACGTGAAGGTAGGAAAGACATGCTGGAGAATAATCACTGGAGATCAGGAAGTCGGGTAAGTAGTCTACTTCGTACAAACGAGACCGGACAATGGCAAGTAGCAGTCCTAATGAGTGAATTGGTTGAGTAGCAAGTGTGCGTTATTTGAATTCTGGTAAGGGTTGAGCGCTGTGGTATTTGGTTGTTGTTGGAGACATGACAGCAAATACTTCATGACATATCAATTCAAAATCATCTGACACTTGTTTGAAGCTAGCGAGGTTAGGCACAAGCCAACATGCAAAAGTCACGTGACTTGCCCTCATCCTCAAAAACCACAAAATTATGCAAGATACAACCCAGAATGCATAGCAATGAGAAAAAAACATGTATGTGCAACTGTCGTTTTACATGTTGGTGTCACTAATATTGACACATGCAAAGACGTCTCTTCATAAAGTGAACGCATGTTGGGAAAAAGCCACAAATATTCTTAAAGAAAAATCCAGAATTTTTCAGACATCTGTATGTTTATAGATCTGTACTTGTAAATTTATTCTGTATCAAACAGTTGATTTGCCTTTCAAACAGTGTACATTTTGTTGGTACCAAACTGCTCTTTAAAATGTTGTTGCCAATTTGTGTTAAAACTGTATGTTTTTGTAACATACAGGAGGAGCAGGTGTTCGTCTGTGGGGTAAAGTACTTTGAGGAAGACTATGAGTTTGATGAGGAGGTGGAGGTGGAGGTTGAGCCACCACTGAGGCTGATTGAAGAGAATGTGAGCTTCTTCGAAGACGATGAGGTGGAGCTCATCAGAGTTCCAGTCCCCGAGTTCAAAGATGGCGATCCAGCTGGCATCCTGCATGACTTCACCATGGTACAAAAATACACAGACACACACAAACACACAGTGTTTATTCATAACCACCACAGACATATTATCAATCACCTGACATATTATCAGTCACGCTGCTGTATTTGTAGGTTGTAGGTTGCAAAAAGAATATTTATGAGTTTTCTGTTTCGTGTTAAAGCAACTCTAAAAATATAAGTGCATTAGTGAAATATTATTATATTTAAAATATTATTGTATTTGATATGTTCTTCCTCGATCACAGAAACTGTTTTAGGAAAAAAAATGGTATTTTATTGTATTTATTCTATCTGTCTATTTATCTATCTATCTATCTTCAATAGTTTAATTTTGCAAGGATGCATTAAATTGATCAAAATTGACAGTAAATACATAGAATTACGTTTTAAAACATATTCAAAAGTAAAACAGTTATTTTATATAGTCATATTATTTCACTATTCACTAGTTATTCACTATTTTTACTGTATTTTTAATTAAATAAATGAACCTTTGGCAGGATAAGAGACTTCTTTCAAAAACCTCACACTTTTGAATGGTTGTACGGTTATTGTATACTCACATCAATAATTAATATGTATTTATGTAATTAGTATTTGTGTCATAAATGCTACTTACATAAATACATAATAAATATTAGGGCCGTCAAACGATTAATCGCGATTAATCACATACAAAATAAAAGTTTGATTTTGCCTAATATATGCGTGTGTGCTGTGTGTAATTAGTATGTATATATAAATACACGCAAATTAATGTATATATTTAAGAGAAATATGTTATCTATGTAAAAAATATGTATTTATATATAATATAAATTATATAAAAATTATAATAAATTCACATACTTGTAAATATTTCTTATATATGTACCTGAATGTGTTTGTATTTATATATACATAATAATTGCACACAGTACACACACGTTTATTAGGCAAACTCAAACTTTTATTTTGTATGCGATTAATCGCGATTAATCGTTTGACAGCCCTAATAAATACTGATTCCAAAACCACATAAAAATTCCACAAAACCTTAATAGATTGACATATTTTGATTAGGGGTCCACCTGATTATCGGCGCCGATATTAAGCATTTTTATGGTTATCGGGATCTGTCATTTTCAAAACCAATTTGCCGATAAAATAATTTAAAAGCATTTAAAGAAAGTTTTTGTCAGAGCCTTTTTTTCCCCTAATTTCAACATTATTTTTTATTTTAACACTAGACATATATATATCGGTTCAAAATATTCGTTATCGGTCTACTTAATCTGTAATAATCGTATCGGCATTAGCCATGAAAAACACATATTGGTTGACCATTATACTGGACAATCAATAATAAATCTTTTATTTATACTTTTGGTCGTTTCTCAATCTTGAATATTTTGTTACATCTTACATTATAATACTAAAATAATTTTCTCAGTATTAAATGATCTGTCTGTTTCTACGCGAATAACCCTTGTCATCCATTTGCTCTCAGAAACTGACTGCTTACCTTGACATGAATCTGGACAAATGCTTCATCATCACCCTGAACACATCTATCGTCATGCCACCCAGAGATTTCCATGAGTTCCTGGTCAACATCAAGGTAAAACAGCCACATTAATAACAGAAGATGTTGTGAATTTGTGTCACTGAGTGGTTCTTGTGTTTGCATGAAATTTTTTTTTACACAAAAATGCATTTCAGATATTAGGTTTATGTTTTCTGTGTGTGTTTTTGCAGGCAGGAATGTATCTTCCTCAGACGTACCTTATGCGAGAAGAGATGATGGTTACAGAGAGGCTGGACAGCACCAGTGAGCTGGGCTATTACATAAACAACCTGTGCAAAGACAAAGACACTTACAGACTGCAGCGCAGAGACACCATACTGGGTAAGTGAACACAAACAAGCCATTTGATAAGACTTTGTTTACAGTAAACAGTTTACATCTTTGCACTATCGCAGTGCATCTTATTTTCAAATTTCAAGCACAAATATGTGCATGAGTGAAGGAAGCCACAGTATTTCCTCTTACGGTCACCATATAAACAAGGTTTGAGGTTTTGTATACTTGAATGTGCTCCACTGCAGGTATGCAGAAACGTGAGGCTCTGAACTGCCACAAGATCCGCCATTTTGAAAACAAGTTTGTTGTGGAGACTTTGATCTGCGAGCCATGAAGAACGTCTCCAAGAGTCTCTGACGCAGCAGCAGATCTTCAGCTCTTCCTTTAATTCAGTGAAAATCTTTTCTTTTGTGCCTGTCTGTTTTTTCATAGGCCTTTTTTCCACATATATTGGTTTTTTTTTTTAATCTAAAATGTGAACTTGTTTTTTCTGCACAAAGGGGTGTATTATGTTTGAGTGTACATGTGATATGCGTCTTATGCTGTTTTATGAATATTAGATTTAATAAAGGGACATATTGCACACAAGAACAAAAAGGGATTAACCATAGATATAAGTCCAATCAGAGTTAAATACAGCAAGTAATTTAATAATTAATCATTTATTCCCTTGAGATTGCTAAAAAAGTGATTTTATGTATCTTTATATAAAAAAGTGTTTCTGTTGTTTATAACATTTGCAACATCTACTGTATTTCATCTTGATACTATTCAAAGGTTTCAGTGCAAAATGCTAAAATGCATAACGTCACAATTTGAGGTATTCTTGAATTTGTATTTCATTTGGACATATAAATATTGTTTTAAATGAGATGAATAACCATCCAAACAGAACACTTTCTTTAAAATGACTACAAATGTTCCAGTCTGAAATGACTTTTTGTTCTTTGCTAAATTGTATATAAGCTAAAATAAGGAACTAAACTTTACACTTTTCTGTCTTTAGACATAAGCTCTTAAATTCTATATAAGAAACAAAAAATAAACAGAAAAATCATAAAAAAAATGTCATGTTTGTGTTATTTTGCTAGGTTTGTCAGTACACTACTATTCAAATGTTTAGGGTGATTTTTTTTTTAAAGTTAATTTCAAAAGTATTCGCTATACTCAAAGTGGCATTAAAGACGTACAATGTTACAAACTATTTCTATTTCAAATAAATGCTGTTCTTTTTAACTTTTTATTTTTTAAATCATGGTTTCAAAAATATTGAACTGGTTTTAACATTGAGAGTAATAAGTAATGTTTCTTGAGCATCGAATTAGTCTATTAGGATGATTTCGGAAGGATCATGTGACACTGAAGACTCGAATAAAGGCTTTGCTAAATGTATCTATCTATTTAATTTAGTATTTTTAAAAAAAAAATTCATGTAAAAAAAAAAACAAAAAAAAAAACGTCAGTATAAATAGAGCAACATCCTCATCAAATATCCTTCAAATTCTGTTCCTGGTTGCTCAGATACGCATTGCGTGTGGTCATTAATTGAAGGTGATGTTAAAATATTTAATCTTATCCCAGTTTATATGCAGAAACAACTATAAGTAAGCAATTTGTAGGTTTATTCCTCTGAATTAATTAATTAATTCCCCTGAAAGAATAGGCCCGTTCGAGATGCGTCGGCGCTGCGCAGAATGATCGTACTTTGATGTCATATACGCCGATCATTCTGCGCAGTGCCGACGCATCTCGAACGTGCCTAATGTCATTTTCAGGTGATTTCAGATTTTCAGCAGGTACCGCTCATATGATTGGCTTACAAACCGGCAGGAAGCAGGTCGCATACTTCTGGGAAACCTGCCACTGCCAAATTAGCAGCTTCCTGCTGGCAAGAGTGCTTAAAGAGCTCATTTGCTCCCTCTGGTGGTTAAAACCTATTCTTGCATTGTTAAATTACAAGTTAAATCCTAAAAAGATCCGTCATGTCCACAGTCGTGGGCACCACAGACTGTCAAATGAAGTTCTTGAAGAAGGCCTGTAGGCTTATATACTTCTCTAAACATCGTAAGAATAAAACATACATGTGTTAGTTATGACTGAAAACTAGTTATTTTACACAAACAAAATGCAAATGACTGGCAGCTGTGGTAGTAGATTCACTCATTTCATTAAAAAAACCATTTGAAAAGGGGAAATTTATTTGAAGACACTGGACTGAGGATGTATAAATTTCAGCATTCATAAACAAGATGGCTGACAATATTTGTGACCTGTAGAGTTCACGTCCAATACAACACCAGTCAGAGCCCCTGAACAGGTTAACCAGCAACGGCTAAAGACAAATGAGGGCTTCCGTCAGAAGAGCAGAAAGTAAATGCCAAATTGAATGTCTTCTGCTCGATTTCTCAAGGAGCGCCACATAAGCACATTCTGATGGAGACCACTGGTCTCCGGAATTAACATACTATTCTTGGTAAGACAATGGGAGGAAGGCAAGAAAATAAACTAATTAAAAATGGTTGACATTTCAAGAGAGATAACCCCTTTTGAAAGTACACATCTGTGAAACCAAATTCAGCTTTCTCCTTCCTATAAAGAAAAAAAGCACAAAGCATGGTATACTAGCTATGTCTGCATTTTGTGGTCACAAAATTGGATTTATTTGTACGAGATACAAAAATGTAAACATTGCAAAATAAATAGTTAAAACAAGTGACGCAGGACCTATATTCATGCTCATGATCCCAACATGAACTGATGCACTTGTCTTGCTTGCATTTTCAAGTGCAAAAGCATGATGACAAAACCAAAAAAAAAAAAAAAAATCTAGGATTCAAGTAACAGAAATGACAGACTAATGATACAAATATACTATTTTACAAGGTAGTGATAATTCCCAATTTTACAAAATGTACACTTATAATATTGACAAATTTCTCTTAATATTTTGATATGCTGTTATTGGGTATAAGTCCGTGTAGAAGCGCACATCTCTCAGCACTGCAGTCTTTGTGTTTTTAGATGGGCTATGTGACCTCCATGGCGACTGTGGTCTCTGATAATCCATTGAGAGCCAGTCTCTCTGGTTCGTGATTCTCCCTGCAATAGCAATAAAACAAACAATGTTTTTAATTATTATTACAAATTACAATTTTATTATAATTTTAATTTTTAATTTTAATATTTTAATCAAACATGCAGCTTTGGTGAAACTTCTTTCAAAAGCATTAAAAAAAAAATAGCAATCCCAAACTTGTGAACATTTTTAGTACCTATTTAGTACATATTTTATTCTAAACAAAATTCATATTTAGATATTCAAATCTATTACATTTAATAATAAAAAATGTAATTAAATAAAAAAAAAAATAAAAAAAAAAAATAATAAAATAACTAAAGTGAATAAGTGCTGTGTGAGGGTTCAGACCTGGCAATGTCGATGGCACTAGTGGGGGTGACTTTGGGTACCCGGTCCAGACTGCTAGCAACACTGGCCAACTTTAAGGCTGAGGGTGAAGGGGCACACAGACGTGCACTGTGGTGCGTGTGGGCAGGAGACACAGCGCTCACGGTGCTCAGGTGCCCGTGGCCTTGAGGCAGAGACTGAGGGACGGGCAGCTGTGCGTTCGTCATCCGTACTAAAGAGCCTGACTCACCACCACCTCCACTCCGGTTCAATTTGGCTTGTCTAAAGCTTCCTGCAGGAGACAGAAGAATCATTTAAATAATCAACTTAAGCAATCAGACATGTGACCCTGGACCACAAAACCAGTCTTAAGTAGCAGGGGTACATTAGTAGCAATAGCTTAAAAAAAAAAAAGGGGGGGGGGTCAAAATCACTGAATTAAGATATTTTGTAAATTTCCTACTGTAAATATATCAAAACTTAATTTTGCATTGCTAAGTACTTTATTTGGACCACCTTAAAGGCGATTTTCTCAATATTTAGATTTTTTTGCTCAGATTCCAGATTTTCAAACAGTCGTCTCTCAGCCAAATATTGTCCTATCCTAACAAACCATACATCAGTGAATGATTTACTTCAATGAGGTATAAATCTCAATTTTAAAAAAAATTACGCTTATGGCTGGTTTTGTGGCCCAGAGTCACATACGCTCAGTTTCTTTAAATTAACCACCAAACAAAGAGTTTGACGTAAGTCTCCAAATAAATTTAGGTCTCCTTAACAATTTTGCTATTATTCCCTACTAAGCTTCGTAAAACAGTTCATAGATTTAAAGGGGTCATGAACTGAGAAACCAAAATTCCCTTGACATACAAGAAGTCATTGTACTATAAAAACACCCTGTACGTTTCAGAACTCAAATCTTTCTTGTTAGTCTAAAAACAGATTATATTGAAGCCAATCTGCCAAAACTACAGGTTGTGGAATGTGCCAATGTATGACATAATAGTGTGGCTAAACGCTGCCTCCACAAAAGATCAACACGTGCTTTCTACAGCACTGCCTGCTTAGCCCCACCCACCAATTTGCGAATGTAGTGTAAATAACAAGAGAGGCAAATGCAGGTTTACGCAGAAACCAAACGATAAATATGGCCCTGAATACAAGACGATGCTATGCAGTGCCAAGTTGTGGACAAAACAGTCTTTGCATTGCCTTTCTTCTGATCCCAACATTAGGAAAGAGTGGCTGAACTATTTCAATGCAGTTCCAGACCTTGTCAGTAAGAACCAGGTCTTTTGTTCACTTCATTTTACTGCAGATTCATTTACAAACAAGGCACAATTCGACACAGGATTTTCAAAAAGATTAACAGTAAAAGACAACGCTGTGCGACTATATCAGATCCGACAGTAATGTTGCACCACACAAGTGTGAGTACCTGTTTTTATTATGTGGCCGCTATTGCTTTGTCTGTTGTTACAGATCATTTGATACGAGTATTTATACGTTCATCTATGAAGGATGTAGGCTGTCAAATATACACAACTATTAGCCAATCACAGCAGTGGGCATTTGCTTCCAAGTGTACAATCCACCACGCCTGTTCAAACAGAGCGTTCTGATGAGGGAGGTTACAAGGACAGAACATAGGTTATTCTAAATTATGTTTTTTGATGTAAAAATCTTGATAACATTATAAGTGGACCTGAGAGAACAGTACAAACTAATAAAATAAAAAAAAAGACAGTTCATGACCCTTTTAAAATATCTGGACTAAAATATTACAAAGAACTACTGAAACAGGTACATTTTTTATGCAACAATTCATTTAAATTTCAACAACCCTGCTTAACTTCCTTTTTTTTTTTTTTTTTTTTAAACAGAAGTTGCACTTGCCTGAATTGGGAAGGACGCCATTGACACTAGCAATCTGGGGCCTGTTTTCATTGTTGGGAGTGTTGACCACAGCAGAGGCAGCAAAGTGAGCACTAGCCGAGTCCAGAGTCTTAGACATGCAGTCAGATGAGACCGCGTTCTGTAGAAGAAATTTTTTTTAAACAACATTTGAAATGAATTTATAATTACAAAGCAGAACCGGAGTGATGTTTAGCCCCATAATGCCAGTCATTATTGTGTGTATATACTCACAGGCATGTGTGTGTGCAATTCTGGTGTCGTCGAGTTCTGCTGGAGTTCTTGCTGCTGTAACTGTTTGTGCATCTGAACCAGCTGCTGCTGATGGGAGTGAAACTGCTCTTCTGTGAATCCACCTGCATGTGCAAGAATATGGAAGGTAAATTGATGTTCTAGGGCCAGTTGTTCAAAAAGCTTAATCTGGATCTGAACGATCTAGATTTTTACTATCTGGGATTAGACAGGACCATCTTAAATTTCTACTGGTTTTTCAAAGCAAAACTGGATTGGATCACAGTTATCCAGATACACACTTTTTCAGATTACAAAATCAAGATTACTAGTGCTCCACAGAGCCCCTAATGCAGGGGTGTCCAAACTCAATTCTGGAGAGCCACTGTCCTGCAAAGTTTAGCTCCAACTTACCTCAACACACCTGCCTTAAAGTTTCTAGTATTTCTAGCAAGACCTTGAATAACTGGTTCAGGTGTGTTTAAATTGGGGTTGGAGCAAACTCTGCAGAACACCGGCCCTCCAGGAGCAGGATTGAACACCCCTGCCCTAAAGGGACATGTTGATGAAACAAAAATATGAAGTGGGGGGGAAAAAAAAAAAAAAAAAAAAAAAAGTCAATACTTCTCTTTTGTATAAACTTTACATTCGCTGACAAATAACTAGTCTTGACTGGTTCATCTCTGATGATTGTGCCAATGTAGTCTACAAACAGTGATTTAGAAAAAACAAACAAAAAAAACCCCCACTAAATTAAATATATTTTCTTTTTTATATTGACAGCTGTTTTACACACTAACTCTGATTTTTTGGATCAAAGGTATCCCAATCTTAGTAAAAAGTTTTGAATAACACAAGCTAATGATTTGATCCAGATCAAAACCAAGGATTTTGTGATCTAATCCAATTTCAGAATCCTTTTTTTTTTTTTTTTTGGAATAACCCATTTTGAAGACTTGATCCAATCCAATCGCTGAAAACCGATTAGATTACTTCTGAACAACCGGCCCCTACAGATTTAAAGGATTTAAAACTAGCAATTTCACTTTTTTCCGCTAGATGGCAGTACAGTAACTTGTGTACTTAAGAAACCATTAACACTAAAATTTTAAAGTTTCAAGTAAGATTTACTTTGGAGAAAATTTAACACTTTTTTTTTTTTTTTTTTTTTTTTTTTAGGAAGGATGCATTAAATTGATCATAATAGATAGTAAAGACTAAGTTTTATTTCAAATAAATGCTATTCTTAACTCATCAATTAATCATGAGGAAAAAAGGAATATCAAGCAACAAGGTTTTTTTTTTATAATAATTTAAGAAATGTTTCTGGAGCACATGTATTAGAATCTATCAGAATAATTTCTGAGGAGTCATTTGACACTGAAGACTGGAGTAATAATTGCTGAAAATTCAGCTGTGATCACAAGAATTGTATTTAACAATTTATTAAAATAAAACGCATAACGCATTTCAACTTGCAATAATATTTCACAGTATTACTGGTTTTACTATATTTTTAATCAAATAAATGCAGCCTTGGTCATCTTAAGAGGTTTAAAATAAAAAAAAAAAAAAAAAGAATAAATAAGATAAATAAATAAACATGTTACTGATCCCAGACTTTTGAACGGTAGTGTAATAACGATCAACGCTCAGCTTTTTAATGTAAAGATGTGCAGCGTTGTTTGTTAAATGACAACATGCTCCAAAAATTATGATGTGGCTCAATTCTTAAACTATTTTTTGTTTTCCCAGATTAATTACATTGTAATACTTTTACTGAAATTTACCCTTACTAAATAATCTACTGTTATATTGTGCGCATAAGCTGACATTTTGCTATGGCTAATGTCTTTGTCTAAATATTAATTTCCAGGTAAACTATTTACATAAATACATTGACAGTACAGGACACGACTGAATGTATTAAAGTAATGTTGCTGTATTATTGACAAAACCTTAAATGTGTGAGAAATAATCAAAATAAAATGGCCATATTAAAAATGACTGACAGGCTGGATTTGCTGAAAACCCCTGGAATAAACTGATCGTTTAGTTGATTGACCTTCTGAATCCTGTGCAGCTCAGATGGCTCACCTGACACACTGCTAGAGAGAGGTGTCGCTCCACCTTTTTCCACCTGCGGAGTCCCTTTCTTGTCCTCACCCCTCGAGTTCTCCTGTAGCGGCCGTGGGCGAAAAAACTTCCACCTGCAGGCCTGGATGTCACTCAGGAGCTGAGTCAGTGAGCGCTGAGGGCTTGATTTGGAGTTCTGAGAGTTTGTGTTTGTGTGGACGGGGAGGTCAGGCACAACAGAGTCAGAGGAGGGATAAAACATGTCAGGATCCAGATGCCTGAGGGCACGGTCCAAATCTGATGAAGTGCGATCCAAAACAACCCTGATGGAATACAACAGAGTGCACTTTTAAATACGTGGCACAATCATGAACATTTCAACTTTAATCTAGACTAAAGTAAACAGAATTTTTATAAAAGATAAAAAGGGAAACTGTAACTAGAAGAGTGACGTACCTGCCACCTCTGCCCACCCTCCCGCGAGCCACTGCGATACAACGTCTGGGCACAGAGAGGGCGGTGAGACAGTTGCGCTGCCATAACCGGTCCTGAGCCGTCTGCTGCCAGTGAGGAGAGCAGCTCTGATCCACCAGCACCTGAGGACACACACACCACGCATTTAACAATGGCAAAGGAAATTACCAAATCATCAAAGAGCCAAATAATATGTTGCTCTGTCACTATGAAAGTGAGTATACCACAGTCTATGACCAGTAGAAACAACTAGATACAAAGGTTTGATTTAGTCACATGATGTTCACATGCACTAAAGCAAAGCAGAGGTATTGGCCATGTTCTTTATTTACATGCAAATACAAAAAACAAAAAAAAAAAAACAAACAAACAAAAAAAAAACACCCCTTCCTGTCTCATGACTCATTCGTTACTGCGAAACAATTCAAAACATTCAAAACAATGATCTGATGCCAATAACATTCACAACAGCATTTTCTCATGCTTAATAGTTTAGTAGAACAACATGCACTTATATAAATAATACAAATAAAATACTTAAAATTAAGATTTTTTTTTATATTTGCACTCATTTTGTGTATGTTAAATACAGTTTAAAGGTGTAATATACTTTGTTTGTTTATTCCATCATCTTTGGCTAAATGTTTAATGTAAGAAATCATCTACTTGACAACAATGGCATGTTGAAATGAGTGTTCAAAATGATTTGGGGAAAATGGGGAAGATGGGGCCGGGCACACTAGGGGCCTTAGAGAAGTCAAAAGTTTTTAAACACTAAGATTTTTTTAATGTTTTTTTTTTTGGTCTCTTCTGCTCACCAAGCCTGCATTTATTTCATCCAACATACAGCAAAAACAGTAACATTTTGAAATATTTTTATTATTTAAAATAACTGTTTTCTGTTTGAATATATTTTAAATACATATTATATTATTCCTGTGATTTCAAAGCTGAATTTAAAGCATCATTACTCCAGTCACATGATCCTTCAGAAAACATTCTAATATTTGCTGCTCAAAAAACATTTATTATTATTAATATTAATAAGGTAAAAAACAACAGATTATAATTTTTCCAGGTTTCTTTGATGATTAGAACGCTCAGAAGAACGGCATTTATTAGAAATAGAAATCTTTTGTTACATTATAAATGCCTTTATCATCACTTGCTAAATAAAAGTATTAATTTCTGTAATTTTTCTTAAAAAAAAAAAAAAAAAAAAAAAAAGTATTAAACTTTTACATTATATGATGATATGATGATAATAAGAAGCAGACAAACAAAGAAATTTTCTTGGACAGCAAATTAACATATTAGAATGATTTCTAAAGGATCATGTGACACTGAAGACTGGAGTAATAGTGCTGAAAATTTAGCTTTGATCACAGGAATAAATTTTATTCATTTTAAAATATATTCAAATAGAAAGCAGTTATTTTAAATAGTAAAAATATTTGCTGTATTTTGGATACATATACATATATACATACGCACACACATATATGTGACCCTGGACCACAAAACCAGTCTTAAGTCGCTGGGGTATATTTGTAGCAATAGCCAAAAATACATTGGATGGGTCAAAATTATTGATTTTTCTTTTAAGCCAAAAAACATTAGGATATTAAGTAAAGATCATGTTCCATGAAGATATTTTTTAAATTTCATACAGTAAACATATCAAAACTTAATTTTTGATTAGTAATATGCATTATTAAGAACTTCATTTGGACAACTTTAAAGGTGATTTTTTTCAATATTTTTATGATCTTTTTGTACCCTCAGATTACAGAAATAGCTGTATCTTGGCCTAATATTGTCCCATCCTAACAAACTATACATCAATGGAAAGCTTATTTATTCAGCTTTCAGATGATGTATAAATCTCAATTTCAGAAAATTGACCCTTATGACTGGTTTTGTGGTCCAGGGTCACATATATCCTTTGAAGAATCAGGATCTACGGTTTTGGAAAACCTAATTTTAGAAATGAGATCTGAAGGAGTCATGTACATTTTTATAAAGAATGTACATTTCACAAGTTATGCACAGTTTTAAAATATTTGCTTATACAGAAATTAAGTTAAAAACATTTTTTGATTTTTTACATAGTAAATCACAAGAGAGTGGAAGCCCTGAAAAACACTTAGCTCCTAGAACTTTTAGAATCCTAAAATGTAATTTTTTTTTTTTTATTCACAAAAACTATAATAAAAGTGGCCATGGATTAAATTAAGTTTTAAAAACAAAACTAGGGCTACAGAGCATTCAGATATTTTTGCAGACAGGTTGAGAACCACTGCTTTAAACCATTTGAGGGAACCTTAAAAATCAAAGTACAATTTTTCATCTATATCACCCAGCTCTAACTGGCACAGTAGCAGCCTTCCTTTATGCTCTACAGCCAGCATTCATGTAAAATAGGAAACTCACAGCATTGTAACTGCAGCCAGCTTTCCGTCTGAAGGCAAAGATTCCATCAGGATCATTCTCTTCATCCGGCTCCGAAGCTGGAGACTTTAGAGGAAAAGGAGAAATACAAGACACAATTAATGTCTTTTAAGTAAAACCTCTAAATATGACGCATCTACATGAGCATGTATAGCCAAAGCCTGTTTGTGTACTGACCAGTGGGTAATCCTCCTCTCCAGAGCTGTGGAAGTCATATTGTTTAATGTCTGCCTTGTTGATGATTTGCTGTCGCTCTGGCCGAACAGGCTGGCGAAAGGTATCAAGTTTGGGCCTCTTGTTGTACTTCTTATGGGAACGCACAAAGTCAAAGTGAGGCTCAGGTTTGACTGTGAAGGGGTGGAGGTGTTTGGGCACAGATTTGTGTGACTGAAAGAAAGAGAAAAAAGAAAGGTTAAGAACAACCAGTGAGCACATTCAAGCTATTTCTTGCACGCAGATCTTTCCTTACCTTAATTTTGCTCTCTGTCTTGTGTCGGTTGCTCATGGGTAGGGATATGGGTGCAGGGTAAACGGTCTTCTCTGCCAAAGGTACAGTGACTTCATTCAGAATCTCTCCTGAGAAGTCTCCAATTTGATATCTAAAATATACAAAAGGGTAAAAAAAACAATTTAAGAGAGCTGAGTCACCTTTCACACAACAACCGCTCCAGCAGTTAAGTGACACAAAACACAGTTATATATATATATATATATATATATATATATATATATATATATATATATATATATATATATATATATATATATATATATATATATATATATATATATATATATATGTATTAGGGATGTCACAATACTCAATATAATATCGAACCATTCGGTACGACATCCACAGTTCAATACACGCTTGTGAATTGCGGTTTTTCGGTTTTGCATTTAAATAATTTCCTTGTTTTATTTCTCTCAGAATTTGTTGTATGTTTGCCCGCGATTTCACATGCTGAGATGAGGAAACACTTCCCCGCTTGTATTTGAAAAAGCAACACACGCAGAGCATCTTCCATTCTAATGACATTCAAGGATAAGCCTTTCTAAATCTGTTGTCCAACAAAAGAGTTATAAAAACAAAAGTTATAAAAAAACATTATACCTTGTTTTTAATTCACAACATTTGTCCAGTGTTTGAAATAACTTCCTTATGTGATCTGATGTGGATTCTCATCACAGAATGAGGCAGACAATAAATTCTATACTCATATTCTATGTATGTCGATTAGCATTTGCTTATGAAAATACACGATGGCTTGAAGAACACAGATAAACCATATATTAATAAAGACGAGTGTTTATTGTATTTACATTTCATCGTTCATTTTTTGGTTTTAATCAGTTACAGCAACAGCGAAGCTTTTATCCATATTAGAGAAGCTGGAACGGAACGTCATCAGCGCTACTTCTTTGACGCATATGTGGATTTTACGCACAAGGGCGCCCTCTGGCGTCAAGTATGAATGAAACCTATTCTATTTTGCGGAAAATTTGAAAAAATAATACCTCTCTCAAAAGAAAAAATAAGCAGACATATACTACACCACGCCTTTTCCAGAGTGCATAGGTTTACGGGAGTATTCTGTTAATTTGTCGCAAAAAAATGGCAAGATATCAGAACCGAACCGAACCGAAAACCGTGGATAAAAACCGAGGTATGTATTGAACCGTGGGCTAACTATACATATGCTATATATATATATATATATATATATAGTGTACACTACCTGTCAAAAGTTTTTGAACAGTAAGCTTTTTGAACAGCTGACTAGAATTTTCAGGTTTTTTTTTTTGATGAATAGAAAGTTCAGAAAAACAGCATTTATCTGAACTAGAAGCTTTTATAACATTATAAATGTCTTTATCATCACTTTTAATCAATTTAAAGCATCCTTGCTAAATAAAATAATTAATTTTAGGGCTGCCAAACGATTAATCGCGATTATTCGCATACAAAATAAAAGTTTGAGTTTGCCTAATATATGTGTGTGTACTGTGTGTAATTATTATGCATTTATAAATACAAACACATTCATGTACACGTTTAAGAAATATTTACAAGTATATGCATTTGTTATAATTTTTATATAATTAATATTATACATAAAAATATTTTGTACATAACATATTTCTCTTAAATATACATCAATTTGTGTATTTATATATACACATAATAATTACACACAGTACACATACATATATTAAGAAAACTCAAGCTTTTATTTTGTATGCGATTAATCGTGATTAATCATTTGACAGCCCTAATTAATTTCTATAATTTCTTTCCTAAAAAATAAATGAATAAGTACTGACTTAAAGGTTTTGAATAATATAGTGTGTAATGTTACAAACGCTTTATATTTCAGATAAATGCTGATCTTTGGATCTTTCTATTCATCAAAGAATCCTGAAAATAAGTACTCAACTGTTTTAAATATTAATAATAATAATAATAATAATAATAATAATAAATGTTTCTTGAACAGCAAATCAGCATATTAGAATGATTTTAAAGGACCATATGACTGGGGTAATGATGCTGACAATTAAGCTTTGATCACAGGAATAAATTACGTTTTAAAATATTAAAATGGAAAAAAAAAAAGATATTTTAAATAGTAAAATATTTCAAAATATTACTGTTAACTTTGGATCAAATAGATCCAGGCTTGGTAAGCAGAAGAGACTTCTTTAAAAAATAAAAAATAAAAAAAACATGAAAAAGCTCACTGTTCAAAAACTTTTGACTGGTAATGTATGTAACAACAGAAACCATCTCAAAGCAGTATTTTTAAAGGAGCAACATTCACACACACCTTTTCTCAAACACTTCCAGCGTCAGATGCAGCAGCTCTCGTTTGCTCTTTTCTCTCTTCTTGATCATCTCCAGGATGCTCATGGTTCGGCTGAACTCTCTCCTCAGCTTCAGCATCTTCTCATAAGATACCTCGTCATTCTTGCGATTCTACAGAGAGAAAGAGGCACAGACAGATGGTTCAAGTAGGGATTAAGACTATATCCAACTCATTGTTCTATTGGAGGGAAAATATATAAATTAAGAACAAAAACAAACATATATTGGGCATGGGTTACCCACTTAATATTAGCTAGAAAAAACTACAACTGAATGCAGATGTCTTCAAATAGCTGACATAAATAAAAATAATATTAGTAAAAATTAGATGCGACATAAGGAGGCCAGTTTGATGACCAAACACATGAAAAATATTCCATTGGGAAAGTAAAAACAAAACTTTTCTGGATGCCCTCTAACAATACTGTTTGAGGCATGCATGACAAAACACAGAGCACATGCATACCTTCCTAGTCTGCATCTTCTCTGTGCGACGCCTGAAGGCCACGTAAGCATCGTTGTTAGTGGAGCCATCCCTCTTCTCCTGCTTGATCTGAGGGATGAGCGATGGGCCCCGGCAGTTCTTCCTCTTCCTTACCCAATAGTCATACACTGACTTTAACAGGTAATCATCTTCATTTAGCAGCAGCTTGGCCTCTTGAAGAGTGACCAACTACACAACAATGAACGAGAGAGAGAGCGAGAGAATTATGTGTGAATAAAAGTGAAACATGAGATGGTGAACTTTTAGAGCTGTAGAATTTTTTAATTCTGTGTGCATCACAACCCAAAAATGGGTCTCGGAGAGTAGGGAAAAAACGATGCTAAATGCAATAATAACTATATAACTGAGCATAGTTACATAACAAAATAAAAGGCTTATCTTTTTCAATAATAAGCATAGTTATATAAGAGAGGAGAAAACTCGCTCAATACATATTTTTTTAATTTTACAAAACCATGTGTCACATCAAAATATCGAGACCGAGATCATTTACAGATGATTTTTAGAACCAAGATAATTTGTAACTTGGTAAAAGAAAGCTAAATCAGACAGGTGCTGTGACACCCTCATTATCGAAAATTACGAACAAAACAATGCAGGTACAAAAACTAGGGCACTGCATGCTAGGTTTACATGTAGTTGCAGTGAGAATTATGGTCTGCTTCGACTAAAGTGTGCTTTCTGTAATGAATTACTGCCTAATGAGATCATGAAATCATCAAAATTCAAATGACTTTCAGAAACACTCAAACTATAAAGACTTTACATCATTATTTCTGCTATTGTTTATACATTTTTCAAATGTCTGGTGTCAGTATATATATTTTTTCTTTTCTTAATTAACTATTTTATTCATCAGGCAAATAATTGCTGTAGGGCCCCATGAAATCTGTTGTATTTCTTTCCAAAATTCCCAAATTGTGTTTTTTTCTGTTTTAAAAAAACATGAACCATCAAAAACAATGTCTATGGCTCCAACGATTACTCGATCCTTGACTGCATTTTTGCATGTGTCGAGTAATGAGCAAAATACCAGAAGTGGTGCATGCAACATATTAAATTAATATAAAAATCATAATAAAGCATAATACTATTAAGAACTCACAAACGCTACAATTCAATTAAATAAATATTTGCGACGCAGGTTTAATATATGCACTTTAATTATATACATAGGTTATGTACGTTCGTGTCAGGGCATGTAGCAGCATCTTAAACTTCTCAGCATGTTGTTGTGAGTTTGGGTTTATTATAACGTTTATCTGGGAATGCAGATTATCAGATTTTTAAGGTAAATAATTTAGAAACCTTCGCAAAAACAGAAGTACATTAATATCTTTCTCAATATGTTGACTGTTTATCGCGAATTCAAAATAAAAGTTTAAACTCTGCGTTGACACGTTTTGATGTCCACATATTCAATTAGCTTTTCTATCATAAAGATATGGGCAAATATTAAAGATTAAGTGGATATTTGAATTAAAATGTTTGAGTTAAGATACATTAGGTGTACTGTTTGTAATATGTTTTTTAAAAGTTTTGTTCAATAAAACCATGCTTACTTGCTTTTGATTCTTTATTTGAACTAATTATTATTGCCTCATTGCTACTATACATGTATTTTAAGTCATTTTAAAGGCTATTGTTCACTTAGGTCTATTTTTATCACTACAAATAAAAAAATATACAGTGTTTCCCCTGCCATTATATAAGGGGACAGATAATTAATTAATTTGAATCGCGATATGGACTAGTGTCTATGAATATTAAAATGCAAAAAGACGGTTTAAATATGAATCCTCCATGTTCCGCTTGGCTCTGTATGAATGAATAGCGGAGACGCTGCTTTGTTTACTACACAAATACTGAAGCACACGTGACGCTTGCGGTTATTTTCGGCCTCTGCATCTCATTATATGACGACATAAACGCATGAACTTAATCTCCAGAACTGCTGTGAGAGTGACTTTATGTAAATTTTACCGTTTCATTTGAGGAAATTAGCATCATATCATAGTGTATACACACAAAAACTAACCTGCAACCTGTCAAAATAAAAGTAATGTTTAACATGTAACAGAAATGTATTAGTCTTGTATTACTTTTGTACAGTATAATGTAGGTGTTTAAATGTTCCTATTTCTGGCAAATGTAAATAAAACAATTAAATGCAGAAATTATAATAATAACAGAAATATCAGAATATTTGTTTGGCAGCAAATAAAAGGGTTTAATTTTAATTTCATTAAAACTAAATAAATGTTTAATGCCTGTATTGATTATCAGAAAAATTAAAACAAGAATTTCTGAAAAAAAAAAAAAAAAAAAGACTGTAGGGCCCTATTGTTCAAAATGTTGAAACTGAGATTTTTCAACTTATTTTTTCACTGAAATGAACACAGAGAGTAATGTACCAGAAAAAAAAGTAACGTACCGCGCCCCAATTACGTACCGATTCCTAGGGGAAACACTGATATATAATTATCAATTTACTACATTAATCGTTTGAATAATCAACAGATTACTTGAGCACTAAAATAATCGTTAGTGAAAGCCCTAACAATGTATAATTAATTTAAATCAAGACTTACACAATTTAACAGCAATTTATTAAAGGTTTAACAAAAATTCAATTATGCAATGTTTTTTTTTCTTCTCAAATTTTAATAATCAGTTTACATTTTAATAATCAAAAGCATCTCTAATTAATTGGTTTTATAAAAAATTAAATTATTATAGTGCTGTGCAACGATTAATTGCATCCAAATAAAAGTTTTGTTTACATAACGTGTGTGTGTACTGTGTATGTTTATTATGTGTATATATATATATATATATATATATATATATAAACCACACACATACAGTATACATTTTGAAAATATTTACATGTATGTACTATTATTGATATGCAATTAATCACTGCACAGCTCTAATTAATTTTTTTTTCCCAGAAATACTGTGTTGCGTATTTACATTTTTTTGGAAAATAAATTGTTGTAAATATTTTTTTCCTGGTAAACATTCCTTATAAAATTATATTTGAATAATTTACTTTAAAAGTTTAATTGAAAAAAAAAAAAATGTTTGACCATTTTTCAATAAAACATTCCACAGAAAAGATTATTACTGATAAAATCAGCATATTAGAATGGTTTCTGAAGGATTGTGTGACACTGAAGCCCAGATTAATGGCTGCTCAAAATTCAGCTTTTCCATCACATATAAGAAATTATATTATATATATAAAATATATTTAAAAAAAAAAAAAACAGTTGCTTTAAATTGTAATAATATTTCAAAATAATACTGTTTCTACTATAACTATTTTAAGTAAATACTTGATGCACATAAAACATTCTTTTAAAATTCCATCTTACGTACCCCAAACCTTTGAACTGTAATTTATGGCAATATTAATTCATTTCAGTGCTGGATTTATGAAAATGTTACTTTCATACAGTCCTGGTACCATGCTGGGTCACCACTTAACATCCTATACGTCCTGAAGCAAAACCAGATGAGAAGCACCGACTTGTTATTACCTGGTTGGTGCTGGCTTTTTCTAACCGATCCATCATGGTCTCGAACTGCACAGGTTTGAGCTCCATTTTGCGGTTGAGTCTGTTCAGTAAAGTCTCGTCCTCTGAGTCCATGTCATAGTCAGGCAGCTCATTATCCAGACCCAGGGCTGGTGCAGATTAACAGGTACAGATCAGATTGACATTCATATCAAAGCACACTTTACCTGTTTATTTAAATCAAGAAATTAAAGTATCGTGAAGTAGAAGCTGAGAGTCACTCACGCTGGATGTGGATGAGCTGTTTGGGGATGCGGAACTCTCCTTTGTAAAGGCGGTCGTAATACGTGATGTTACTCTCTGCCTCTGGCACAGGGATGACCATACTCTCCTTCTTCTCCCTGAACACCTGCTGGGCAGAGATGGCCCTCTGGAGATGGTGCTCCTGAAACACACCGTGAGAGAGAGAGAGAGGATGAGTAAACCTAACTCTTCATTCACACTCAAATTTGTGAAAAGGTTACACCATATATGCACAACAGTAAAGATTTGGTCACGTCATGTATAACACAAAGTATTTCCATTAGCAAGTGAGGCCAGTGAGTTAAGCTGAAACTGATGTAGCTGGACTCAGCAATAAGAAAAGTTCAAAACTCACACAGAGACGGAAACGAGAATTGGGCAAGTACAACTTCTAATGCAGTCGAGAACAGCAACGTGATGAAACCCGCTGCAATGGCTTACACGGCTTGCAAGCATACAAATGAACTCCAAGTCATTCCAATGACTTTCGGATTCATAAGAGAGTTACCGTTCAATAATAGAAAGGTGAGCAGTTCATTATCAGGTAGGTGAGGAGAGCAAATGCAATCTGTGGCACAGAACTCAAAATTTGAAAATGTACTTTGGTCTCTGTATGGTATGTCTGTCCAGCACAACCTCTTGATCTTGATGATCAAGAAGGCAACATGGTAGTTCATATTTTGTTTTAATAAAACTCACTTCACTAATAAATAATATTAATCAGGATGAATCAAACTGAAAAAATCCTGACTTTTGTTGCACATTTTGTAAAATAGCTGAAGATGTCATGACAGTTGTATCAAGCAGATACACAACCAAATACTAAAGCAATAAATATACATTTGAGAGAATACCATGATTTTTCTTTCCCAAATGGGGGGTTACTCAATTTGACCTGACCAAGACATTTAAAATGTGTAATGCTTTAAAAGATAACATAGGATTTAGGGGGGGTATTATCAGTATTTTTTTTCTTGACATATGACAACAAGGCTTTTTACCTGGTTGTTACTAGGACTTGGATATTTTTTAAATATGTGACCCTGGACCACAAAACCAGTCATAAAGGTCATTTTTTTTTTTTTTAGATGTACATATTATCTGAAAGCTGAATAAATAAGCTTTTCATTAATGTATGGTTTCTTAGGACAATATTTGGATGAGATGCAACTATTTGAAAATCTGGAATCTGAGGGTACAAAAAAATCTAAATATTGAAAAAAAAAATTGCCTTTAAAGTTGTCCAAACTAAGTTTTGATATATTTACCATAGGAAATTTACAAAATATCTTCATGGAACATGATCTTTACTCCTGACGATTTTTGCCATAAAAGAAAAATCAACCATTTTGACCCATACAATGTATTGTTGGCTATGGCTACAAATATACCTGTGACTTATGACTGGTTTTGTAGTCTAGGGCCACATATTACTGCTGTTAAAACAATCATTCTCATTTTAAAAGTACATTTTCAATTAATGATAATAATAATAATAATAATAAAGTACATTTTAAACTATTAATATAAAATACATCATTATATAACTTCGTAAGAGATGATATATACACACATATTACAAATATACGACGATGATAATAATAATAATAACAACAAAAACAATAATCCATTTTCAACTATTTTTGAATCCAGTTTAAATGAAATAATATTTTTGATTTTTTATTACACCATAAAAATGTTTGCCATGTTAACACATCGCAATATCATGGAAATCTTATAAATACCACGATACTGAATGACTCCCATATTCATATAACACTGTATTATATGACTTTGAAATGTGGGAGATAACGTTAAACATGCTATTTTGATGAGTAGAGCTCGGTGCTGCAGAAACTAAATGTCAAAATCACTAAAGAAACATATATATTCAAGCTTTAGAAGCACGCCGTTCAGCTCATGTATTCCTGTCGTAACATACGTAAATCTCTAACGCATTTGCGCAAAAAGGCTGACGTCAATGCGCATTCACCACTAGCAAATGTCTCACGTAAATAACCTTGCTCACGCCACTAGTGTAAAAGATTTCCCACGGCTACGCAACTGTCGTACATTTTATACGTAACCTAGAGCCTCAGAACGGTGCTTGCGTATCCCTTTAAGCAGAGAATGGACTTACGTATTAAAACGTGCGTAAGACATACGTGAATACCAACACCCTGCTATGCACCTGAACCTCATGAAAAATTATGAATTTAAAATCATTTCCATACCGACTCCTCTTCCTTTTCCATCCCAGTTGGCATTTGCGGGACCGCTCGGTTAATGGAGACGCAGTCGGTGAGGTCCGGGAGGTCTTTATTGCGGTAGATCGGCAGCGGTTTGGCGGCGTCTAGCGCTCGCGCGCGGAACGAGAGTTTACTCATTGTTTTCAGCGATCACAAACACACTAAACACGGATCATTCGGTACAAATACACACACGAGCCGACGGTTCTCTCCGCGGCCGCGCTCACTGACGTCCCTCCGATCGAAATCCGGCGGTTAAAAGCATCTCTGAGCGAGTTAGGGTGTTTTTTCACGGGCTTTTTTTTCTCGGCTGGTGTGAAAACATGGCGGACATGATCCCGACAGCCCGCGCGACACTGCCAAAGAGCGTGAGCGGGAGCGCGCGTGTGCCGCTGCGCGCGCACCTCATACAACATGCGTGCACCCGAGATTACGACACACGGGCACGAGAGAACACATGCGTGCATCGGAGAGCTGTCACATACATTAGTAGACAGTCTGTTAAACGTCTCCAGTGATGATCACGTCTTTACATATGCCACGCAGTCAAAGATGGCCTACAGTCTAACATGCAACCAAATATTCAAGATTTTGGGCCACAGAATGTTTTAAGTGAAATATCCCATATTAATCGATGTAAGTGCATTTGTGGGAGGAATGCAGTCCACTTAATAGGAACCTTCTAATCCAATCTCATGAGAAAATTTAACTTTTATGAGGTGGTGAATTTCTACAAAATGATTCACATGGAAACATACTAGTTTTAGATAAACGTAAGCATTAGGGGCCATTGCTAGCCCCACTGCTAAACTTAACCATCAGTGGAAAACACAGGAATTTGCCAAAATGTAAAATATTTATGAATTGCCTTAATATTATGTTAATTCCTTTACACACTTTGTCAGGTTATACACCATATTGAATTTAACACAGTTGAAAACAAGGCTGTGAAGGATAGACTTATAGTTTTTACAGTGGCACACACTATTTAAAAGTCATAGGTAATGTAATTTTCACAGCTTATAACTTTCAAATCTCTTTTTTATCAGCATAACAATCAGCATGTTGTTAAACAACAGTGTAATCCATCAAACACACTGTATTTCTGTCCCTCACAGATTTGTTTTCATTTTTTTGTCAAAAAATAAATATGGTGTATTCTGACTAAGGTCTATCCACCTTATTTTTCAATGTGGAAGAAAGCTGTTTTCTGGTAATGTGTTAAACTTCTGGTTTATAAGCCATTATAGGGAAATATTAAGAAAAATAACACAGTGCAGTAAATGGTAAAACAGTTTGAACTACAATTTGCAATATCAAGCAGCAAAACAAGATGTTTGTACAGCTAAAAATAGATGGATGCGTGTGAGACCGGAAGCCAGACACATTAAATTTACAAATGGCCGCTCTTAAGGGGAAAATAAGGTGGATAGTCATCTTAATACTAATAATGGAAGTGAAAAATTGGGCCTGCTTGGTTAATGACATATACAATCCATTTCAGTCCCATACTTACTACTATGTTTTTACTCCAGTTCAATTTCAGTTCAAATCCAGTTATTGTGTTGCTTTGTTTTTATGTGCCTATCAAATGATCAAAACGTACTCCACCTATATTACTGTGATTATGGTTATGATTATGCTTACTCTGATTTTGTGTGTTTCACACTAAAGTAATCTCAGTATTCTGTTGACTTAAGTTTCTTAAATAAATAACACCCATCCTCCACAGCGTTCCATTTCTGATACTGGAATTGAGATTCATGTGCAGCCTGGTAGCAGGGAGCCAGCCTGCAGAGAGGAAAGTGTAGCATAGGGAACTGCTTGGAAAAAGTTACCTGCTAAGACACAAATCATTTTTAATGAGAGGAACGAGCAGAACTTAGAGCGCAGAGGCAATCCTATAAAACAGTGCTGGATGTGCGATGGATAAGTGGAGAGTGTCTAAGCGCTGCAGGGGCTGCACTGAGTGTTTCTCTACAGAACGCTGCATATACTGCTTGCGCACACCAGGATCTGTGCATTAATTGGAGCATTTATGTTGCATGCTAATGTTTAAAAGTTTGGGGTTAGTCAAATTTTTTTACTTTTTCTGAAAGAAATTAATACTTTTATTCAGTAAGGATGCATTACATTGATCAAAAATAACTAAAGACATTTCTGTTACAAAATATTTCTATTTCAAATAAATGCTGTTCTTTAGAACTCTGTAGGTCTATTCATCAGAGAATCTTGAAAAAAAAGTTATCCACCACTTTTTAAGAGAATAACATTGTACAATAAAACCACATTGTGCCTGTTTCATCACATAAAATAACTGGTACCACTAGGCCAACATCAATAAATTGAACTTAAAGGGATAGTTTATCCAATAATGAGAATTACAGCATGATTTACTCACCCTCAAGCCATCCTAGGTGTATATGACTTTCTTCTCTCAGAAGAATACAGTTGGAGTTAAATTAAAACAAATATCCTGGCTCTTCCAAGCTTTATAATGGCAGTGAATGGCTGCTGAGATTTTAAAATCCAATAAAGTGCATCCATCCATTATAAAATATGCTCCACATGGCTCCGGGGGGTTAATAAAGGCCTTTTGAAGCAAATCGATGCGTTTGTATAAGAAAAATATCCATATTTAAAATTTTATAAATCTTAATTTGTTGTACACATATTCACAAGAGAGTGGCATTCTGGTGGATGACGAAGGACGTAGGCGTAGCGTAAGCTCTGGTGAGGATCTGCTAGTCTCATAAGAACCAAGTTTTGTTTACAATGAAAGAAAAACCAGTCTCCTCTTGGCTTATATCGAAATCCTTCATCATTTTTCTTTACAAATCCTCGTTTTGTAATTCTAAATCATGACCGGTGCTTTGTTTTGCTCTTTCCACTGCGCTTCCGCATTCATCACTTCTGGGTTTGTCACCACGTAAGCTAGAGGTTACGGTTCATAATGCTTTAAATATGGATATTTTTCTTACACAAATGCACCGATTTGGTCTTTATTAACCCCCCGGAGCCATGTGGAGCATATTTTATAATGGATGGATGCACTTTATTGGATTTTAAAATCTCAGCAGCCATTCACTGCCATTATAAAGCTTGGAAGAGCCAGTACATTTTTTTTTTTTTTTTTTTGTTAAGATTTACTTTTGCCCTTTATTATGATATGACAGATCATACAGAACAGGAAGTGACGTGGGAGAGAGAGAAGGGGGCATGATCGGGAAAGGTCCTCAAGCCGGGATTCAAATTCGGGATGCCCGTAGCGCAAAGGCGCAATGACACGTTTTTTTATAAATAGCTCCAATTGTATTGGTGAAAGAAGAAAGTCATATACACCTAGGATGGCTTGAGGGTGAGTAAATCATGGGGTAATTTTCATTTTGGGTCACCTATCCTTTTAAATGTGTATGTATGAAATGGATAAAAAATATCTGATTTTAAACAAACTATTAGTGAAATATGAAACTTAGACTTCATAGAAACAAAGTATCATGCAAAATTATGTTCTCGAGTGATTCACATTTCACAAATGAAAAATCTGATTGCCTGTATTTATCTGTGATTTTGTGGGTTACAAATAATTACAGAAATATGTTTGTTTGCTTTGGTCACTAATCACTGACAAATGTTAATTTATGATGTTTACACACAGACACACTGCAATTTCTTTCGCAACCTCACTGTTACCGCATTGTTTTGCATCTAAAACCAATAGCAGATTTGTCTCTTGAATGTGATTTCTATTGTTCATGACCTTTCACCACTCATACAGCTGGTTATGCTGGTGATTCCCCATCATTTAAGCTCAAAACACACAATGATATCCCAAGTTTCAAGATAATTAATTGTTGGAGTCATTGCAGGCACTGAGATCCCAGGTGTGAATTAGTGTAAACTGCTGGGAATAAATGGTCATTTTCCTCTCTTAAATGACCTTTTTTTGTCTCCAAAACTTTGATATGAATATCTGTGTATGTGTGAACCTTGTCTTTTACTGTAGTCTGGCGATGTCTCATCCTCTTTGTGCTGTGACAGCTATGATGTTCCTCATTACTGTATTGCATATATTGCTCATCTTTCCCCTCAGGGTCCTGTTCTGTGGGTACACCAGGTCCTGGACCTTCTTTGCTAAGTCCTGGGAGTTCTGGATGTGATGTTCCACGTCGGCAAATAATGGTGACAGGAGTGTGGCCAAGTGTCTCGCAGTGTTGTGCGAGTAAGAGCTTATACTGCTGACATTTGGTCTGAGCTGAACTCTCTCTTTATTTTTGGGAGTCCGTATGAACACTTAGAAAATTCCCTAGGGTAGACGCAGGAGTAGAAGCTGCAGTTGGTAGCTTTTTCTAGGACTTAGTGAATCCACATAGCGTGCAAATGAACTAAACACCACCTGAATTATATATTATGAGCTTTGTGCATTCACTGAAGGGGCAATGGTGAGCCCAGAGGCCTTCGTGATATTGTGATGTGGGCCACAGGCATTACTAGGCCCAATTTCATCTCAGCTCAAGTGTGGACGTGCATTCACTGTGGAATGTATGTTTTTAGACAACGTCTTTTTGGTCACGTGATACTGACATTTCAGTCTGAAAGTGTACAGGGAGAAAGTAATTCGCAACTTCTATGCAAGATTTAAGTGGGTTTATTAGCACGGCTTCACATTGCCAGAACACTGGTAACATTAAATTACAGACATACACATTTACAAACACAAAACAACAATGCTAGAATGCTTTTTTTTTTTATTAAAGCTCTGTTCAAGCTTATCATAACAGAAAAATGAAGCACAGTCAGTTCTATATAGCCGCTTATGGGTCTATTATCTGTACAGCAATACTTTATGAGTTTAGGGGTTATAATTTTCCTATTTCCCTGAGAGAAGACAGTTTTACTTTTTTCAAATTTTTATCCACCAAACACAGGAATATGGATTGGATATAAAATTTCCTTCATAAAAACTTGAGACTGCTGAATACATATTTAGTGGTGGACTTATCTTATCGAATCAACAAATCATGGTCAAGTAAAGTACAAAGTTGCTTAAAGACAAAAATCAACTAGTTTATTGATTTTTACTACTGAAATTAATTGAATACTGAAACAAGATCTAAATCTGAGGAGGTTCATGGTATGTGTTTATGTTACATTCTGTCAATGTATGAATTTGTGCACATTACTACTGATAGTTTTAAGCACATTTCCAAATAGCTGTGGTTTGGATAGTTGGATTGCAATAGATCCAGTATATCACTGAATTAACATTTGGCTTTTTTTCAGACAACTATCTATTCTGCCCAAGACAAATAAATACATTTTATGTATGAATGGAAAGCTTCAAATAAACCTTGCTGATACGATTAACATTAAAATTGTCACATCAACAGTTTTACAGAATAAAGGCCTGTTCACACCAAGGATGATAACTATAAAGATAACGTTTAGGATAGGTCTAAAAATCGTTCTTGATATTAAAGAACAGCATTACACACCACAACTATAACCACAAAGGCACAGAAAAATTATATAGTTCGAATCACTTTCAGAACGATTTTTTTTTTTTAGTTTTTACAGCTGATGAACGCTAAAAACATTGACACCCAATCAGAATTAATCCTGCTATCACGAACTCCAGAATTTAAAGACGCAGAAGAGCGTGCGCTTCAAAATAAACAGACATTCGCTGCTGTGGACGCTAATGTAGTTGTTTTTCTAGTTATCTTTATACAGTGCCTTGCAAAAGTATTCATACTTGTTCATTTTTTCACGTTTTGTTATGTTGCTGCCTTATGTCAAACTGCTTTAAATTACTTTTTTTTCCCACATCAATCTACACTCCATACACCCTAATGGAAAAGCAAAAACAGAATTGTTACAACTTTGTAAATTTATTAAAAATAAAAAACTGAAATAAGTATATTGCATAAGTATTCATACCCTTAACCCAGTACTTAGTTAAAGCACCTTTACAGCCTCAAGTCTTTTTGGGTATGATGCGACAAGCAATTATTTGCCATTCTTCTCCTCATCTCTTCACCTCTCAACCTCTGTCTGCTTGGATGGGGACAGACACACATTTTCAGGTTTCTCCAGAAATATTTGATTGGGTTCAAGCTCAGGCTCTGGCTGGGCCATTCAAGGACATTCACAGAGTTGTCTATAAGCCATTCTTGCTGTGTGCTTAGGGTCATTGTCCTGTTGGAAGATGAACCTTCTGCCTAGTCTGAGGTTCTGAATGCTCTGAACTGGGTTTTTATTAAGGCTCAATATTTTAGTGCATTGAGCTTTTCTTCTCTGACAAGTCCATCAGTCCCTGCCACTGAAAAACAGCCCCACAGCATGAGGCTGCGACCAGCACACTTTACTTTTCTGAGCTCTACAGGAAGTTTTATGACCACAGGGCTTGGTTTTTGCTCTAGACCTTTTATTAAGACGTGTCTGCCTTTCCAAATCATACCCGTTCAGTTGAATTTGCCACAGGTTAACTCCACTCGAAGTGTAGTAACATTTACGAGCAATATGAATGCTCCTGAGCTAAATTTCAAGTGTCCCAGATAAGGGTATGAATACTTATGCAACGGAATTACTTCAGGTTTTTATTTTTAATAAATTTGCATATATGTTAAAAACCTGGTTTTTGCTTTGCTATTATGGAGTATGGAGTGTAGATTGATGTGGGAAAAAAGTAATTTAAAGCAGTTTAACATAAGGCAGCAACATAAAATGTAAAACAATTAAGGGGTTTGAATACATTCGCAAGGCACTGTAGTTATCGTTCTTGGTGTGAACGGACCTTTAATCTGGAGCCTTGTGCTGAAATACTTGTTTTTTTTTTAAAGAAGATGTTCATTTTAATTTAAACAAATACTGTATGGAAATAATTAAGGTCATGTTTAATGTTATTTTATTCTATTACTAATTAATATTTTGAATGGTCTTTTATTTTTATATTTTTACTTTTGATTTTATATATTTTTCAGTTTTATTAATTTTTGTTTGTTTTTCAAATATATATATAATATAGACTATAGATAGCTTTCATTTAATTTGATTTCAGTTTTATTTTTAATAAGATTCAGTAATAACACTAATGTTTGCATTTTTCAAAGGAGTTAAAACCATAGATATGTATCTACCTTATTTTTCAATGTGGAAGTAAGCTGTTTTTTGGTAATGTGTGAGGCTTCCAGTTCATAAGCCACCTTAGGGAAATAACAAGAAGAATAAAGTGCAGTAAACTGTAAACAGTTTGCACTACAAACTAGTTTTATACATTAAAATATGAAATAATACGATAAGACACACCAGTGTGCAATATCTAGCAGCAAAACAAGCTGTTTTGTGCAGCTAAAAATAGCTGGACACAGAAGAGACCGGAAGCCACACACATTAAATTTACAAATGGCTGTGGCCCATAGAAACAGCAGCTAATAGGGCATCTAGCTTTACATATCTATGGTTAATCTGGAGCGTTGTGCTAAAATAATTTTTTTTTTTTCTTAAAGCAGATGTTTATTTTAATTTAGCAGTTAATAGGGCATCTAGCTATACATATCTATGGTTAAAACCCTCAGGTGCATCATGTAAAACCTCCTCTTGTGACCTCTGGAGATGCCGGAGAGGCGGGTGGCAGATGTGCATCCAGTACATTGACTTTGTAACTTCTGTGTTTGGGGAGCTGCCAAATGAATCTAGAGACACATGTTTTTCCCAAGAGGAGCTTAATGTAGATGTTAATTTTCTCCTCCAGGGATAAATGGCTCTCTCTGATCAGGTTATTATCAACCACCCAGTCTCATAAGGCAGGTTAACTGAGTTTGGGTTGCTTTTGCATGGATGCTGGTCAAAATCTAAACACAGCTATGCCCAAAACACTTCATGAGATGCTGAACCAGTGACTTGATGGTTTTAATGCAAACTTCTGGATTGTGAAACTTGTATGCAGTTTTATCCAAAGTGAGAACATTGGCAATTTATTCAGAAATCTGACTAAAGTCACTGGATCAGCCTCACAAACATATATATTTTTTAAATATAAAAATAAAATATGTAAAATATAAAAACGAAAGCAAGTTCAAAATATTTATAAAAACTGTAATAGTATATAAATAATCTCAAGATGGCAGCCTTGTTATAGCACTTCTCAGAGCTTCAGGCATGAATGTGTCTCAACTAGTGGATGCATTATTAGTTTTTTGTTTTTTTTTTTTTCCCTTCTTTTCGTTATGTTAAAGTCAGTAAAGCACATAGCAGTGTGTTAAGAGAGTGATGTGTCGCCCACACTGTTATTCAAGGACATTTACAGCAGCCTGACCAGGTGCTTCAGTTCAACAGCACACAGAGAAACAGAGAGCTGAGATGCTGGACAAGCAGTCCACTTCAATTTATATATAACCTGTAGTGGTGGGCGTTCGGTTACTGCTGGACTGCAGAACCGCTGCTGACGTGCCGCTGGAACTTCAATACATTTTCAAGTGCGACTAGGACAAGAAACAATGACAGCAATTTCAAAAACACCTGAAAAGTTTATTTATTTATTTTTTTAATCAGGATGTACACTACCAGTCAAAAGTTTTTGAACAGTAAGATTTTTTTTGTCTCTTCTGCTCTGCTTTGATCCAAAGTACTGCAAAAACATTATTTTTAAAAAAAATATATATATTTTTACTAATTAAATTAGCTTTCTACTTGAATATATTTTAAAATATAATTTATTCCTGTGATTTTAAAGCTGAATTTTTAGCATCATTACTCCAGTCACATGATCCTTCAGAAATCATTCTAATATTCTGTTTTGCTGCTCAAAAAACGTTTATTATGTTAAAAACAGCTAAGTAGTTTTTTTTTTCAGGTTTCTTTGATGAATAGAAAGTTCAGAAGAACAGCATTTATCTGAAATAGAAATGTTTTGTAACATTATAAATGTCTTTATCATCACTCAATTTAAAGTATCCTTGCTAAATAAAAGTATTCGTTTCTATAATTATATTTAAAAAAAATTATACTGACTTCAAGTTTTGAATGGTATAGTGTATAATGTTACAAAAGCTTTTTATTTCAGATAAATGCTGATCTTTGGATCTTTCTATTCATCAAAGAATCCTGAACAAAAATGTACTCAACTGTTTTAAATATTGATAATAATAATAAAAAATGTTTCTTAGAAAGCAAATCAGCATATTAGAATGATTTCTGAAGGATCATGTGACACTGAAAAGTAATGATCCTAAAAAATCTAGCTTTGATCACAAGAATAAATTACATTTTAAAATATATTCAAATAGAAAGCAATTATTTTAAATAGTAAAAATATTTCATCTTACTGTTTTTGCT
This sequence comes from Cirrhinus mrigala, assembly GCA_036247105.1. NCBI lineage: Eukaryota > Metazoa > Chordata > Actinopteri > Cypriniformes > Cyprinidae > Cirrhinus > Cirrhinus mrigala. Next base: position 17,246,609 of record CM070015.1, read on the forward strand.
GTATTTGGATCAAATAAATTCAGGCTTGGTGAGCAGAAAAGACTTCTTTAAAAAAAACACTAAACATTTTACTGTTCAAAAACTTTTGACTGGTAATGTATAATAATAATAATGATAAAATGTTTCTTGAGAAGCAAATCAGCATATTAGAATGATTTCTGATGGATCATGTGACAATGAAGAGTAATGGAGTAATGATCCTAAAAATGTAGCTTCGATCACAAGAATTAATAATAATAATAATAATAATAATAATAATAATAATGTGGTGTTAAATAGATGGTATAATAAGGTATTAGAATAGCTGGTGGACACATACACAACCACTACCAAAAGTTTGGTTTTGGTAAGATTTTATAAAGTTTTAGAAGTGTATTATGGATACCAAAACTACTTCTTTTTAATTAAAAAATACAGTAAAAATAGTCATTTTTAATATAAGTCCTTTCCATTTTAAGATTTTGATCATTTTAATGCATCCTTGCTAAATAGAAGTATGAATTTACTGGTATTAGTAATTAATTGATTAAATTTGTAATTAATTTACTGATTATTAGTACAAAATATTAATACAGAGTCTAAAAACTTAAAATTGAGGGGAAAAGGGAAAATCTTACAGTCAAAATGCATGTACACAGAATTAGGCCTAATGCTACCATCTAGTGGTGTGTTTACACACAACATCTATTCATCAAATACCTGTCAGGCTGGACAGTAACCAATCCAAGCAATGAGAAAACATGCAAGTATTTCCACGTAGGTTCAGTAATTGAGACACAGCACACGTTTGAGAGCAGTCACTATACTTTATTTGAGGGGAATAGTAGCATAAAATTTCATCTGTACATTATGTAACAATTACGTCTGATCAGGCCCTGAATGCGTTAAATACTCGAGAGAAAGGTGGACAAAAATGGCATGTCCAGCACAACAGTAACACAGCTGCTCGCACCTAAAATGGAGAGATTTGGTAAAGTGGAGACATTCACTCAATGGTGTAGTTGAGAAGAAACACGGTCACCGAAGACCATAAAAGTGTGTCTGAGAGAAAAAACAGAGAGAGAGAGAGAGAGAAGCTGCTGGTCGAATCCCAGGAGCAATACTTGCAACGCTGCACCATGTTGTCTGTCGTGCTACACTGTTTGTTCAATCTTAGAACGCTATGAGTGGAAGTCTGAGGTAAAGGATTGATTCTTTAGTAGTGTTTTATCTGACCAGTTTTAAAAATAGCATCACTTCTCATTGATCCAGAAAAGAAGAATGACAGTTGGGCCATGATATAAATTAATAAAACTAAAATACAGATGTACAAAATTAACATTAAAATATTTAATAATAATAATAATAATAATAATATCAATAAAGGATTTTTTCTTTGAGACATTAAAAAAAAGCATGCTCTTTTCACAATCTAAAACAACATTCATATGTACATATGGTGCATTTTCAATCCGACTCTTCTACTAAACAAGGGGCTTTTAAAGTTTGGCTTTCCATCTTATTATTCAACCTTCCTCCCAGATTCCCCAACTAGAAAACCAAAAACAGACAGGGGAACAGGACAGCACCTGGAAAAAACACTCTGCAGGCCAGCAGCAGTCACTCAGCTTATTGAATCGTCTGTAGTGTTTACAGTTAAAAGTGAATCACGAGAACCTCACGGGAGATGCTCTCAAACCAGAGCGCTCATCCTGCAAATGAACCAGTACTTTAGATTGGTCTTATATCTGTCTGACCTTACATTTTGCATCTACAGAGTCCAACCGAGGGCTGTTGAAAGATGGCACAGGCCCTTGTATTAATTTACCAGTCAGGTGAAGTAAAACAGAATGAGCTGGCTGAGAATGCTACAGTAGAGAGAGATAGAGAGCTTTCATTGAAAGGGCTTGATTGCATACAGTTTTATGGACCTGAACATTGTCAAATGCATCACATTGTAAAAAATAAAAAGGAACCAAAGTGAGCCACTGAATCACACTTCACGATTTGTTCAGACAGGCAACAGAAATCCGATTTCGTGATCAGTTCAGATGTTCGCAGTCTGAATGGGTGAAAAGAATAAAAAAAACAAAAACAAAGAAACACACAAACATGAAAAGGTCTGTTTACAAACTGGATTCAAACCACAGCCATATGTGGTTTGAAATCAGATTAAAATCAGGTTTTTACAAATGTGTTGAGTCTGAATGGTCAGATCAGATCAGATCAGTTCATTTTTTCACCATTTAGGATGTGACATGACTAGAGTCGAAAGCAAAATGACATCAAATGAGCCACCAAATCATATTGGATTATTTGTTCAGACAGGCAGCAAAAATATGATTCAGATCATTTTAGTTGTTTGTAGTCTGAACAGGAAAAACACATGAAATCAAAATTAATTTTTCACTCTTTTGGGATGCAATGTAACTAATACGGAAAGCAAAATGAATCAAAATGAGCCATTGAATCATATTTCAGGACTTGTTCAGACAGGCAGCAGAAATCCAATTTAGTATCCGATTCAGATCAGTTTAGTTGTTTGTAGTCTGAAAGGGAAAAAGCCCTCAAAAATCAGATTTTTACAAATCTGATTCAAATCAAATATGTGGTTTGAATTCAGATTAATATCAGTTTCAGAAACAAAATGCACTGTTTACAAACTGGATTCAAAGTACAGCCATGTGTGGTTTGAAATCAGATTAAAATTAGGTTTTTCAAATGTGTTGAGTGAACGGTCAGATCAGATCTCGATTCATATTTTCACCATTTGGGATGCGACGTCACTAGTATTGAAAGCAAAATGAACGAAGATGAGCCACCAATTAATATTGGATTATTTGTTCAGACAGGCAGCATGAATATGATTGGTATCTGATTCAAATCAGTTTAGTTGTTCATAGTCTGAGCGGGAAAAAAAACCTACATGAAACCAGATTACACAAACCTGATACAAATCACATGAATATGTGGTTTTAAATCAGATTAAAATCAGAAAAATGTGTTCAGTCTGAATTTTCAATTCAGATCACAATGCATTTTTTCACTCTTTTTGGATGCAATATTAAAAGCAAAATGAACCAAAATGAGCCACTGAATCATTTTTTTGGGACTTGTTCAGACAGGCAGCAGAAATCCAATTTAGTATCCGATTCAAATCAGTTTACAGTCTGAAATGGGAAAAACACTCAAAAAAAATTAGATTTTTACAAACCTGATTCAAATCAAATATGTAGTTTGAAGTCCGATTAATATCAGTTTCAGAAATGAAATGCACTGTTTACAAACTGGATTCAAACGGCAGCCATACGTGGTTTGAAATCAGATTAAAATCAGGTTTTTACAAATGTGTTGAGTCGGAATGGTCAGATCAGATCTCAATTCATTTTTATTCACCGTTCAAAATGTGATGTGACTAGTATCGACAGCAAAATGAACTCAAATGAGCCAATTCATATTGAATTATTTGTTCAGACAGGCAGCATGAATATGATTTAGTATCTGATTCAAATCAGTTTAGTTGCTTGCAGTCTGAAAGAGAAAAATAACCCTCATAAAAATCTGATTTTTACAAATCTGATTCAGATCAAAGTCAGATTAATATCATTTCAGTGTGAACAGTCGGATCAGATTTCATCTGGAACAGATATTGACTACACTGTCTGAACAAATGAAGCGGAGTTCTCGCAAAATGACAGTCGAATCTAAAAATCGGATTTGAAAATCAAACTGGATTTAAGTGCAGTGTGAACAAAGCCAAAGAGCAGCAGCAGAGAAGCTATTCTTTTGAAAGACTGTGTCGGCAGAGAGTTAATGCATGTGTTCGGTCCCCATTACAGCATAATATTAGCTTAATACTCTCAGACAACTGGGCGTCATAACATATGCATAGCCTGACGTCGACTTCACTTTGTGATGTACATTATGGTCTAAGCAAACTGCTAGGCGCTTGTATTTTTTTTAACCACACTGGAAGTGGCCTGTGAGCTGTGAAACAGTCCCTGCTTATTATGTTATTGCACATAATATGACCACACTAATAAGGTGTTATATTAAGGGCCCTTGCATACATAATACAAGGGTCACCAGAATGGCACCAGAGGGCTCAAAGCAAAGGGAAACGCTTCCTGAGACATACTGAGATACAGTTCTTGTAGAAGTGTATAGAAGGTCGCCCAGTTGCTGATCTGAAACCAGTTTGACGTGTCACTCTTGAGAAGGCTGGTTCAAACGCAGCGCACAAGGGCGGCTCGCAGCGCGACAGAAGCGGACAATGAGGAGACCGTAGAAGACCAAGATTCCAAATGGAAATGAAACAAAAAGAGTGACGCCCCGAAGACAGGAAATACTTCAGATTGAGGAATTATGAAGGGGTTTCCATGACTGCTAATGGGATCTCATGCACAAGCTTCACATGATAACAAAGGTTTGAAAAACAAAGAAAATTAAAAAAAAAATAAAAAGAAAAAATAAAGAAAAGAAAACAAGGCATGCACATACGTCAATGTTGTGAGGACACCGCAAACCTATATTGGTAAGTGCTTCTGTATTATTTTCACAAAATTCATATTTTCAGGGATTTTTTCTTCTCAACAGGTCTCGATAAAGGTCAAAAATTGTTTTAACAAACAATTTTTTACAATGCTAAAAAAAAAACAAAAGTATCACATTTTAAACAGCAGGGCAACACAGAGAACAACTAAAAGAAAGAAGGCAGAACACTGGTTTATGAATGGCCATCGTTTCTTGGCATAATCTGTCATATAAAAAAAGTTTTCCCCGTATTTAAAAAGCTTCCGTGCCAAATGGAGGTCATCGAAAAGCCTCTTTTTTTATATCATATAGTGTTACAAAACAAACGTATTATTAGGATGAGAAACTGAGGTATACCTTGTCAAGAGGTTGGTGGTTATCTGACAGAAACTCTGAATGCTATCAGAGGAAACACGTGTTGATTTGGGTTGTATCGTCACCCTTTCTGTTGATATCTGTACAGCAGCGTCACACTACACATTCAAAAAGCTGTTTCTTATTGGCATTACAATAGTCATTCATACGAACACATTAAATGTGTCTTTTTTTTTTTTTTACATGGACGTTGCCCTTTTTTATACTGAAATGACACGAGCGCCGTGCGGAGGAGGAGGAGTCTCGTTTACTCCTCAAATGGGAAAGTTTATTCTCCGAGCGGAGAAACGACGACAACAAAGAGGTTCGTTTTTGATGTCGGCTTATAATCCATCCGTCCTTACCGGAGCGCCCCGTGGTACTAGTTTATATATACACACACATACAACAACGTAGCTGGCTCCAGGTGAACCTGTATTAAACCCAGATTCGGCACAAAATGCATCGTCTGCATTCGCTCCAGCCGTAAGTACAGGACAATCATCCAGCATGTCTGAAGCCAGCCGTCAGAACAACAGTCCACCAACATCTCAGACGCGTTTTTTTCTGTTCGGTCAGCCCGCAATTCACATGCTGATATCCTCTAGTCATAGGCTGGACTCCTTAGGGGGGTAGTCCACATTGGTCACCATGGTTACAACGGTGACTATTTCTTCCGGGGCGGAGACGCTGGTCTGCCGCTGCATTTGGATCACACGTTCCTCGACGCAGCCCGCGGAGAGACGCGCCTCAGCTTCGTGGTCCCAACACTCCTCTATGGTCTCGCACAGCATGGCCAGACCCTGAGAGACAAATGAATGCGTTTTATATCAAGCAGAGTATTCATTTAATTCAAATTTTCAGGGTAGGGGTAAGGTTTAACGATGATTACGTACCGCATGTTTCTGCCAGCACTCCCTGAGAGTGGGCCGAAGCTTTTTGTGAACCACCACCTCCTGCATGTCCTCTAGAGTGGGGTGTTGGCCCACCTCCTCCTCAAACGGAAGCATGTACTCGTCCACTGGACCTTAAGAAACAATGAACAAAGAATGTCAGAATTCCTGTTAACTTTAGACATTAGCTAAATGTGGCAATGTCGGGCCCTATGATTTCCGCGATGCAGGAAGCATGGACTAGTGGCAGTGACTAGTGTCTGTGAATATTAAACAGCAAAAGACTATTTAAATATGAACCCTGCGTGTTCCTGTGTGAATGAATGAAGTAGATGCGTGGTTTCGTTTACTACTAAATGAGTACATGAACACAAAAAACTTAATATCTAGAACTGCTGAGAATCATTTCATGAGCATTTTAACGTTTCTTTTGAGAAAAACCAAAACTGCCATTATATCATATACAAACGGAAACTTAAAAGTCTTCACAGCAACCCGTCAAAATAAAAGTTTGGTTTAACTTGAAGAAACTATGATAGAAATACATTACTTGATGTAATGATTAGTTAGTACTAGTACTACTGCTGCTAATAAAAAGAAAACATTTTTTCATAGGAATATTTACAAAAAAAAAAATTTAATTTCCAGAATTTATTTACCAGAAAAATGTAAAAAAAAAAAAAAAATAATAATTTTTACTTAATTTTTTATAAAATCAATTATTTAGACATGCTTTTGATTAATAACATTTAATGAAACCATTAAAATGTAATCCAGAAAATTAATGGAAAACACAGAATTTGGCAAAACTGTGAAACTAAAATTAAAACTAAACTAAACTAAAACTAAAAGAAAACAAAATGTTTTTTATAGGGCCTTAAAAGCTCATTTTTGTTAGGTTTTTAATAAATTGCTGTTGTGTAAGTTGTGTAAGTTTTATGACTTCAATTAACTAGACAAGCTTGAGTCTAGAAAAATAAAAACGGAAAAAACAAAACAAAAAAAAAACAAAAGAATCCAGAAAAATTAAAACAAACAAAAAAATGGAATTTCACAGGGCCCTATTAATGCAATCATTTTTATCATTTACTGAATTACTATTTCTTTTATTCTCTTTCTTTAGTTTCTATTATTTCTTGTAGTTGTTAATAATTCTGAAACATTTTTTCATTTATTCACCCAAGTAGTTTCAAACCTGTATGACATTATTTCTGCTGTAGAACACAAAAGAAGCTATTTTGAAGAATGTTAGAAACCAAACCGTTTCTCAGTTTCTCAAATTATCTTCTATGTTTCAAAGAGGAAAAAGTCTTTCAGGTTTTGTGAGTAAATGATGACAATTTTTCATTTTTGTGTAACCTTAGTGGTTATTAATAAGTTTTTAATAATAACCTGGTTATGTTTTGCTGAATAATCTCCTGCTTCAAAAAATGAATAATTGCTGATAAAAGCTGACATTAACCTAAGATAGGATAAAATACTTTAATATGAAAATAACAACATCCTTCTGCATTATCAACAGAAGCGCCAATCAAATGAGGGAGAAGATGCTTTGGACAAGAAGTAGCTAGACAGAATGACATTTAACCACCTCATCTCCCATCACACTCTATCATCCATTCAATCCCATCATGCACTGCACTCAATGAGGTCGTCACACATGATGACCCCTGTCACAACAGTCCCCGAGGTCTGCTTCACTGTCCACATCTGATCAATATTGTTCCATTAGAACAGACACCAATAATCAATAATGGTGAACTTACTGCACTTACAGTGACAGGCTTATTCAAGAGCCCGAGTGATGGTAAAACATACTGGAAAATTAGTTTGTGTGATCAGGGTGTGCTGCCAGATCAGTTGAAACTCAAATGTCAGTCAAATTTCTACACAACTACACAGTCTAATGTCAAAATGATCTAACGCATTCGTACCATCAGATGCCGTGCAACGAGCCGCCAGCTCCCACAGCACCAGTCCCACCGCATACATGTCTATCCTGAGGAAAGCATCTCGCTGGAAGTTGATGGCCCCCTCCAACACCTCTGGGGCCATGTAACGTCTGGTTCCCACCTGGAGCGCACAGAGAGACCCCTGTCTGGTTAGCATAACAGTTAAAAATGGAACATGTACATGCATGTAGGATGCCTTGACGAGTAGTGATTATGGGCAAGGTTCCAGCTGTCAGAACAACTATTACAGTATATGGGAATGTTTTAATGATCTAGACACATGCTTGAACATGCCAGCAATAAAATGCTGTATATGTACCCTAGTGAAAAATAAATGTACTAAAATGTATTTAAAATATAATTATTTCATGCTAATTATAGTACAAATACATATTATGTACTTAATAAAAATACCATGCAATTGTACTTTTAGTATGCTAAACTGGTATATTTAAAGCTAAATTTAAACAACTAATTTTGTTGCAAGTATACTTCAAGTACACTTTAAATATTCTGCATTTAAAGACAGATATTAAAGATCATACAATCCTCATCAACAGTGACTATTAAAACATATTTTAGGCTTAATATTAAAGCAATATGCACTGTGCACAAGTAGTACTCCAAATAAAGTTTAATTACAACTTCTTTTTTATTTTATTTTCATTTTTATATCAGTAAGTCTCAAGAGATATGTCAGTAAATATGTTAATGGTCTTAAACTATACTTAGTATAAAATAAGTGCATTTTAAATCTGTTACGTTTTTTTTTTTTTACTAGGGTAGTGGGGAGCTACCAGCACTTCGGTACAAAGTGAATACAATAAAAAAAAAAAAAAAAAAAAAGTATTGCTACAAGTAACACTGTTCTGTTCATATTCTGTTTAAAGTCATGTTAATTAAAAATTGTACATTTATTTTAGAAATAAATAAACACAGTTATATAATAAATGTATATTTGACTATATACATATTAAACATTGTTATACATGTGACCCTGGACCATAAAACCATAAGGGCCAACTGGAAGCTTTTAATTGATGTATGGTTTGTTAGGACAGGACAGTAAGTCTCAAGCGACATGTCAGTAAATATGTTAATGGTCTTAAACTATACTTAGTATAAAATAAATGCATTTTAAATCTATTACTTTTTTTACTAGGGTAGTGGGGAGCTACCGGCACTTCGGTACGAAGTGAATACAATAAATAAAAAAAATAAAAAAAAGTATTGCTACCAGTCCTTCTATAACCTTTCCACTATTAATGCAGACAATTTACTCATGGTTTAATATTGAGGGTCCATCCAGCTGTGATTTACAGCTTAATAAATGAGTGAATATCTTATGTTTTGTACTTCTTGTATAACATTAAACAAGAAAGTTTAAATTTATATTTGATTACTTCTTTTGTATTTTAATAAATTACTGAATTTTAACCTGAATACTTCTGATTGCTGTTAAAATGTTACCCCCTCCAAGGGATTCACCTTCTCCAAATTCTCTTGTACTGTGCTCGCAAATGCATACTTGTATGTTGGATAACAGATCAAACACCGTCAATTATTCAGTGGATAAACAAAGCTAAAAATGCAATTCCCTATGAATGTTACCCCCAGCATTTAATTTATATTCTTTTTTCAATTGTTCTATTTGATCATGATTTTAATACCACCTGTTTACTTGAGTAATTTCTTGGAAAAACTTCCAAGAAAAAGATGATTACTACATTAAGAAACACTTGAAGGCTACATGTCACAGTTTTAATTGAATTGGTTAGCATTTATATTATTATTTAATGTTTTGCACGAAAGACGTTTTGTGCTCAATAGTATATCCGTTTTTGTTTCACTACTGACATCATGATGTCGCGACATCATGGAGTATTTTATGTAGGCAGCACATTAGCTTTTGAGATGCAGCGTTTGATACACCTCCATGGAATCATATTCATATTTAAAACACACTTCACACAGCCAACCCTCGCACAAAGGGCGGCACTTTACGACCAGCATCAGCTTTAGAATCTGATCAACTGTCTTTCAACACTTACCTGCCCATGTGTGTCCCCAGCTGATTTTCCTGCTTCAAACCTCAAAGCCAGACCAAAGTCAGCTATACAGGCCGTCAGGTTTGACTTCAGCAGCACGTTCTTGCTCTTAATATCTCTGTGCACATATAATACATTTTAAGTAAATAAAAAGGCTTAAAATGCTCACAAAGATGTTTTCAATATGTGACCCTGGACCACAAAAACCAGTCACAAGTAGTACGGATATATTTGTAGCAATAGCCAAAAATACACTGTACGAGTCAAAATGATAAATTTTTCTTTTATGCCAAAAATCATTAGCATATTAAGTAAAGATCATGTTCCATGAAGATATTTCGTAAATTTCCTACTGTAAATATATAAAAACGTAATTTCTGACTAGTAATATGCAAGACTTCATTTGAACAACTTTAAATTTTATCAATATTTAGAATTTTTTTTTTGCACCCTCAGATTTCAGATATTTAAATAGTTGCATTTTAGCTAAATATTGTCCTATCCTAAAAAAAACATACATCATTGAAAAGCTTATTTACCAGCTTTCCAAAAATTTACCCTTTTGACTGGTTTTGTAGTCCTGGGTCACATGCGGTTTTAGATATTTTTGTCTATACAATGAAAGTCATTGGGGTCCAAAACAAAAACAAACAAACAAACAAACAAATGGCCAATAAAAAAAAGTCATACAGGTTTGGAACAACATGAGTGTTTGTTTTTGGATTAACTAAGAGTTGTATATTCCTAACCTGTGTGCGATGGCCGGTTTGTGACCGTCCCTGTGTCCTGGGAAGTCAGAGTGCAAGTAAGCCAGGCCCCGAGCCATGGTTTGAGCGATGTGACACAGCTCATTCCACGTCACTACGTTTGCCTTTAGGTAGTCCGTCAGGGAACCCTGCACACAGACAGCACACATATGTAGATCAATCATGGCTGTATCAGCCTGCAGTGCAAACAACTAAAACCTTTTAAAGTAACAATATAAGGAAAGAAAAGCATAAACTCAGAAATAACACTGACCACAGATATTTTGAGTGCTACTGTGTCACATTTTAACTCAAAAAACCTAAATGATCTTTTGATGAAAAAGATTTATTTTGCACAGTTGGATCCTACCATGCATCAACATGACAAATAAAAACAATGTTTCTTTTGTAATGTCTGTGCCTTGAGAACACATCATCATAAAAAAATTGCAAATTTATGGATAGATGCACTTTCCTACATCAGTAGAATTCCAAAAGAAGCCAATTTTTAAATCACTGTTTCTTTGTGATGTTTATTTTCCAGTGCTCAGCAGCTGGGATTGATAATTTTGTTAAGCAAAACTGAAGTCTGTGGTCTGATGTTCAAAATTCATAAAAAAAAAAAAAAAAAAAAAAAAGGTTCTCCCTTTTAAGTGCAAGCCAATAGCATCCAACCCTAATACAGCTCCACACCTTCTCATGGTAAGCCGTGATGAGCCATAGCTCAATGTCTAGGTTGCTTCCTCTCTTCTCTGCCCCAATGAACTGCAGAATGTTTTCATGCCTCATGCCGGGGACATTATAAATGTCATACTCGTTCTGCCATGACAGCTTGTCCTGAGAAAGACACAAAGCACATTGTTATTACAGCGCACCGGCAAAAAAAAAAAAAACATTACAACCCATCAAAAACACTGATCCACCAGTAAGACAGCAGTAGGGCTGCTAACTAACCATTAAAACAACTGATATGAATTGCAGCGCCTTAGGTGACATTTACAGAACACTCAGATTATGTAAGTAAGTAGTAATTTACCAGAGCAAATTATTACATGATTGATTGATGAAAGAGACAAATGATTTCCCTCACACTACACTTTAAGCTGTAGAGCGAGACAGAAACAAATATTTATTTTTATATTTTCATATATTAATTCATGTATATTTAAGGAAGAAAGTCTTTTATGCTCATGAAGGCTGGATCTGTTTGCTCAAAAATAGAGTAAAAACACTGTAATATTGCAAAATATTTTTACAACTTAAAATAACCATTTTCTGTTGTATTATATTTTAAATCAGAATTTATTCCTGTGAAGGCAAAGCTGAATTTTCAGCAGCCATTACTCCAGTCTTCAGTGTTACATGATCCTTCAAGAAATAATTTAAATATGCTGATTTAGTGCTCAGGAAACATTTATTTTATTAATAATGTTTAAACGTGTACTACTTAATATTTTTGTGGAAACGGTCATATATCATTTCTAGAAATCTGTGATGAATAGAAAGTTCAAAAGTACAGCAGTTATTTGAAACAGGAATCTTTTGTAACATTATAAATTTCTTCAATGTCACTTTTGATGAATTGAATGCATCCTTGCTGAATACTAATTTCTTTTAGTGCCCATTTAACACTGTTCTGTTCATATTCTGTTTAAAGTCATGTTAATTAAAAATTGTACATTTATTTTAGAAATAAATAAAGTTATATAATATTTGTGTATTTAACTATATACATATTAAACATTGTTATATATGTGACCCTGGACCACAAAACCACTCATAAGGGCCAACTGAAAGCTTTCAACTGATGTATGGTTTGTAAGGATTGGACAATATTTGACCGAGATACAACTGAAAATCTGAAATCTGAGGGTGCAAAACAAAAAAAAAAAAAAATAAAAAAAAAAAAAATAAAACAACTGAGAAAATCACCTTTAAAGTTGTCCAAATGAAGTATGTAGCAATGCATATTACTAATCGAAACTTACGTTTTGATATATTTACTGTAGGAAATTTACAAAATATCTTGATGGAACATGATCTTTACTTAATATCCTAATGATTTTTGGCATAAAAGAAACATTGATAATTTTGACCCATACAGTTTATTGTTGGCTACTGCTACAACTATACCCCTGCGACTTATGACTGGTTTTGTGGTCCAGGGTCACATATTTTAATACGGAAGACATAGTTTCCTGTTCACATTCTGTTTCATACAACTGCATCGACTTTGCTGTCAAATCTATCATTAATCAGAAATATCTTACATTACTCTCAAAGTTTTATTTAAATCACATTTCGTGCTAATGTTCTACACACAGTGCATGTGTATGTACTTCACAGGCTGACACATGGCTCAGCTCCACATTCGGCTGTGTAATTGGTTAAGCAGGTTAGATTAACTCATCAGCTTTAGTAGCTGATTCTCTGGCCTTGGGTCTGCGTGGTACCTGAATGGGGAAAATCTTCACCGCCACATAGTCATTGAGCAGCTGAGCCTTCCACACACAGCCAAAGCGCCCCCTAGCTTTGATTTCCAACAACTGCAGCGGCTTCTGGACCAGGGTGGGAGACGGCGGCATCGGTCCAGGGTCCTGCAAGACAATAAATAAGGAAGTGTAAGCCATTGAGTTGGCAGAACAGACCATCTGTAGGTGTAATAACTGCTGTAGACTTCATCACTATGGAGACCATCGTCAGCCAGCTCGTTTCACAGCGGCTCTCTAAATCACAAGCTGGCTGTGCGGATTTCTGAACAACCTATGCAGGGTTATTAAAGTGCCATCATTAACCACCATAAGGTTATTTCAATAAGATGTGTGTACAAAGAAGGCTATTCAAAGTGGCAATTACAGAAGGACACTGTCCGGAACGAAGACCCTGGAAATAACCCCATGACTCCTTAAATAAAACATAATTTTTATTATGTTGACTGCTGGTGCCAATGGTGTATTGTGATTCCCACTTTAAAGGAGTTAAAGGTCAGTTCATGCTAGATTTTACATTTAATTTCATACACTTCAATTCATATGCATGCAAACGAAGGAGAATGGGTACACAAGCACATGCAAAGACTTTGTCTTCCGCTGACCTGTGAACTGGCATAGAACTGGCTCAAAACATCCAGGATGAAAATTAAACTTTTTAAAAAAAATACAAATTAGTACTTTGATACCAAAGCTGAATTTAGAGCAACTTTCAGTCTCACATGATCCTTCAGAAATCATTATAATATGCTGATTTGGTGCTAAAGAAACTATTATTATTATTATTATCAAAGTTATAAATAGCTGTGCTGCTTAATACTTTTTGTGCAAACCGTACTGCATTTATTCAGGATTCTTTAATGAATTAAAAAAAAAATAATAATAAAAAATAAAATAAATTACAAATAACAGCATTTATTTGAAATAGAAATCTCTTGTAACTTAGTTTTCACTTTAAATTAATCAATTTAATGTGTCCTTTTTCAATGAAAGTATTAATTTCTTTCCAAAAAAGAAAAAATTTTTAAAAAAAAAATACAAATTAGTACTTTGATACCAAAGCTGAATTTACAGCAACTTTCAGTCTTACATGATCCTTCAGAAATCATTATAATATGCTGATTTGGTGCTAAAGAAACTATTATTATTATTATTATCAAAGTTATAAATAGCTGTGCTGCTTAATACTTTTTGTGCAAACCGTACTGCATTTATTCAGGATTCTTTAATGAATTAAAAAAATAATAATAATAAAAAATAAAATAAATTACAAATAACAGCATTTATTTGAAATAGAAATCTCTTGTAACTTAGTTTTCACTTTAAATTAATCAATTTAATGTGTCCTTTTTCATTGAAAGTATTAATTTCTTTCCAAAAAAGAAAAAAAATTGTAATATTAAGTTCAAACCCAGCAGACACCAGGTGTCAATATAACATCAGGTTGACGTTGGACTAGATGTTGGACAGACGTTGCATTTTGGTTAAGAATAAAGGTCTGGTCGACGACAATATTTGATGCCAATTTCACGTTGACTTAATGTTGGACTTTGGTTACACAACCTAAAAACAACAAAATATCAACTTCAGCTCACCTCGGTATTGGACAAACTAATGTTGAAATTAGATGTCGACATTTAATTTTGGTCACCCGACATCCGAAGCAAACCAAAATTTAACTAAATAACAACATCTTATGACACTGTGTGTTCAGAAGAGAAAATGCATGAATTTAAAGGGATAGTTCACTCAAAAATGATTGATGAAAAATGATGATATTAATTACTAACCCTTTACTGTTCCAAACCAGTAGGACCTTTGTTCATATTAGGAACACAAATTTATTTTGGATGAAATCTGAGTTTTCTGACCCGGCATAGACAGCAACGTACCACGTTCAAGACCCAGAAGAGTAGAAAGGACATTATTAAAATAATCCATGCGACATTAGTGTGTTGTTCACTGTGTTATGAAGCTACACGCATGGTACTCTCCTAAATATATGTCCAAGACTGACACGGAAGAGAAGGAATTGTTGAACAAAGCTGGTATTTTTTTGTTCTTAGTGCACAAAAAGTATTCTTGAGGCTTCATAACATTATGGTTGAACCACTGATGCCACATGGACTATTTTAACAATGTCTTTACTACCTTTCTGGGCCTTGAACACGTCAGTTGCATTGCTGTCTATGCAGGGTCAGATTTCATCAAAATATCTTAATTTATGTTCAGAAGATGAACGAAGGTCTTACTGGTTTGGAACGACACGAGTGAGTAATTAATAACAGAATTTTCATTTTGGGGTGAACTAACCCTTTAAGTCATTAAAAGGGTTCTATGACTATCACTATCATTAAAAAAAAAAAAAAAAAAAAAAAAAAAAAAAAACTTTTTTTTTTTTTTTTGACGTAAAATGAGCACTTTACAATGACCCCACACCCACTGTTATAGGAGAAGGGAAGTGAAAAGAGAGTAAACCCAGTGGAAGACCTGCTCATTGCATTAGGATTGTTAACACATGGTGAGAACACTAAGGGGTCTCATATGTCCATTATAAATACTATTGTGACAGTTACCTTACCTTGAATGAAATAACACATGCATATAATACTAGCTGTGGTGTTAAGTGGGGTAAAGGTGGACCATGTCATGCAGCTGAGCTGCATAAAGCTTGGACAGAAGGGGCTTATGGGAGTTGCAGTTCAGAGCTTGTTAAACATAATCCATAGCTTCTGTAAGTGGACCACAGATTTGATAAGCAGCTGACCTAGTTTGTGGGTGCCATGAAATGCACTGGCATGCTATTACACCTTGAAGGCTTGAACCTTTCTGAACATGCCTTATGTAAGCAGAGACCATTTAGCAGTTAATCTAAATGCATGAGAGTGCGCTCAAATCTTGTCTTACACCCAACATGACCTTTTCTGACCAATTACCCTTTGTCAGCAAAACACAATAGACTGTTTCCCGCTTATCAAATAAGCTAATCCCAATTATTCAAGTGAATCAGCGTAAGAAAGCAATATAGATGGCATCTGTAGGCACGGATCCAACCCCTGCCAGTGCACTTGCTGTACTTGCCATACGGCTCTCAGTATACTCAACGGAAAAGAGTGAATCTACAAATCTGACAGTAAAATAATAATTAAAAAAAAAAAAAAAAAAATCTAAATAATACATAATGTATAGTCAAACCAAAATGTATTCAGACACCTTCAACATTCTAACATCATCACAGTTTATTCACTATAGTTTAGAAAATGGTAATAAAATATGACAAGAACTAAACTGTCAAAACAAATTAATCTTGATAATGTCAGATAACTTTGATAGAAAGGTATGTAATACCATATAGCTCGATACCATAGGTAACAAATAACCAGCTTTAAAAGATAAGAGAATTGAAAACAATTTACTAAGTACTGTTAACATACTAAACATGTATTAGTTCATTTATCATTTATATCTAATTATTGACCTAGATTATTAAATGCTGTAATACCGTTAGGTCAGCTTACATAATGAATTTTAACAGTCTGCTTTACTGTAAAGTGTTATTCTAACAGTCAAAAGTATTCAAAATCACATTATTATCTCTCTCTCTCTGATTGTTTTCAGATTTCAGGCTCAGAAACCCAAAGAAAAAGCATTAAATATAAATCTCTCTCATGCTCTCTTGGCTGAAACATTCTTTTCATATTAATGATACTATAATTAATATACCAAAACTCTTGCTTCATTTAAATTCAATTAACATTTGATTGTTTGAAATGCAAGTGCAAATATCATGTTACCAAAAGCTAAACTGGTTCTTGCGTGTCACACACGCACATTTGAGCTTTCGTGTTTACTCTGCATCACATCTTAGGTATTTGCGTTGATCAGTTGTCAATAAAAGTTAATTAAAACTGTCAATCTCTAAATTTGCGTTAAAGATCAGGATGAGCAAGTGACAAATGGCAAATGCTTGGCAAGATTTGATGCGTCGCCTCCTGTGGCAACACATGATTTATAGCACAGCTTGCATACAGGTGCAGTAAAATCAGTGCGTTCACCTTTATCATGTTTTGTATGCAAAATAATGACATATTTCACTTCTACAGTTGTCTTCTTACAGACTGTGATGTAAAAAGGTCGCAATTAAAGAAAAAACACTTACGCAAAACATGGTCATGCCAAAGTGTCTAAATAATTTTTGGTCCCAAATTTGATCAATTGGGTATAATATGTCACAGTTTACTTTATTTTGCGATACTCACTTACATAAATGAACTACAGTGTCCTACATCCACTTGTAAAAAAAAAAAATCAAAAATTATATCTGGTGTCTGAATAATTTTTGGTTTGTATGGTGTGTATGTTCATAATATATACAATGCATTTATTCATATAAGAAAAAAAAAGAAAACTTTTATAAATACATAAAAAAAAAAACAATTTTTGTTTAATTTAATATCACAATGCAAAACTTTTTTCATGGTCCTTAAAACCATTTTCTTTTTTTCTTTAAATCAAATATAAGCAAAAAATAAGCTAAATATAATGGGAGACAAATTACCCAGGTACATTTTTTACAGTCTTGTGAGATTCACCTTAAAACTCTGTAACAACCTGCTTCCCTTTGTTAGTCGTAAGGGCTTGAATAAAGAAAAGGAGCCTTATTTGGGCTCCTTTTTGAAACAAATGTCCAATAAGTAGGTAGGATGAAGAAAGATTGTCCACAGAGCACCTGCTGGATTGTGGTTTGGAGTTCAGGCAAAAGTAGGACAAATGCAGAACAGGCATGTTTTTATATGTGGCCTACATTTTCAGCAACTGAACATGGGGGGGGGAGGCACGATTGTTCTGAACTGAGACTCCTTAGCATATGGATCTGGGTTGTTAACTAACTTTTTCCAAGTCCTCAAGGAAACAAACGCTGGAGAAAAGTACATCGCATGACTGTGGGTGGGAGGAGACAAGGTTAAAGAACAGAACATCCATCATGCAGAAAGGAAAAACACGAAACCGTGAGGAGCGCATACGTCGGAGATGCCAATGCTTTGCCGTTACACAAACTGAGAGAGTTGACACAAAATGAGGGACGATGGAGATACGGGAGCGACTAAGCTCTAGAAGTGGACGTAAAGACAACAACCCTTACCCTGACCTCACACACCTAAACCCACACGGGTCAGGGTCATGTTTGCTTTTCCATTTGCCTAAACGTCAGTCAATAAGTAGACACCAGTCATAAACATGACGACAATAATTCTTACGGGAAGCGTTTGCCCCTGGGGCAGCGGCCGTGGACAGAGGCACAGACTGACATTTTTAAAGCATTCCTTTTCCAAAATAGAGAAAAAGAAAAACAACACAGGTAATTTAAGAGGGCTATCCGTCTACCCAGACGCCTGTGGCAGATATAGTATGTCAGAGTGCAGGTTACTGGAGTTGTTTGTTTTGTTCAGTGCCTGAAAATAAAGAGACCAGTGGAAAAAGCCCAGCGGAGACAACTGTTTTGCATGTGAATCACTGATGTCCTTAATTCTCATTTCTCAGCCTATACTTTGAATAACTGGTTTAAAAAAAGATCATTTAAGCAATACTTCTTCAGTATGTCTTTGGATCCTTTGTATACACAAACACTGTATATCAATCAGATCACAGTCAATTTATTTTTGAATTCAGCATACAAGGACATCTCAAAAACGCGGCTCTATTATTTTTTGATATATCAAATACATTCAATTCAGACGTATTCATTTATGGACATTTTTATATTGATGCATGTTTGAATAGTTTCTAATACATCAAATAAATCTCTCTTCTGCTTAAATGAAAACCAATTTTTTTTTAAAGAGATAGTATTAAAAGTTAGTATAAAAAAAACGCCACTGTCAGTAATTACTCACCCTCATGTCGTTCCAAACCAATAGGACCTTTGTTCATCTTCAGAACACAAATTAAGATATTTTTGATGAAAACCGAAGGCTTTCTGACCCTGCATAGACAGCAATGCAACTGACACATTCAAGACCAAAAAGGTAGTAAGGACTTGATTAAAATAATTTATGTGGCATCAGTGGTTCAACCATAATGTTCAACCTGGTGTCATTACGAAAACATACCTGTGGGAACGATGCAAGATTTTTATGTTTTTGTGATGAGATCAGGTTGGTAATGTTATGAAGCTATGTGAATACTTTTTGTGGGCAAAGAAAACAAAAATAATGACTTTCTGTTCAATTTCTGTTCTGTGTCAGTTTTTGACGCGCATTCACGTAAGTACCACAACCAATGATGTCACATGGACTATTGTAACGATGTCCTTACTACCTTTCTGGGCTTGAACGTGTCAATTGCGTTGCTGTCTATGCAGGGTCAAAAAGCTCTTGGATTTCATCATAAAATATCTTATTTTGTGCTTTGAAGATGAACAAAGGTCTTCCTTTTGGGGGTTGGACCGACATGGAGTAATTAATGACAGAATTTTCATTTTTGGGTAAAATATCAGAGTTTTTAGGACTATTATTAAGTTTACTATGAACAGGGGTGCACATAAGTGGTGTGCAGGTGCATAAAAAATGTGCTGTGTAAATAAGTTTAGACCGCTCATTTGCATACAGACATGGTTAACAGCTGTTAATGCACAATCACCGCTTTTGATTGACTAACTGTAACACTGTATAAGATTTACATTCAAAATGAAAGCATAAATCTAGGCTACATGCTGCCAGTTTCAGAACAAAATGCAAAACATTCATTTACATGCTTTACTTCAGAAAAAGGGGGGGAGGGGGGAAATTAAATTATAAATATCAGCACTGTATTTTTTAAATGTAAGCACTAAACCAAATCTCAAGGTGCTCTCATGAGAACCACACCGAAAAACATATGTGCATCCCTGCCTATAAATGTAATGTATGAAAAAATATGATTTATCTCACCTAACAGAAAGCCACCCTAAGGTCCATGACTGTTTACCAAGACTACACTTTAAGGAGAACGCATAAAGCGCATCTGGGATAACTTGTTCGGCCTTGAAAATTTTGGGGGCTTTTGATCTCTTGTGAATTATTTGCATACAGTTATTCATTTCAAAGACACATTTAGACCAAAGCAATACACAACGGTTTGCCGTAACAAATGGTAGCATGTAATCCTTACAGAACTAAATGGACTTCTTAGTGCCAGAGTGTATCTTATCAGTACTGGCACAGAGGATAAAAGCATCAGTGTGATGTTTTGTATTAAACTTTCAGTATGGACTAAATCGCAAGAGGAATCAGGCAACAATCTTTGGCTCCAGAAACACTGAATGACCAGTTGATTTCCTTTACTTGATCTTGGGCTGCCCAACATTACTGTTCAACCACCCTCTGGGAACACAAAGCGATTTGAAAAGGTTTTGAAAGGGCAATATCTTACACTTTTGCAGCATTTTATTTTCCCCCTGAGGTCCACTTATAATATTAGTCAAGCCTTCCTGGACCTAAAGTTAAACATCCTGGTCATAATTCAGTTTTTCCAGACGATTTTCAACTTTCTTTCTAACCTCAAGAAAACAGGCTGTTTTTTTACTGTAAGTGTGATATCAAAAGTGCTTGCTAAAAAAAAAAAAAAAAAAAAAAAAAAGCCACAGTTTAATCTATATAATCACTACAGCACTGCATTACTTGCCGGGAGGAAAAATCCAGTTTTACATAACATGACCCTTTTAAAACTAGCAAGGCATTTTTCTATTTTGCTGTTGTAGATTTATTTAGCTCATGGACTAACATCTGTCAAGAAGCACATTCATGCAAATGTAAATACAGCTCAGGACTCATCAGGGAATAATCTTAGTTCATTCCAGTTTTTAAGAGCTCTGCCTTTCTGGCCAAAACTGCCACACGGATTGGCAAATGAGTGCCGCAGAGACTCACAGCCTCACATCTTAGGTTATCAAACCACTGATTTTTCCACATGTTATTCCACATATTTTGTGTGTGCCGAAACGGAGAATGTCAGAGGGGTGACACTGATGCAATATGACAGTTTGCCATGAATCTTTCAATATGACTGCAAATGTTTCATAGGTTAAGTACAATAAAAGCACTTTAAGCTGTTCCCCATTCCCACATTCATAACATTCATCTTTGCATACATTTGCTGCATGCTTGGAGACGTGCATTTTTAACCTCAGTACTGCCATTTTACCATGCACCTAAACCAAGGGATCTCTGCCTGAATCCCCTGAATCAGAGAGGATTTAGTTTCTGTTATCCGTGCACTGAAAGTCAGAACATCACAGATCGATGAGGCAATGTGCAGGGATAAACGCAAAATAAAACCAGTGGGATATTACAGGAAAATGTGCTAACAAAAACAAAGGGGTGCTTTTGATAGCAATGAAAAAAGGTGAGGTTCCAACATAATCTTAAAAAAAAAAAGAAAAAAAAAAAAAAGATGAATGAATTAGGCTTCTCTTACCTCTATCATTATATGAAAGGCGTGCTAGTTGAGGAAGGAAAGAGGAAATCAAGTGTTAGTTTAAGTTTAACGTATATGAGATGGAAAGACGAGATTGGGAATCTCACGATTTCTTGAAGAACGAGTTAATGTGTTTCACTATTTCGCTAGGAACTTTCACTTCACAATACTATTTTACAGGTTAACCCAATAACATCTGTCCAAAAGATGTTAGGAACACTACTTTGTCTAGAAAGTTGAAATACCTTCTACTTTCTTCTCCTACTTTACTATGCAGAGACTAAAAGTAAGCCATTCAGAGTTTGAAAATGGTTTGACATATCAATGTTTACTCAGCCAACGGCTTGTGTATGGGATGGGACAATCTACTTGTCCAACCAGAGATTTGGGGATTTTATTTTTGCAATTCTAGAGGTTTGCACTTCTAAAACTGCATATACTGGTGCAGGTGTGGGCCTCAAGAAAATATTCTGATTAAATATCTTGCCTTATGTAGGTGAATTTTTTGGCTTGTCTGTGATTTTAACTTTGTGTAAGTGAATATAACTGGAAAGAATGAACCTTCAGCCCCAAGGACACCACTCAACAGTTTCTTACACCTGAAGCCAAATCTGCATGTTACAGCAACTGCCAGACTTCTACGAGATTCAGAGACTTCACCAAATAAAAAAAAAACCCTGACAACTAGGAACAATTCAGAATGTTTCAAAAGAAAACACAAAAGGGTTTAAAGCAAAGAAGTTCAAAGAAAATCAGGCATAAACTGTCACTGTCAAGGAAGCACAACCAATTCATAAATTCAATACAGTATTGTACTCTTCTCAACAACCAACAAGGAACACCTTAACCATGACTTAAAAAAAAAAATGACAAAAGGAAAATAGTGGTTTTTTTTTTATTAGAGATGTGGTGCAGCAATTAGCACGTCTTCTCTTCCCATATACCAAAACATTTCCTGTCTAATGCAAAACATAAAATGTGTGGGGGAAAAAATAAAAATGGTGATTTAAATAAAGATAGAATTAGAATGAGTTTAGGCACACGTAACCAAAACATTAGTATTAGTGTCCTAAACACCCCAAAATAAATTTACAGAGCTATATCAATGCATTAGAGCTAAAATCTGAAAATAAAAATGGATCTAATGCAATAACCTGCATGTGAATGCAACATCTGACCTAATGACCTTTTCTGCAAAGTCTGTAAAATGCATGCAGCTGCCTGAATCTCACGTTCCTTCCTGAAACAAAAAAAAATTCCCTTCCTCACGGTGAAGCCAAGCACTTAATGCGGTTAAAGCACACTGTGCTCTCTCTCCTGAGGGGCATGTTGGGTCTTGGGTCCTTGTAAGAAAACCGTTAAATAATCTAGAAGCTCCTCTCTGCCTTCTAAATGGTATGAGACTCTAAAGTGGAGGCTGGGGGCCAAATTTTTTCAAAAGAAGACATTATTTTTAACTACATGCTTTAAAACGGCCTGAGAATTGATGGGAAAACATTTCACTCAGAGCTCTTTAAAACAATGTTGATCACAACTGCTAAGGGCATCATAAATGATTCTTATCTACGGTGATAAAGTGCTCAATGTAAATGCATACAGCAAGCACCATCAGGCCACCATGCACATCTACATGGAATTTATCGTGCATTTCCGCCTTGCAGTGTAAATGTTTATGAAGATCATATCAGCGAGTGAATGAACTAACTGACAAAGTTACAGGAAGACGAGAGAGGAGTCTTTAACCAAATAAAAAGAGCAAACAGTAATAAATATCAAGTCAGGCTGCTTTCACTTTACTCATATTTAGCTTGAGCTGCACAAATAAGTTGTGAGTTTAGCTCATCTAGCTTAGCACTGAACTCTAGAAAGGAAGGTTATATCACAAATGCAGCATCCACTCTGTAATAATAGCTCTTTTCAAAGGCAGAAGAAAGGAAAATGTTATTTATCAACAGACAGGGAGCAAGCTTTTGGACAGTAATGGTCTCATCACTGAAGAAGAAAAAGAACTAAAGCCTTTTTCTGCACTCAAATGCCTTAGTCGATGAAACAGATTTTCAAAGAAATCACATTTCTAAGTATTTAAAAACAAGCAGATTTCTTTGTGGTGCTTTGCAAAATGCCACACTTCCTGTCAACATGTTACAAAATCATTTCTGGCAATCTTGCAACATTTGTGACGCAGTACAGTGACAGCTAGAGACAAAATCCTGGAGGAAATGGTCGATCAAAACAAGACTGAAGTTATCCGATGCTTTTTTTTTTTTTTTTTCCAACATTTAAGAGTTTCAAGTTTCATTTCAGTTAAAGAAAAAACAGCATAATTAAGCAGCTTTACGGTCCCTTTTGATTAGTTTATTGTGTCCTGCTAAATAAAAGTATTCTTTTCTTTTCTAAAAATAAATACATTAAAATTCAAACGAATAAATAAATATAGCTGCACGCAGGAATTACCAGGGTTCAAGTGCTTTAAGGCATTTACACACATATGAAAAAAGACATTATGTAGCAAGCCTGTAACCACCTAAATCAATGATTTACAAAAATATTTTTGGCAAATCCAGGTAATTTACCATAGAAATATGATGTTTTTTAATGTTTATGACTGCTACAGCGCCAGCTGTTGTCCGATCTCAAAACTCTGCATGCTTGTTTAGAATCACCTGTCGTATGTGCTCAGCAGGTTTCGTAAAGTTTTGAGTTTTCCTTTAGGCTTTATAGGATTTTGGGTAAATCTGGACAGGCCCCTTTTCTAAACGACCCCGTTATACCTTTCCAAAGGGTACATTTCAACATTTTTTGATAATTATTGACCTAGAGAGTCCACAGAATTGTTCTGCAGTGTTTTTTTCAAGATTGAGTAAAAAACCTAGGACTAGTTTGCAAAAGTAGGTTTTTTACATCTGTTCAATCATTTAACTAAAGATTTGATTGAGAACAGTGGTTCTAGAAGCAAAGTTGTCCAGAATGATCACATGTATGTGCGAAAAAACACACAACGTACAATCATTTACGCCCATGAAAATTGGACATCGCCCCTAGTGGCCGATTTCTTCCAAATTTCTCACAGACCTTTGGGGCCGTGAGTCTAAAAGGTCCGCAGAGTTTCATTCCAATCGGCCTCCGTTAACCTTGTCTGATAAGTGCTCAAATTTCATCAGCCAGTGGCAGCCATGTTTCTGAGATACACAAATGTCCTTATAAACAACTGTGGCACTTTGGACCAAAACTGTGCTCAGCGATTTTCATTTTTATGTTTTTTTTTCCTCTTATAGCGCTACCAAGTGGTCAAGCTCTGCAAAATTTGTCCTGTGAGCTTACATACATGTGCTGAGTTTGGCAAAGATATCTCATTCTGTTCAGGAGTTATAGGCACTTTACTAAAAGTAAAACATTTTGAACATTTTGGAGTCCCTTTGCGATCCTGAGTCAAAAGTTCCACTTTTTTCTTTTTTTTTTTTTTTGATAATTATTGATATTCATTCTGCAGAGAACCTTTCTGCACTGGTTTAGTTCCGATCGGTCAAAAAACCTAGGACTAGTTCGCAAAAGTAGGTTTCTCAAAAACCCAAAATCTGATGCATTTTAACCAGTGACATAAGACACTTGAGCCTGAGACTGACAGTTTAGGAGTTATGAACGATTTCGTACTTTCGATCGCTGTAGTGCCCCTGTCAGGGCCATTTAGGTCGAACCTTGGCACTGTTGTAGACGGTGTGAGTACTACCATCCCTCCAAATTTCAAGTCTCTATGACTTACGGTTTGGTCTGCATGATCAGTTTTACGTGGAGATTGCTCATCCTTGGCCATTCTAACAATTACAATATGGTTTCAGCAACTCTTAATTACGAAATAAAAGTTTCTCTGCTTCCAAAAATACTTTTTTTTTTTTTTTTTTTGATGTCAACAAACGCCCTCATGTTTCCATATGTCCTGCCAACCCCATCATGTTTCCATATCTTCTGCCCAACCACCTGTCAAACCCCTACGATTTTCTGAGTTCAAAAAGTTCACACACACACACACACACACACACACACACACACACACACACACACACACACAAAAAAAACATATATATACCATTAGGGAAGTTGCAGAGGCTCTTTCATATTAACTAAGTGTTGTAATAGTCCCCTGAGGCCTTCTGACTGCTGCATTAAGAGCTAATAAAGTTCCCTTCATATCAAAACAAGTTTGGGCTGATCATGATACTCGATATCAGCAGCGCTATGGGAATGGTTCATTTGTCAGATCTGGCCTACATAACGCCGAAACTCAATCGGGGAATTCCAAACGCTCACCTGACACGAAGGTAACCCTTTGTGCTACCATAAAGTCCATATATTACCCCAGCACAGATAAATGCATCTACTCTGAGCTGATAAAGATGTCCTGCAAGACTCAACAGTAAGGATTTTTTTCACCATGGCCCGGCAGTTCAGATTTGACTTAACTGGGGTCAATCTATAAAGATCTATTGTGTACTTCAGAAGTAGATGTGAATCTTAACACTAGTCACACATAGGGGTAAAGGTCACCTGATTGCTCGTGTCTTGTGTTATGTCAGCTCTGTTATCTCGTCTTTCTGGTGGGAGAAGAGGGCATTGAAACACAACCGTGTCCTGACAGATCTAGTTTGATTTCAGCTGACAGAGTGTTTGAGCTTAAGTGAGTGTGACATTGAGCACATTAGATCCCTGAAATCACTGTCATTCACTTCAACAGGAGGTGCTGCCCAGGGGGAATAACAGCTCCCAATAGCACTGTTTCTAGTGGAACGAAAATGTTCTTATACGCTGAAACTCAAGAGCTACTGTGATAAGAGCTGATGTATTTTACAACACTGTGCTGCACGTGTTTTACGTAAAAAAAATATGGAAATACTTCTCTCATTTTACTAAAAGTGACTCAAAACGCATGCATAATACACTAAAGATACCAATTTACCTGGGTAGGCACCAGAACAGGTGGATACGCCAGCTTGTGATGTCGATACATCCAGAAGGATAGCAGGACAATGGCCGCGATGCCCATGATGGGCACGATGGAGTACAGAAGCGTACTGAACAGTGGTGGCTTCTGGGTGAAGGGGTTAGATGTTGCTGGAGAGAGAAGAAGAATGAGAGAGATCAGTAATGATCAACGTTTTGTATTAGGTGCACGATTACACTATTGTTCAAATGTTTGGGGTCGGTAATATTTTTTAAGAAGTCTTTTTGGCTTACCAAAGCTGCGTTTAGTTGAACAAAATATAGTACAACAGTACTCTTAAGAAATAATATTACAACTAATAATTAGGGCTGTCAAAAGATTAATCGCGATTAATCGCATACAAAATAAAAGTTTGAGTTTGCCTAATATATATGTGTGTACTGTGTGGAATTATTATGTATTTATGAATACAAACACATTCTAGTATTTATTTAAGAAATATTTTCAAGTATATGTATTTATTATAATTTTTATATTATTTATATTATATATAAATACAAATATTTTGTACATAAAAAACTCTCTTAAATATTTCTCTTAAATATATACATTCATTTGTGTGTGTTTTTTAGCAGTCCTCAGTCCTCAGTGTCACATAATCCTTCAGAAACCATTCTAACATGCTGATTTGGTACCAAAGAAACATTTCTTATAATTAATGTTGAAAACATGTGCTGCTAAATTTTTTTGCATTTTAAAGAAAATTTTGATGAAGAGAAAGTCAAAAAAGTGGGTCAAAAATCTTTACTGTCACTTTTGATCAATTAAAAAATAAATAAATAAAAACCCAAACTTTGAAACCAAAGTGTATCTGTGAGCAGCTTATTACTAGAAATAACTGGAACTTGACTTCACCATTTACATTTAGTCTTTTAGCAGTTGTTTTAGCCATGGCTTGCAAATACACCAAACAAATAAGGAAACATTTTGAAGGCCTCCTCACATGAGCATCACACAAGTCTTTTCACATATACAAACATGCTTGTTATTGTATTTTACCCGTCATGAAAGTTACAATATACTGATATGACATAAGTTTTGATGTTTCTACAGATACCTATTTTTATTACTATATATATATATATATATATATATATATATATATATATATATATATATATATATATATATATATTACTATATTTCATTAAATTATGAAAATGAACATTTTGAAATTAATCTGTAAATAATAGGGATGTAATGATATTATCAATATCGTGATATCACGATAGCAAAACTGTCTCAATATTATCATTGTCACATGACGATGATGAAAAAAAACAACAACAATAAAAAAAAACAAGCCAAAAGTGTGTTTTTTTTAAAAATATATTTAAACTTCTTATTCTAACATAAAAGGTCTTTAAAGTTGTGTTTTGGGCCATTATGCTTTGACATAGTATCTGTCAAACAAACTAAAACCGAAAGCGCAATATGGCTTAATCCATTCATCAAGCCTGTTTTTGCTGCGCGTTTCAAAGTGAAGCGCACACATTGTTGAGACAATAAGGTTGTGATCCGGTATTTTTCGCACCTCAGAAGGGCTCAGTTCACAGTGAATAAATGCAGTGAACTCGTTTATTGCATGTACTGTAAGTTTAGTGCGTGTTTGGAAACGTGGCGGCCACCAGTTATGCTTTACTTCTGCAGCAGATGATAACGGTATTTCAGTAGATTTGTAGTAAGACGCATTTTTGTAAGCCTGTTTTCACTGAAGCTGGAGTTTTCCTTCAAAATAAAAGCTGTCCTGCCATTTTTATCAAAATAAAAGCTTAAAAGTGCAGTATGAACCGCTGACAGCTAGCGGTTGAAATGGGTAATGTTACTGCAGTCCAAATTCAAAACATATCTTTCAAGTGTAGAAATTAGGAAAAAAAATACTGTAATTTCTAGGGGTGTAACGATATTTCGTAGTACGATATTTTGCGATGCAAAAATGTTACGATATGTATCGTAGAGTGATGACGATACATTTACGATATGACGACAGTCTAATCCTATTGGTTGAGCTGCCGACGTCTCCTCCTCTGCAACAGCACTGCTTGTGCTTTCATTGCAGATGCAGAAATCATTTGAACTGAATATTAGTAGAGCAACATGAGTTCGGCTGAAACTGAAATTGAAGATACCCCGTCTTCACGCCCGACGTCTGGCAGCATTTTGGTTTTACAGTCACCCGACAGTACGACGGTAAAAAAAAAAAAAAAAATACAGACAAAACACTATTACAGTCACGGCGCGTGTTATTACCACGGAGTGGGAAATGAAAAGTTTCGTGCTTCAGACTCACCCGCTTTTCGAGTCACACATTGGAGCAAACATTTCTTAAAGCTTTTACGGCTCTTCGAGACAGGAACCTCCGAAGAAAAAAAAATATATATATATATATTTAATCGTTTTATAAGCAGCAGCCACGATTTAACCAGTTACCACACAGATTATTATTAACAACCAATGGAACATTTCAGCGCATGTTGGAGTGTTGAAAACATGATCAAGATCATTTAAAATAGCCTATAATGGAGCTGTATGATCCATAAAATACAGAGAAAGGCTATAAATAAAGAAAAAAAAATCCGGAAATGCGTGTAGTATAGCCTGCAACTTGGTTTGCCAGGTAAAAAATACAAAAAATGTCATAGTAAACTGTGTCTGATATGAAAACTATGCTAGTCATTGTCCCATAAAACAATAAATGGCAAATAACACATAGTATTTTCATTACGTTTCATTTATTTAGTTTTTTGTAAAGTAAAATGAAACCTTGTTGTTTGCAACTACGTTTACCCCGAGACCGTGTCGCGAACACCAGCTCGACTGCAAAACGCTTTCACTACGAGAGAAAGCGGCAGCCGCGCAGCGATTCCACCGCTTGACGCGTCCCACGTGAAAGGGCTTTTAAACGGTCTTCAGACAGAGCGTGAACACAAGCATGGGACCGTTTGAGAGCAGCGTCAGCGTGTACCGGATTGAGTCCAAAGAGCAAATACCCGTGCCTGTCACCCGACCGACCCGCACCCGACAGATAAATATTATTCCACCCGTTACGTCAATTTTAGTCAAGTTCACCAGTCGGGTAGGACTCTGTTTCGCACACACATAGAATCTTGCATCGCAAGCAGGTTTAAAGAATTTGACATCTTGACAATTTTATCACTATCATGTTAAATGTAACTAATTTTTCAGTGACAGACAGTTGTTATCCCGGAAAACAAATGTTGGTATTTTTTTTAATACAGAAGGTTTTTATTAAACCTTAAAATGTGACCTTGTATGTACAACTAAGAAAGTTATTGAAATTTATTTTTTTTTAAATAAATCTGTTGTTTGATTTTCAGTTTCATGTTTTAATTTTTGTTCAAAATATCGTGATACATATCGTACCGTGAACCAAATATCGGGATACGTACCGTATCGTGACCTAGGCATATCGTTACACCCCTAGTAATTTCCCTACAGTGTAAAGCAAAAATAACATACCTTTGAAATATCTGTTTTAATTTATTTTGCAGTGCAACTGCTTTACAATATCAGGGCTCGACAATAAGGAGTGCCCGATGGCCCGGGGCCAGCGTGAAAGACGCTCGGGACAGTTGATGAATCTGTCACTGGCCTAATCGGGCCACTGCTACGTCGTCTCGAAATTTTATCATTTGCACGTAACTTGTTCAATTAAAATTTCAAGGAAAATACCCGTTTTGACGAATAACTTTGTAGCTTTAACAATGATTAATCTATATTTATACAGTGGTGTACAGATGCACCGATCGACCACACATATTTCAACCAATCTCTGTTCCGGGCTTGCACACGAACTGCATGCAATAAATTTTCAAAATGTCATGTGTGTGGAAATATTACAAACTCTTTAAACATCCCTTAACAGAGGCCAGAGACGCTGAAGACGAACGCAAAGAGAAAAAAAATACTGTAGCAGGTACAGCAAGATCACGGTTCACATTGCGCAAAATATTGGAAATATTATCCTAAATATTGAAACGGGGTTTATGTTAATGCATCTCTGAGGGGAGCTGACTGTATTAAGAAATGTTTACATGCCGTTTTCTTTTCATTTGCCTCTGTATAATGCATTTAAAGTTGCGTTTATAAGCACGGCGCTGCTTTGTTTACAGCGGTAACCAAGCAAACTATTATTTTCTATAAGCGACACCTGCTGGCAAAGACTAAAATTGCGTTCAATCAGTCCGCCTGCTGTTTTTCCCTAAAGCATTGTTTCATTTGTAATAAATAATTTTTGAACAAAGAAATAATGTTTGAACTTTATATTTTTTAGGCTAGTAGGTTTTGCTGTGATATCGAAGTTGTAAACAGGAACTGTACAATTTAATTGGTATGTAAAATTTTGATGTCATATAGGGTGACTTAAGGTTGATTGGGAAACTTTTTCCAAGTAATTTCAATGACAAAAAGTTTCCCAATCAATCTGAAGCCACCCTAGGCTTATTTATTAAAATAAAAAGATAACATGAGTCAAAAACAATGATAACAGCAACTATCTTCTTTTTTTGTGGCAGGGCCAGTGAAAATTTTGACTGGGCAAGTAAAAATTTGAACCACTGGCCCGACTGGGCCAGTAGAAAAAAACCCTTAGCGTTGAGCCCTGAATATATAGCTATTACTGTCATTGTTGTTATTATTAATTATTATATTCTAATTTGTTTGGCTTCCTAAAACACCAGTGTGAATGTAATTTAGACTGAGACAGTATAGCACAAATAAAAAGAGTTGAGTCCCCTTTAAAGTTCAGGTACAAGTCAATTCACTGACTTTTTTTCTGACTTAAGCTTTTTTAGTTAACATGGGTTGGAGCTCTTAATTTTAATATCTTAAGTGCATTAGACAGAATAATTTAACTTTAAAAATGTAATAATAATAAATAAATATCGTATCATGGACTTCACATCGCAATGTTACCATATTGTGAGATTTTGATATCCCTACATCCCTAAAAGCAAAATAACTAAGTAATCAAAATCAGATCTAATATATGCTAATAAAAGTCCACATTCTAAGCTTTTATTAAAGATTTTATATCTTGGTTTTATAGTGAATCGCTCCATCAATAAATAAAAAATAAATAGATAATAAAATGAGTAAATAAATAAAATAAAACATTACTTGTATCTAAGTTGTTCATTATCAGTCCAGAAATTTTATCGTTTCCCTCCTAATATATATGCTATTTTGGAAACCTTCCTAAAACCCACACCGTTATGATTACTATTGGCTTAATAAGTGATATGAATGTGAAAAGGGATGACATCAGCATTTGACAGAATGACTTCAGCTTACATTAGCATTACTAAGCAGAGCCTCAGACGAGAGTTTGCTCCTAATTCCCTCAAGAGGAGCAGCACACGAACACAACAGATGACAGATGTGAAGTCTAGCGCACACCTTCTATACGTCGCATTAGCGAGATACGTGGTGTACGTCGAGAAACTCTCACTGCATACTTATTTTATGTCCCACACCTTTTGAACTCGCTAATTACAATTCTTTCACAGCAGCCTTGAAACAAGGTTGGTCTGATTCCCTGAAGGCTGCTGACAGATCCTGCCTCATGCAAACAGTTTCATTCCAAAGCACATGCTTCTTTGGAAATGCAAATTCCCATTAAGAGCGGTTCAACGGAATTGCACGAGTGTATGCTTGAGGGAGAATAGCATGCATGGCCCTCGGTTTCTCTGCAACTAGTGCCAGAGATCGGATTGGGCTGTGGCTGTTGGCCAGAGATGCAGTGATCCTTCGCTCTTGTGTTATGGCAGAGCATTTCCTATTCGCCTGGGCTGACCGCAGGACCATGTGTGCGACCCACCCGGTCGAACTTCAGCTGAACCCGTATTAGCTTCGGTCCAGCAGAGATCTCATTCATGATGCCATTTCTTCTCTAGTGCCAGCTATGGACTTGAAAGTGGGTTAAGGACTTTGGATTAAACCACAAGCACAGGAAAAAAAAAAAAAAAAACATAACACATCCACCCCCAACAAACCCACTCTCATCCATCCCTACTCCACCCTTCCCCCACTCATTGGGCAGAATGGCCACACGTTGCCGCGGGGCATGAAAGTACCCGGTCGCAAGGTCATAAAAAGCACACAGCTCCATGCTCGCAGAAAGCGAATACTGAGAAACTCCAGTGTGCTTTGTGCAACTCTTTATGTCCCTGTGGGTTTTTGCATTTCATATCAAGATCATTCCATATGGAGTGAGTCAGTGCTGGAAATAGACCCATTACATAAGCACGAGTGAGACCCCCCCCCCCCCCCCCCTCACCCACCTCCTCTGCTACTGAAGTACTGAAGACTCTTCTACCCACCACGTTTGCACTGACACCAACAGTTGTAGTGTCAAAACCCATCAGGCGGAGCTCGACCAGTACTGCACGCAACTAAATCGGGCCATCATTTTAAGAGACCGCGGGCAGATAATAAATCACGATTGCTGAAACGTACAACCGCCCCCCTGCAGGGAGCTGAGAGCAGTGGGCCAGTAGATTAGACGCGCTGGGTCTGGATACGCTGACATGCCTCCATCCCTCATTTAGTTAAGAGGATGTTGATGTCAGTGTTTACTCAGAAGAGATAAAGCGACCAGATCAGCCTCGGTAATCTAAAAGACACGGTCATCTCTGGAGCTGCGAGAGCACGTTATGCTGTTGAAAGCCCAAGACAGCCAAGCAAACTGATGTCTTCTATATGATATGCACCACGATCTTCTAACTGTTTCATTTAAGGATGGATGGATGAAAGCCAAACAGCGCCGAGCTGCCAAATTACAGAATCGCTCAATATAGATGGTTGTTCAGAAGCCATGCTCATGTTTGGTTTATTTTGAGGACCTACTGCAATGGATGAAGATCTACATGGTTTCAAAATCTGTAATGCTCTGCTTTGACATTTCAAAACAGAAACATAATGTAAAACTGAAGTACTGCTATTTATTCAATCACTCTGTTCCCAAACGTACATGACATTCCACATTACAGCTATTTCAGCCTTACAATTTGGTTCAACTATGCTAATCTGTAAGTAGTAGGCCTACTTTCTGTAACATATAAATGTTGCCATCCATTTTTTTGTACAACAAAACTGTTGTGAATGTATAGTATACTGAAAGGGAAGAATAATAATAAAAAAAAGAGAGAGCAGATGCATTTCTGCTTCTAAAACACCTAGAAAACATTATGATAACCTTTACAACTACTCCATAATTATCTTTAAAAATATGTTTAAAGGGGTAGTTCACCCAAAAATGAAAATTCTTTCAGTATTTCCTCACCCTCATATCTTTCCAAACCCAGAAGACCTTTGTTAATCTCCAGAACATTAGATATATTTGATGAAATCAGAGAGCTTTCTGACCCTGCATAGACAGCAACGTAACTGACATGTTCAAGGCCCACAAAGGTAGTAAGGACATCATTAAAATAGTCCATGTGACATCAGTGGTTTAACCATAATGTTATGAAGCTACAGTGCCCTCCACAAATATAGGCACCCTTGGTAAATATGAGCAAAGGCAGCTGTGGAAATAAATCTTTCATTGAAGTAAAACAATTTAAAGTGGGGAGAAAATCTCATTGTGAAATAAATGTTTTTCTCCAGTTCATGCTGGCCACAATTATTGGCACCCCTAGAAATTCTTATGAGTAAAATATCTCTGAAGTATATTCCCATTCATATTTACATTTTTTTAGCACACCAGGGTGACTTGGAACATGAAATTGTCCAGCTATGACTTTCTGTTGCACAGAATTATAAATATGGGGAACACAAAGGCCAAATTCCCTTAATTGCCCATCACAAGGAGTAAAACCAAAGAATATAGTTCTGATGTGCAGAACAAGATTGCTGAGCTTCACAAAATAGAAAGTGGCTGTAAGAAAAAAGCTAAAGCATTGAAAATCCCCATTGAGGGCAATAATTAAGAAGTTCCAATCAACTAAAGATGTTACAAATCTGCCTAGAAGAGGATGTGTGTCTATATCGTAAAAATGGATGGTGAGGAGGAGACTTTGAGTGGCCAAAGACTCTCCAAGCATCACAGCTGGAGAATTGCAGAGATTAGTTGAGTCTTGGGGCCAGAAAGCCTAAAAAAAATATATAAATACAAAAAAACACAAAAAATTCAAACAGCCCCTACATTACCACATGCTGTTTAAGAAGATTTCAAGAGAAATCCTCATCGCTCATCCAAAAACAAACTCCTGCATATTTAGTTGTCAGAGATGACTAGAACTTCAAACAGGACTGGCTTCTATGGTCAGATGAAACTAAAAAAAAGAGCTTTTTGGCAGCAAACACTCAAGATGGGTTTGGTGCAAACAGGGTTAAAAAGTATCCCATGCCCACATTTAAATAAACTGCTGGATCTTTAATGTTCTGGACTTTTTTTCTGCCAGAGATCCTGGACATCTTGTTTAGATACATGGCATTATGGATTCTATCAAATACTAAGAGATAAAAAAAAAATCTAAACCTGACTGCCACTGTTAGAAATCTTATAATGGGCCGTGTTTAGATATTTCATCAGGACAATGATCCAAAACAAACACAAAAATGTGTCACTGAGAACAAAATGAAGCTTCTGCCATGGCTGTCCCAGTTCCCTGACCTGAACCCTTTAGAAAATGGTGAACTGAAAAGGGAAGAACCAACATGGAGCTGGGAATCTCAAGGATCTGGAGAGATTCTGTATGAAGGAATATTCTCTAATCTCTTGTCAGGTGTTCTCCAACCTCATGAGGCATTATAGGAAAAATTCAGAGCTGTTATCTTGGGACAAGGACGTTGCAACAATTGGTTACCAAAAATTTTGGCCAACGTGAACTAGAGGAAAAAAAATAATAAGATTTCCCCCAAAATTGGCCATGTCGAGTAATCGGAAGTGGCACATTCCACATATTAAACCCAGTTAAAATTCTAATAAAGCATAATGCTATTAGAAATTCACAAACGCTACGATTCTATAAAATAAACATATGCGATGCAAGTTTAAATATATGCACTTTAATTATTTACATGTGTGCAGGTTACGTACGTGCAAAGCAAAGGTTATGAATGCATCATCTTTATCAATATGCTAACTGTTCATCGTGATTTCAAAATAAAAGTTTAAACTCTCGCTCTGAGTTTATATGTTTTGATGTCTACATATTCATGAAATTATCGTTACAGTGGCTGTAGTATTTCTATCATAAAGAAATGGGCAAATATTAAAGATTAAGTGGACATTTGAATTAAATGTTGTTGAGTTAACATTAAACATGGATTAGAGTGCGCTGTTTGTTCAATAAAACCACATGATTACTTGCTTTTGATACTTTACTTGAACTAATTATTACTTAGTTATTATTACTTCACTGCTATTATACATGTATTTGTACGTCATTTTAAAGGCTATTGTTCACTTAGGTCTATTTTTATTACTACAAAAAAATTATAATTATCCCATTACTCAATTAATCGTCAGAAGAATCAACAGATTACTCGATTACCAAAATAATCGTTAGTGACACCCCTAGTCACATGGACTATTTTAATGATGTCCTCACTACCTTTCTGGGTATTGAACGTGGTAGTTGTGTTCCTGTCTATGCAGGGTCAGAAAGCTCTTGGATTTCATAAAAAAATATCTTATCTTGTGTTTCGAAGATCTTACGGGTTTGGAACGTCATGAGGGTGACTAATTAATGACAGAATTTTCAATTTTGGGTAAACTAACGCTTTAAACCAGATATTTAATGTTGAAGCTTCTGCTTTAGCTCCATCCAATGTGTCTGAGCTTGTTCACACTGGCATGCTTCATTTTTTTACTGATATTAAATAGCACCTGAATTTATAAAAGCCTCCGGTTGCAGCAACATCACAGGAAATCAATTTCGATTTTACAGAGAAACCTGGCGCTCTGAAAAGAACTTCAACCGCATTGAGGTAAAGCAAAGGTTATGAAACATGAAAAAGCCTGATGAGCTGCATCAATAAGATAACATACAAGACAGACAACAAGCTTTTCATTCAAAAGCAGATTAATCTGCAGCCATTGAGCTGTGCAGTGGTCATGAGAAATGCAGTTATGAAGAGCCAATGTATACAGTAATTAACAGAGCTTTTGTCAGTGGTGATCTGGTGGCTGGGTCAAGATAAGCACATCTTTTTTTTATCCAAGAAATATAAATCTGAACAAACCGAATGAATAAATCCAAGTTTATAAAAGCTCCTAACACCCATGGCTTAAAAGCAAATCTGAAATTTGATATTTCCGAAATCAAATGTTAAATTCAAGGTAAAGCGATAGAAGGAGAGCACAATGAATTAACTGGAAATTCATGAGACACTATTAAACTCAAATAGCTCACAGAAACTGAATGTCTCAATGTCACTTTCCTAGAAGGATACTGAAAACAAACCAAAAAACATGGCGAACCAA
This sequence comes from Cirrhinus mrigala, assembly GCA_036247105.1. NCBI lineage: Eukaryota > Metazoa > Chordata > Actinopteri > Cypriniformes > Cyprinidae > Cirrhinus > Cirrhinus mrigala. The sequence continues at coordinate 17,283,506 of CM070015.1, forward strand.
CCTCAGTTGCATTATTTCCTACAGCCTACCCTACCTAAAGCCACTGATTTAATATAAACATCATAACATTGATATGTTATGATATTCCACTAAATGCATAAATGATGTGAATATCATAAGACATAGTAAAAGAGAAAGTGCATACAATGTTACTGTGCATGTTTTAATTAAAGTTTTCATTAAAGATTTGCATTCATAAATAACATGCAGCACACAACACCGATACACAGACTCTACTGTATAGTTACACAGCACACATGCATTGACTTGGGCGACAAAAAAGATTGCAACACGTGGAAAATGCAATGAGCCTGTTATGATTTTTGACATAAACAGTCACGAAAAATGCCTGAGAGATTCTTTGAGCAAACTGATGAGTTTGATAATGGGGTTACAAGGTAATACAGGTTATGAGGAGACCAAGACATAAAAGAGGGTTTCACACCGACAGCACAATTACATCAGAGGAAGGGGTATAACTAAAGAACTTCCAATACCCTTAAAGACTTTGCTGTTTGTGTCGCTGAAGGGAGCCTTACTCTGAACTGGCTGCATGTCAGGGTTGTAGAAGAATTTCTCGTTGCACATGTTTCCCTCACAGCAGCAGAAGAACACATCTGGGTCCTCCTTCTTCTCAACACACTCAGTGCTGTAAGATAAAGAGCAAGCAGATCTGTCAGCCCACAACTTTTGCAGAATTAATTCAATTTGACACACTGTTACAAGGATTTACAATTTTTCAACCACTAATACTTCAGTGGTACAACATATTTCACTGTTTCATCGAAAACACAAGGTGCACAACTGTACATTGATTACATGCAATTCAACTGATGAGTTAAATAAGATATGTAATTAATTTGAATTAAAAACAACAAAAAAAAGATTGACTGGCAGCACTATTGTTTTCTAAATCATCAAAAAAAAATTGGCAATGAAACAAAGATGGCGTCACATTTGGAGATAATTAAGACATGCATGCTACAAGGTTTATTTGGATTTTGCTCGGGTTAGAGAGCAAACAAACGGATAAATAAACATGGGCGGAAAATGCCTGTGCCAAAGAGATACTTTTTAAAATCTGGCAGCCTACATCAAAGCAGAGCTCTCAGGTTGGCTTAAAAAAGATAAACAAAGCTTAGCAGCACACCAATAATCCTTAAGATACACACACACAGGTGCAAATGAACAAATAAGAGGGGAATGGATGGCATTCCAGAGGCATTTAGTCAGAATAGTGAGTCCGTTCTTGCTTGCGACGCACACGCGCCATTAAGCGTTTGCAATACTTGCTTAGCTACCTAAGGACTTGACATGGCAGCGCAATGCATATGAAAAAAAGAAACAAAAATCTTTCCAACGAATGGGGTAAACGGGTTCAGCAGCATGTTAGGACAGGAGAAGTGCTGCTGGCTTTGCACGCTATCAAAACACCTCCGTTCAGGAGAAACACTTCCTGATCTGCCAGCAGTGCTACCTGTTGCATAGGGGAAGATGCACTGATAAGACTGTTTTTAATATCTCCCCTATTATGGATGGAGGTTACAAGGTTCACAACCAAACCTCAACATGGAAACATGTTTACACAAGACTTTATCTGAAATACTGTGAAATCTTGAGAAGGAAATATTTGGTTAAATAAACATGTGAAGCATTCTCTCTGTAATATACATAGCATTGACCATGAGCAGTTTAGACCATTTAGCCATTTTAGAAGTTAAACTTCTTGAAACACTTGAAATTTAAAAAAGAAAAAGTATACACTACTGTTACACTACACTACCCTTGAAAAGTTTGGGTTTGGTAAAATTTTGTCATAAACATTTTTATGTCTCTTATGCTCACAAAAGCTGAATTTATTTGATCAGAAAAGCAGAAACGTTGTGAAATAAGTAAAAAAATGAAGTAAACTTTTTGATTTTATTGTGTAAAATGACTTTTATTTGTGTGATGGCAATGCTCAAGATTACTCCAGTCTTCAGTGTCAAATAATTCTTCAGATATTATTCTAATATGCTCATTTGATGCTTAAAAACATTTCTTCTTATAATTAAGGTTATTAACAACTGCTGCTTTTTTTCCAGGATTCTTTGATGGACAGAAAGTTTAAAAGAACAGCATTTTTGAAATAGAAATAATTTGTAAAACTATACTTATTAGAGCCCTATGCATTTCATTTTATTTTTTCCCAAATTCTGTTTTATTTTTTATTTATTTTTTTTTTTTCCATTACATTTTTCTGGATTCAGTTTTTTCCATTTACATTTTTCTAGATTTTGTTTTAATGGTTAAAGTAAAAAATATTAATCAAAAAGCATATCTAATTAACTGAAATCATGAAACTTAAACAATTAACAGCAATTTGTTAAAAGTTGAACAAAAATTACATTTTTTAAGGCTCTTTAAAAATCCATTTTATTTATTTTGTCCTCAAATTCAGTTTTATTTGTATGAAATTCTATTTTCCTTCAATTTTCTGGTTTCTGATTAAATGGTTTCATAAAACTTTAATAACCAAAAGCATGTCTAATTAATTTATCATTGTTTTATTTATTTTTTTAAACTTACTGTGTAGTGAATTTACATTTTTTCTGGCAAATATTCCTTAAAAAATAATGTTTTAATAATAATTTGATTATAGTACTATCATTATATCAAGAAATATGTTGCTGTCAGAGTTTCTTCAAGCTAAACTAAACTTTTATTTTGACGGGTTGCTGTGACATTTACGTTTCTGTTTGTATATGATACGACGATAGTTTTTCTCAAAAGAATCTGTAAAATGTTCATGAATTGACTCTCAGAGCTGTTCTAGATATTATGTTTATGTATTCACGTACTCATTTATTGAGGTAGCAGAGGCTGAAAACACCGGGAGTCACAGGCGTGCTTCAGTATGTGTTTAGTAAATGAAACCGTGTGTCTGCTAGGGCTGCGTATTGCCAAGAATCTGGCGATACGATACGCATCACGATACAGGGGTTGCGATACTATATGTTGCGATACACTGCGATACTGTAAACAAGGCGAAATATTGGGATATTTCTCATTTTAAGAATAAGATATACTTTAAGGAAAGCTGTACATACCACCATATGCAAACCTTAGCAAAAAGTTCAAAAGATCAGTCCCTGTAACATTCTTATTGAATTACTTTTTGTGCAGTACGAGTAAAGGTGGAAAATAAAATGCCTGCAGGATACTTTAGTTATTAAATATCTAAAATGTAAGGTTTTATAAACAGAGTGCATATATTTTTAGACCCTGCTTTCGCAGTTTAAGTTAACAGTTGTAACATACAAAGGCACTGGCATGTTTTAAGATCAATCAGTGCAAGTTTCTTTCAGTTGAAACTGCTCAGACTCACATTTTAGTCTAGGACTAGGCTTAAGCCTGGTCTGTGAAACTGGGGGACAATAAAGTGCTTGCAGGAATCCTAAAGAAAACAAAATAAGTGTAAAACAATAAAATAAATACATGTATTGAATATTCTTAGAACCTTTTTGTTCTGAGAATTTCACAAGTTTCGGATTTCACAAGATTTCAGTTTGTATTTATGTTCCTCGTGGAATCGGCAACTGCACAAAACGACCCCACCATGAGAAAAAGTGGCCAAAACGAGAGAAAGCTACACCACCGCACACCACAAAGACCCTTTCACACGGGATGCGGCAAGCAGCGGAACCGCCCCTCTGCACAACAGAAGCACCTCATGGCCTGTGCAGCCGAGGCTACACCCGCGCCGTGGTCCCGGGGCAGACGTTACCACAAAAGCCGAAATGACGCCATGCTTCAACTTTGTACACCAAGGCGGGAGCAGGAACTATTCTTTCATCCTCCATTACTAGCAGCAAACTATATTAACGCTAACATTAGTGGCGTGCCTTTATGCTAATATTTCCTGTCACTGTTTAATTTCAGAGATAAGACGACTGCCACCTAGCAGTCGGGATATAAACTCAAAATGTTTTTTTTTTTTTAAAATATCGATATTCTGTTTTTGAGAATCGATACAATATCGCGATACTCACGTGTATTGATATTTTCTTACACCCCTAGTGTCTGCGTCATTCATTCACAATCATTCATATTTAAACAGGATTCATATTTAAATAGTATTTTTGTGGCTTAATATTCACAGACCCTAGTCCATATCACGTTTTGATTTAAGTGTACTGACCTACTTTTGATTTATTTATCCCAAAGTGGGCAAATTCAATTTTTATGACTGGATTCCACGATTTTGTCCGTGTTTTCCGCATTACGGAAATCACAGGGCCCTATTATTATTATTATACTTTAACACATTATCATACTTTTGTAAAATTTATCAATAAAATGCATATTTTCTTTATAATAAATGCATTAATTAAACTCTTATTGAGTCCAAACTTTGAATGGTAGCATACCTCGTGCTGCAATATATTTAGGTGTACAAATGTTAATGCTAAACAAGTGAAAGACTGCATGAACTGCATGCTTTAGGAACAACGTTATAGCCAAACGGCTGAACTGCTGAATGGTTCAACCACTGCTTCCATAAGTGAAATCAAAACAATCATTACTTGGAAGGAAATCTGTGACATGTGATTGCAGTTAGCTCTGAACCTGACACTTAAACTGATGCTGATTAATAAGGACAGAGGCTATCAGTCAAACAGCCTCATAAACTGCTGGGTTATCAGTATGAATCATTCTAAAAAAATCATTCACAGAATTCATCAGAGTGAACAGTGAATAAACATATGATTCACTGAAATCTGACTCAGTATGATCCAAATACATTTTTGGAATAAAAATATGATTTTAAAAACTAACTGTCAATTGATCAGAAATGCACTTTCTTTCCTTCCCTACTTCAGTTATATGTATCAGACTTTCTTGGTTTCTTGTTAATGTCAAACAAGCATATAACCACTAGAGATTACCTGTCATAGCAGTTGACATCATCAAGCCAGCAGCCTTGCTTTACTATTTCAACCGATCCTGACACATTTCGCCAAGTTGCAAAGCAATGACGCCTCTTGTCCTTCTCTCCCACGCAATACTCAATACTGCTGCGGTTTCCTCGGTTCTCCGAGCTGGGGTTGTAGTTGTACAACACACACTCTTGTGTCTCTGATCGGCCGAGAATGGCACCTGGAAAAGAAACCACAGGGGAGGCCGGTTAAGACATGGACTGCCTGCAGTGAGAGCGGAGACCTGCTTCATTGCTCACTCAGAAGACTTTACACTCAACCTGAAGTATAAAACACAAACCACAACCATCATTCACAGATTGGCAGCTGAATATCAAATCGAAGGTGATAGATATCAGAGCTTAATAGCATATATAAACGTGCACCAAAAAAAAGTGTTATATAAACATATAATTTGCAGAGCTAATTCACAGGCAACCATATGGCTAAAAAAAACATTAGAAAAAGAAAGAAAAACACTAACAAGTGTTGTGGTTAACCAAAACAACAAATGTAAAGTAGTGAGCATAATTAACACAGAAGGGCTGCTCTAAAACAGGATGTGGTAGAGAGCGGTTTCCCAACTTCTTCCTGAAACAACCGCAACTCAGATTGTGTTTGAATATGGCACTGAAGCGATGTGATGAGTGTTGTGAAATTATTCAAAACGCACACCGTGTTATAACCATAACTTAAGAGACAAGGCAACAAAAAAAAAAAAATCTTATTTCATGAACAAGACAAACAGCAAATAGTAGAATCAGATTTTTACTTATGCTAATCCTGTGCAGGTTGAGCAGACTAAGTCGCCGTCTGGACGTTTACAAAAGATGCGTTCTTGCGCTCAAAAACATTTCGATGGAGCGTAACAGAAGTTTTCAGGCATTTTTGCATCTATGGGAACCTTGGCGATCCAGACATTTTGCAACGCTTGAGCTGATGTTCATATATATCGCAGCGCAAGGAACAGTTTATGCTTTGGGCCAAGTATTTGAGGACTGGTTGCACAGGTTTAGTGGCGGCATCATGCTGGGTACAGTTGAATGGAACAGAAACAATGTGCGCACACTGTAATAAAGCAATAACAAGAACATTCTTCAAACATCACAGCCCTTTAGCATGCTCCAAAAATACTTAAACCATCTCTTTCAAGAAAAACAAATTAAGCATCTGCATTCCAGACCACATATAAGACATCTTCAGTCCAAACTTTTCACTGCATGTCAGTGTTTTTGACAACGCAAGAATGGCTCATTAACACCAAATGCATGCATGTATACATGTGCACATAGCGCAAACCACTGCTTCCGGCATCACTATTCAGGAGTGGCGCAGTGAAACAAACAAACTGAATATTACATATTTGACCCTGGACCACAAAACCAGTCATAAGGGTCAATTTTTTTATAAGCTTTCCATTGAGGTACGGTTTGTTAGGATAGTACAATATTTGGCCGAGATACAACCATTTGAAAATGAGGGTGCAGGAAAAAAAAAAAAAAATAATAATAATCTAAATATTGAGAAAAATTGCCCTTATAGATGTCTAAATGAAGTTCTTAGCAATGCATTTTATTATTTAAAAATTAAATTTGATATATTTACGGTAGGAAACTTACAAAATATCTTCATGGAACATGATCTTTACTTAATATACTAATGATTTTTGGCGTAAAAGAAAAATGTATAACCCATACAATGTTTTGTTGGCTATTGCTACAAATATACCCATGCTACTTATGACTGGTTTTCTGATCTAGGGTAACATATAATAACACACACACTATTGTTAAAAAGCCTGAGGTAAAGTTTTACTTTAACTTTACTTTTACTTTAACCCTTTTATACAGCAATTAATTTGATACATCCATTAAATTGATCAAAAGTGACAAATGCATTTATAATGTTACAAAAGTTCTTTATTTCAAATAAATACTGACAGTTTACATAAGTATGATGTTATGTAATTTTGTATCATGTTTTCACAAAACCATTAGGCAGCACAATTATTTTCAACACTGCTAATAATTGTTTCTTGAACACAGAATCAGCATATTATAATGATTTCTGAAGGGCCATGTGACAATGGTAGTGTATATATGCAAATACATGCAAAATTAACGGTGTGTTTCTTTTACATGAATTAGACTAAAGTGAATCCTGGACAATCACAGTAAACTCACTTACTTTACTGGAAAAGCTTGGACGACATTTGCCAACTGGATCAAACTGATTTTCCTTATCGCTACAACTGAAAGTAGGTTAACGTGTCCCATTTGAAAAGATATGTTGCTGAACTGTCACACTGAAAATGTAAATCAGCCCATACTAAATGGCTGTGCATATTGCAATGTACTCAATAGCATTTTACTAAAAAGAAAAAACAATAATTTATAGGAAGAAATGGGTATTGTTAATGTTTATGGCACTGCAAAAACAAAATTCTGAAGGAAAATTATTTTGGTGAGAATTAATTTGCTAATTGGCTCTTAGTGGGGCTAAATCCTCAGGATTTGTTCCAGAGACACAAGTCACTGTTATTGGGATTAGAAGGAAATCTGCCGGAATTACTGTCACATCAAGGTAGAAGAACGGCGGTGCGAAAGACGCACTTCAACGATCAACAGAAGAAGAATCGCGTTTGCTCATTTTAAATAACAAATGGAGCACCCCAAATTGCTCCGATGCCTTCAGCATCTGTTACGAAACATCTAGAATAAATTAAAAACTAATTACAAGTGGCAAACATAAGGGAATTACTCACCTGCCCTCTACACTAACAAGGAGATGGCTCAATAAATCTTTGACCCATATTCTACAACTGCTCTTCCTGACAACAGCTCTTGCCCCTCCGCTGAACTGCTCTCGGTTTTTAATATGAGACGCTGGGATACACAGACTCCTCTGAGTCAGCAGGGTTATACGAGGTAACACGACAGAGTAAATATATGGAGCTGGTGGAAGAGGCAGCTTAAAAAACACGGCCCGTGAATGACAGCCAACGCAGTGAGTGAACACACCATACGCTGTGATGTTAATGGATCACTTATGGTGGTTTCCTACACAAAATAAACTCGATGACCAACACTTTGCCTGCACATCAGAAACAAAGGTTTTTTTGAAAGGTTTTGAATAGCCGATGTGGGCTGCTGATGGCATATTTGAAGTTCCTCAAGCTTGCATTTTCCATCTCTGACACATTTGAGCTCTTAGCATGGATAGAGAGAGAGAGACATTACAAAAGTACCATACGTGTAACCTGTAATGTAAATGCAATAGGGATGTAATGTCTGAGAACACAAGCCAGTCCCGGCAACTCGCAGGGTGGGGCCTGGAACATAGTTTGTGTAACATTAGCAACACATTATTAGCTAACACAATCAAGCCAAAGGCTAATGATATCAGTCACAATTTATTTTAAGGTCCAGTTCTCGCTATTAACAAACCATTAACTACGGAGGACCTTCTCTGCCACAAAGAACCTTTTGTGAAACAGAAAGGTTCTTCAGATGTTAAAGGTTCTTTATGGAACCATTTAAACAAAAAAGGTTCTTTGATAATGCGTGAGGTCGAGCTAGTGCAAGATGATCATTTGTGGTTAAAACGTATAGAAATCTGTAACATTTTTTAGAAAACGACTGATCGTTTCACTAGATAAGACCCTTATGGGATTGTGTAGAGTAAGGTGACCAGAATTTAAAATGAAAACCGGGAACATTTACTAGTTCAGTGGTCAAAATATCACTGAAATCTCACTTGTGATTATCTGAGAATTAAAAAACGGGGACAATATGTTTTAGTTTTTTTTAATTGTTGTGGGTTCCGTATAGGCTTATTAACCCTTAAAGACCTAGAACATTTTTGGGGCACCTGATGCACCTGTACTTTTCTTTGTTTTCTTCAGACCTATTTCATATATTTCATTATAATCAGGAGAACTTGAAGTTTATGACTAGCTTATTTAAAGTCCCAGTTTTCCTTTTGTTTTCTCTAAAAATGAGTGAATTTCCAGAATTTTGGCTCAGAGGAATGAAATGCACTGGTTTCATCTGACGAATCAATGCTGAGGAAATGTGATGACGTAATCACGTTCGCTATGGAGCCTCTGAATATCCAAATGAGATCACTGAAAAGAGAATAGCCACGGACGGCTGTCTCGGTCTTTGAGGGTTAATATCATAATTGATCATTACAGTGATGTTTGAGGATCAAACTTACTGTAGTTTTTTAATACAATAGTAAATAGTAACTATTGCAAATAACAAACATTAAAACAGTAGTATTATACAACTATGGCTTTAGAAAAAAAAGAATAATTATGAGAACATATGATAAATAAAACTGTATTTAACAAATGTTATTTTCAAAATGTATTTAACATTTCCACAACTGTGAGTACAATAATTATAAATTTTAAAAATATTATGTTTCTGCTTTTGGAAATGGATCTTTTCTTTCCCTAATCATGCGTGACATTTATAGCCATACTGAAAGCAACAAAAGATAATTTACCTCAGGTCTTGAAAATAAATTTAAGCAAACAAAGCTGCGAAGTTGCTCAATAGGTTTTCCATGACAAAGATGATAACAGTCACTAAGTATGTAAATTGATTAGTTTATTATCTTTTATATTATTCATATCGTAGTTGTGGCGGCTAAAGTTTGCCGCAACCTTTTCATACCTTGTTTTACAGTGCACACAAACAGCATTACTTTGCTTTAACATGTATATTAGTAGCCTATGTGACTACCTTAACACCATTCACAGCGTTACTTTTGATAACTGATGATAATAGCGCTCTGCTCTCGTCCAAGCTCTTCATGACAGTAGCAGTGCGCAGCTAAGTAATCAGTATATTGTAATATAAATTATAATCGTATAGTAATCATATAAATTGGACGGGCTTTTACAGTCTATTTGCGGGTTATTTTTAGCATGCTGTAAAACGGGGATGTTTCCAGGGACAGCTCCAGTCAGGGACAGAACACCAAAAACTGGGACTGTCCCCGGAAAACGGGGACGTCTGGTCACCCTAGCGTAGAGCCCTTTGAAACTGCAATTTGGACCTTTAACCACTTGGCCACCATTAAAGTCCACTATATGGAGAATAATCCTGGCAAGTTTTTCCTCAAAAACCTTAATTTCTTTTCGACTGAAGAAAGAAAGACATGAACATCTTGGATGACATTGGGGTTAATAAATTATTAGGAAATTTTCATTCTGGAAGTGAACATCTCCTTTATTAATTTGGTATATATCTGTTCGAGGGAACTATTATCCCTCAAAAAAAAAAAAAAAAAAAAAACCTAATACAAAGGAAAACTTGTAGCTGTTTTTCCTAAATGTGATAAACAGTCATGCCTACATGGGTTGCTTCAGTAACGATGCAGACATCAGTGGTCATATACCATACCTGTATGCAGCATAAGACAGTGACTAGATAAACTCACATGGTGCATCAGCCACCAAAGGGCATTAAAAAGTGTACCGAGTAATCAGATAGTTAAACAATTGCTATTCTATTGGTTTAAAACACATAAAATTGTCCATGTAAACACACCCAAGTGCTTTTATGTGGTCTGGGACAATTGAATTGCAATCAGATAGCTATCCAATTACTTAAGATGCAGTGTCATGGCAAGAGCAAACAGGACCTAGAATGAGGTGCTCTGTGTCAGGCCAAAGCTTCAATTCCTATATGAATGGTCAGAACAATAAAACAAAAAGGCATAGGATGGTTTTCCAGAATCTCCGAAAATCTGGATTTAATCATCTACTAATGTCAAGTTGGAAATCTGATTCCATAAATTTTATGTTTGCTGTTCTGCCTACATTCAAATAATCATTTGACTGAGATATTCAAAAACAGATTTGGAAACATTAGAGTCTGTGTCCACTGTAGGGGTGTAGGGCTTCCCGCCGCTTTCTCTCGTGGTGGGGCTGTTTTGTGCAGTTGAGGCGGTGCTCGCGTCACAGTCTCGACGATTCCACGCGGAGCATAATTACAAACTGAAAAATCCAAAACTTTTGAAATTCTCAGAACAAAAAGGTTCTCAGAATGTCCAATATCTGTATTTATTTTATTGTTTTACAATTCTTTTGTTTTCTTTAGGAAACCTGTAAGCGCTTTATTTTTTATTAATATTAAGCAGATGTAATTCTTAAGTTCAGATCAAAATGATCTGACATGGTTACAACTGTAAACTTTAATTGCTAAGCAGGGTCTAAAAATATATATGGTGTGTTTATAAAAGCTTACATTTTATACATTTAATAACTAAAGAATCTTGCAAGGACTTTATTTTCACCCCTTTACTCCAAATGCACAAAAATTGATTCAATAACATTGAATGGTTTGCATATGGTGGTCTGTTCCTAATTACAACTTTCCTAAAATTATGTCCCATTCATAAAATAAGAAATATCCCAATATATTGCCTTGTTTACAATATCGCAACGTATCGCAACATATCGTATCGCAACCCCTGTATCATGATACGTATCGTATTCACCAGATTCTTGGCAATACACAGCCCTAGTCCACTGCACATTGCAAACCGATTTTCACCAGTCCAAACCAGTCCTAATCTTTAAAAATAAAATTATGGATAAAGTAAATATGTAGTGTTGCATTTAAATGCTGAACCTCTGTTATAAACCCTCTCAAATAAGCACAAAGCCCTCTCAGACAATGTGGGACCTTGCACTTTACCATTACAAACACATTTCCTGGCATTCATGTCAGTCCTTTCCAAGAAATGTTCAATCACGGATGCTGTTAGAATGAAGCAAATATTTTAAGAATTTGTGCATATTTTAAATCTAAACTCTCCCAACAATGTTTAACAAGCTAGTCATCAAATACACAGGCCAACTCTTTCTGCCGGTCTTTTATTGAAAAACATAGTTTTACAAATACTTGTACAAAGATTTCTTCTGCATTGTAATACAAAAAAGTAACTACTAGATTTATAGCACATAAGAAGATAAGGCTGATGTTTTTCAAACATAAAAAGCTTGTAGCTATGCAAAACAAAGGTCAAATTATTTAACATAAAAAACTTACTGACCTTGATAAACAGTAATGAAGGTCTATAGATATCCTCTCAGTGATAGAATTTCCTGTTTTATGGTTTTCTTGTTGCATAACATCACAATTTGGGTTATGCGCAAAACAAGCTTCTGTATTCTGTAAACCAGGCTGCATTTAGGTCCTCTGTATGTGCTAAGTTGAATATGGCACAGTTTTATGTTTTTAGATTTATGTCCACAGCAAAAATCACTATAGGATTATTCTACTTCTGGTAATTTATTTATTTTTTTTATTTTTTAACAGACATTTTTTTCTTTTCATGAATATTTAGACAGTCGAATAAACAACAACAATAAAAAGCATTTATTAGGTTAGCTGAAACTTCATATAGCTTTCACTGTCGGTTCATCTGGTGTTACTTCTAGGATAACCAGATGAGTGAAAAACAGTTTTCTTGTTTTAACATAAAGCTTACACACTGACTTTGATTTGACAGCCAAATGTTCAAATATTAATATTTGTAAACTAAACCGCTTTAACAGAAGAAGAAATTATTTTAAACAACAGCTAAACTACACTACCAGTCAAAATTTTTTGAACAGTAAGATTTTTAATGTTTTTTAAAGAAGGCTCTTCTGCTCACCAAGCCTGCATGTACAACAGTATTTTTATTATAATTTTTTTTTATATTTTTACTATTTAAAATAACTGTCTGTTTTGTATTTAAATATATTTTAAAATGTAATTTATTCCTGTGATCAGAGCTAAATTTTCCTCATCATTACTCCAGTCTTCAGTGTCACATGATCCTTCAGAAATCATTCTAATATGCTGATTTGATTTTTTTTTCAGGATTCTTTGATGAACAGAAAAATCCAAAGATCAGCATTTATCTGAAATTAAAAGCTTTTGCAACATAATACACTATACCACTCAAAAGCTTAGAGTTATTATAAGTGATAAAAAAAAAAAATAGAAGCAAGGACGCTTTAAACTGATCAAAAGTGATGATAAAGACATTTATAATGCTACAAAAGATTTCTATTTCAGATAAATGCTGTCCTTCTGAGCTTTCTATTTCTAAAGGATCATGTGACACTGAAGACTGAAGTAATGATGCTAAAAAAAATCAGCATTGAAATCACAGAAATAAACTACATTTTAAAATATATTCAAAAAGGAAACAGTGATTTTAAATTAAAAATTTTACTGTTTTTGCTGTACTGTTTTTGGATCAAATAAATGCAGGCTTGGTGAGCAGACGAGACTTCATTAAAAAATCATTTTAAAAAATCTTACTGTTGACAAATTGACTGGTAGTGTACTTTTACAAGAATTTCAGATTTTTTTTGAGACTTATTTTTTATAATTACAATCAAAAGATTACAACACTAACACACTTTAAGGGCAAATAGATTTGGACACACCACTGATTCACCAATATATACAATTTCTGTGGATAGGTCAATCAGCTGTCAATCATGTTTAACACACTTTGCTGCAAATCCGTTTAATCTGCTTTGATTTCTCTCCACCCCCCTCAACCAACCACCACCACAGGGCTGTCTGAAAACTCTGGTGCGCTCCTGACAGCACAAGATCACAGATCTATGATGCATGAAATGAACGATCACATTCAAAAAAAAAAAAAAAAAACCTGGTTCAGCCTTTGTTCCCAGGTCTAGCTGTCAGAAAGCAACTTGACTTTGCGTCACACTCAAAGTTGTTTGCAAACACATTAAAATTCACATACAGATGTGCAACGAAACAACATTTTGGAAGACACTTGGAAATCTTATTCAGCGCTTCCACAGATGACAGGTTTAATCTGCCATCCTTTGAAAAATCATTCATATACAGAATATTTAGGCCAAGCAGATCTTAAAGCTAAAAGCTTTAAATACATCTACTGTTACAGTGAGACACAAATATATTTACTCGATCACGATTTAACCATACAAACGCCTGTTACAAATAAACAGAAAAAACTATGGCACAGGTCAAAGCAGACCGTTAGAGGACAAAGGCAGCACATTTGATTTCAAATAGCCCTTCCGTCAGCAGTGGTCAACCGTGGTTGTAAATTATTCACAGAGGCATCTGCATCTTGGGCAACAGTGGCTGCAACCTGCCTATGTCATGGAAGTCCAGTTGGCGAGGATCAAAATACACTGCGAAGCAACTCAAGGTCAAGCTATCAATCACACATTAGCACTTTAGGCAAAATAAAAAAAAAAAAAAGAGGCAAGAATCAAATTATAATGCGTTTGTATCATCAGGATCACAGGGATCAATATAGAATAACTTTAGAAGGACTTTCCATTTTTGAGCCTCTCCTCCTGTATATGGAAAGTCCATTCTTCTTTTGTAGTTCATCTCATCTTCTGTTTGAATGTTAGCGCTGTGACTTTACTTAACGGGGTGAATGAGTATTGTTTTATAACAGCACAACAAATTGAGCATGTGGGTTCATACCGACATTTGATACTGGGCCGAAAACATCCATCCGATTGGCATTAAAGAAACATGGTGCAGCCGAGATCACTGAGATAAACCAACTAAACTAAGCAAGACTAAGGTCAAGTACAGTAATGCAGAAGTTTTGACACCTACTTAAGTTTTCTTCCTTACGCAACAAGAATGAATGATGTACAGCATGGCAACATTAATCAGGCAAATGATCATCTAAGGACAGTAAGCAAAAGCTGATAAAAATGATTTACTTATTTTTATTTTTTTTGGTTTCAAACATCAAATCATAGAGACTTAAACCAAAGCTTCCTCTTCTCATGCATGCTACAGTATAAGCTTGCCAAACTCACAGCACTTGCAGATTTCATGTCGAGCAACTACAAAATTGGTTTTATTTTATTTATTTATTTATTTATTTTTCTGTTTTAATTTTTCTGGATTCAGTTTTTTTCTCCCATCCCGTTTTAATATTTCTAGACTCTCTTTTAATGGTTAAATTAAAAAGATATTAATCAAAAAGCAGCATGTATAATTAACTGAAATCATAAAACTAACCTAATTTAACAGAAATGTATTTAAAGTATGTATGACATTTTGTTAAGCCCTATGAAATGTGTTATTTTTTACTCAAGTTTATTTATACCAAATTCTGTGTTTTCCATACATTTTCTGGATTCTATTTTAATGGTTTCATTAAATTCCAATAATTAAAAGCATCTCTAATTAATTGATTTTATATATAAAAAATATATTCTTTTTCAGAAACACTGTGTTGTGCATTTACACTTTTCTGCTAAATAAATTCTGGTAAATATTCCTAATAATAATAATAATAATAATAATAATAATGTTTTAATAATAATTTTAGTAGTAGTAGTAGTAGTAGTAGTAGTACTACCATTACATTAATTAATTTCTGTCACAGTTTCGTCAAGTTAAACAAATTTTATTTTGCTGGGTTGCTGTGAAGACCTTTATGACGATATATGATGATACACATGAAGTGACTTTCAGAGCAGTTCTACAGATTGTGTTTTTTTTCATGTACTCGTATATTGAGGCAGCAGAAGCTGAAAACACTGTGAGCATCACGTGCGGTTCAGTATGTGTAAACCAAAACCACGTGTCGGTGTCATTCATTCACACAGAGACATGCAGAACATGCAGGATTCACATTTAAATAGTATTTTTGTGGCTTAAAATCCACAGACACTAAATCATAACACGTTTTGATTTAAGTGTACTGACCTACTTTTGATTTATCCATGCAAAATTTTGAAATTCTTGGGACATTCTGCATTATACAGTAAATTCCATTTTTATTACTGGATTCTGCAATTACCTCAGCATTTTCCACATTGCGGGAATCACAGAGCCATAACCAAGACACTGAAAACACTGGATTAAGCTCATGTAAATAAACAAACAATGCAGTGTTTCATTTTAAAACACACAGTTCATCAGACTATACACTTAAATATTTAAAACACAGACTTTCACAAATCAAACCAATACACAAGTATCACTGTCTCACATACTAGGCACATATTTAAAAAGTTTACATATTGTATTGTAAGAAACAGGGGGGGGGGGGGGGGGAGAAACAAAACAAAACAAAACAAAACAAAAAAAAAAAAAAAAAAAAAAAAAAAAAAAAAAAAAAAATCGCTGGTACACTTCACATATGGCTGTCTACAATGACAAGTCAACAAGAAAACATATTTATTTAAAATTACAATGGCTGTTACGATCTGTTCCTGAGTGTCAATTCTATGCAGCATCCCTCAGGATTTCCAGACAATCAGATAACAGATCATAAACAATAAAAGCACTAAAGCACACACAATACACAGATCTAATCAGTTGCAGCATGTAAATAAATACTGAACTGACCCCCTGGCTAACTATTCAGCATGAAAGTGTAATATACTTAGGGCTATGAAATAATTTTATTTAATCCAAATGAATCCATATAGAAAAGATTGGTACATTATTCCAGAAATTATTACAAAATAGGGGTTATGAGCAACAAACTTCCCTATTCTGTAAAACATATCATGTCGCTTTCAGTTCAGGTCTTTTGGATGTGCTCAATTGGATATTCTTAATCGTATGTGTGATATATGCAGACTGAGATCTGAGAATTAGTTTGTTTTTTTGTTTTTTTCTTACCAACATTCAGATATAAAAATTGAATATGTGACCCAGGACCACAAAACCAGTCTTGAGTAGCACGGGTATATTTGTAACAATAGCCAAAAATACACTGTATGGGTTAAAATAATTCATTTTCTTTTATGCCAAAAATCATTAGGATATTAAGTAAAGATCAGGTTCCATGAATATATTTTGTAAACGTCCTACTGTAAATATATCATAACTTAATTTGGACAACTTTAAAGGTGATTTTCTCAGTATTTAGATTTTTTTTTGCACCCTCACATTCCAGATTTTTAAATAATTGTATCTCGGCCAAATATTGTCCTATCCTACCAAACCATACATCAGTGGAAAGCTCATTTATTCAGCTTTCTCTTTTATTCAGATGATGTATAAATCTCAGTTTCAAAAAATTGACCCTTATGACTGCTTTTGTGGGCCAAGGTCAAATATATCACAATCACTTCATATACCCCATCACAACACATACCCCATTAAAATAAGCGGAAGAGAGGAACCAGCAGTCTGTGACCATTTCCTTCTGCATCTACATGACAAACAATAACTAGCCTTCTACTTGTACATTAACCCATCACGCATGTACAAGAGAGATCTATGTGAGTTAGATAAAAGTGAACACACTTTTCAGTGAAAAGCTGAAAAAAAAAAAAAAAAAAACAGCTACTGTATAATCTGAACGCACATCGATTTGCCCATCAGATTTCCAGAGTAAATATATATTATCCACAACACAAAAAGATCTTTGTTTTGGGGATTTGTTTCAGAAGTTGTGTTGTTGTACAATGACCCAGCTAAGCTGTCTGGGTGTTATACAAGGAAAATAAATGTAACCTCTCCTACCCACCACAGCTGTGCTGATAGATTACAGTGAATAAGACACTGGAAGAAAAACCACCATTACTTCCATTCTGCACTCCAGTCATGATGTAGTCTAAAACACTTAACACAATAACAAGCGCACAAAACACTGTTGCATAAACGTGTCATTTTAATGCAAACTCCCAAATGAGAATGCTTTCTAGGAGGAACAAAAACTGATTTTTCCTTGCTTCAAATGCTAATCACTCAGTTCCACCAAAGCTCTCATGAAAAACAGCTGACCATGGCATGTACTTTTAATAGTTGGTAAATATTTACATCAAAAACAGATACAGCAAGCATAAGCCACTGAACAAAGTTCGTAAGTTCAACTAAGACATTTGCAGTCAACATTCTAAGGGCAAACAAAACAAATTACTTTCAACTTCTAGCTTATCTGAAGTACTGTGTAACAATCACAAAGTTAACAGTTCTTACTAATAATGATAATAACAATAATAATAAATGTATTTAAATATCTATATTTCTATATTATATATATATATATATATATATATATATATATATATATATATATATATATATATATATTACAAATTGCTATTGCTGCTTTCTACAAAATATAACTTGTCCCAAGCCAAAACCACAGTGCAGATTTGTAATGTATCAATATCAGATACAAACATAAGCTTTTCACTCTAATGCTTTAATTTCAACAGAAGCAGATAGTTCAATCTAACTGCTTGTAAAAGGATTAGAATAGAAATTGAAAAAAAGAACATTAAAAATAATACAAATCGTGTTATCTTGTCAAATTAACATAAAAAAAATCCATCTGAGAATAATAAGAAATAACACAGCATCAACTAAAGTAAAATATATAATCTATTTATCTATCTATCTTTTTTGAAAAAACTAAAGAATTCCTCTTTACGCTTTCTGTTTCTCTGTGTGCTTTGGTCAGATGTCGCCAACTGTGATTTATTGTAAGAGTCGTGACGTTTAAGGCATAATTTATATTAGACTGGGCAAATGCTCAGATTTGATACTCTCAGCAGTCATAAACTCATGCCTGGGCAAAACTTCTGTGATAGCTTAGATCTAGCAAACTGTTTCAGTATATCCAGTTTCTGAAGAGTAGCAAACATGGTCCAAATACAGATAAAACATGCCAGAGGCATCCTGAAGTATCTTTAATTGACATTCAATTGTGTACAACACAAATCAGTGACTACAATCTGACTTGTGGCTCTAAAAAACATGACAACAACAATAAAAATCAGGTGAAAGGTTCTTCATACCACTTCAAGCAGAGGTCTATAACGGTTCATATGCTCAACCCATTAGTTTACACCAATTCCTCTGAGAGAGCATGTGCAATGTGACCCAAAAGATACAGTTTCTTATGTTACCTAGATGCTCCTGAATACTTCTGCCTTTAGATGATATAAATACCGAAGCGATGTGCTCAAATATAACATTGTATTGATTAATTGTCTCTGTAGCAGGGATGTGTGGGCAAGTGCGATCCAAGATGAGGGATGTAGTGGGAACACGGAGTACAGGCACAGACTGTGCCGCTTATGCATTTTTCAATAAAAGCAAAATTCAAACCTTGATCACAAAGTCTGTTAAGAAACATCCGCCACTCGCCTAGCTGTTCCTTAAATATTCCTGAATAAATATAATCACTTAGGTGCATACATGCTTATGTAACTCCAGCACTCACTCATATCTTATCTAAAGCTCTCACATGCAAATATGACCTTTGGCCTAACCGGCCTCATCAAATGATTTTTTTTTCTTTTCTTTTTTTAATCACTCATATGCATACATATGACAGCCTCATCCATGAATAATAAAAAAAAAAATAAGAGCTACCAGTAGAGGGGGTTTACATGCAACATATAAAACATGCATGCATGCATGAGCAGCAGCAGCCAATATTCAATATTATAGGCACTAACAGTAGTTCAAAGCATTAATAGTGTGTTTTCTCAACTTCACCGGACAGGTCTTTATGCTGGGGACTCGTCAGATCAGTTACTAAGGAAATAAACTGCAAAATCCTGGCAGTAAATGCTGCTTTTGTATGATGCATACTCAGATTATATTCAGATGGTGTTATATAGCATTTTACGAGAAACCAGTGAATTCGATCTCAATGCGGAGTAACACGAGAAACAGCCTCCGGTGGCACATACGTACACACATACAGAGACATGTCATGATACAAATGTACACTCTGTATATGCATATTGCATTTAAAGGGGTCAAAATGTATCAACACCCACCTGAGGAGCAGGAAATGAGAAACACTCCAAAAGCCAGCTTTGTTGCAGGTCCCATTTTTCAATCTTCTATCTTGTCCTACAAAATCCAAAAGTCTTTGCATTCAAGTTTCCCCTCGAAACACTGATCAGCAGTCAGTGAAACACATCCATGTCACCGAGTCAGTGATATATGGCAGTGCACAAATCCAATGCCAGCTTACAGTCCTCCGATTCGGCGATTTAGAAACGGTCCACTGGTGACAGTTCATTCAAAGCAGACGAGCTTTTAGAAATAAAGTGATCTGTGACTGTCCATGCGGTTTGCTTTAAAACTCATATCAATAACGAGGAAATTCCAATGCGTGCGAATACTGTATCTATACAATGTTGCCCTGCCGTGCGCTCAGAATAAACGAGCCCGTTCAATAAGCTCTTTCAGTAAATGGGCCAGCTCCCAGCCCGTGATCAGAACAACTGGACAACCTATGCATAGAACCCGCCATAAAACATATAGATAGAAATATTGTTGTTAATGCAAAGGAACTGCCTCCAAACCACCTGAAGTCTATGGCAGTACACTAAATGCACGCACACTTACGGGGATAAAAATGGAATTAACATCCCTAAACGATGTTTCCACATCACGCTTACGTCGCCTTATGTTTAAATATAATAAATGTAGTACAACAGATCATAGATAAAGTGAAATAAATGGGGTCACGCGCACGATTCAGCGCACGCGCGAGCTCAAGTTGACAGTGAAGGACTTAAATATGGCCAAACGCGCTATATCCACATTCCCTTCGGGTGTTAATGACTCAAACCTGCAATTCCCGACCTGCTTCAGAACTGCTAAGGTATGTAGTTAACACAAACGGTCGTTTTAAACTAAGACATGTCGACGGCTGAATAAAGCTTAGCACGTACAGCCTCCGAAATAACTTCATCAGCCCTGTCGGGAATATGACGCCACAAACGACACGGAATTGACAGATAACGTCACTAAATGTAATCCTTCAATATGTACTGTCCCCGTGTTCGCGGCCGGTTGAATTTTTACAACGCTCGGAACTCAATTTATCGCGATTTCCCTCTCCGTTGCTGTCAGTCACCGTTGGCTTACTGTATTCAAGATGGACGCCCGGGTGGATTGTTTTTGTTTTTTCTGTCCTCCACTGCCTTTACCCGCCCATTTTTTTTACGTAAGCGAGGCACCGTATTGATTGACAAGCGTTTTAGCCAATCAGGAAAGCATATGTAAATAATTGAAACCAATCATACTCCTGGTCTACATAAACCCAGCCCACTCCATGAGGGGTTTGTATGTGGCAGTAGAGTGACGTGCATTCGGAATGTAGGCTGTGAAATATTCACTGTATGTTAATAGTAGTGTAGGATACTATCATACTTGTGATGTAACATCCTATCATTTAGAAAAAGGCATACAACACGTTATTGTGTAAGTGAATTCAAATGCAGAATTCTGTACTTTTATTTTATGCATATTGGCGAGACCAGGGCCAGTCCAATTACAAAAGTGAATGTTTTCTCTAGTAAAGGTTTTATATGTTGGTTCAAACCACCCAGCCAGCATTAGAATATGTATTCACAAAATTATATTTTTGTAGTCAAGTGAACACAATAAACCACACTTGAATTCATTATTAGATTCTAACAGGTTGACCTACGTTTTAGCTGGGGGTAAGCTGTCATTGTTAGCTGTCATTTACAACATTTATTAATTTAAATATTGGTAACACTTTACAGTAAGGTTCATTAGTTAACATTAGTTATCTACATTAGATAACATGAACTAAGAATGAATAGTACTTCTACAGAATTTAATAATTTTAGTTCATGTTAATTTCAGCATCTATTAATGGATTATTAAAATCGTTGTCCAATGTCTAATGTCCATGTTAACATTAGTTAATGCACCATGAGCAAACAATGAACAACTCTATTTTTATTAACTAACATTAACAAACAGTGTAATAAATGTATTGTTCATTAACTAATTGTCCAAATGTCCAAACTGATGATTTGAAGATATTTTGCTTTTGAACATTTTTGCTGTTATGAATTGTTTAATAATTGTCATACTGTTTAAATTTTGTTGTAAAGCCTTTTATCAGGTTGTTAAGTCTGATGTCACCCGTCACCATTTCCAGGACCAAACAAAACAAGATGCTAGAAGCAAAAAAACAAATGGTGCGAATATACAGTCACTGTTTGCTGTAGTTGTACTGAACAATCACGATCCTAACTTTTATCTCCATGCCGAAATCTCAGTTGGCCAGACAGTGATTCATCTTTTCTGAATCATTAAATGATCAGTGTCCAGGACACAGTGAGTTCGGAGACTGTAGTGTGTGCCGCCAGATTTTGAAAGCTTAGCTTAAATGTGTGTTATAAATGAATAGTGCTCATAAACAGCTTTTGAGATTTGAGTATTTACACTGGAAGCAGTGTAGAGACTTGGAAAGAGGACCTGAAAACAGTCAGACATGTTCCAATGTGACAACTTACCCCACAATGTATCAACATGCCCAGCTACTGACGTGTTTAATAACAATATCCTTTTTTTAATGGTCTTTAGTGATAATGTTAAAATGCTTTTTTGTAGCCAAGACTTTAAGGTATCTTCATATACAGTAATTAATTTTCAGAAATTAACCTACCAAACCTACCATGAACAAGCATTGTGAGATGGAAACCACTGCAGTTTTGTGAAAGACAAAGAGCCTGTGAGTGATGTGTTGTTTTATTCTTACTAAAAACCATTAAATGCCTGCATGGTTAATGAGAAATCATTCACTACTGCTGTTGTCAGCCTTTGACAGGCACTTCTGAATTCATAACAGTGGTGAAAGTGCACTGCACTTATACGTGAACTTGCAATATAAAGTAGATTCATCTTAACATGAGCAGTAATACTAATTTGAACACCTCTGTGCTAAACGGTTGTTTATTTTAATATGCTTTTTAAATAATTGTTGTGATGTTGTCATAATCAGCAGTGACCATCATGTGATAGCGGTTAATTGTTTAACATCATGCAAAACATTTTTTTAATCAGACATTTACTCAGACATAAATTCAGGCATAAATATAACAAATCATTAGTAGCATAAGATAATTACTAACCCATTTTTAAATGAAAAGCATCATAAATCTACATTACAAGGTCTCCACAGAGGACTGCTCTTAGTGATTTGTGTTCTGCTCTCATTGTAACATAATAGCAACTCCCAACCTGGCCCAATGCAGCCTATGTAATCTGATCCACAAATATTCACACATAATCCTGATGCCCTATTTAACCATAAGCATTTTTTTCATTGCGGCAGTGATCTGAACCTTTGTTGAAGTCCTTCAGTCTCCGCAGTTAAAAAAAAAAAACTGAAAGTTTTGGAACTGAACGTATGAAAAGAGCACTCTGGAGCATATTTCACAATGAAATGTCAATTTTCCACCAACCAGAGGTGACTTTGGAAATCTCCAAACTAAGCTACTGTGAAGGTCAAAGACATGTGATCAATGACAGTGCCCACCGCACTTTGTCTCCCTCTCCTGATATTTCAAACCCGAGAGAATGCTGAAGAACGCTCTTTTCTACCAACCTCCACAACCTCTTCTTTCCCGTTCAAAAATGAACCAATGCACTTCCACAGAGAGATAGATAGATAGATAGACAGATTTCTTAAGTTCTTGCAGTATTGTCTACTTGATTGCACAGATACTATTTGAACTGAACTTAGCTGGATGATGACATTACTGAATCAATAGCCCTGTTCGAAAGGTAATTGTTTTTCATGGTGACGTAAGTTACAGTTGCATGTGAAAGTTTGGAGATTCTATGAAAATGTGAATAATTTTAACAAAATAAGAGAGATCATACAAAATGCATGTTGTTGTTTTTTTTAGTACTGTCCTGAGTAAGATATTTTACATAAAAGATGTTTACATATAGTCCACAAGACCAAAAAATAGCTGAAATTATTAAAATAATCCCCTTCAAAAGTTTGGGAACCTTTGGTTCTCGTGGTATCTTTTGGTGTGTGGTTACCTGGATGATCTATGACTGTTTTTTGTTTTGTGATGGTTGTTCATGAGTCCATTGTTTGTTCTGAACAGTTAAACTGACCACTGTTCTTCAGAAAAATCCTACAGGTCCTGCAGATTCTTCAGTTTTCCAGCATCTTTTGCATATCTGAACCCTATGCAGTGACTATGATTTTGAGATTTTGAGATTAATTCTCCTGAAGGAAACACAATGCATTAAGAGCTGGGGGGGGGGGGGGGGGTAAAAACTTTTAAACAAGATGAAGGTGTCCAAATTTTTCTTATTTTGTTGAAATATAATTTTTTACCATTTAGTACTGCCCTTCAGGAGCAAATGAAGATACTTGCATGTTTCCCGGAAGACAAATAAGTACAATTTTCCTTGACCTTCAAATTTAAAAAGTATTCACCCCCGGCTCTTAATGCATTGCGTTTCCTTCTGGAGCATCAGTGAATGTTTGAATCTTTTTAAATAGTTGTGTTTGAGTCCCTCAATTGTCTTCAGTGTAAAAAGATGGATCTCAAAATCATGGACCTGGAGGATTTTTCTGAAGAACAGTGTGCAGTTTAACTGTTCAGAACAAAGAAGGGACTTATGAACAACCATTACAAAGCAAAAAAAAAAAAACAGTCGTAGATCATCCAGGTAACCACACAGTACTAAGAACCAAGGGTTCCCAAACTTTTGAAGGGGGTTATTTTAATAATATCAGCTATTTTTTGGTCTTATGGACTATATGTAAACATCTTTTATGTAAAACATCTTACTCAGGACAGTACTAAATAAAAAATAAAATGCATTTTGCATGATCTCTCTTATTTTGTTAAGATTATTTACATTTGCACAGATTCTGCAAAGGGGTTCCCAAACTTTCGCATGTAACTATTTTCACCATTTACATGGAATAGTCTGTGATTTTATTGCCCTCCGAATCCAGAATGCTGGTGTTTTTCTCTCACCAGCCGTGTAAAAATCCACGGCCAAACTGTCTACTGTTTTTTGACAAACACCAAGGATGTGTGGTAATTTAATTGCCGCCTGAATCCACATCTGTGTGTTTACAAGAAGAAATCAATTCAAAATTCACTGTTCAAATCCTTTTTTGACCACTGACAAAACAGTGTGGTAATTGTTGTACTTCACTGTAATTTGCATGCATATTTATTTCTGAAATGGTCGAAAGTATTTACAAGAACAATATTTCATAACTGCTCCACCACAGTGAGTGGGAGCAAAAAGAGAAGAAAAGCATGTAAACATTCGAAATGGGTCTTTATTATAGCAGCTGCAGATATGCAATACAATTTTAGAATGTGTTTTATACAGTTTAGCTATATCGCATATAATTATATAAAACTATAGTACGTCTATTTTTGTATTTTTAAACAGGAGATTTAAATGATCAAATAATACCTATTATAAAATAAATATGCTTGGAATAATAAGAATACATTTTACATAATAATAAGTCATTTTTAATACATTTTACACAATAATATAAAGAATGTATTTGTAAATAAAATACATTTTTCCTCCACTGTGAATAAAACTGCCATCCGGATCCATGAGTTTTATCACAGAGGTGCCATGTAAATCTATTTTTACAGACATCCACATGAGAAGCAATTACTGTCCGAATAGGGCTAATGATGAACTGACTTTAACTGAAAAAGAGTGTTCACTATTATCCTTTTGTATTATCAACATGCTGTTTTCCTGTTTAATACTGTAAAGCTGCTTTGACACAATCTGTATTGTAAAAAGCACTATATATAAATATAAAGGTGACTTGACTTGACCTGAAAGGCGACGTCAAAAGTATAATGTATAATTTTTTGGCGATGGTTTCAGTGTTTAATACAGTTGTGAAAAGGAAATTCACAGCACGTACAGACTACAGAGCATCTTTCCTACCATCTCGCCGCATCTGCTCTGTGCTGATTGACAGGAATTACTTCTCAGTTGCTCAAGGCCAGAGCAGTGTTGTCATTAGAGCAGATTCTTTGCCGTTGTCATTACCAGAAAAACCTCATTGGTCCATATTGTGCAGCTAATGATTTTGGACTTGTGGTTTATAATCTAGAATGGAATTTTCTTTTGTGGCCTTTGAGGGATTGTCAACTTGACCGTGAGAGGCTGTTAAGTGTTTATCCTCTCTCCAGCTCTTCGTAATTAAGAGCTAGGAAATCGGAATTTATCTACAGCAGCCGCGCGCTCTCACCGAAGGTCATTACAATAACCCATTTAAACGACATTCCCTCACGTGCCATTTTATCGGCCTTGTGACACACAGGAGCCACTTTGCTAAGTCAATCACTCGCGCCACACAATGCTCGAGCGGATACTTAACACGTACTTCAACTGACATGTTGTCAGCATGGTGTCTCAGTGACAGCACGCATACATTCTCTCTACTGGACCATGAAGAAAATTTTGCCTAGCGGGTTGACGTGCCGAAATTCTACAGATGCCGAACATACCTTGTCCAGTAAGTTCATTAACTTTTAATCAAAGTTCTAAACGTGCCGGAGATTATCCCGGTAGATTTCAAAGGGAGCATGTGAGATGGCAACGCATCTGTCAGTGCTTGTCATCCTCGTCGGACCGGGCGTCCTTGGGCAGATGGACATGTGGCTCTTCTGTGTGGCTAATTAACATTTCCCTCGATGCTTTGTCTGCCACTGCTGCCCAATAATTATGCACAACCTACGATCAGGTGCGAAACCCCAGTCACAATGGAGCTGGGTGTGTGTATTTGTACCAACATCAGGCTAAATCAATGAATTACTGTGTCAAAGATGAAATCAGCCAGATTGGGTGGTTGACGCAAACATAACCCCTGCCTGGAAAATGAGCTCTCAAAAACTAAGCCACATTCTTACGTCTTATATTACCTCTTCCTGCTCGTGGCTAAGCGCACAGCCTAAGCACGGGCAAATCACATTACATCCTGTTCTCTTAAAGCACATTAATTCTGAGCCTTGACACGTGGCAAGAATACCCCTATTCATTCACCATAACAGCAAATCAAGGCATCATCTTCCATTTCCCTTTCATTTTTTGATGTAATTATTTTATGGCAGCCTTAATGAGGCCCTATCATTTATTTCTGAAAGCTGTAATCAAGTCTCAAATGCTAAATTACAGCTATTTTGCTGACCGGCGTTCAGTGATAACATGGCAAAGATCTGAAAACAGTCTTGAAATCTATTCTGGGGGAAAAACTGTACGTATGATGCATGCTTGAGATATCCACGGTGATGTGGCTGTAACCATGCATATGATACTGTGGTGAATGCATTGTGCACAACAATGTCAGAGGATAATTCTCTAAAATTATGTCCCCACCTTTGTATTATACAGTAACCTTTAAAAATGCATGCATCTTGAAAGGATGAACTTGCTTTGAAAAACATCTGCATTGCATTATATGATTCCTTTGAATTTTACATCAGTTTTAGCATGTTTTTCTGTTTGTTTTTTGTCTTTTCCAGTGACAGTTGAAAATAATTAAAATTAAACTAATTATGAGAAACAATATTTGTAAAATAACATAACTTGTAGTCAGAGATACTACATATCTTGAATTAAGTAATTTTCAGTTTCTTCATTTTTAGTTTTCCACACTTTTCAATAGGGTTTCATTGGTTAAAGG
Source organism: Cirrhinus mrigala (assembly GCA_036247105.1). NCBI lineage: Eukaryota > Metazoa > Chordata > Actinopteri > Cypriniformes > Cyprinidae > Cirrhinus > Cirrhinus mrigala. Next base: position 17,310,964 of record CM070015.1, read on the forward strand.
AGAAGTTCACTTCCACAACAAAAATTTACAGATAATTTACTCACCCCCTTGTTATCCAAGATGTTCGTGTCTTTCTTTCTACAGTGACAGTCATAAAGAAATAATGTTTTTTGAGGACAACATTTCAGATTTTCTCTCCATAAAGTGGACTTCTTTGGTGCCTGTGAGTTTAACCATCCAAAATGCAGTTTAAATGCAGCTTCAAAGGGCTCTAAACGATCCCAGCCGAGGAAGAAGGGTCTTATCTAATGAAACGATTGGTTATTTTCTAAAAAAAAAAAAAAGATGATTTATATATTTTTTTAACCTCAAATGCTCGTCTTGTCTAGCTCTGCGTGAACTCTGTGTATTCCAGTTCAACACAGTTAGGGTATGTCGAATCATCTCATTTTCTCCTCCAACTTCAAAATCATCCTACATCGCTGCAGAAGTACCGACCCAGTGTTTACAAAGTGAACATGCAAAGAAGATCAAACCCCCTTTACAAAAAAGGTAAAACAGCGATGTAGGGTGATTTTGAAGAGAAGAAAATGAGATGGGAGTTTTTCGACCTACCCTAACTGTCATGAACCGAAATACACAGAGTTCACACAGAGCTACACAAGACGAGCGTTTGAGGTTAAAAAGTGTATGATTTTTTTTAGAAATTAACTGATGGTTTCGCTAGATAGGACCCTTCTTCTTTGGCTGGGATCGTTTAGAGCCCTTTGAAGCTGCATTTAAACTGCCTTTTGGAAGTTCAAACTCACAAGCACCATAGAAGTCCACTATATGGAGAGAAATCCTGAATTTTTTTTCCTCAAAAAACATAATTTCTTTACGACAGTAGAAAGAAAGACATGAACGTCTTGGATGACAAGGGATGAGTAAATTATCTGTGCATTTTTTGTTCTGGAAGTGAACTTCTTTAAATCTGCAGGCCGTAAGTTTTAACTCTCTGTCGCCATCTCTGTGTTGAAACCTGCATTTGCAGTTATTTGCGTAATTATCTTTATTATGTGGGTTGCGCACCGGCATGACTCCAGCATGGATGAATCTAATGTATGTGCGACTGTCAGTCACAGCACCGGCATGGATACTGTCCTTAGGAATCACAAGTTCTAACCTATGTCTTGGAATATATGACCCAAATAAGAATTTCCACCAGATATTGTTATCTGAACAAGTAAGTCTGCCACTTTTGTTCTAACTGAGGAAAAAAGCATTACAATAAATTCTGCTACCAGTGGTGATTAAATCTAATGATTGGTTAGCTCATATCACTTTAAACCGTGCAAATTATTATTATTGTTATATTTTGTTTTTAGATTGCTAATGTTAACAACATCAGCATTGCGTGACTAACTACGTGTGTGTTAGCATGTAGATTTCAATTTTTGTACAGTCTAACGTTAATCTCTAACTGTCATAGCATTTGAATTTCATTTAAAGAAATTCTTTTGAACACCCAAAAGCAAATATTATTCTTCCTTAGAACTGGTTCTCTTTAAAATACAAATCTTGTGTAATCCCACGTAGGCTATCTGCAATCAGATGCACATTTAAAACTGAAATATAATACAATTTCAGTCACATGAGTTTCATAAACACATAATCCTTTCTGGATTACAATCTGACAGCATAATCTGCTGTTAGAAAAAGCTATAAACAATCCAGCACCTGCAGCATCCTCATATGCGATGTTTACATTCATGACATAATGACGCGGCGGCACGCTCAAATTTTCCTTGAATTTCTATATGTACCATTCAAATAAGTAAATATTATTATAAGCGTACTGTTGTCAATCGACTAAAGTAAGGAGATAGTTTTGAACACTGGCTGGTTATGTACTTTGGATCATTTTTAACTAAAAAAAAGTAATGGACTGCAGCTTTAACTACTGTAGTTAATATCAATTAACTATGAAAAATAAGTTTAAAAAGTTAATGTTAATTGACTCAGCAACTTAAGGAATACTTTACCCAAAAATATCAGTTCTGTCATCATTTACTTACTTTCATATTCAAAAAGTATTTCACTGCATGTACAAAAACTGTTAAAACATTTTTCAAAATATCTTTTTTAATGTTCCACAGAAGAAAGAATGTTATACAGGTTTCGAACAACATGAGGGTGAGTAAATGATGGCAGAACTCTTATTTTTGTGTCTCTGTAAACAAGGCTTAATGTATTTAATATACTTTAAATTTCTAGTAAATTTTCATTTAAAGACTGAAGGATTAAAACTGATTAAGAAAATAATTTATTGCAGCACTGCAGTTTTCCCGGACCACCAAAATAAACCATTAGATGATCAGAGGCTCTTTACAGCTGGACCATTTCACAGCAGTGCCTCTCTTCAATGCATCTTTAATGTTATGCTATAAACATAGAGATATATGGCAAACTCAAAGCAATGGCAGAACTAATTGACTAGCATTTACTAGATGAAAGGAGCGCAGTTACTGCATACTGCTGTGAAAGAGTCGCGATTAATGTGGCCATGAAACCGATTTGTTTTAAGAGCAGAGGCTTAAGGTTGTTGAGTGTGACTATCTCAGAGACTAAAGGTGACTGGAGATTACCTGAGTGACCCAGACCAAAGTGACACATGCCCAATTAGCTTTAATCTCACTAATGTAGTGCTGTGCATGTGCCTGAGCACGTGAGCCAGAGAGAAGGGATGGCGTTTTAATGTAACTACATCTTAACATTGTCTAGGAATATTTAAATAATTAAAGCCCAAACATATCATATCAATGTTCCAACCCTAAGGCATTAAAATCACAGGCTGAATTGGGTCTTTCCATTGAAAGCAGAGCTTCATTCTTTTCATGATCTGACTGCCGGTGCATTTTCAAATATCACTGACCTTGTCATTGTCCTGCTGTCTACGTCTCAAGCTCTACAGCGTGAAACTGTGTTGAATGAATCTGAAAGGCATATGGAGAAGCTGGTGCCTTGCAGCAAACACATAAAAAGCAGAAAGAGCTCTTAATTATTTTTCAGTTCCTTGGTTGGAATCAATGCCTCAGAGCCACAGACACGGGAGGAGGAATAAATGACTTTCCCCTTGAGGATAAAATGGCTTGTGAAAAGGTAGGAAAATAGTCACAGCATATGGTGAAATAAGAGCCTGCACGCCCCACAGTTTGACTTCACACTCAAACATATTCTCACATTACATGCCGTAGTCAGAGTTTATAATATGTCATAGCAATTCGGTTCAAATCTGGAAATTTGAAATGCATCCTAAAACATTAAATGAGAGGGAGACAAAAAATACATCTCAATACTTTTGTGTTATCTTACAAAACTTTTGCATTATCTCAAGGAACTTTGCTACAACAGTTTAGGTAAGGTAACGTTAAGCGAAAAGTCAATTGTCTATTGTCAATAGTGTAGAATTGTATAAAGCACAGCTCAAACAGAAGTCGTTTTACTTTCACACTGCGAGCCTTAGTGCTCAATTCTGATTCGTGCTCAGAACCGATTTTTAAATGTGGCCAATATCAGATTTCTAGTTTGAAGAGATCATGATTCTGAACTGACCCCTATGCGCAAAAGAACAATACAAACAGGGTTGCCAGGTTTTTCAATAAAATGAGCCCAATTGCTTCTCAAAACTGGCCCAATCGGGTAAATATCGCATTAGAGGGGTCCCTTCATCCCACGGAGTCGAAAAACAACCCACGGGAGCAGTGAAAAAGTAGCCCACTTCCGCAGGAAAATTGTGGACTTGGCAACACTCGGGCAGTGTGCTGTCACAGAAATAAACACAGAGGGCATAAAGTAAGTGATTATGCATTTATTTATTGTGTGATCTGATGCAGAAGCCAGTGAAATTATGCACAAGCAATAAAAAAAATAAAGACAAGGATGTGACAGGAGTTTTGAAACTTTTATGATACAAGCCCTCACTTTGCTTGAATAGAGTTGTCACTGTAATACTTTAGAATTTTGACACATCTTCGTACTTCCACAGACTACCTTGATAACTTTGGGTAGGCCTACAGTATGTAAAATTTTTGAAGTGACCTCTATGAGTGCAAAATTGCGGCAAAAGTTGATCTAGAGTGGCGTAACAGTCACATGAATTCCGATATGACTGTTTACACTGCGGTTACATTGCAAGGCATCTGACCTACATCAGATTTAGTAACAACATATGGAAGTGGCACAAATCGGAACGGAAAAGATCCACTTCCATGCGGTTTGTGCTGTTCACACTGTCATGAGAAAAGCAGATTTAAGTCACATGTGAGCAGAAAAATGGATTTGGGCCACATTTGCCTGCAGTGTGAATGCCTTTCAAACCAAGCAGCTTTCTGTCGGTCAATGCGGGTTGAACCCATTGCGAAATCTGTGGCCTCTGATTATGTGGATTCATATTGAAATAACTGGATCTTGCCCAAAAAATTCAATTAACAATTGTAAAAGTAAACACACATGTACACAAACGTTTTATAATTTAACCAAATCACATTTATTTTCATATAAAATGTGAAATGACATTTAGAACTAAATTTTGGTTTTTGATGTGTGACAAATTATATTAATTTAAATATACAGTAATGTGCAATTATCAGTGTTGGGTAAGTTACGTAATTACTAGTTACTAATTACATCTTCAACGTTGTAATTAGGTTAGTATTCGTAGCAACCTGATCTCATGATGAAAACATACCTGTGGGAATGTGAAATATGTACTGCCACGTACGTTTTGTTACATATTCAATGTGAAATGTCAATTGAGTGGTGCTAAAAGAGCGTTCGTTTTTTCCCCAGAACAAATGAATGTACATGTGGTACATTTTATGTGACGTTGGTTGTGTACGTGTTACTGCAGTTCTGAATTGAAATGTTTTTCATGTTTTTCACAGGATTCGTACCCAAGGATTCTGCATTCCTAAATCCAGTTCTGTGCCGGCTGAGCTACTGAGCAAGCTTGTTATGTCCGGAAAGCGAAACATACAGAGCTGTGTATGATAACGATTACAAGTGCTCACTGTTTTACCACCTCTAGTGTTCATTTTTTTTGGAAACTGCAGTGATATGTACCTATTGGAACCCATTTTGCGCCATTCAAAATGAACAAATGTTATCAAGTGACTTCTACAGAAATCCTCTTCTGAACATGTAGAGAGCCCAAAGATTACGTTTGTACTATTTTTTTTTTTTTTTTTTTGTTTACCTGCTTTGTGTAAAACAATCACAGCCAATCAACCCAAAGTTCCTTTTCAGATAGAGACTAACTGCAGGTTTCACTCCCTGATGGTTTGGTTTGTCCGTGGCTGAAATGAAAAGCTAGCGGCCAGTGCCAAGTGGGGTTTCATCCAAAGACTGGCAGCTTGGCTGGGCAGAGTCTGATGGAGCCATAGTGATAAATTCCTCACAGCACGAATGCGTCTGTCACTAGACATGCTGTTCCACTGGACATCTTCACTTCATTGTTATCTTGACCACTTCTGACAAACAGTGAAGCACGCAAACATTTGTTTTATAAGAGCCGAGGCATAATTGATTCTCCGTGTATGTGACAGTATTTCCACGCTGACACTGATACTGAGGAGAACTTTTGTCAAAAGATTAGAAACGATCTATCTACGCATCTATAGTGTATTTTATAATAATATAATATAATGGTGATTAATCTATATATCGATAATATAAACTTGCATGTAATCACTGCATGTAAACTGAACCACTGTAGCTTTATATTTTCTAAAGTGATGTTTTCCTCAAAACTCTCATAAACAGCTCACATTGGGAAACAGAGTGGTTCTGACAGCATGACTTTCAAGGAAAGCTTGCCTGATCTAGCCCTGCTTTAAAGGTTGTGAGCTGCCCCCTGCTGCGGTGTCGCCCCACACCTGGGCAAACCGGTAGGGGGTCACTTTTGTGTTTGTCTTAACCTGGTGGTAGTGGGGTTGATGGCTGTGTTGTGACTACACGACCTGAGAAAGCGTTCCTGGCTGTGCCTCTTGACATCCACTAGACCCAACACAGCTAAACACTTCAGACACTGAAGCGTTCTGCCCTCATCTTCACTATTTCAACTCTTCAAGAGGGGTGAAAGAACATTGAAAATTTCACAGACATATACTGCACAAGACATATATAACAGCACCAGAGCTGTCAATCGATTAAAATTAAATGGTATTTACGGCATGATATGTTAATAAGTAATCACATTGCTATGCAATTAATTGCAATTAAAGGGATAATTCACCCTCATGTCATTCCAAACCCATAAGACCTTTGTTCATCCTCAGAACACAAATCAAGATATTTTTTATGAAATCAGAGCTTTCTGACGCTCCATAGACAGCAAAGGTTCTACCACAGTCAAGGCACAGAAATGTAGTAAGGACATTGTTAAAATAGTCCATGTGACATCAGTTGTTCAACTGTAATTTTCTGAAGCTATGAGGATACTTTTTATGTGCAAAGAAAACAAAAATAAGAACTTTATTTAACGATTTCTTCTCTCCTGGGACAGTCTGCCGGCATTATTGAGAGTACCATGACCAACCTGATCTCATGACAAAAACGTTCCTGTGGGAATTTTTTCGCAAGACGCGAAATGCATAGCACCATGTACATTCCGTGACATATTCAATATAAAATGTCCACTGAGTGGAGCTAAAAGAGTGTTTTTTTCCCTGGAACAGATAAGCTTACATATGGTTATTATTGTTTTATGTGACATTGGTTTTGTATGTGTCATTGCAGTTCTAACCTGAAATGTCCATTAAGTGGCGCTGTAACTCTAATGCTCTGTGACGTTTTAAAATAACGTACCATCTGCACTACACCTAAACCTACCCGATAGTATGAACAAAAGCGAATGTGACGTAAAAACACAATCGCAAACATGCCGTTTTAGCTTGTTTTTCGATCTCTCATCTTTCAGCTCTTTCATCATGAGTCATGTTTTTCGTACCCAAGGATTCACATCCTAAGTCCAATTCCATGCCGGCTGAGCCACAGAGGAAGTTTGTTATGTCTGGAAAGTGAAACATATGGAGCTGTAATCATAACGGTGTATGAAAACAATTACAAGTGTTCACTGTTTTACCCCCTCTAGTGTTCATTTCTGTTGGAAACTGCAGTGATATGTATTTATTGGTACGTATTTCATGTCTTGGGTGAAATGGGTAAGAAAGCTCTCGGATTTCATCCAAAAATATTTTAATTTGTGTTCTATAGATGAACGAAGGTCTTATAGGTTTGGAACGACATAAGCGTGAATAATTAATCATAGAATTTTCATTTTTGGGTGATCTAATCCTTTAATGTTTGCAGTGATTAACTTTTTAATTATTTGCATTTTTAACTGCTTAAAAATAGTTATGTTATATAATTAATTATAATAAATGATCATCAAATTGACAACCTATACATTACATATACTACACAAAAATGAAAGCGGTAACCGGTAAGGTTGTAACAAGAGGATGTGGTGTCTGTGGGAAGCAATCAGGACGTGGGAAGTGAAATGGAAAGATATTAATATCTAGGTCAGCATCTGTGGAGTTCAAGCGCAAACTTAGTTGTTGCTTGAAAACATGAGCAGTTGCAACCAGTATGGTATGAAATTATATGTGTTTGTACTTTCATTGCTGCTGCTTTCTTTTGAAACCTCAAATTTTTCATGGTGAGTACTAATGATTAATGTAGCATTATAGGTTGTAAAAGTGTTATGGTACATTGTGACTCAAATGTGGTTGAAAAGATTTCTTTCATTGAATACCCTGTGATTCTGTGCAAGGATTTTATTTTATATATAAACAGTAATTTACATCATTGAACTTTTTTATGTGTGAAGACTGAATCTGAACCAGACAGAATTTCTCTCTCTCTCTCTCTCTCTCTCTCTCTCTCTCTCTCTCTCTCGCAGTTTCAGTTTCTGCATAGATCTCTTATCGGTAGCTCTCAGCCTTTCAACAAACAAACATGCGGTAGAACTTTGTAAAAGACAAATGTTCCAATTCTGTGAAAATCTGCAGAGTTTTGTGAGCACAGATTCCATGTGGACCTGCTAATGACCTTCAAAAGCACAGCACAGATGGTACTGCACATCCCCCATTACAGTACTGCTGCAGTCTTTACAGCACATTTTTAGATTTACAGAACATCAGGAAAGAAAGATCATAAGATGATCATTGTATATTATAATAAAGAAAGAGTACATAAGGAATTGGTGAAAATGTAAGCTTAGCAAGGCGTTAAGTGACTTGGAGTTTCTGTGCATTATCAAACTTTAAAAAGTAAACAAAGGTAAACTTTCGAAAATGCCACGTATGCCAGTGTTGACACATACAGCAGATGACACCAGAGTAGACTCTTCAGGAACATTTTGTTTACCCTCCTTGCTCTTTGTTTAGTTTTCTGACCCCATTCCGTGTCTTGTTGTCCCCCACACTTCATCTTGCCCTTTTCTGTAATTATCACGTCTACTGCCTGCTCCCTGCTGTTTTTTATCGTCTTTCTTTTTATGTTTTAATTATTTATATAGATTTATTTGCAGTGAGATGCGGTAGCGCTGGCCGAGCAGAGCTGGTTCCGCGTGGGCGCGTCAGTAATAGCCTCTCTCCTGCAATTAAAAAGCCACTTCATTTGATCTCCTTCAGTTATTGTAATCATTGTTCACTCTTCAGAGTGTCCAGCCCGTGAGGACATAGTCGTCTCTGAATGGTTGGAAAATGGCTGTCCTCCAGTGCTCTTCCTCTAAGGTCTGTACATTTTACATTGGGCACAAAATTAAGGAAATATTTCACCCAAATGAAAATTTGCTGAACATTTAGTCTCACCCTCAGGCCATCCAAGATTTATTTATTATAAACACAGCTTTTTGCTTCACAAGATGTTAACTGATGGACTGGAGTCATGTGGATTATTGTGATGTTTTTATCAGCTGTTTGGATTCTCATACTGATGGCACTGCGTCCATTCGTGAGCAAATGAGGTAATGCTAAATTTCACCAAATCTGTTTAGAAGAACCTTGGGTGCACCAATACTTTAAGATGGATGTATGACCTCTGAATGTGTTTGTAAAAGATGATGGTGGGCTTTTTGGGAGGTTGTGCTTTTCCCATCTCTATTCACAGTTTTCTTTGTAAAGCAATTTGAATTAGGCATTGTTTGATTTAATTAAATACAGTGCCTTGCAAAAGTATTCATACCCCTTCATGTTTTTCATGTTTTGTTATGTTGCAGGCTTGCAGCCTTATATTAAACTGCTTTAAATTACTTTTTTTCCACACATCAATCTGCACTCCATACACCATAATGACGTAGCACAAAACAGGTTTGTAACAAATTTATTAGAAATAAAAATTATTCCATTGCATAAGTATTCATACCCTTTTCTGGGACACTTGAAATTGAGATCAGAAGCATTCATATCGCTTGTAGATGTTACTACACTTCGAGTGAAGTTAACCTGTAGCAGATTCATTTGAATGAGTATGATCTGAAAGGCACACAACTCTCAATAAAAGGTCTAACAGCTAAAAATGCATATTGGAACAAAAACCAAGCCCTGAGGTCAAAAGAGCTGCCTGTAGATCTCAGAGACATAATTGTGTCAAGGCACACATCTGGAGAAGAATTCAGAAAAAAATCCACTGCATTGAAGGTTCACAGACGCATGTAGCCTCCATTATCCATAATGGAAGAAGTTTGGAACAACTAGGACTCTTTCTAGAGCTGGTCTCCTGGCCAAACTGGCATTGGTTATACTGGTGACAAAGAAGCAGTCGGTCACTTTAGTAGAGCTCCATGATCATATATGCAGATGGAAGAAGTTGCAGATGGAAGAAGTTACAGAAGGACAAACATCACTGCAACACTCCACCAATCTGGGCTTTATGGTGGTGTGGGCAAACTCAATCCTCTCCTCAGTGAAGACAAAAAGAAAACCCACTTGGAATTTGCAACTCTCAGATTGTGGGAAACAAGATGGTCTGATGAACCTCAGTTTCAAGCATCATGTTTAAAGAGAACCAGGCACTGCTCATCACTTGCAGAGTACCATCCCAAAAGTAAAGTGTGCTGGTAGCAGCCTCATGCTGTGGGGCTGTTTTTCAGCAGCAAGGACTGAAGGACCCATCAGTGTAGAAAGGAGTTAAATATAGAGATAGACTTAATGAAAACCTAGTCCAGAGCATTCAGAACCTTAGATTGGGCAGAAGGTTCACACAGCTCGAGTGGCTTATAGACAACTCTGTGAATGTAGTTGAGTGGTCCAGCCAGAGCCTGGGGCTTGAACCCAATCAAACATTTCTGGAGGAACTTGAAAATGTCTGCCAGCCCCCATCCAAGCTGACAGAGTTTGAGAGGTGAAAAGGTGAGGAGAAGAATGACAGATTGCCAAATGCAGATGTGCAAAACTTGTTGCATCACACCTTAAAAAAACTTGAGGCTGTAAAGGTGCTTCAACTACTGAGCTAAGGGTTTGAATACTTATGCAAAGTACTTATTTGAGTCTTTTATTTTTAATAAATTTGAAAAGTTGTTAAAAAAAGGTTTTTTGCTTTGTCATTATGGTTCATGGAGTCTAGGTTGATGTGGATAAAAAGTAATTGAAAGCAGTTTAACAAGGGTGCGACATAACAAAACATGGAAAAAAAAAAATTAAGGGGTATGAATACTTTCGCAAGGCACTGTATGTTCGCTATATTTGTGTCCAGAATTACAGCGTTTGAATGTAAAAATACACCTAGATATAAAATTAGTAAGATTTTCTTTAAAATGACAAAGAATATTAAATTGTTAGTATGGATATAAACATTTAATATAATGAGCCACATATTTAATTACAGATTATTTCTGTAATTTTTACATTAATTTGTACATAATTAAAAAAAACTGAATATATATATATAATAAATATGAATATATAATACAGTAATGTTCCTTTGTTTCATCATTTGCTGTAAATTTAGTTTCATTTAACATTTTCCATAAAAATTGGATTTTTTACAGTGTGAGTAAATTTTCAGTAAATTTTCACTGAACTATTTTAACCTGATCTCAAGAGGAAATTTAACTCTTTACAAACTGCTTCAGTTTCAAATGAATTGAATGATGGTGAAAATGAAGTAAAAGATGTTAGAACATGTAAAAGTAAAATGGTTTCCTTGAGATTAATAATTCTCTTAATGATACGAAAATAAGAATGGCCTTTTTTTTTTTTTTTTGACATATTTATGTCCATGCTGTGGGGTGAGTTACATGCAAAATATTATTCAAATCATTAACCATGTGAGCAATAGTAATTTAACAAGTGCTGCTAATTACATACAGGCCTGTTTCAACGTACCTGTTTCATTGCGTTTGTATAGCTCAGGGGTGTGTGGGAAAATGGTTATTTACCCTCCTGTGATGAACTCATTTTCTGCTCAATGTACTTACAGGAAAATGCCAAATTCTTGAAGGACAAACTGAGATTGCTCAACTCATTCACATTGCTGTGCAGAATGCTTCTTGAAGGTGCCGCACAAGAAACGAGCCATCTGAATTTAAAGGTACAATCAAACCTGCTGTTTTTAAGCAGATTAAATATTGGAGAAACTGTAGGAAAACCTGTTGATAGCACTAAACAGATGCCAAATGATTTGGGACAGTACCCCCAAAAAGCAGATTCTTTTCCCTCAGGCCATCCTGATCGTGTCTCTCTAGAGGAATGTTCTGGCCTGAATCCCCATGCTACTCCTGTCCTCAAGTGAACCCAGTTACCAAATCGGCTATACGCTTACTCACATAAACACGCTTCTGAGAAACTTGTCCTGGCAGGCTCTCCTGATGTCTCTCTCAAGCGTGGCCAGCATCAGAGTCTCTTTAATCTCAGCCCATCGATCAACCAGCACTTTAGTGCTGATAAAAGAGCCATTTCTCAAGTTCCTGCTTATCCCCTCCCCTCCTCATACCTTCCTGCCGAAGTGGTTTTGTCCAAGGTAGCTGATCTAAATCACACTGAATGTATCAATGCGCTCTATGTGAGAGCAACTGCCAAAGGAGGACTGGTGGGGTTGACAGGCCTCAACTATTACAGCCATAGGTTGAAAAAGATATTGTTCAAGATGTCAGAGAGAGGAGCTTAAAAAATTGCATATGCCCCCGCTGTGTTGATTCATTGAAGTTGTTGCTGTCAGCCATGGCCGCATTCTGGAAAAGTGATATTGTCAAGTCTGAAGGGTTGCCAGATGGGTTTCAATTCCCCGTAGTGGTTCAACACAGCCTGTTTTCTCAAATTCACAACTGTTTTATTTAAATGTAACAATTTACCGTGAACAACACACCAAAATGATGAAAAATATTGGTTATAAAATGCTGAAGAAACTAGAAGTTTCTTTCAGTGGCTTGAAGCATTCTGACAGAAAAATGAAAATACTTGGTCCTGAAATGCTATCATGAGCTAGGACAGCTGTTCCCAACCACGTTCCTGGAGAACCCCAACACTGCACATTTTGCATGTTTTCTTTTGTCAGACACGGCCATTTTGGGTCTTGCTGTAATGAGCTGATGATCTGAATCAGGTGTGTTTGATTAAGGAGGCATGCATAATGCAGTGTTTGGGGCTTTATAGCGATAGTTCACCTACATTTGTATCATTAATTACTCACCCTCAATGAAACCCTTAGACCAGGGGTGGGCACTTAATTTTCCCAAGGGGCCACACGATAAACTTGGGCGGTTGCAGAGGGCCGGACCAATACACTTAACTCAGTTCTGCCCAATATATTCTATATCTCTTTATAAAAAATAAATAAATAAATAAACATTAAATGAAACATTACAATCAAACAATGAAAAAGTGTGGAGCACTTATTTATATTACTATTTAATGAACATTCACAAAAACAGTTTAAAAAAATATTGCAAATTAAAAATTATTTTAAAAACTACCATCACAACTTTGTACAAAAAAGCAAGTATTTCAAAGATTAGCATGACGCAGTTTCAGCGTTATGGACGTGACATTTGCAGTGAAAACTTGAAACATAAACTCTCATAAAATGTATTCATTACCAATAACTTGTACAATCTATTTATATTTTTCTAGAACCCTGAGAAAAGTATCAGTATAAAAGCAACAATATCTGCCGGATGGAGAAAGGTTGGCAATTCACAAAACATAGGCTATATGCCTTTTTTGTTTTCTTCAATAAAATCGTTTTTTGTTTCTGAGGAAAAAATCAATGTTACGGACGTAACAGTTCTGAAAGCGGAATTTATCAGACTACGGAAATCTGTATAAAATGCTTTAAAGGGGTCACTGGATGCTAAGTTCACTTTTTCATGTTTTTTGAACATTAATGTGTGTTGGCAGTGTACATACAAATCTACCCTATAATGATAAAAATCCATGCAGTGGTTTTTAATTAATCTGTAAAAATAATATCCCCTTTTTCAAATCGAGCCGTTCTCAGATGCCTGTCGTTGTGGCGTCACACCGACAGAGGCCGCTCCCATGATAGTTGATTGACATGAGCTCTTACCTTAGATGAGCTGTAACAGTCCAGTAACTTTCCATGTTTTGATGCCAGAGCAGGGATGTAAGTTAGACAAGAATATCTCCGATTGAACGATTGAGATGTTGTGTTGCTGGATGTAATAATGAACATAGTGGTCGTCATTTACTCCTGACATCTGAGCCGCTGAAGATGCAGTAAATTACATTTGTTTGTGAAGGGAATGCGCCTCCCGATCTACATATATCTGTCTATGTTCGCGCAAATCATTCATGATCCAGCTTTACTTACAGCAGAAGTGAGTATAAGCGTTTTTTTTTATGAATCTTTGCGATCGCCTTTCTTTATAACGTGGTAGTTTGGAAGTTTAGCGGCTAAATGCGGCTAAAGTAAGCAAGATCGTCTTTCCACAGAGAGAAGAGAGGGGCGTGGTGAGCAGAGCTCATTTGCATTTAAAGGAACAACCCCTTAGAATGAGATGATTTTTGCAGAGCTGATTTTGGCAAGGTAAAAAGGGTGTTGTTTTACAAAACCAGTGAGAATTTCTAATCAAAGTATATTAGAGACTTTTCATTAAGACCCTAAAGAATCATATCAACTTGGGGAAAATGGGCATCCGATGACCCCCTTAAAACGGAGACTCCTTTAGAGAGAAATGCAGCCTTCATACAGATTACATAATCAGGGGGTATTTGATTTCGTTTTGAATTTGTTTGTTTAAAAGTAGACATTTTAAACTTTCTGTAGATATATTTCTCATGTATGTGAGACAGTTATACGGTGACTTTCGGTTCTTTTTTGTGACGCGCTTCAGAGACAGATGGGAGAAAGCGCGTCCTGTTTGTTCTCATTACTCTACAAAAGCAGCGTTTGTTGTTATTATGAGTTTACAGAAACAAAATGAATTTCATTATCAGGAAAAATATAAGTGATTGCGCGGATGCTTCTCTGTCACGCATTAGTTGAATTCCACACTCCGCATAAACAGGTTTATTAAAATAAATCTTGACCAGTCTACATCCGAGAAAGATGCAATTATAACTTATAAATTGAAGGCTATTTGACGTTTTAAAATGATCTAACGGACTGATGCCGCTTGTTGATCGTTATTAGTTGTTGTCCATCAAGATGTCGTTTTTTAAAAAAATGAAATCTGTTTTAATTACTAATTTATGGATTAAATAATTAAGATAGGTACAAAATTGGTTAAGTAAAATATGCTGAATATATAATATTTTACAAATATTTATAAAAATGCTAGCCTATGCGAATAAGGCTGCAGTTTCACATATTGCGTCACTCTGCATAACAAAGTACATTATTTTTAACATGCAATGATACGAAATAAGACCAAACAAGACGTGAAGAAAAACATTTTGACAAAAATAAGAGACAAAGAAAAAAAAATTAATCTCTTACGGCTAACGGCAAACTCACATTTCTTGAAAGCTATATGATCAGGAACACATTTGAGATATGGTTACATGAACGGACGTAATTGTTAATAATAATAATAATAATAATAATAATAATAATAATAATAGCACTAAGGGTGTTTGATCTTCTTTGCATGTTCACTTTGCAAAGACTTTATCGGTACGTCTGCAGTGATGTAGGATGATTTTGAAATGAGTTTTGAAGTTGAGGGAGAAAATACGATTGGAGTTTTCAACATACCCTAAATGTCTTGAGTCAGAATACACAGAGTTCAGGGAGAGCGAGATAAGATGAGCGTTTGACATTAAAAAGTATTTAAATTGTATTTTTTTAATGAAAATAACCGATCGTTTCGCTAGATAAGACCCTTCTTCCTCGACCGGAGTTGTTTACACCTGCATTTGGGATCGTTTGAAGCTGCATTTAAACTGCATTTTGGAAGTTCGGAAAATCGGGGCACCATATCAGTCAATTATATGGAGAAAAAGTCCTAAAATGTTTTCCTCAAAAAACATAATTGCTTTACGACTGAAGCAAAAAAGACATGAACATCTTGGATTAGAAAGGGGGTGAGTACATTATATGTGAATCTTTTTTTTGGAAGTGGACTTCTCCTTTAATTTGTGTTCTAAAGATGAACGAAGGTCTTACAGGTTTGGAACGACATGAGGGTGAGTAATTAATGACAGAATTTTCACTTTTGGGTGAAGCTTCTCAAATAAGGAATATGGTCATGGTAAAAAAAAAAAATAGATGGGAGGAAAAATTATAATTGAATGCTTTTGTGACAGAAATAATACGGGAAGAAAAACTATGTGACTGCTTTTGCAAACAAATATGAAGGGCAAAGCAATAGTTTTGTGAAAGAACGCAGAGTTTCAGCAAAATCATGACAACAAAATTTCGTGTTTTAATTTTACAGTGGGTACCATTGTAAATACTCCAAAGGCCCATTCACACCATCAATGATAACTATATTAGCATCCATACCAGTGGACAATATCATCTGTTTATTCTAAGTGCACGCTTGTTTGCCGCTTTAAATTCTTAGGCTTATTGAAAGTTAATGTTTTTATCATGCATCAGCTGGAAAAAAAATCATTCTTAAAGTGATTCCAATGATATAATTTTTCTGTGCCTTTATCGTTATAGCTGTGGTTTGGATTCTGCCATTCTTTAATATTGAGGACCATTTTATAATCTATATATTTATTGTTATCTATATAGTTATCATCCTTGGTGTGAACAGGGCTTAAGTCTATTCCTCACAGCCTTGTTTTCATCTTTGTTTTTCTGTGTTAAATTTAATATGACTAAGGTCTATACTTTTGTAAAAGTATGCAAAGTTTCTTGAGGGAATGCAGTGGTTTTGTGGAAAAATGGGAATATATTAAAATATAATTTTTCCCCCCATGTCATATTTTTTCCATCAGCATGTCCCCTTAGGGGCTCCTTAAGTGAAAGAAAAAAGATACAGTTGATTTTCTCTTCTAGACCTAACTGAACTGTCTGTCTATCAAACTAGATTTAACAAAAGAATTAAAATTTAATTTTAATGATACTGCATTGTTAAGTACAATGTTCTTTTTTTCAGGTGAAACTAGATAACAGAAACAGTACTTTCTTAACAGAACTGAAATCACTTAAATGGAACCAACCATTTTCTCATGAATGCTAAAATGAAAGTGATAATTTTTCACTTTTCATTATTTGCCTTAATACTTTTAAATCGTTAGTTATTTAAAAAAAAATCATGTCACATTTTTCTATAAAAATGCCAAGTATTAATATTCATGTTTAATATTTATGAAGTAATAAATAATTGCTAGAAGTTATGGGAAAAGAAAATAAGCAAGAATTTTTCAGTTTGTGTTTTCAATAAAAAAGTAATATTCAGGAAAATATATATAAAAAAAGGACGCATTGAGACCTAGAATGCTGAATCTGAATGAGTGTTTTGCTAATTATTAGAATGCAAAAAGCTCATCCAAGATCAGCACTATTTTGAGTTTTTTTTTTTTAAATACTGAATGAAAGAACTGCAAAATACTTCTCTGACAGCTACTTCCATCTGAAACAATAGAAATCTTTGTGTATTATGAAATGTGCTGTATGCAAGCCCAGTTGTCCCTGAAAATGACACATTGGAAACAACTTTGGGGTGCATTTTAATTGCTTGTCTGCGTGGTAATGATTTTGAATAATGAGTCAACAGTTATGAATAATGTGATTTGCCAGAGGACATCAATGCAAAGTCAGTTACCAGACCCGAAAAAAAAAGAGAGAGAAAAATCAGTTGTCAGATTTATTGGTGTTTTGTTTTGTTTCTTGGCAGAAGAACAAGCGCTTCGCTGTAAACTCGTCAGACAATGAAACGTTGGCATTGACAGTTACAATAGTATCTTGAAGCAGATGCTGTGAAATCGAGGCCTGTTCTCATGAGCTCTGCAAGTTATGTGAAATCTGATGTCATAACCTAAAGCAAGAGTGTCAGAGTCATTTAAGGTTGAATTTTTTTTTTTTTTTGACCCTATACACTAGTTTCCATCGTATAGTGTCTTACCGTAACCACAGTTTTGCCGTTTAAGCAACAAATCAAAAATATTTTGTTTTGCCAATCAACATTATGCCATGATAAGCCAGAGCTTAACTTCTCTTGAACCCGGAAGTCTCCTTTAACGATTCAGTTCTGCCCTGTATAATCCCTTCTAGAGAGATAAAGTCCTCAAATCTGCACAGCTCTTTATCCTGAGGGGACCGACAGCGGGGACGACACACTGACAGCTCCTTATGTCATGGGTAAACACTTATTCCGTGGCAGGCTTTTTGATGCCTGTCTCTTTTTACAAGAGCCCCTGATATCAGATTCTCACTGCGCCTGAGATCAAACGCCACAGACCAGGAGACGAGATGGCGTCTGCACATTATTTGTAGATAAAATCCTGATCAGAGATGCAAATGAAACCTGAGCTTGGGGCCTGCGTTCCTAACTGCTGAAGCTGTCTGCAGTAAATGCTGTGATATATGGTACATGGTTTATGTGGATGACTCGAGGGTATTTTGAGATGTACAAAAAACCCATCAGATCAACTAGAACCTTTCAATATCAGATGTCACTTGCATTTTCTAACTGCACTGAACATCCATTGTATGATGAAGATGAATAGCACTATTTTTTTTTTAATTCACATCATAATATTTATATACAAAAATCAGGGCTATGTGTTGCTCAGCAGTTACAAGGTAGGAGGTTTTTGACAAAAGTAGCCTACTAATGGATAAAGAAAAAAATTACAATTATTTTTTAAAGAGTACTTAATAAACAAAAATGCAATACCGAGTAAACTTTTGTTTTAGACACTAAACTGTAAAAAATGACCGTGAATTTAGCGGTAAAAGACTGTGAAAATGCTACAGTAAAATCCTGTTAAATGGTTAATGGTAAATTCCTCTACTATATACAGTGAAAAACTGGAAAATTGGACGTTGGATGTAATTTTATGGTAGTAAACCATTTTTCAAAGTGGAAAAAGAATGTAAAATTTACAGTGAATAACCGTAAATTGACATTCCCAGATTTCACTGCGTTACATTTCAAGTTGCTTCTTCTTCATTTTGTACATTACAGTTGTATGTTACATCTAATGTTGTTAAATTAATGTTTATTGCATTATTTCAGTTTCATGTGTGTTACCATGATGGTGTTTAGTGTTTGCGTGAATGACACTGTGCACCTTCTATATATGTTAATATTTAAAAGATGCTTGTGATGGGCTTTGGTTCATCATGTGACTTTCTCATCAACACCTGCTTTTGGTGGTTATCAATGTATTGTAAAGGTACAAAACAGATTTCAGTACTTCAATATGTTGGTTATCATTACATCAGTTAATGAAATTACAGTATTTAAATGTAAATTTAAGTTAAAACCTTAAAACCTAAAACGTTGCTACTGTATTTTTTACAGTAAAATTCCAGCAACCACAGCTGCCATTTTTTTTACTGTAAATTTTACGGAATTGTTTTTACAGTGTACACTGACAGGCTCTGAATGCACTTCGTTTGTTTCTCGGTGCCAAGAGTTGAGGAATGTTCTTGGGTAAAATGCAACGCTCATCACTGTCACTTTTTAGTCAGGCGTCCAATCACAGTGGAGGATGGGCAGGACAAATTACACAGCGACCGACCACCAACATCCTGCTTGCAATGACTGAAGAATCACAACCAGTGTTGTCAGACTTGGCGGATAAAAAATGGTTTGGGCGGGTGGACAAAATTTGGGCAGGTTTGGGGTCAGTTTGGCAGTTTTCAAACATCTAAACTGTGTAAGCTAGTTGGTTAAAAAACAAAACCCGAGTGTGCATGTACTGCATCCAATCAGTCAGATGTTACTAAACATACGCACGCTCTGCAGAATCGGCTGTTGAAACATCTGATGTTGTAGCCAATCACGAGGGATCAACAGACAAGACGTGAGCGATGGGTTCATTAGTGATGGGTTTTTAGTGCGATAACAGATCAGATTGTGAACGTATAGCTGTATAGTCAAGCGATCACAATTCCAGAATGGCTTAAATATAAGTTACACAGTAAAGAAATGTAAAAATGTAAAAGAAATGTAAAAATGGTTCTTATCAACCTTGATGGACATGGCAATTAAATTCTATCACATTATTTTGACAGTTAAAATTTTGGATGTTTTTTTAGTTGCATTTTTGAGCTTTTGGGCTGGAAATCATCCACATGATCTGGCAACACTGAGCACAACAATGGAATGAAATCATTAAAAAACAGAGAACCAGAACAAGTACTTTTTAATTTTTCAACCCAGGCTCATGAAAATATGTACCTCTATATACATTTCTGCAACACAGTACGAACCTTACCCACCTTACTGTAGGTTTCGCGTGAACTCTGGAAAGTGAAATGTCCAGACAGTGGCACTAAAACACACGTTCAGTACGTGACTGTGGCACGTTTTTTATTACGTTGGTACAGGCACGTATTACTGCATTTTTATTACACTGCTTGAGGCACACATTGCGACTGTCCAGAATTTAAATATCCAGGGAGTGTCACTAAAGGTTAATGCTCTATGGTGTTGGAAATATCCTCTACACCAAACCCAACCCTAGACCTACTCAACAGTGTTAACAAATGCAAAAGTGACATAAAAACGCATTTGTTGATGCTATTTTAACTTCCTACTGTGTATTTGAACTGTTTTGTCGAATTGTAGTATCGCCGGAGCAATTCATCACTTAAGTGCAACGCTGTATGGCGAGAGCTACCGAGCAAACCTACTGAATTAGAAAACTCACATGCATATGAAGCTGTATATGTGACGACAACGTTCAAAAGTATCAGTTTTCAAATCGCGCAGGATGTTAAAGTTGTTATAAAGTTGCATAACATAATATTCTGGAAGTAACTGTGTGAAAAGTAGGCTTTATTAATAAAAACTCTGTGTGTAAATCATACTTTGTGTGAAAAGGAATAAAAGTTGGCAGAGTTTTACTGCCTCTATAGTAGGGGTCGACCAATATGTGTTTTTCAGGGCTGATGCCGATACTGATTATTACAAATCAAGTAGACCGATAACCGATCATATGAACCAATATATATATCTGGTGTAAAAATGAAAATTAATGTTAAAATTAAGAAAAACAACAGCCCTGACAAAAACTTTCTTAAATGTTTTAAAATTATTTTATCTGCAAATCGGTTCTGAAAATGACCGATACCGAAAACCATAAAAATGCTTAGTATAGACCCCTACTCTACAGTGTTCATTTGAACTGCAAACTGCAGTGATTCATACATATAAGTATGTTTTTTTCAGTTTTGCAGAAACTGGCATGTATTTTCAATAAGCCTATGTTGTAATTTTGTGTCATCATATTTATATTCATAAATATATCAGATCATCTGTCACTTTAAAGCCAGTTGGACTTTGATTTGCTGTCAATGTTTTTTTATTGTTCATCAGCTGTAAAACAAAATCTTGAAAGTGATTCAAATGATATTGTTTCTGTGTCATTATCAATATAGCTGTGGTGTGGACTTCTCTATTCTCATAGAATGAATATTTAAACTTTTTTATTTTTATTATAATTATTATATTATTATAGTTATAGTTATTATATTATTACATTTTATAGTTATCATAGTTATGGTCCTTGGTGTGAACAGGCCTTTAGGCTGCATGTCCACCAAAACGTTTTTTTTTTTCCCCGAGGCTGGCATATTTTTTCAAGTGTTTTTAATGGAAGCGCTGCGTTTTTTAAAATGCCAGGAGGGTGCCAAGTGCTGGGCATCTTTTTCGCGCTAGCAGAAAGTTGAAGAATGTCATTTTCTAGTCAGCTAACCAATCAGAGTGAAGGAGGGGGCGGGACTAAAACCAATCACCCTGCTTTTACTACAACTGAACAACACTGGTTAACAGTTAATATTAGTTGTCTCTGTGTATTCATGTCTTTACCAGATGGAAATTCCAGACTACCATATTATTGTTATGAAAAATAATGCTTGGAGAAACATTTCATTCGCATTTCATATCATAGCAACCAAAGCGTCTCACCGGAAAAAAAACGTTGCGCTCTGAAGCGCCCACAGCTAGGCGTTTTCAGCAGAGTGCCTGGCATTTTCAGCTGGCTAAAAACATTTGGTGGACACGCAGCCTTACTTTGTGCAGATTTGCTTCACCAGTGAAAAGAGTTCCAAACAAAGTCCCAGCAGAATTGATTGTCAGGTCTCCAAGCAACACACATTAGTTGTTTAGATCCTGAATGATTCAGAGGTTTTGAACTAATCGATTAAATGAATGAGTAAATGGCTCATTCATCCAGACCATCACTTGTTTCATTCTTGGATGAATCAGAGGTTTTGAATGAATTGATTTAATGAATGGGTAATTAACTTACTTATGAAGGCGGTCACTCCCGTCATAAAGGAGTCAACAAAGTCTGACTGAAACGTGCAAACACAGACATGCGTTGTTATTTAGAACTATCGATTCGGCATTCGGCCAATCAGATTTGAGAAACGGAACTAACTGTATAATATGGCTTAAAAGTAACACATTTCTGGTCTGGATGACTAAAAGGTATTTGAGATATACTCATGGGGCAGCAAGAGACAAAAAAGGCTGGGAAACACTGAAAATATATATGTATCGGTATAACAATAAACAATGAATTGGTTCACTTCATTTCAAATCTCTCCATCGGCACCCAGGAGATGGATTTCCTCACACCTTTAAACTTCTCACTTCACTTCGAGCTTCAATTTCTCACTCCAGTCACCTCATTTTCATTTCGCTCTGCTCGCACACTCACCCTGAAGCTGGCAAAACCCCTT
This sequence comes from Cirrhinus mrigala, assembly GCA_036247105.1. NCBI lineage: Eukaryota > Metazoa > Chordata > Actinopteri > Cypriniformes > Cyprinidae > Cirrhinus > Cirrhinus mrigala. The sequence continues at coordinate 17,333,224 of CM070015.1, forward strand.
TTGAAAATGTGCTTATTCAAATCTCACTGAAATTATTCAAAGCAGAGAACTGTTGTTGCTTGGCGAGAACTCCAGCGTGACAGCTGCTGCGGATCTTTGAGGCGGCGTGCGTGGGCCCCACTGACGGACGGACCTCTTTGTGGCTTGTCCCTGGGAAACCCTTTCAGTCTGCAAGGTCGAGAGCCACTCTCCCACACTGCGCCGCTTGCGCCGGCCAAACCTACAGTAGAAACCGGTCCCCAAAAGTGTGCGAGGCAGCTGTAGAGAGCGCAAACAATATTTTTCACGTTCACATAGCTGCCTCTCACCGTGCCTTTGTTCAGAGCCGTTGTGTTGCCATTGAAAAGATGTAAAGCTAACTGTATTGACAGCATATAAATAAAAGCCTTTTATTGTGAGGGTGCTGTGGTGGTTGTGCATTATGTGTGTGCCACCTTTTAAATAGTGGCTCACGTTTTGTTGTTGTTGCTCAGCTGTCACCCCCTGATGCGTCAGTCCATTTACATCACGCCTTCGCCATAACCTTGATGCTCCTTGGCTATTTATCCCATTAAACAGACCGTCGTGAGAGAGGACGGTGTCATGAAATGAAAAAGGCAAGGCCTTCTCAGAGTAAACATACAAAACGCAACTTATATATATGTAACGAATGTCCCTCACTGTTCCCTTTATAATTGTCTTTATTAAATAAATAGTCCAGTGCATGTTGCTCATAAAATTCAGAAAGATAATCTATTGCAACATGAGGTCATGGAGGACATGAGGAAATAGGAAAGTGTGGGAGTATAAATGAGAAATAAACATAGAAAATGATCCAACTTTCACTCAGGAGAAAAAGTGAAACAAAATGAAAAAGCCCAGCAGCTGATCGTTGTTTATTTTAGATTTTCATGTCAATCAAACATCTGGAAGACCGTTTTTTCTTTCTCAAAGGAGCAATAATCTCTCATCCATTTGAGCGATATGTGTCCTTTTGACTTCAGCAGTTCCCAGAGCTGACAGACATCAACTGATGGGATTTGGCACATTGCGCTGATGTAACTGAGCAATAAACCTGAAGTTATTTGCATATCAAATTAACAACTGGTCTAAGACTGTTGTTTTGAGGCTGTCTGATGTGACTGCAGTACATGATGTGCAGTGATAGAGGGTTAAACAGGAAATAACCAATATGGCTAAGCTTAGTTTGAAAGCCTCAGGGATAGTTCACCTAGAAATGACAATTTTGCCATTATCCACTTTAGGGCTGCACGATAAATCGCGACAATATCGCAATTGATATTAAGAAAAGCTGTGATATTCATGTGCGCATCTTGTCAGTGAAGCAGGGTTCTGTGATCAGTAGTAAATCACCATCCGAAGGCCAGAGGGCGCTCTCGCGCCGAAACTCCAAAAACACCCCGTAGAAGAAATCCAGGAAATAACGATCGCTGCAGCTGAATAAACAGAAGATTTAAAGGGGTCATCGGATATAAAGTTCACTTTTACATGTTGTTTGAACATTAATGTGTGTTGGCAGCATATGTACACATCTGCCCTATAATGATAAAAATCCATGCAGTGGTTTTTAATTAATCTGTAAAAATAATTTCAAATCGAGGCATTCTCAGATGCCTGTCACACCGACAGAGGCTGCTCCCACGATAGTTGATTGACATAAGCGTCTTACCTCAGACCTGCCTTAAATCAGCTGTAGGAGTCCAACCCCCATTGTTTCGATGCCAGAGCAGGGATGTAAGTTAGACAAGAATATCTCCAATTGAGCTATTGAGGTGTCGTGTTGCTGGATGTAATAATGAACATAGTGGTCGTCATTTACTCCCGACATCTGAGCCGCTGAAGATGCAGTAGATTACGTTTGTTTGTGAAGGGAATGCGCCTCCCGATCTACATATATCTGTCTATTTTCATGCAAATCATTCGTGATCCAGCTTCACTTACAGCAGAAGTGAGTATAAGGGTTTTTATTATGAATTTTTGCGATCACCTTTCACAATCACGTGCTAGTTAGCAAGTTTAACGGTTAAACGCAGCTAAATGAGGCTAAAGTAAACAGGCTTGTCACTCCACAGAGAGAAGAGAGGGGCGGGGCGAGCAGAGCTCATTAACATTCAAAGCAACCTCGACCAGAACAGGATGATTTTTGCAGAGCTGATTTTGACAAGGTAAAAAGGGTGTTGTTTTACACTATCATTGATCATTTTTAACCAAAGTATATTATAGACTTTTCATTTAGACCCTGAAGAATCATATCAACTTGTGGAAAATGGGCATCCGATGGCCCCTTTCAATGATTTAACGTGACTAATAAACACACAGCTACGACAATATATTTATCTTGCTTTTATTACTGCTTAGAATGCTATAAAATATTGTGCGTGCCTTATTCTGAGTAAGAAGCCACATCATCTCGCAAAAGGATTTATTTCAATCACTCAACTGAAGTTATGAAGTGAGTTTTAAGTAAAAACATGTTATTAAATTTGGTATTTACATGTGCTTTCAGATTTAGCAGCATTTACTACACAGCCGTAGTTCACTGAGAAGCTACGCAAGCAACTTTATTATCGCAGCGCGATTTGATAATATCGATGTAAAATATCAATATCATCTGTGTGGTTTTGCGTAGCTTGTCGGTGAACTACGGCTCTGTGTATTGACGCTGCCCTATCTGAAAGCACGCACGTGATGGAGGTTTACTGCAGATTACAGAACCGGCTTTAATGACAAAATGCGCATGGATATGATTTATCACGCAGCCCTGATCCACTTACCCTTGTGTTGTTCTAAACCCTTTGACTTTCTTTCTTTCATGGAATGAGTCATATGGACTATTTTTTAAGGATATTTGTGTCATTTTATAGCCTGAGTTCCCATTTTCTTTGAATGGGAAAGAATGGCTGGTACATTCCAACATTTTTTCATGTTGTGCTTCATTAGAACAAGGAAAGTCATACAGGTTTGGAACAACATTAAAGTGAGTAAATGATGATTTAGTTTTCATGATTTAATTTTTGTGTTTTTAATATTTTAATTATTCCGCCTTCCCCAAATTAACTTCCTGCATAGATGTCCTGAGCACTGGAGCCGTATCCAATTCAAGTGTTTGTGCAAGTAGTCTGTTCATTCTTAATGAATTTACCCTCAGCTGCTGTTGCTGATGTTACCTGTGAAAGTTCACATTTGACTGCTAGAGCTTTCATGAAATCATTACGTGCCAATAGACTCTCATCATTTCCTGATTTAAAGGATTACTTCAATTCTGAATATAAATTTCCTGATCATTTACTCACCCCCATGTCATCCAAGATGTTCATTCTTCATTTGAAGATTTTTCCCCATATAGTGGACTTTAATGGGGATTGATGGGTTGAAGGTCCAAATTGTATTTTCAATGCAGCTTCAAAGGGCTCTACATGATCCCAGCCGAAGAATAAGGGTTTTATGGAGTGAAACATTTAGTCATTTTCTAAAAAAAAAAAAAAAAAGTTTTATACTTTTTAACCACGCATTATTTAATCATGTTGAAAATGTCACACGTGGTTACTTCTTTGCCTGTGTACTCCGGTTCATAAAGGTGAGGTAAAAACTCCATCTCATTTTCTCCTCCAACTTCAAAAATGGCTAACATCGTTGATTTATCTTTTTTTGTAAAGGGCGTCTGACATTCTCTGCACATTTGCTATGTAAACACTGGGTCAGTACTTCTGCCTTCTCAATGCGTGACCTTTCCAATAGGGCTGGGAATCGCTTACAAAAAGAATTGATTCTGAGGCTTTGGGAATCAAGAGTTGATTCCAAGGGGTGACTCCTCATTCAGAACTGTTTTCAATTCAACAAGGATTATCTGTGGGTGCCTCTCAAATGGAAGGCTGTATCCTACCATGGCAGCATGCCTCGGCTGTTACGCCATCAAACGTCACTGAACGTTGATTCATGAAAATTAACTGAATGAAAAGTTTGTACTGAGCTTGTCTGAGTTTGAGGATGCAGCCTTTCTTGCTAATAGTGATTAGAAGTCTGATTCGTTTTCCTGAAAAGGTTCTTTTGGATCGTTTTGATGAACCAGTTCAAAAAACGATTCAGAGGTTATTTTACACTGGAACTGGCTTATGTTGTCCACATTTTTAAATGCTGCACGACAGAACAGATTATGACGTGTTCAAGGGTCTTGATCTCATTTACATCTTAAATAAAATGCTATTTTTTACCTTTTTATCAGCCAATGATAATTCTGAAAGAAAACGCAGAGAGATCAGTAGCCAAGAGTGTATCTGATTGACAGATAAACCATGAGCTCTTATATCAACGTTGTTGAACAGCTCTAAGTATATATATTGTTATTTATTTTAGAAAATGACCAATCATTGAAACTGCAATTTGGACCTTCAACCCACTGATCCCCATTGAAGTCCACTATATGGAGAAAAATCCTGGAATGTTTATCTCACAAACCTTAATTTCTTTTCAACTGAGAAAAGAAAGACATAAACATCTTGGATGGCATGGGGGTGAGTCAATTAACAGGAATATTTTATTCTGAAAGTGAACTAATCCTTTAAGGTTTATTAAATATACATTTGACAAACCTTTTGTGCCTAATAAACAAAAGCAACAAAAAAAAAGGTAGGCATCAAAATTGGTCAAATTTCAGTTTTTTAAAAAGAAAGCCAATCCACTATAATAATCGCCAATGTATCCATTTACTGTATAAAAAAGATCCAATCATTTTGTAGGGCTCCTTTAAGCATGCATTTCTGAATATGCATAAAATCATGATATATAGATGTAGTCATTGAATTCCTGTACAGGCGGTAAGCACCAATCTTTAATGTCACATTATCCTGAAAGCTCTCCAGCTGTCATGGGACGCCAATTTTCATCCCTTGTGAGAAGTGCCAATATTGTCTAACTAAGTGCTTTCTAAGCACAAACGAAGAACTTTGGTGTCATAATGTTAGGTCTCGTATAAAAGAATGCAGTGTATCAATTGCATCGCCTACTTTGCTTTTAGGCAGATGGAAAGGCGTTATTTCAGGGCAGTTGGCCCACATATCTAGATCAATTACCAGTATTTGTTTAAAGTGAGAGGAAGAGATTAAGCAGGACTGTTTTACTGGAACATAACCACAAACGCAATCAGAAAATGGGCTTTTGCAAATTACAGAGATTAGTTTTCCAGAAACTACCTTTCAGTGTCAGCAGTGACCAGCTGTTGTCTTGTAAGTATTCGGGTGTATGCGCTGTTCTGGCTATCTGACTCATTTGGAGTCAATAGTGGGTATGTTTATCAAATAGGAATGGCTGACGGTCCACTAAACTCTTGCTCATATGAGGTGTAATAATAGTCGCGCTGGTGTGGGTCGGGAGGGGTAACCCTCCCTCTGGAGTAGCTCATTATTGGCTGCTTGTAATTAAGGAGCAATTTATACAAAGATTACTTTAATTAGCCAATTAGCTGATCATTTGCAACATGAGAGTGCTGAAGCTAGTCTCATCAGAGGAGCTCACTCTTAACAGCTCTCTGCTGAGATCCCTTTGATCGAGTGAACGGCTGTGCAATCGATGAAAGCAGTGCGGTGACATTGTCACGATCACGACAAATGGCTCGAGGAAACATCCAAGGCCGTTAGCAGCAGGGTCACTGAGTTCAGGTTTGCTTTTAATGTAGCGTCCAATTATTACATGTTTCTCCTCACTTATGCAAGTGACATACATTTGCGTACATTAGTCTGTGTAAATGTGTATGGCAGAGGTCAGCAACCTTTTTGACATGAAATGCCATTTAAATCTACATCATGTATGTGTGTATGGCTGCAGTGTGTAGATGTGTACTTACTGTTTCATGTTCCTGCAATACAATGTGTTTTTTTTTATTTATTTAATATTATTTGAAACAGTGTTATTTTAGTATCGAGATACTTTATATGATGTATATTTAGTGCTGTCAGTCGATTAATTTTTTTTTTATCTAATTACATGATGTTTCGATTAATTAATCTAATTAATTGCAAAATAAATTTGACTGTGAAAGTACCCACAAAAGATTATTTAAAGCTATTTTTCTGTTAAATGAGAAAGTATGAAGTAGACATTACAAATTGTAGCTTTAGACAGAAATATTTTATATGATTCAACATAGAATTTGGTACACATAAACATTTAGCCTAATGTAAGCTATGGAACATAAAAGAAGATAATTTGAGAAACATCTCAGTATTTTTTGCACATATGATGAAAGTCATTAGCAACCCAAACAGCTTTGTTACCAAAAGTCTTCAAAATAACTTCTTTCATGTTTTACAAAAGAAAGGTTTGAAATGACATGAGGGTGAGTAAATGATGACAGAATTATTATTATTATTATTTTTTTTTTTTGGTGAACTATCACTTCAATGTTTTTATATTTATTGTTTGTCTTAAATTTTTATTGAAATGACACTCTAAATAAGAAACCAAATCTGCCAGTAGGTGGCGGTAAATATCTTTATGAGTCATTCATTTATTTATTCGCTTTGTTCAAACGGCTGATTCATTCAGGAATGACATAAATGGCTCTCTTTATGAATGGGCTTTTGAAATACTGGTTCACACGAATTATTCAAAAATGCGGATTCATTCAGAAACTAAACACCACTGTGTTGCTCCAAGATGTGCAACAATTCTGCTATGGTTTCAAAGCTAATATGTTCTCTGCAAAATTGAGCAAAACATAATATTGTGTTTAAAATTTAACACAATATCAGCTTCTTTTTTACTGAACTGTTGTATAAAATCACATTTAAGCTCACGATAGATCGGGACAAAATCAGCACTCATGTCATATTGCTCTTGCTGCCTATGTGATATCATGTGATATATATAAATATGAGACAAAACAAATACAGGAGCATTTTTTGCACCAATATCTTGAATTTTAGGGCATAACTGCAATTGTCGAGGTGTTGCCCTGCATCATATTTGTCAACAGTCAACTATATGAAATATAAGATGATGTACAGGTCTGGGGGTGGGGCCAGTATACTGCGTTAAAATATTTTAATCAGTGGTTCAACCTTAATGTTATGAAGCTACAAGAATACTCTTTGTGCACAAAGAAAACAAAAACAACTTTATTCAACCAACCCTTTAATGTCTATAAATATGTATAGTTATTACTTTTTCAGCTTTAGTTTTAGTTATTTTATTACAAGCTAAATACTAAATTAAAATGAGAAACTTTGCCTTGCCAACAAGCTGAAATAAAAAAGTGTTTTTTAATGTTTTATTTCAGTTATATGGTTTATTATATTTTAAATTATGATTTTTTTATGTTTTGGTTTTCATTTAGTTAACTATAATAACCCTAATTTATAATGGTTGTTGTGTTTGATTATACAGAGTGCATTTTTCCATTAATTATGTAGTTTTGAGAATTACTCTTAGTGTGTGGAAAGCATTCCAGTTTGTGTTTTGAATGCTAAGAACCTATTGGGAGGAAACCTCTCAAGCCTTAATAATGGTGACTATTTAAATAAAGTAGGCCTAGTATTCTGTAAACAAAAACTGTACAGCATGCACAATGTGCAAAACTCACAGAAAATGCAGCATTGCCCAAACTGACTAAGTGTTTAGACACATGAAAACATTTTTCACACCAGGTTCGGAAATTAAAGTAGAAGTCCACTTCCAAAACGAAGATTCACATATAATGTGCTCACCCCCTTGTCATCCAAGATGTTTATGTCTTTCTTCAGTCGTAAAGAAATTATGTTTTTTGAGGAAAACATTTCAGGATTTTTCTCCATATAATTGACTGATATGGTGCCACGATTTTGAACTTCCAAAATGCAGTTTAAATGCGGCTTCAAACAATCCCAAATGTGGTTGTAAACAATCCCAGCCAAGGAAGAAGTGTCTTATCTAGTGAAAAGATTGGTTATTTTCATTAAAATAGTACAATTTAAATAGTTTTTAATCTCAAATGCTTGTCTTGCTTCGTGCTGCCTGAACTCTGTGTATTCTGGCTCAAGACAGTTAGGGTACGTCAAAAAACTCCAATCGTATTTTCCCCCTCAACTTCAAAAATCATTTCAAAAACAGAAGTACTGACACAGTCTTTGCAAAGTGAACATGCAAAGAAGATCAAACACCCTTAACAAAAAAGGTAAAACAGCGATATAGGATGATTTTGAAGTTGAGGGAAAACATGAGATGGGAGTTTTTCGACATACCCATAACTGTCATGAACCGGAAAAAAACAGTCAGGCAGAGTAAGACAAGGCGAGTGTTTGACATTAAAACACATTAAAACATTAGTAACCGATCGTTACGCTAGATAAGACCCTTCTTTCTCAGCTGGGATCGTTTACAACCGCATTTGGGATTGTTTGAAGCTACATTTAAACTGCATTTTGGAAGTTCAAAATCGGGGCACCATATCAGTCCATTATAAGGAGAAAAATGCTGAAATGTTTTTCTCAAAAAACATCATTTCTTTACGACTGAAGAAAGAAAAACATCTTGGATGACAAGGGGGTGAGTACATTATATGTGAGTCTTTGTTTTGGAATTGGACTTCTCCTTTAACGAGGGCTTGTGGCAAAAATGCCACCAAAATGAACAAAAATGCCCCATTAAATTCAAGACAAAGGGGCAAAAAATACCTCTGCACAATTAAAATGAAATGTGATTCAAATGAAATGTGATAATGAATGAAAGGTACCAATTTGCGGAATTACATTCAGACTGGCTCCCACTGCATCAGGTTGCTTTTACGTGCTGTTTTGTGCAGCGTTGAGCCTTATAACCAATCAAATGTATTTCTGTTGAACTTTGAAATGCATCGGCCAATCAGAGGCGCCTGGATTAGTCAGCGCTGAAAACGCCAGAGCTGTTGTTGAGTGTGCAGGCTGACGCTTACAAATTCTATCATCATAAAAAACACAGTGTAGATACAAAGTAAATGAAAGATTAATTTTATAGCTTCAGTGATTATAACGGGAGTTTATGCATACAGTAATTTGTGCTAGACTAGACTAACGTCATGGACTGACATGTTTGTCTGTGAAGCCAGAAAGCGACGTGCCCAAAACTCAGACATGAAACAAAAGCTTTTTGTTTTCTATATCGATATTAAATATCATAATTATAATATAAAGAGCAATAATCTACAATAATGATTTTTGTCATAATACTGCAGCCCTATAAACTCCTGTTTTTTTACAAGTATAATTTAGATACAATTTTGAACCGTCTTTTGTTTACTAAGACCAATTTAAAATATTAAGTTATTAAAGTAATTGGGTAAATTTAAGTATTTGACATTAAAGACAACATAGCATGGTGATTATAATAATAAGGTGATTATAAACATTACCCTTATGAATGTAAAAAATGCCAGGAAATCAATTCCAGGGGGCAAATATTGTTCATTTCAGACTCTGATTCATACTTAAAAACATACTTAGTGAAGGGTTGCTCATGTTCGCCTTAAATTCTTTTCACACAATCAAATCTCAGTGATTATAATGATTGCTATACGCACCTCATAAGCTCTCTTTATTCAAGCTGTCATGTGTATTAAATTAACCAATATGCAGAATGGAATGAGCTGATCATTGTTAAAATATTTTCAATATCTAAATTCCCAGAACACGTTAGCGCAATCTTTAATCAGAATTAGGAAATCATTGCAACGCAGCCAAAGACAAATTACGAGAAAGATAAATTAGAGAGTTGTTCATTTGTTACATGACAGGGCATTCATGACCCATTTCCACCTCTGATATAAAGAAATGCAGTTGGTTTCTGGTTGCCGTTAGTTGCCTGTTTTCCAAAACGCCATTTAAAAGAGGATTTTTAAATCCTGACATTTTCACCACTAGCTGTAAACGCTGCCTTTCAAGTTCAGTGGAACATTAATGTTTTCAAAGCTTTAATCTAAAAAAAAATGGCTGGCAAACATATGCCAAGACCGTTTTACTATTTCCTCACACAGAGGTCTGCAGCAGATATTTCATCATATATCTGCTTGAACTGCAATCCACAGAGGATTGAAGACGACTAGTAAAGGGCATCAGTGCCAGTGCTCTAAACCACAACTACACTCTTCAAACACTGCAGTGTGTGGGAGAGCAGAGAGAGACCTGCTGAACCCATGCATAACAGATCTAATAATAGGTTCTGAACCATTTCACAAATATATACGTATCAGCACATATACATATTAGTTCAGTGTCTTTTGGTTTATGCATTACGATTACGATTTTACCAATTTAGATACGCGCACAAGCACACACACACACAAATCATGTTCACCAGTAAATAATGAATAAAAGCACTTTTCTTTGCGCCTTCTTAACAGCAAATTTATTTCTAATCTCATTAGAATATTTATAATAAGCTCACATGTATGAAATATCATCAGTGCGTGAAACACGCTGTTAATGAGAAGGCCAGCAATGGTGCTGCAGGCTAGTAGCAAAAAATACATTGCATTTATTATTCAAGAACTGAATCCACTAAAGAAAATATGTATTTATAGGCAAATTTCAGCAAATTTAAATAAGTCCATTGCAGGCAAAACATGACTTGTGCTATGCTATCAGTCGGTCACGCTAAATGCGCTAAATACAATATATTTTTGCTGCTAGCCTGCAGCGTGCAATTTAGTGGACCGTGCATATGAATTTCTCATTGCAGTGCAAAAAATAACACATTTTAAGTTTACTAGTGTTTGTATTTTAATTCAACACATGATTAAATAAAACATGCTTCATGACCATAAAGGGTTAGTGCATGATAAGAATACTTAACGCTGTCTTTCTTTATTGCTCACGAGCGTGCGCTGATCTCTAGTCTATAGCAAACATGGTAACATTTTCACAGTAAAGTAAGTGGGATACTATTTATTCATCAGCCCCTTGGTTTCCTTGGTTCTGTCTCTCCATGGGGATGGAATCCGATGCTAGCGATACACTCAGCCGCAACCTGGCAAGGCCTTGCGTGGGCATTCTTACAAAAGACCACGCTGCTCCCTCAATAATATTTTATCTGAAAACAGGGCTCAAGAGCTACTAAACAGGTCAAAGCATGTGCGCTACGGCTGTTCGGGACAGCAGGGGTGGAAATAGGTAAGCTGCGTGACATCTCCACAGCTGTAAGATTGATGTTGTTTCCCTCCTACGCGGCTGCGCTTTCCCCGTGTAACAGATTAAGCTTGAATTGCAAAGACTAGGTGCAACAAGGGTATCTAAGGACAACCTTGGCAGTAACAAATCTAGTCAGCTGACCAAGCTGAAAAAAGAGCCACCCCTTCCAAACAAAGAGTAAATAATCAGGAATATGTATACCAAGTTCGCCAGGGGATGAAGGGCATGTGATCCTGCCCTTATAAAGAAGACTCGAAGAGGCAGTAAAAAGACTAACAGCTTTTGGTGAAAAAGAAATCCAGTTCTACCTGCCTTAACTTGTAACCAACAGCTGCAGAAACCTCCATTCAGCATCAGGCCATCTGTTAAGAGCATGTAGCTAGAGATCAGTGTGCCAACAATCAATTATTAATGCAGTCATTTACATCACCGCTGATGAACACAACAGATGACTGCGAGCGCTAATTAAGAAGATTACAATTCAGAAACGCGTCCTCATATGATAATCATCATTAACACCCTCACAGAATCACCAGAACGATTGTAATCCTCAAAATGCGACATTAACATCTGAGCAAATATCCAGTTCTTTTGTGTTTTGATACACTTAGGAGCGAATTCACTTAACGGTTGTGCTGCTTGAGCGCCAAAGCCTGCAGGTTGTGCAAAAAGCATACGCAATCTTGTTTGATCTTGCATTAAATGCATTGAAATCGTGCTGTTTTGTGATTTATTTAAATTAAGTCAATGTTTTATGTAAACACGCCTCCTTTATATGTAAATTAGGCTCATTATAGATTGCGCTGCAGAGCAATCTGCGAGACTGGGAATTGTGGCATGCAAATTGTGTTCAGGACAGATTTTGGTTTTGAATGTTCTGTTTGGCTTCAACAGCTATATGTTCTCCAGTGAGTACAGTATGTGCTCCGATCAGGCCTATGCTTTGGCATGAGAGGAATGTATTTTCAGCGCTAGCATGTGCATGCTAACGGAACAGATCTGCTCTCTTTTGACGCTGGGCGGTGTTGCGAGGAGCGTCCCGCTGGGTTGCGTGTCCATGCTGGCACCACAAGCCACTTCAGCTATGCAGGCTGGGCGAGATGGTCCAGGCAGCGTGCCAGGCGAGGGTGGTTCAGGCCTTGGCACAGGATGCACTTCCACAACAACGACGGGAAGAGACGATTAGCAGCCACTAAACGCACAGACCATGCAGTCACTCGGCTCGGCCAAGAACAGTGGGAAAATTCACACACTTTCTCACTCTTTCCGATGATCTTTCTCTTCTAGGCCGGAGAAGAAAGTGCCAAAGATGACAAGACAACAGTTGTCTTTGGTTCCCAAGGCTATGCTGGACTGTGCATTAGATGGTGGACTGTTTTTCCTTGTTTTCGCTCTCAACTTTTTTGCCTCCTACCTTCTGGATTGGGAATTGAGTTCTTATTCAAAACTGATTTAATTGTTTGACTTTTGTGCTATGCTAGAATACTTTACTTAATTTGGTGTTCTTGGGCACAAATGACCTTTTTTGTCATTTTGTCAACTTGTTTTCTTTCAACCTGGTCTCATGATGAAAACGTACCTGTGGGAACGTATAAACGCAATTGCAAGCATTTTACCTTGTTTTTCAATCTCTCAGCTTTCAGCTCTTTCATCGTGAGTCATGTTTTTTACAGGATTTGTACCCTTGGATTCCGCATCCTAAGTCCAATTCTGTGCCGGCTGAGCTACTGAGCAAGCTTGTTATGTCCGGAAAGGGAAACATATGGAGCTGTAATCATAACTGTGTACGAAAATGATTACAAGCGCTCACTGTTTTACCGCATCTAGTGGACATTTCTGTTGAAACCTGCAGTGATATTTTGCATCTCACAAAAACATTCCCACAGGCATGTTTTTGTCATTAAACCAGGTAGTTTTCTTTTATTTAGCACAGGCTTTTTGGTCAAAGGCCTTTTTAATCTGAGTTTATGGACCTAAGTTTTTGAATGAAAGAAGCATTATTTGTGGATACTTTTGGCAATGCTCACTGAAAAACTGAAGCACAAAACCTCAGATCAATTAGGCCTACAATCAATCAGTTCCAAAAGCAGGCCTGTCACGATAACAACTTTTTGTTGTGCAATGTATTGCCCCAGAATAACTACGATACGCAATAAGCTACGATAAGCGATATTATTGTCATTTTAAGACCATTTTATGCCAATGAATATATAATCATAACATAACAGCATAATAACAGGTAACCGGCATAAAGGCCTACACACTTTCAAATGACAACAAACTTTTAATTCTGGAGAATATTTAAATCATGAAAATTAAGTATCAAAATTTTAGATACCTTTAAACTTGAATAAATAGTAAATAAACATTTTCCAACAAAAATTGCAAAGTAACAAGTAGAAAAAAAGAAAAATGCATAAAGAACTTGTATGGAGATTTTTCCATCTGCAGATTTTTCCCTGACCTTTTTTTCCTCTGAAATTTAAGGGTGCACATTATTGCTGAAAAACACAATCCCTACTTAGCAGTCAGATGTACGTATACACAAAGGCACAGATCCTTAAACAAGGTCATATCTGCAGATGAAACTTTTTTGTAGAAGCATTCTTTAAATTTGAACTAGCACCTCATGACTACACCACATTATGTATGAGAAGTTGCAAAAGACAGGCATAAGTGGTATGCAAAAAACATGGTGACATTCATTTTTATAAAAATTAAGTGTGTGAAAAGTTATGCAAAAGTTTTTAAAATAAATAAAAAAAATGTATTATGCAATACATTGCACCATCAAAAATGATTGAGGTCATGTACATATATTGTGCGATAAGTTGATATTTTGATTATTGCGACAGGCCTATCCAAAAGAAATTTAAAACCTGTGCTAAATGAAAGGAAACAAGTTAACTGTAAACTTCAACGAGTCAATAACTGGAGGGTTAAAGGGGTCATGAACTGCCTTTTTTTTATTATTTTGTATTGCTCTCTGAGATCCACCTATAATGTTACCAAGATTTTTACATCAAAAAACATCATCATTTAGAAGTAATAGGCTATTTTCTGTTCTGCTTTTACCCCCCTCATTGGAATGGTCCATTTGTGTGACATTACTGTCGAATCCAATATAGTCACACAGCATCATCTTTTAGTTTCAATCTTTCTGAAAATTCTGTGTCGATTTGTGCCTTGTTTGTAAATGAATCTGCTGTAAAATGAAGTGGACAAAGGACCGAGTTCTTACTGCCGCAGTCTAGAACTTCATTAAAAATAAAGTTCATTCACTCTTCCCCATTGTTGGGATCTGATGGAAGGTAATGGAAAGACTGTGTTTTGCCACAACTTGGCACTGCACAGCATGTCTTTATTGTTTGATTTCTGCGTAGACCTGTTTGCCTCTCTCATTATTTACACTATATTGCAAGAATCTGTGGGCAGGGCTAAACAGGCAGTGATGTAGAAGCAGGCGTTCATCATCTTCTGCAAAGTCACGCTATTATAGCCGCTTTTCCACTATCGGGCCGAACGGTTCTTAGAGCGGTCAGGTACGGTTCCAGTTGTGTTTTCACCTGAGCCTGGTATGGCACTGCACGATTACAAACCGTTCTCGCCCCGGATTTCTCGGCACGTTTAGACAAAACCGTGCTGATAGAATGTGTGTGCTAAGCGAAAGTGCGCTATTTGATCAAAGTAAACAGCTGTTACGCTGTGTTCATAGCTCATGCATTAATACTGTCAATAAATGTGGTATTTTTTAGAAAGGGTTTACCTTCTGTGTCCATCTCCGTTGGCATGCATATCCCCTCAGCATTTGCTGGTAACGTTATACCTGTCGTTGCCCTCTGTTTATTTTAGTTTTTGCGCCAAGAGTTGTTTTCTTTTTTTTCTGTTATTTAACGAAGTAGTCCCAAAAACAGAAATATCTGATCATGGTCCATATCACTGTTTACATTACAACTGTGTTACCAAGGCAATGACTGACGCATTTGTATTTACATTCCAAAGAGTTCTGTTTTATCAGCACCACAGTGGAAAATGAAACCACATCTGTGCTGACTGGCCCAGAAGATTCTTAGTTCATGACCCCTTTAATATATTAAAATTCTGTTAATCATTCAAGAATGCCTGCATTCTTATGAATTATGAAGAGCTCCTTTTTAATGAGTCATTCAGAGCGACTCATAAATGAGTCACAGGCAAACTCATTGGTTTAAAACAACTCATTCACTCACTAAATCAGTCAGAGGTGTTACTGAATTAACATCAGTTTCAGTCACTCAAACTGAGCCACAAATCCTTACTTATGGTCATATCTATGTTTGTACTTGTGAGACTTATATCAGTGCAATAATTGGAACAAGATTCATCACATTTCTTATGATTCTCATCCCTTTACTTCTGATGAAGTCCTCATCCCTCAGGATGCTGAGACAGGAAGATGTCTGTGAAACTTTGAAATATCATTGTACCTGTCCCTTTATGTTTAATCTATAAAAATAAACTACAGGAAACAGCTGATTTTCAATAATGGTCTGACTGGCCATTTAGTAAAATAGTGGTCTAGTTTCCCATTAGTAAGGTTTATTTTTTCCACAAGTTTACAATCACTCTTTAGCACTTGAACAGCTGATCGATTCCACACGGTGATGCAGTGTTAGCGCTGCATATGAAATCAATAGCGATCTCTAATCCTCTGCCAAGGCAAAAAGGAAGCTACAAACATTATGTTTAGCTTTTAAAAGGTACTTGAATATGTTACAAAAATAGCTGACATCTAGAAGGAGTGAGATGTTCATGTTTGAATCAATTGCAAACTGAGATCCAATTAATTTCATGGTTTGCTAATGAACTAAATAATTCCAAATTAATTGCACATATCTGCTGTAAAAAGCCCCCAAATCAAAATAATTGAATGGATTTTAATTTAGTTCACTGTACATAAAATCATTTGGCTTGATTTGCCACAAAATGTAACGCTTCCAATGTTCCTCTGCCAGTAAATTGCAATTTTATGTTTCAGTCACAGAGGTCAATAGAGAGCCCAGAATTACATACTGAACATTTAAGCCATTGGCATGACAGCTGAAAGCCGTATTAATTATAGCACTCTTTATCATTTTAATAGCATTTTATATATATAGCACTAGAGATGATAAAACGTGTCTTTACAAATCAATTCGATGTTCATTTTATTTCCATATAACTGAACAAGTCTGCTACTTGTCTACAGTCCATGCATTCACTTTCTAACTTACATTTAAATTTTTGGTGTTTGAACACATTAAACATTGTCTATTCAATTCCAACTATTCTTTAAAAGAGAAGAACATAAAATCCCTTATTATAAAATACATGTACATTAATTTTTTACCAGTTTATTTTTTGTATAATTGTGTTAAACTGACAGCCCTCATCATACCCATTGTATGAACTCATTATAGGCTAATTCTAATACTAAAGCGCCCGTGCCATTCATTCCCTTTCTTTAAAAGCATGCTCCATTGTCGTTGTTCACTGAAATCTTAGCTTTATACAATTACCAAGGAATTAAAGCTTAACAAATCATAATCTCTGCCACAATTAGGACACCTAAATGCTGGTCCCAGATCAGCGCTGAAGGCTTTTAAGTTATGTGGCTATTTTCCAGATCCTCCCCTCCCTTCCTTTGCCTTGCACAGTACAACACAATGCAGCACTCAAACAACTTGAGCTCCAGCCAACACAGAATCAGTTCTTGACTGACTGTGCGAGTACTTACAGGTGGGATATCTGATATACATGTATGTTACTTCGCTACACAATAGTATCTCATTTGATTGTGTTTGCATTAGTTGGCATGACCACAGTACTGCTGGTAAGCCTTTGTTCTTGTCAGATGTAATCTACCAACCTTATCATGGGATACAGTATTTTTGAGGTCATGTCTTGTATTACCTATTGTCCATAATACAATTTACATCAATTGCCAATAAACAATAGAAATAGAAAAGTAATAGTTCACACAAAAATGAAAATTCTGTCGGCGCCGACAGCCTTGTGGGCAGTGCGCCGACATACAACGCCGTTGCGCACAAATTAAGATATTTTTGATGAAATCCCAGAGCTTCTGACCCTGCACAGACAGCAACGCAACTACCATGTTCAAGGCCAAGAAAGGTAGTAAGGACATTGTTAAAAATAGTACATATGACATCAGTGGTTCAACTTTAATTTTAAGAAGCTAGGTTAAAATAGGTTATTACCTTTAATAAACTTATTTTTTGTAGTGTTGTGCACAAATTATTCATGTAATATTTGTGATTTAATAATTTTTGATACAACTGATCTCTAGGCTACATACTTTCATCAGTTAAAATGAATCCAATTTTGGATTCTAAAAAATCTTTTTATATGAACCCTATATGTTACAATCTGAATCACAGATTTATTTACATCTTCATTAAATCTATTCTGAATAAAATTTCAACACACAGTAGGATGGATTTTCAGGTTTAAATGAATTAGATTTTATTTGAATTGTATTTAAATGTATGTGATGTGTCTGAAATGATTCAGATTGAATCACTAAGCGATTCACACTGCTTTCCACTTGACCAATTCAAAAGGAGCCAACATAAGAATGATTCATTTGGAAAATGACAAAAGCCAAAAAAAAAAATCGAGACATTACTTGAGTGTTAAAGGTGACGTATCATGAAAATCAGACTATTTCTGTGTTTAAGTGCTATAATCGGGACCCCATTGTATCTACCAACCAAGAAAATGTGAAAAAGGACAATCCAGTAACTTTGTTTTGGTAAGCCTTTTTCTACAACATGTGATGTTGCCCCACGTGACTTGGTTAGGGGATCTAATTATAATATTACCGTCCCTTCATCTGTACGTTTCCACGCACGGCAGTGCCATTTTGTTTTCGCAGGTGTACCAGTTCTAACACAATGGCAAAAGTTTGAGCAAAGCATGCTAACTGTTCTTTATTTGGCTGCACAGACAAGCACAGAGGAGACAAGAGAGCAGTGGATTTATTTACTTATTTACTGCATATTACACTGCTGCCACACAGATCTAATATAAACATGCGATTTCTTTCTCAGCTGTTTACCTTCAAAGACATAACCGACTGTTTTTTGTGTCTTTAACATAAACTTGTGTGTATTTGACAGTTTAAGCGCTCGATGACATGAAAGAGGACTTAGTTTAGTACTCACATGCCGTGTGACAGCTGCTTTCTGTGTGCGTTCTTCAGATGTGTGCGCTAAAAAAACCCTATATCAGAAGTTTAAACTGATATGGCTTTAAAGTGCATGATTTCAGCGCAATAAATATGATAATCAAAACCAAACAGATGTTTTTCAGTAGGGGTATCTGAGATATGAGCTGTAAAGGCAAAGCTCTATTCTGGAAAAGGGGGCGGGGAGCAGCAGATCATTTGCATTTAAAGAGACATGTATAAAAACAGTGTGTTTCTGCTTTCACTCAAAATGGGCATTTTTTAAAATGATATAATAAATGATCTGTGGTATTTTTAGCTGAAACTTAACAGACACATTCTTGGGACATCTGAGATTTATATTACATATTATAAAAGGGGCATAATAGGTCTCCTTTAAAGTAGTTAGGAGCAATACCTAATAAATCTCATATGTAAATGAAAGCATCGTGTTATATGAGTGTGGTGTGACCTGCCTAAAACAATATTAATTAATTAACGATGTGCCACCTAGTCAGCTAGTATTCTGTTTTGTAATTTTAATGACAGTGTTTTACATTGTTGATACTTCAGTAGTTAAACACATCATGTTGAACAGGTTTTCATTATGACAAGGGTAATGCAATAAAACTCCACCTTTCGCTTGAGGCGTATTCCACCTGGGTGATCTCAAAAATGTCTTTTCTGCCATCAGATAGAACAACATGTCCTCCTCCTGCTGTTGACGCCAGCCTAGCCTATTCAGCTGTCTAATGAAGACGACTCACGCCCCTATCAGTTTGTTTTCTGTCCCTGCTTTAGCGGGTAGATGCGCTGTTATTCTGTTACTTCAGCTCATTGCTTTTCTGTAACCATATACAGTGAATCAGATTCTGTGGCTACAGGTTCACTTTTTTTCTGATATCGATTAGCCAGTAGGCTTTCAGTCTGGTTTGCATCTGTTGTAAAACCATAGGTCGCGCAGAGCAAAAATAGATGCGCAAGCTCTTGTTTTCCTCATGGACGCGTGAGCGTGTGTGTGTGTGTGCTCGTGCTTGTATGGATTACCGCGCTCGCTGAGTTCCGCTCTGACTCTCGCTGAAGGAATCTGCTGCTCGGGCAGTTTGCGCTCCCGTGAGTGAACTGATTGAATGATTAGTGACAGTCGACTCATGCTGGAAGAATTATTTTCTGGAACAACAGCTAGAGCTGGTGCTCAGGGAGATTTGTGCACACATTTACTGTGAATGTGCTATGTTGTGGATGTGTGTTTTAGCCCTCACATTGAATAGTACGGCCTTGTCATTGATACCGACATTTGGATTCAGTGGCGCTTGGTCTGTGAATGCACCATTGTAACAAAAATTGTTCTATTTTTTTCCGCATTTATATTGGTTTTACATATTTTAAACACATCTGTAAATAAAATTCCACTTCTGAACATTTAAAGAAGAAGCCAGCCTTAATACAAATTAAGCTCAACCAATTAATGCTATATAATGTTGATTAAAGGGACAGTTTACTCAAAAATGAAAATTCTGTCATTAATTACTCATCATCATGTCGTTCCGAACCTGTAAGACCTTCGTTCATCTTTAGAACACAAATTAAGATATTTTTGATGAAATCCAAGAGCTTTCTGACCCTCTATAGACAGTAGGGACCTACCACGGTCAAAGTACAGAAACACAGTAAGGACATCATTAAAATAGTCTGTGACATCAGTGGTTTTTTTTCAGAAAGCTCTCGGATTTCATTGAAAATATCTTAATTCAATCAATCTAAAGATGAACGAAGGTCTTACAGGTTTGGAATGACATGAGGGTGATTGATTAATGACAGAATTTTCATTTCTGTGTGAACTCTTTAAAAAGGCAAAAACAGGTTTCAGTGAGGTACTTAGACTGTAATTTTTAAAATTATTTTATAATTATTTTTTATTACTTTATTTTATTATTATTGAAGTATGTTTTGCAAGAAACTAATCCATTTTTTCAGCTTCAGAATTTCACAGTTAATATATTACAATTATATATTATTATTAATTGAGACATTTTTATAGCTGTTTGTAAAATTTGCTACTGAATGAAAATTGTTTCTACACCAAATGTTTTATTTATTTATTTATTTATTTTTTTTTTTTACACCAAATGTTTTTTGTACAATGGAAGTGAATGAAGTAAATTTTTGGAGGGATTAAATTAAAGCTAAAAATGTCATATAATTGCACTTACATTAATTAATCAGTTAAAGATTATATTAATATTAAAATGTATATTATTGTATTATTTCAGCAGAAAACTGTTTACATTAACATTTTCATAGTTGTTTTAGGATGCTAAGATTATAGTATTGCATTGTCATGCAGTAAAGTTGTACAATTTGATATACAGTAAGTTTACACATGTGATTTTGTCATAGTAAAAGCAAGATAACACACATCTTGCTTAGATCTTTATTACCTGTTTTCCCTGTTTACCTACATTGTAAGTATCTTACTGTAACCCAGATTTTTGACAAGTGGAAATGTTTGTAATAGTCTTTTGCTGGCAGAGATTAATTTGTAGGAATACACTTTAGGTGTCCATCTATGTAAGATACATTAATTACATGTCATAGCATAAAATGACAATCCAAAAACACACTTTTTCATTAAAAAAAGTGCCTTTGAGTCCTATTGTGGTGTGTTTGTTTCTGTTACATCGACTGCAAGCAGGGGGTCACAAAAAGCATAATCTCTGCCTGACAAATGTTAGCAAACCCAAATTGCGATGATCTTAATGCATACACACTAGAGATAGATGGTTTATGCATGTCTGCATGAACATCTTTCTGTACTGTTTCTATAGTGTTTCTGTAATGGTCCTCTTACTGATGTTAAGAAACGGAATTTCTGCTGGGTGGAAATTGCATAATCTCTCTATGAAAAGAGCGCGTGGGCTGCAGGAAGCACAGCATGGATAATAGATGACTCTCTTAGCAGCAGAATTTAGATGCGATGCGTTAGGTCATGCCGACCCTCCCCACTTCAACAGAAAGCTGCGGTCAGCGTCTCTGATTCATGATGATAGGAACACCAAAACCTAAATAATCCGCCACAAACCTACTTGTGCACCTTACACCTTACAGAGTGTATAGATCATGGTGCTCTCATCCGTATCCTTATGGGATTGTTAAATTGTTCCTATTTGAACTGGCAAAATGTGCATTTTAGGAAAATTTGAACTGTCAGGATCTTGCGACGTGAAATATATTTACAGGTCTGAGAGTGATTATGAATCCTGTGAGGATGTCTGCTGCATGAATGTTTTATGTCTGCTGCTTTAAACAGTCTTGACATCGATAAGGAATAATTTAGTTGTAACTATGACTACAGTGACCCCCTCACCCCCCACATAAATATTGACTGTTCTTTTGCACCAAATACCGTCGGCCACCTGAATGATGCACTATGCGGTTGATCCAAACCTAAAGTGGCATGCGAAAATAAAGGCCTGTAATGAATAATTCATCAAGCTCCTGACAACATCACGCACGGATGAGTAAGACACATTCTGCATGCTCCAAGGATATGAATATCAACTCCTTAAACGAGACAAAGTAAAAATAGAAATGCCACCACATCTCTGAAGCTCAGCAATATGTCAGTTTGTTTGTATTTTGCTGCAAGTTGACTGTAAAGTCTTTTTATCATGAATTTATGAGTATTTCATTGAGATTATTTCCAGTTTTCTGGGTCTGAAGCATTTGGTTTTTCTCCAAATCTTGCTTCTTTCCACAAAGATGGTGCTGACTTTTGGCTTGTGACTTTTAGCTTGTTTTATGGTGCTGTTTCTTGGTTGTTGTAGTCCTCATTGCAATTGCATTAATCACTGTTGCATTTTCTACTTGCTAATGTTCATTTGAATATATATTATACTGTTTTGTGTTCATTTTTATTTTATTTTTTTTTACATACTGTCATCACTATTCTCTATTGAAGCCTGTTTCCGCAACTGAATAAAAAATGAAAAAGGTAATTGCGACTTTTTATCACACAATCCTGACTTTTCTCGCAATTTTGAGTTTACATCTCACAAGTTTGACTTTTTTTTTTCTCAGAATTGTGTCATATGAACTCGCAATTCTGACTTTTTTTCTCAGAAATGTGAGATATAAACACACAATTGTGAGTTATAAAGTCAGAATTGTGGGATATAAACTTACAATTGCGAGAAATAAAGTCAGAATTACGAGATACAAACTCGCAATTCTGACTTTTTTCTCACAATTGTAAATTTATATCCCACAATTCTGACTTTTTTTCTTGCAACTGTGTTTATATCTCGCAATTCTGACTTTGTTTCTCAGAATTATGAAAAAAAAAGTCAGAATTGCGAGATACAAAGTCGCAATTGTGAGAAAAAAGTCGCAATAACTTTTTTTTTTTTTTTTTTTTATTCAATGGCGGAAACAGGCTTCCATAATTCTACTGTCTGCCAAAGAGATAATGTTAATATTAGTACCTGGCAATTTATCATTTCATTTTGCATTTGTGGCTCACATACAGTACACGCGCCTTAAAAATGTGAAAAAAATTGGTCCTCTGTTATCTTTTGCAAATTATTGGTGCAAATTGTGTTTTAATTATTGAATAAAGTTGTTATTTTAGTTTTTTTTACACACAAAAAGTATTCTTGTAGCTTCATAAAATTACGGTTGAACCACTGTTACATGGACTATTTTATTGTTGTCCTTACTATTTTTCTGAGCCTTTAACATGTCAGTTGCGTTGCTGTCTTTGCAGGGTCAGAAAGCTCTTTCATCAAAATTATCTTAATTTGTGTTCTGAAGATGAACAAAGATCTTACGGGTTTGGAACGACATGAGGGTGAGTAGTTAATGACAGAATTTTAATTTTTGGGTGAACTATCCCTTTAAATATGTCACCTAAGTAAACTTACCTACTTGGCTAACACATATGACATCAAACTACTTTTTTAAAGAAAGAACAGAAAAGTTTAATGCTATTATTTAAAAAACAGCTAAGTGAAAAAATAAAAGAAAAGTATGTAGCTTAAAATAACACATTGTTCTGTGGTGGGGCCAGTAAAAATATTGGCAGGATGAAGCGAATCTGAACCAGGCCAGGAGAAAAGTCTGTTATTTGATCTATTTTATAACAAACTTTCGAAGATTACAGAAAAACAAACAAAGATCTATTTATCAGGTGAGTAAAGCACATAATGCAGCCTCTGCCATCAAACCCAAACATACCACCCTCAGCTTCATGCTCTCTGACACACTGACATTTATACTAATTGAATAAATAGACACATTAGAGGACCTCTGTGGCCCAATAACATCACCCTGTTTAAAGGTTAACATGTGACCTTAAGCTCCAGTATTATTTGTTGTGGGTTGAGTCGCTTAGGTTAAGTTTGTGCATGGAAACTTATGACAGACTGCACCTTCATCAGCCATTACAGCCACTGATGATGTTAAAGGGATAGTTTACTCAACAAAAATACATTTCTGTCATCATTTATTGACCCTTGTGTTGCTACAAACCTGTATGACTCAGGCTATGTTCACACTTGGCGTCTTTTTTGAAACTGCCAGCGTCTGTTTTACATTATAATCCTATGGAGTAAACCGTGTTTTCAAAACAGTCCTGAGCGCTTTTTTAAACGCCACCGCCGGCGTCTTTTCCTGCAGCTCAAAGCGTCTTTTCAAGTTGAAAAAAGTCCAACTTTTCTAAAAGAAACACCCTACGTCAAGCGCCTTTTTGACAGCTGACCAATGACAAGCAAGAACCCAGAGTTTCCATAACAACAAGAACAACAAGAAAAAATGGAGAAGGTGCCGGTAGATAGACTTTTATTTTATTGTTGTGAACCAACATTCTCCTCCCCGTTAACTTCAAAAAACGATGCACGGCTCCGATAGCTTTGTGGGCAGCGTGTCGACGTGAACGTCGTTGCGCTTTGGACGTCCCTTTTTCCAGTCCTGACTCGCAGACCCTTCCCGATCCCCCCCCACCTCCCTCTCTCTCCCACTTTGCTTCCTGTCTAAATACTGCCCTATCAAATAAAGAGCAAAAATGTCAAAAAAATACAAAATAAAACACCAGCGCAAGAGCGAACTTCCTCTTTTCTCGACATTCATATGGTGTTGTTATAGCAACAAAAGACGCCCTCGGCTGCAAAGCTGCCAGATTTTTTTTTTTAATTAAAAA
The DNA here is from genome assembly GCA_036247105.1 of Cirrhinus mrigala. NCBI lineage: Eukaryota > Metazoa > Chordata > Actinopteri > Cypriniformes > Cyprinidae > Cirrhinus > Cirrhinus mrigala. The sequence goes on from CM070015.1 coordinate 17,357,759, forward strand.
AGCGCCCTTGTCAACTTTTTCTTGTCAAAAAAGATGCCAAGTGTGAACATAGCCTTACTTTCTTCTTTTGAAAGCAAATGAAAAATATTTTGTTTGTCCATACAAAAAAAATAAGGTTTTTAAGGAAAACATTCCAGGATATTTCTCCATATAGTGGACTTCAATGGCGATCAAAAGGATAAAGTTCAAGATTGTGGTTTCAATGCAGCTTCAAAGGGCTCTACACAATCCCAGCAGACGAATAAGGGTCTTATCTAGCAGAACGAACGGTTCGAACAAATTTATATATTTTTTTAACCACAATGCTCGTTGGCAGAAGTACCGACCCAGTGTTTACAAAGTGAACATGCAAAAAAAGTCAAATGCCCTTTACCAAAAAAAAAAAAAAAACATTGATGACAATGACAACAATGTCGGACGATTTTGAAGTTGGAGGAGAAAATGAGGTGGAGTTTTTTTTGCTGTACCCTACCGAAGAACTAACCACGTGTGACCTTTCCAACATAATGCGTGAAGACATAAATGCAAATCGTAGAGCTAGTGCAAGGTGAGCATTTGTGGTTAAAAAGTATATAAATTTTATTTTTTATTTTAGGTAAGAGCCTTATTCCTCAGTTGGGATCGTCTAGAGCCCTTTGAAGCTGCAATGAAACTGCAATTTGGATCTTCAACCTGCTGATCTCCATTGAAAACCACTATATGGAAAAAAAATGCTGGAATGTTTTCCTTAAAAACCTTAATTTCCTTTCAGCTGAAGAAAGAAAGACATGAACATTTTGGATGACATGGGGATGAGTAAATTATCAGGAATTTTTTAATCCTTAACAGGAAGATGTGAGTGGAAGAAAAGCACGGGGAGAACAATATTTAGTTAATTTTGTTTTAAAGACAAACATGATTTGACATGAATGTAAGTCAAACAGCATTTATTTATCAAAAGCCCTGTGATGTGTTTAAATTTTGATCTTTTGTTTTAATTGCAACTATAACTATACCATTCGTACTAGTCTAGCTGGTAATGTAGCCTTTCTAAACTGATTGACAAACAGTGTCTTCAAGGATAGTGAAGAAGTTGTAAGATGTAAGTAGGAGTTGATGTGAAGGGGCTGCAGATACACCATCAGGGTCATCCAGATGTGTCTCACATGCCACATTGTTAATGGCTGTTGATTATACACTTCACAACTCTATTAAGCTTTGTGAGCCGCGGTGACCTACATGTCACATTAGAGTGATTACTAAAGCAAGGGTGACACAGAGAACGATGCTATTTTCCACCCACCCTTCATGTTGTTTCTGGAAACAGTGTTGAAGCTGTTGATCACAGCTATTTTTGTTATTACTTCAGAGCTCATGCTAAAATGAAGGAAATGAGCAAGTAATATTTTTATGGTGAACATAAAAGAATAGACGACTAAGCTATATATTGTTCAAAAGTTGGTTGGTAAGAATGGTAAGATTTTTTCTGTAGTGTTTTTGATAAAAAACAAACAAAAAAAACAAAAGTCTCATGATTCAGAAATCATATGCTGATTTTATGATCAAGAAACATTTCTTATTGTTATCAATGTTGAAAACACTTGTTTTGCTTAAACTTTTGTTGAAACTGTGATGTTTTTAATAGAAAGTTTAAAAGGGCAGCATTTATTTGAAATAATTTTCAACAATATAAATGTCACCACTGCCACTTTTGAACAGTTTAATGCATCCTTTTTTGAATAAAAATGTCTTATAAAACCTTACTGACTCTAACCTTTTGATAATGGTGGTATATTAAGCTTTTAGCTAAATATAATACAATAATTTGAATGCAAATCAATATTTAATTCACTTTTTCATCTATTTGGTAAGTAGCCATGTAATAAATGGGATAATGTGCAATCATTATCTCAGAATAAACCCACTTGGAATAATATAAAACCCCTTCATTAACATTGTGGTCCTGATCAAGGGTTTATTTTGTGATAATGATCAGCTCACGTCACATTATTGCTTACGCAGTTGCTTAAGTCGTGAGAATTCATTGTACTTGTATTTCTCATTGAATTCCAGGTTTGGTCACACGACTGGTATTAACAAACACACAGTATTTGGTCTTTAGTGGGTCACTGACACAGATTGTGAGATTGTGCCACTGACTTACCCACTGCTGTAAGTCCTGCTGTATGTAGTTCAGATTATATTAAATATGGTTCATATCATGTGAGCAGAAACCTCAGCCCCATCCCCCATCAGCCCGGCAGAACTAAGCCATTGTGTAGTTAACCAGTCACATTTCATCCAGAAGCTTACAGCGATCCAAGAGAGGGCAGCTGTTTCACTAACTGAAGAATGAGGAAAACAAACCCTTTTAAAAACAACCACAATATGAAACTGGTGGTTGATTCACTGACGCAGACACATGACTGTGTGTCGGACTGACACAGAAAATGAAGCTTCGCTGATTGCATATGAGATAATGAACCCCCTCCTCATACACACACATATTCACTGCTTCCTGCTCTCTCAAACATTTGCCAACAGTCACGCTAATTTTCCTACATACCCATGCACATACTAACCCTACAACTGGAATGTCCATAAACACAAACATCTAAAACCATCAAGATTTTACATCTTTAGAAACATGAAAACATGTCATGCATATGTAAACATTCTTAAAATCAAGATACTGTTACTTGAGAACCATATGCTTAAAGGGATAGTTCACCCAAAAATAAAAATTCTGTCAAATTCTTTCCCTCAATAGACAGCAACACAACTGACACGTTTAAGGTGCAGAAAGGTAAGGACATTGTTAAAATAGTCCATCTGACATTGCTGGTTCAACCTTAATTTTATAAAACTGCAAAAATACTTTTGTTTGCAAAGAAAACAAAAATCAAGTGGAGGGTGAGTAAATGATAACATAATCTATGAATAATGCAATTTTTATTTTTGGGTGAACTATCTCTTTAAGTGTCACACAGGACATGCGATGACAAAAATGTCTGTCCTGCGTGTTAAGCAAGTTGCACTCAGATGTCAGCCCATATAGCTGGATCCCCCACAGCTGAAACAGCAAACCCTGCTGCACAGGGACGGGTGCTCTTATCCCATCCTCACCTTCCTCTTTGGTTTCACGGCTTAGAGGGAACGTGGCTGGCTGAACACATGTCTCCCATCATCTTTAGTACACATTCTGCCATATATAAATAGCACAAAATCACCAACACGTAACCTGGGGCACACTGACACCTTTAATGCCTCAATCAATGGGCAATAATTCCTCTAGTTTTAAAGAGATAGTTCACCCAAAAATAAAAATTCTCATCCTCATGTCGTTTCAAACCCATAAGACCTTTGTTCATCTTCAGAACAGAGATTAAGATATTTTTGATGAAATCCGAGAGCTTTCTGACCCTGCACAGACAGAATGCAACTGGCTCGTTCAAGGCCTAGAAAGGTACACTCTAAAAAAATGCTGGGTTAAATACAACACAACTTGGGTTATTTGGCAACCCAACGCTGGGTAAATATTGGACAGAACACATATGCTGGGTTATTTTGACCCAGCTGGTTGGGTTAACAGTTTTTACCCAACATGCTGGGTTGTTTTAAGTCAACTGTTGTTTAAAATTATTATACTGGTGGCCTAAAATAGGCTGGAAATTAAAAATCACACTCAGAATTATAGAGGCAACAGCAATAATCAAAAGATGAAAATGTATTATTAAGCAAGAACACCCATGGACAAATACACTCTAAAAAAATGCTGGGTTATTTTTTTTTTAACCCAAATGCTGGGTTCACTCCGTTGGGTCATTTTATTGGGTTGCTTTTGATATTTTTACCCAGATGCTGTTTTCTTTTTTTTTTTTTTAACCCAAATACTGGGTTCAAATTGTCAGGTCATTTTGTTGGGTTATTTTTAATATTTTTTTACCCAGGTGCTGAGTAATTTTTCTGTAACTAAGTTGCTGGGTCATTTTTAACACTAGGTTATTTTTTTCTACCCAACCGCTGAGTTGAGCCTGAAACAACCCAGCTGCTGAGTTACAGTCAGAGCATGGGATTTTTGAGTTCTGTACAGAAGAGAGCGGTTCTCAGCGCCGCCGATTTGGTGCACTTCTTCAGCAAAATAAAGGTTTGTATACATTTTATTTATAAAGTCTTTACTGTGCTGTAAATTGTATTATTTTACGCAGCACAATGTCAGGACAAGAAGTTAGTCAGCTGCATCACTTCACATGATGGAAACGCCTTTTGCCTTGCATAAAATAAATGGATTTTATTCTTTTAATTTAATGTGATGTTAAAAAAATGTTCTCTAATGTCAGTACTGTTTGTTTATGGGCAGGTTTTGGAGTCAGTCACAGCATCTTTCAGCTACTAGTGAAATGCGAGGCTGCCTCAGATTTCGACGACACACCGGCATGAGAAATTAGTGCAATTTTTGGTAAAAAAATCGATTAAAGAGAATGGTTGAATCCACTAAAATTAAAATGCAACTTTTAAATGTTACTTTTTTATGTCAAAAAATGGGGGATTTGGTGTATATTTTAAAATTCATTCTGATGTAAAATTAACGGCCGCCTGAGGGCGCTCTACGACCATTGCCATCTTATCTGAGTGCAAAATGCTGCTCGGGAGAATTTAAAAATACTACAAACAGTAAATACATACAATTCTGAACACATGTTAATGTTTGTTTATTTTTGTTGACAGTATTTTAATAGTATTTAATAATTATGAACAAAGCATTACAAAACAAATTATACCATCAATGAAACCACAAAGCTGACGTGGAGGTATATATAATTACAATTAATATTATTTTCTTAAATAAGGTACATGTAATGTAAAAGTACATATATGAAGATGTTTCTCACGCGCAGCGTACACGTCACTGTCCGAATCCGTTCACTTCACTTCGTTCACTCCTTCTGATAAAGTCCACTCAACTGTCATATAGAGATTAGTGAATGAGTGAGCGCTTTCGGTTTACAGCTCAGGACATTTGACTGCACACGGGAAATACATTAGCCTAAGCGTTTAAACAAACAAAAAAATATAAAAGTTTTTTTTTTTTTTTTTTTTTTTTTTTTTACGTCCCTCACACATTGTAATCGGCAACAACAAATCTGGGGTGCGTTTACCAAAAGCATCGTTAGCTAACTATGGTGGTTAGGTCCGTTGAACTCTATTGGTAACGACGGAACTTGCGACCATAGTTGGTTTTGGGAAACGCACCCCTGAATGGTTAAAAATACACATCTTGATTTGACACCCCCACTTGCCGCGCCTATGAAACTATGCTGTATTCACCCAAATAAATTCAATTTGTCTTGTATTTTGTCCATGTGTTTTTGCTTAATAATAAATGTTTTGATTATTGCTGTTGCCTCTAGTAATTCTCTGTGTGTTTTAGTTCCAGTCCATTTTAAGCCAGCAATATAATCATTTTTAACAGTAGTTGACTTAAATAAAATAATCCAGCATGTTTGGTTAAAAACATTTAACCCAACCATCTGGGTCAAACTAACTCAGCATGTGTTCTGTCCAATATTTACCCAGCGCTGGGTTGCCAAATAACCCAAGTTAGGTTGTTTTGTAGAGTGTAGGACAAGTTTAACTTATTTGGGTGAATACAGCATAGTTTACAATGTTACATACATTTAAACTTATTTAACAAGCATTTTTGAAATAAAAAAGGTAACATTTAAAAGTAGCATTTTTTTCTCTGTAATCACTTTTCACAGAAATAGTGCTAATTCTCGTGCCGGTGTGTCGCCGAAATCTGAGCCAGTGATGTGTTTCTTCTGAGACAGCAGTTAGGTAGAAAAAAAACCCAGCATGAAGCTTAGTTAAACTACCCAGCACCTGGGAAAAATAAAAATAAAAATAACCTGAAGCTGAACCCAGCATCTGGATTAAAAAAAAAAAAAATTAGAGTGCAGAAAAACTACCCAGCACCAGCAATCGTAATTTTATGAAGCTACAAGAAAGGAAAACAAAAATAATGACTTTATTCAAAAGTTTTTCTGTGTCAATTTTGCAAAATGTAATGTCTCAGGTGTCCCCAGAAGGAGTCTGTGAAGTATCAGCTCAAAACCATCATCATTTATTATATTATATTATTTTATGCATATACAAAAAAATATATATATTTGATTGTTTTTGATAATCATCTGCATTGTGTTCATTCTAATGTGACATTGCAGTTTGTCATCATGAAAAGTTTATTCTTCGCATGCTTTGTCAGTTTAAACTTCACGCACGCATACACTTCCAAAAGTACACACTTGCGGTGTGTACACTTAAATTCAACTCTTCCTCCTCAAGTGTCAAAAACACACAAAGTTCACACAAACACAGATGTTTATGTCTGTGAATGCAAACAACTGAATGTGTGTCACTGACAACACACTACTAATGCAACTCAACCAGTTCTCACCCCCTCATACTTTTTTAGCTTATGCCTTGGGCGGGATTTATTTAAATGTGGGATATTGTGACGTGTTTGTTCCCAGAAGAAAACCCAGGACTGTGATAGAGTTCAGAAACAGTGCTTCCTGATGTTGAGAATAACTCCCTTTAGAGTGAACTTAAGTTTGTGCTTTGAAACTTTGCAAATCTTTTTAATGCAACAAACAGCAACATTACACACTAAGGTAAATGTTAAAAAGCACAATAGGAACTCTTTAAAATGATGTACTGTGCACAGAAGCGTCTGGATATTTAGTTACAGTATAGGCAGGATGTTGGTTTGCTGCGGTTAGACTAAAATATACTCTAAGGGTCTTGTATGGTGTGAAAATTGTAGCATAATAGTTTTGATGCACAGTTGCTATATTGAAAAAAGTAGCCTGGATATACTGTATATCAACCGACTGCAGATGTGAGACCACTATATTAACAATTACAAATTTGCTTATTAGCATACCAAGTTGATCAAACAAATAATATTTTAGAATGTCTTTGTATTTAGTTTAGCACTAAAGCTGCATGTAATCTACAAGTGTGTTTCAAACCCGATGATCATGTTTTCCAGCATGATTTGAGATTATCCAAATAGCATCTTGAGCTGTAATGGAAAAAGTACATCTGCCCATCTATACAAAGTAGTTCACATGATCGGTGTCACAAATTTGATTATTTGATTAGTGACCTAAAAATAGTGAAGAATCTGAAATATTTTCTGGTTTTACATCATAACTCTGCCAAAGGTTTCTGTTCATTTCCAGGTTTATACTAAGAAGTTCTCTTTTTGTATATTTTATTTATTTTTATGTTTTTTAAACATTTTAAATTAGACTTCTGGAACCCACAATGTATATAGACATATATATAGGCAACTGTTAACTGTAAAGCCCTTCCCTTCAGACTCTGAAAAGCAGGAGCCGTATCTTTGATCCTGTGGAGCCAGCCTTCATGTGCGGCTACATGAAGTAAAAAGGCACATAAAAGAAAGGTTTAAAATGGCACATGGCTTCAGAGCTTTTCACCCCCCACCAAACTCACAGAGGACATCAGTATTTATAGCAACAGGCAGCTCAATAAACCTCAATTTAACAATAGAGCTTACTTAAACAAAATCTGATGATTAGATTAGTCTTTCATGGTATGAGTCACAATATAGCCTCTTCATAAACTGAGATATCAAAAGGTTTCTTAATAACAATAAAAGCTGAATGGCATCAAAGAACAGCTTATTTGTAGACTGTTACCAAACAGAGAGAAGCTATACTTTCTCAGATCCACATTTATGCTTTTATACAAAGTTCTACAGGACGTGTTCTCTCCTAACGGCATGATTTTCCACCAATATCCCTTGGCCTCATCTTTTATATAATCTGGTCAAAGCCTTACACGCAGTTGCATCATGTATTACATCATCAGGCATCAATAGGGGGTCTTGCATTCAGCATTATGTTGCATTAGATGGAGCCGTAAGCGCTGCCAAGAAAATCTCATTAAGGTGGTGGTGGAAACTACCTCATTACACAAATCTGACATCACTTTTGCGGTTTCTCTACAAAGGGGTGAAGCAGGGTTTTGGTTATAGAGATGGCTGTAGCATAGCTTTACCCAAAAACCTTCTAAGATCTACAGTCTGAAGTGTTGTACTCCAGCGGAGGAGAAGATCTCTTTTTAAGAGTGATTAACATTGCCTACTTAAGGTAATTCATCACTGCATTTAGGAGAGATTAATTAATGAATGTTATCATACTGTACATATTCTGTTTCTGGATTATATCTAGTTAAATTAACATTTGTGTATGTTTTAAAGGGCTTGTTTTAATATGTACAGACAGTCAGAGGATGATGGGCTCCCCCTGCTGAGTCTTAGTTCATCTTCATCATCTATCTAAACATCTCAGAATGAGCCAGAGTTGGCTTTGATTCACAGTGGGTATTAAAGGGAGAAAATATAACTTACTTTCTGTGGAACACAAAAGGAGCTGTTAGGCAGAATGAGTCTGAGGTACCATTCATTTTTGTTGTAATGAAAAAATATGCTGTGCAAGTGAATGGTGACTTTGGCTCTGATTACTACATTCTGCCTAAAATCTCCTTTTGTGTTTCATGGAAGTAAGAATGTTTGTAATGACATGAAGATGAGTAAATGATGAGGGAATTTTCAGTTTTATTTACTGTGATTATAATTAAGAACACACTGTGACCCTGGACCACAAAACCATTAGGGTCATTTTTTTTAAAAATCGAGATTTATACATCATCTTAAAGTTGAATAAATAAGCTTTCCATTAATGTATGGTTTGTTAGGATAGGACAATATTTGGCCAAGAGACAACTACTTAAAATCTGGAATCTGAGGGTGCAACAACAACAACAACAAAAAAGGAAAAAAACAAACAAACAAACAAACAAAAAAATCGAAATAATTAAAAAAATCGCCTTCAAAGTAGTTCAAATGAAGTTCTTAGTAATGCATATTACTAATCAAAAATTACATTTTGATATATTTACAGCAGGAAATTTACAAAATATCTTCATGGAACATGATCTTTACTTAATATTCTATTTATTGGCGTAAAAGAAAATTTGATCATTTTGACCCATACAGTCTATTTTTGGCTATTGCTACAAATATACCCGTGTTACTTAACACTGGCTTTGTGGTCCAGAGTCACATATATGCTACAATAATTAAAATGTAACCTATTTAAAAGTTACATTGATAGAGTGGTTACAGAAACAAAAATCACATTAATCAAAATTCATCTGCTTTATCTGGCAATTTATGGGATTGGACTTGAAATGAAGGGATGGTTTGCTGTAGTTATTTTAAGCACTGAGGTAGAAAAACACTATGAAATAGACCATCAAGTTCATTTTTATTTGCAGTAGTTGTTTAATTTGCAGCGTGTTTAGCAATCATTTAACGAACTACTGTACGGTTAAAAATGTCGTTAACAAAGTTAAAGTGTTCATATAACGTGAACTGAGATATCCGCTATAGACAGGCTTTTGCTGCCACCTTGTGGCTAAATTGTCTTTTGTGTCTCAGAAATGTCCATCCCAAAATTACCTGTTCATCATTTACAACGAGACACACCTAAAATGATGGATTTTAACACATTTTTTTCATAGTCTCTTTTCCAAAAGGTTAGACAGAAAAGAGAGAACGATTAATAACATAAGAGTAGCCTAGCCTACAGCTAAGCTTTGAAAATGATGATCAGTGTTTTCTTTTTTATTTCGAAAAAGTTTACCTACATAAACGTTTTCATGTTTTTTTCCATTTTTTTTTTAACAGAAAATGTCATTCATTCATTCTTACGGCCCTATCCAATTAATTTAATAACTTAGGCTAATGTTCATTTAATCAGTTATATGATGTATCGGCGTTCAACATTTTGTTGAGATTCAGTCCAAAACTATATTAATTGTCATGTTTAACTGTGGTCATCACTTGAACTTGTTGCTGTAATTAGTTTTGACATTAAATTAAAATGAAAATGGGTATGTACTAATCCTTATTTACTTCGTATCTATTTCATTTAGTTTTATTTCCATTCAGAGCAAAGTGATTCAGCTATGTCTCTTGTACACTAGAGGGCGGCATGTTGACGTTAACACTATTTTACTCCCTCGTTTGACATGCTTTAACACATGGTTTTCAAAGCAAACAAAAACATTTCAAAACGTTGACTTATTGCCTACTGACAGATTGAGCGTACAATAACATGTTATGATAATCCCAACCATTTAAATGCACATCAGTAATTCCAGTTTGACCGTGTGTAATTGACTGTGTTTTGTTTTTTTTTCATGCGTAGTTTGTTCATTACTTTTCTCATAAGAAAAGAAAATCACGGTGGTTATCAAGCTGATGGCTAAATACAAGCCACTTCCTGTCTTCTGGCCCAGTCTGAGCATTTTACGGTATGTTAACAGCTGCAGGGTGTTGGACGGGCCAAATTGGTCCACAAGTGAAACATTAAGTAAGCTCTTAGACATGTTTTTCAGTACTACGCAAATCATGGTCACTGTACGTGTGTGTGTTTAAGATTTAATAATCCACAAGGGTCAATCAAAAGTTATCAAATTCACACGGTGCACAAATGTCTTCTTAATGTAAATGTTTAGTTAAGCATGTTTTAAACTCCTTACTGCCGGCTGCTTCAAGTATTACTCAAAACTATACGAACACTTATGTCACCTATTAATATAAAACGGGCGATGTTGTCATTAACTAGACTTTCCAAATGAAGAATCATAGCTGTGGAAATAACTCAAATATTTATATAAAGAAAGGTGACATTATTTTAAGAGTTCATATGCACCAAAAATATAGCCTGAGAAAAATTAAAAAGCTGTGATTTTTTTTTTTTTTAATCAGGGTTTATCTTTAATTTATTTTATTTTATTATTGTTCCACAGCATTTATAACAAAGCAGCCTGTATACTAATATCTCCACACATGATGATCATGTTCTCAGCATACAGTAAATATATAAGCATTAAAGAGGTTTCCATTTCTGTCTGGTGACTTGCACTTGTGAACTTGTTTCAGTTTTGGCCAGTGCCTGTAATGTGATCTGGTAATACTTCAGGTTTAAACAATCTCTAATTGCCGACTAATAGTCCTGATCCCATTATACTCTTAGAAAAGCACAGGTGTGCTTCAGTAGAGATGGCTTCGGGGCTCAGCAGGTCACTAAATTACCATTCTGAGTGGCTTTTAATGGAAGCAGATGTTAGAGGTAAAGAGTGACAGCAATTTCTGTAGGAAACCGTGCACTTGACAAAATCACCTCAGATACTGTATAGCAAATACCAGCCTTTACTTAAACCCTGCACTGATGGAGCATTATTAGTGCATTGTTTCTGTTCTAAAATGCTTGCGAAAACTACCAAGACTTTAAAATAAGACTGCTATAAACGAATATAATTAAAACCATCTATGCAACTGCTGACATTTACTGTGAAACAGTGGATATAGAAATGCTTTTTTAAAAGAACAATCAGGCAGATATTTCCTCCTCCTCCTCTTGTACTGGTGACGCTTTCAAAGCTTTTCAAATCTTGGCTTGGGCGCATCTTCTAAGCCTGGCATTATTCATCAGTACCACTGTATAATGCCACGGTATCCCCCACCTCACTGGCGCTCCACTGATAACACACACACAAGACCACTATGGACCTTGGATTGCTGGCTTGTTGGTATTTTCTCTTTTTTTAATACTTTCACAAGGCAAAAACCTTCTAATCCAGTTCTTACAGTTCCCAAGCCACAAGCCAACAGCTTTATTCCAATATCCACTTCATAAATCACTCGGATGGTCTGCACAATCACACAAAGAAAAAAAATGCAGTTGTAATATCCATTAATTATTTGTAAATAAATTCTCATCTTTAAAAAAAATAAAACATACACATAATTACAGGGAACAAAAGAAAAAACTATAATAAATCAGACATGTATTATGATACTAAAATACAACTCCCTACGCACTTGAAATATTAAGCGTGCAATAATCATAAATAGCTTTAACGTGTCAGAACTCAAATGAAAATTCCAGAATCCACATTGTTTGTATGATTTAACCGAATGGCCAAAAACACTCAGCGTGCTTTGTTACTGTATCAATGAGAGCCTGGCCTGAATTCATGAGAGTGAGACTTTTAGGGCCACTCCAAGTCCAACTGTTGACACGATCCTACTTTCAAAAAAGAAAGGAGGTAAAAATAAGGTTGACATTGAACAATGCAATTGTTTATGCAAAAACTAAACAGTAGTTTGAAACCCTAAAATGAAGGACTGCTGCCAAACCAAACTAACTAAACCTCCTGAGCTACTACAATAGTCCCAATCTCAAACACAAAGGCTTCTGGGATCTGTCACATAAACAGTCACCAGACATCCTGCGCTGTTAAAAAAAGGTAAAAAGTGGTATACAACTGTGTTACTGATGAGAAATGATTAGATGTAATCATAATGTACACAACACAAATGAAGACAATTATTGCATGACTCGGTCAGTCTCTGCACCTGTAGATATGACTAAACTTCACATTTCACATTATTATTATTATTTTAAATATTATTCTTTTTATTTTCTTACATTTAATATTATATATATATATATATATATATATATATATATATATATATATATATATTAATAATTTGTAATATTAGTTAATACAGCATAAATTCTGCCACTACAGTATATCAAACATTACAGCACAATATTGAGTGTACATTCCTTTTTCTCTTTTTCCATATGTCTATTTAAAGATAACATTTGACCTAGAATGTTCATTTTGGGTACTTAAAATAAATAAATAAATAAATAAACCTTTCAGTCGACTTTCGGTTGAACTGTGGTTACTTCTCAAGTCAGGCAATGCACTAAAATACATAAACAGTTTATAGTGCTCTCTCTCAATAAAAGGAAATGGAAGTCAATTATTACGCCCAGTCCTGTGTATCTGAAAAAAACAAAAAAAAAAACAAGTACGAGTTCATTCATTTTGTGAGGAAGAGGTGTGTGTGTTTGGGTCACAGTACATCTATAGTTCTGCAGTGCTTGCTGCCCAGATTTCATGACTTGTTTATCCACCTTTGAAAGGGAAGAGCTGGACTGAATTCACAGAGCACACTGGTTTCCTTTATTAATGTCACAAAATAGATTTAGATGCCAAATAAATTGAGGTGTGGCTGATAGTTGAAGCCAGAATGATATATCGTCATTGTGATGTGTGATGACTTGTGATTGGTTTGGATTTGTTTCATTCAGTAAGTGAAATGTGTCAGAGCTCTTGAGGCTTCCTCTTCTCTTTTTATTTCCAGAAGGTGAGGAGAGGATGATAAACACGTAGGCCTATGATAATGAATAAATTAATCAGTTTTGCTCAAAAGTAGCATGTGAAATAAAGCATGAACCATACATCAAACAGAACACGTTTTTGTATTCCATTCTGTTGCTTTTTTTTAAGCATAGTGCTCGTGTCTTTTGCATGACCTTTTTTATTTTTTTCCCATTCCACTGTTCGCATCTACTGTTCTTCATTAGTGCTGCCAAAAAAAGAAAAAAAAAAAACAACAACAATGTGGCTTTCCCTTTGGATACTATTTTGTGGCATCCTGATTTTTAGTAAGCAAAAACACATTCTGTGTGATAACCTGTCACTCGTAGGGATGCACCGATACCGATACGGATACTGAGCTTCTGTATTCGTACTCGTACTTGTTAAAATGCCCCGATACCAAACGCCGATACCACACAGCATGTGACAAGTACGTATTCAGGCAAAGAAACACCGACAACAGAACAACAGACAGCAGAATGGGGTCATTAGAGATTAAGAATGTCTAGGAAGTATATGTATGCAAGTAATAATGTTAAACATTCAGTATTAACGCCTGTATAGCTGGTGCGCGTGAGCTGATAGGCAAAGCACGCAGAGTGGATTAAGCGCGGCGGCGGCGAAAATGTGCGGGCTTGTCGAGTTAAGATCCCGCCTTGACATCACTGAAAAGTTTGTAGTTCGGTTGGATATGTCAAAAACAACTAAGTAAAGCAATGCACAAGTTATTTAACGGTAGAGAGAGAGAGAGAGAGAGAGAGAGAGAGAGAGAGACCGACAAAGAGAAAGAGAGAGAGCGCGCACTTTTGTTGCGACTGCATTATCTTTTTAAATGTAATATGTGTGAGAGTGAGATTTTCAGCAATTAAAACCTAATTATTTACCCTGTTCTTCGCATAAAGATATCGGAGGACTTGGCAGGCAACGCAACTTTTTGTAATACTTTTATATTGCTTTTTATTGTCAGTTTTTGCAATAAATACCTGTCACTGTACTTTTATTTGCCTGTTGCGTGTCTTATATTGTTTAAAAGTGGGTAGCTTTAGGGTAGGGGTGCGGTTAGGTGCTCCAAAATATCTATGAAAGTATTCTATGAAATTGTATTCTATGAAATTGATATAAAATGATTTCTATTTTTGCAAATGCATACAAACCATTGAACACAACGCATAATGGAAACAACTAAAAGCAATGGAGGACCCTGCACTTCCAGAAGTGATGCTAAAGGTGTACCCTGAGCGTCAAAAAGTGATGCCAAGGGGTGCTGACCAAGCACAGACCATTTTCAGACCATGGGCGGACATATGGGCAGAAGTGCATTTGCTATTTAAACAATGTGGCGCTGGACATGAAAATGATAACTGGGCCGGGCTGAAACTAGCAAAGAACAATTGCGCCCCACCTGGCGTCGCATTGCGCCAGGTATATGATAGGGCCCATGGTTTTCATTATAGAAGCATCCAGGCAGAGTCATTTCTCTGATTTCTTATTAGGAGTCAATAAATGTTTATGGGAACTATTACGGGGCAGTTTAACATTAATAACTATTGACAGCAGACTTGGTTGATGTCCTGAGATCATACTGACATTTCCCACCATTACGGTCAAGGATTGAAACTAGTGGACCTAATTTAGACCGTAAAATATGGCTTCCACCCAGAGTGTCCGAAAAACACCTAATATCTTCCACCGTCTTCTCTTGGGAAGCACGGCGCAGGGCGTTTCGTATGACCTCAGCAGTAAAAAGACATGATGTCAGTTGGTTGGATTTAGGATACAATACGCTTCACTGTTTAGATGTTGCCTTTCCCATGAGCATCCTTATTATACACAGTATTAATCGACTAAAGAACAGACTGATGTTGAACAGCCATAATCAAATTCACTGCAAAAGGCAGCACAGCGCCCTGCACATTTGTAATGCATTGTAGCTGATTGATTAAAAATGTCTTTTTGTTCTCTGCTGGAATTGCTAACTATAGACTCATTAAACATCCCATGAGTGATTGTTAAACAGATTTCCTGATGCTCTATTTATAGCGGCAGCACCACATAAACCCGTTTTTCCCACAAGTTTCTCTCTCACAGACACACGGACGCACTGTAAAGGTCTCCGAACACCCCCTACACAGATCTCTGCGGATGAAAACTCAGACGCTCACAGCACTAATCACTAAGTGACCATTCCCAGCAGCCGAAGGAGGGGGTCAAGCACAGGGCAAATGGGCATGGGAAAAATGCAACAATTATATCATTTCCTGCTCTGCCTTCACTATGAAAAAATGGAGAGCGTTTACTGCTGGGTGGAGCCATTGAGTTGAGAGAGACTGCTGTGTGTGAGGCTCGTGACAGTTATGTTGAAAGTTTGTCATTTTGTGCTCTTCCTCCAAACAACAGGAAAAAAAGCCACTAATATTTATTTAAAAGTATTTTAAAACACATGTTTATTATAATATTTTTTTCAATTGTAATTTAAAAAATTATTTTAATATTTTCAGTATATTATTATTTAACAGCATGAATTTGCCACCAAATTAAACATTAAAGCACAATATTTAGTATATATTCATCTTCTCTCCAAAAATGTAATTATAAATATTACAGAAGAAGTTAAATTCTAAACCAATGAATATTAAAAAAAGGGTATCGTTAATATATATATATATTAGTATTGTTTAACCTTTGCATAGCTGAGTTACTATGTTTACACTTCAGAAAATCTTTGATGGATTTGCTAAAAGTTAAAATAATCAGAATTTAGTTTTATCATGTGTAAATTTTTATCTAAATGTTTTATATTATTGTATTTAATAGAATCATTAAACATTTTTTTTTTTTTTTTTTTTTTTTTTTTGGTTAAGCAGCATATCATTTTCTAAATGGGTGATCTACAATGTTATTAAAACTTTTATATCTTACTAATGAATGACATGAAATGTTTATAATGATATACAACAACCAGATGGGTATTGTCTGGAATATGTTTTGTTCCAGCACACCTGCGTATGATTTTCAAGACTTTGATTAGCTGCTTCAGGTGTGTTTGATTAGAGTTGGACCTAAACTCTGCAGGAAGGTAGATCTCAGGAACAACCCTGGTTTAAACAATTAAAGGCCTTAATGAAAAAGGCCTGTGGAATGTCTGAATAATGAACTCTTGAAAAGGGTGTAATTGGTGTCAGGTGTTTCAGTCAGTTCAGGTGTGGCACCCCACCATAAACATAACGACACAATATTAATTACCCGCTGTTCAAAAGAAATATGGAGCCATGGAAAAATATTTCAAAGGAGCTAGAAGACATTTTGGATTGAAAGATTTGGGCCTGCATTAGTCTGCTGTTATTCATCTCATCAGGAACAGAGTCTTCGAAAGGTCAGTGAGTGGGTATGCCATAAAATTCTCAAAGAAGTCACAGAAATACTAACAATTAGGGATGTGTAATAGTGTTTTGCTTTTGTTGATGCCTGAGTTAGCCAAAGTTTAACACCAAAACTACTGCATATGGAAACCCAAACAGTTTTGAATTGAGGAAAATACCCCACAACTTCCTTCCTTAGCATTTATAGTTTCCAGTCACTGATACAAAAAGTTGATTGTACTTGTTCAATACAGATGGCACTGTAACATTGTGGGTTTTCATGTCTGTGGTTCATTATACTAGCTACTGTTGTATATTTAAAGTTATTTATTAATTTTAATGTTTTTGAAAGAAGTCTCTTTTTATGTTCACACTGTGAGCCTTAGTACTCAGTAGAGTGTTTTCACGACGCCTCATCAGTCAGCCATATTGGCGGTCCTGAATGTAAACAATGCCACTGAAGTGAACAAAATTTGCATATTTCGCTTATTATTGCTGCTGAAAATGGTCAATTGTCATGTTTTGGGATGTACTAATCAGTCATACCAGGAAAAACATTTGGAGTATATACTGCCAAAAGTTATAACAAATCAAGGTGAAGAGTGCAAAAAAACTGTATGAGGAACAAAAGACGTTTGTGGTTGGCCAAACTGAACCAGGATTTCCAGGGCAAGAATCTTGACAACATTCGTGTTTGTTCTTATCATTTCCAGTCAGGTAGGTGAAATATTATGCTAATATCTTAATTAAAACTGCTTGTACATATCTTTACCACCTATTAACACCTAATCAAAATATTGCACCCTTTCCTGCTTACTAAGTCCTTCTCTATATGATTTAGCAGCTTCCACACATTTTTTCCATGGTTTAGACAACATATATTAGCGGAACAACATATTCAGTAGTACATTAACCATGCAATCCATGCTGTTCTGTACATCCGAGTGTCGCCAATATGGCCGTGCATCCGGGTAACTGACCGAATCGTGACATAAATGCAAACCTGATTTTTGCTCAGATCTGATTTTTTTGTATAGCTGTTTACACTTTTGTTTTAAATATGGCCAATATCAGATTTCCAGTGTGAACAAATAATGGTTCTTGACTGATGGTTACAGGGCTGCCTGGTTTTCACAACAGAATCTACCACTTCACAAAACTAATCTAAAAGCCCAGTCGCATTTTGGGGGGTAAATATCGCCTTAGTGAGGTTGCTTCAACCCACGGAGTTGAAAAACAACACATGGAAAGAGTAAAGTAGACCAATTCCGTGGGTAAAGTGTGGACTTGGCAACACTTGAGCAGCACGCTGTCATATAGAAGTAAACAAGGAGGAAATTAAGTAAGCGATTATCCATTTATTTATCGTGTGATCTGCCGCAGGAGCCAGCAAAAATATGCACAGGCAATGTAAAAAAAGACAAGAATGTGATGGAAGAGAGCAGAGTTTTGAAACTTTTATGATACGAGCCCTCATGTTTGCTTTTCCGGACTTTTTCCATTGCGCCAATCATTTGCTGTCAATTGCTAATTCGCTTACTCATGGACATTATTCATTTAACAAGTCACAGTGCTGAAATGAAGCCATGCAAACCACAGATTAGCACAGCCAGGACTGCATCTAACTTTTTTTTAACAGTAACCAGAAATCTATTATGCAAGCTGAAATAAAAGACAAGCCTCCCAAAGTCAAAACTAACGTAAGATGATTGAAGGCATGAATTCACACTCATCTGGGAAAGCCAGTGAACCAATAAACGTTCAGCTCTCACCCAAAACGTAAGCCGAAAGGTGTTGCCGTAAAAGCTTGAGGTAATGACAGACAGGCCTGACTTTTACATCAATGTCCTTTTTAAAGCTCCCATAATTCAACCCCTGGACTGTTATATCCAGTATTTCCATGTCATATGTTTGAGTCAGAGTGTGGAGGGCAGAGTCGGTGAGCTATTTGAATAAGTGTTTGGATACAACTATGAAAGCATTTGTTTAATTTGGCTCGAGCTGAGGTAAAGTTACACACCCCCTTATGAAGTAAGAACGGTTGTGACAAGGTACTGATGTCAGAGCCATTGTGCTCGCAAACTCAATTATTATTTCTGTTGCTGTGAAACACATAAGAATCAAACGGAGCGTCTGAAAAAAGATTTATACTGTGAAAAGAAAGTTACTAAAAGAGCCGCATTGTGAACATGTCACAGTTTGGTGTGACTTTAAAAAGACCAGTGTGAATACGGTGATCACGTGTAAATAACGCATCAAGGGATTTGATATTTTTCTTTTTTTATAATAAATAATAGCCACTGTGCGGGCTCTACTACTCCAGGCTTTGTTTTGTCCCTCATATATGCTATAAAAGCTGTGTCCAATGGGCAGAAAAGTTTCTGTTTTAGAACCATGTAGCGTTCTGACGGCCAGGCAGCAAACTATCCTCAAACGGCTCTTCTCTTTCTCTTCTGTGGGCTAGTTTGAGAGAGGACAAGTGGGTTTTTCTTATCCCCTTCCTCCCTTGGCCTTCTTAGTCTTTTCAATGTCACACAAAAGCTGTGATAATCAAGGCTCAATTTCCCTCTCTTTCTCAATGAGTTTGGTCTGAATTTATTACGATGCCAGAGACTTACTCTTTGATGTCATTAAATCCATGAGGGAGTTCATTTTCTCTCAAAGCACTTTATCAAAGCACTTCAGATGCGTCCTCAAGCTTTCTCGCGCAGAAACGCTCTACCAGAGGGCTGTTCACCACAGACGCAGTGTGTCCTTCCTACGAGCCCTTTAAGAACGAGCTGCCATAGCCCTCAGTCACTTTATAACCTAGAGAAACAGGAAGGGTCAAAGGTCAGATTTCATTCTATCACTCTCTCATTTTTTCCTTTTTCTAAATGTTACAAAAATCCCTTTGCTATTTAAGGTTCTTTAAGCTGAATTTGATACAGTTCTAGAGGAAATATTTGTTCTATTTTGTATTCATAAGAATGTTGCGTACACATAAATTCATATTAAAATTTAAAGTTAAGTAATTTTTGTGTTTTTTCATCTCGATGAATTGGCCATAGCCTTAAAAAATGTCATGTGGCGGGACCATGATTTATATTGAAATCAATTCATTTCCTTAACATGCTTAACAGTTATTTTTAAGATGTTCTCAGAAATTAAATGTTTAAAAAACAAATAATTTGAATTATTTTGAGTTTTTGTAAATAATGATCTCATTTTTGTTTTACAATTTCAGAGTTGCCTTCTTAAATGTAGTTAACAGACATATTTTTTCTATAAATTGTATAAAACTGATACAAATGTTTTAAAAATACCATTCACTTAAGCATGCTGTAGCAGTGATTCATATTTGGTTTTTGATATTTGATGGTTATATAAAAACTGCCAATCTGGGACATATATCTAATGAAAAACACTCTGCAGTGGTTGCACCACATGATATGTGGTCGCACCACATGATATTTCAAATTCAGTCAAAATTTACAAGCACAGAATTGGCCACCTATACAAATCAAGCTAACTTTCCACAAAAGGTCACTATGAAATTTATAATAAAAATAAATACTTGTAGAAATAACTTAATATTTATTGTTTTTTTGAGGTTATACCACATGATATCCAAATGTGGTAACTACATATCAGCCGTTAAAAAGTTTTTTTTTTTTCTTCCAAATTTGAAAGAGTTACAAACAGCGTGATGCTTCCATGGGTCATTGGCAAATTGCTATATGATGCAAAGTCTTTGAATGGATTTCAGCATAAAAGTCCCAAAATGGTAGTTTCTTGATGGTCGCACTACATGATGTTTAATAAAATGGAAATCATCTGACAAAGTTTGTTTGTATATTATGAAGAAAATATAAAAAACAAATGCTTTGCAATTTTATACAAGATTACAAACACTTTGGAAATCATGCCAAATAGTACAGAAAATGAATCAGAATAAATTTAGGGTCATAACAAAAAAATACAAATAACAATTTTTTTTTTTTTAAGTTAAAGTGGGTCCATACATAGGAGAGGTATTTCATATATATGGCATATTTTTAATGCATTTAAACCAATTTTTAACAGAAAAATGCAATCGGACAAAAAAAATTTTCTTTGGTTAATTTATACATATGATTTCTCTTCATGAGTTCAAGCTGAAATTTTTTTTACATTTCTTTTTTTTTTTTACCTAACCTGTAAGGAGTTTCCAAATCTAGAAATAAGGCCAGGGTCATCTTACATTTTGTTATTCAAATGCAACAGTAAATTAATCTTTATTAACTTTAAAAACTTGCGTTGGTATCTACGGCATGTCATTTGCAATCATTTTACCTCTGAAGGCAGAAAAAGATTAACTACAACTTATTATGAATATTCATTTATCTGATTAATTTATTCAGATTTATTCTGCAGCGTCTCTACGAGCCGGACACAATGAGAGGCAGATTTGAATCACTATCTTGTCACAATGTCATTTCATATTTGAAAAGAGCAAGAGATGGTCATTTAACTCACAAATAAAGTGCCAACTAATTAAATCAGACAAGGACAATGAGTTGTGATACTTAAACTCGGATAAAACAGAGAGACTACGAACATCTCAGAAAGGTCTGTGATAAGACTGAATGGTCAATTCAGCACTACCAAATGAGGTCTCCTTAGGTTATCTTGGATAAATTACTTTACTCTGCTGACACAAACAATACAGAACTGCCAAATCGGTCATACGCGCCATTGTCTGCAGTGGAGCACATCCCTTTTTTAGGCCGCGGTGCGTGACTTGAAACAGGGCAGCAGTCACCCCTTTTTGAGCACTTCAGTGAAATAGACGAGCAAAATCTGCAAAGTTTGTGTTGTACGGCCAAGGCACTGAGAGAGTTTTCTTTATGTGTGTATTTAAATTCCTACTTAAAACAAATTTGTGTCCTCCCATGTGGCATGGCTTCTAAGACCCAGCAGATGAGATGCATCTGTACTCTAAATAAGGCTCCTTGAGGGCGCGATGAATCTCTGCATGGAGCAAAAACAGAGTGGCTTACATCCAAACACTAACGCAAGGCAGTTACGCAGTATTCCCCTTTTCTTTTTCACACACTACACTAAATAGTACTCTAAATGAAATCAAATAAGTTATTGTTCTGCGCGGGGTACTGGCTTGTTTTTCCAGTGAGGATTCCGCAGTACAAACAAACAAGAAATGTACAAAAAAGGTCTGAATACAAAAGTATAGCTATGATGAAAAGTATTGTGATTAATAAGGCCTCCACATACCCCACAGCCATCGAATGTCATCACTTACTGCATGTGACTGCCGTTGTTGACACAATTTTATTTTCTCATGAGACCTCCGTTCGGTTGGTTTAAATGCAGTAAGCCAGCTGTTGACTAATGGTGATTCAAGTAATATATATTCTCACTAATAACAGCACTGGGGAGCCAGTGAAACTTGGCCAATTTAAGCTGCCTTTGAGCGATATCTGTTTCATACAGTTTAACAAAACGCACCTGTCAGTCACCCCCAAATCCTCTGAACTAGTGCTGGGCAGTATACCGTTCAAATAATACACCGGTTTGAATTATGCACACGGTATGAATTAAAAAAAAAAATAAAAAAAAAAACGGCATAAAACAATTAATGTAGACAGCGTCCTCATTTGAGGGGAGATCCCTGTTAACTGCATGCTTAGCACTACAACTAATTGTCAGTTGTTCGTTATTGGGCAAATAAACCAACTGTAAACGGCCATTAACAGTAGTCAGAGGCCACATTCACATGGCAGCAGAATACGGTTGTCAGTCTTGTATTTGAGTCCTTCATACGGTTACATTCACACACAGTATGGTTATTTACGGGCGTGCCCTTAAGAAATGTAACCATGGTTTTACTAAAAATAAAACCAAAAAACAAATGGTTACTATAGTTAAACCATGGTAACCACAAATTGACCACGGTTTTGCTGTGCTAACTATCGGTATCGGGCCCGATACTGAACTCCTGTATTCGTACTCGTACTCGTTAAAATGCCCCGATACCAAACACCGATACCACACAGCATGTGACAAGTGCGTATTCAGGCAAAGAAACACCGACAACAGAACAACAGACTGCAGAATGGGGTCATTAGAGATTAAGAATGTCTAGGAAGTATATGTATGCAAGTAATATAATGTTAAACATTCAGTATTAACGCCTGTATAGCTGGTGCGCGTGAGCTGATAGGCAAAGCACGCAGAGTGGATTGAGTGCGCGGTGGCGAAAATGTGCGGGCTTGTCGAGTTAAGATCCCGCCTTGACACCACTGAAAAGTTTGTAGTTCGGTTGGATATGTCAAAAACAACTAAGAAAAGCAATGCACAAGTTATTTAACGGTAGAGAGAGAGAGAGAGAGAGAGAGAGAGAGACCGACAAAGAGAGAGAGTGCACACTTTTGTTGCGCGATCTTTATTAATGTTCACTCACTTAGCACACGCATCATTAAAACAAATTCGTAAATATAAAACACAATTTTTAGGGGTATTCACTATAAAAGATAATTTATACTAAACCTTAAGCATACACGACTGTACGGCAAAAGTGAAACTAGCAGTCTGTGTGAAATGCACTTGGCTGAACTGTACTTGAGCGCGTTGCGCATGTTTTGCTTGCTACATGAGTGTTTCTGCATTATTTGAGTCTCTTTAGATTATAGCCCAAATAGCAGCATGTTTCAGACAAAAAAACGTGACTTATATTTCTGAAAATATTAGAGTTAGGAGATTCATGACGAGTGGCTCCTGCATTATTACAACAAAATGCATGATTACAGTGCAGTAAAGTCGCTGCAGTGGAGCAGTTTAATGCTATTAAATTAAAGATGATGTACCATAGAGCAAACAAAAAAAAAAAAAAAAATTGAACAGTGAAGGTAAAAAAACATATTTTAATGGGCATAATTAAGTGTAAAAATAAAAAATAACTAAGGGATATATAGTCAAACCAAAAATTATTTAGACACCAGATATACACCACCTAATATCTGATATTTTTTTTACTAGTTGGTGCAGAATACAGTTTATGATAATGTGATAATGTGAAAAATGTTGTCTGATAATGTGAGAAAAGGTATCTGAATAAATTCTGGTTTGACTGTATCTATTTGATAAATGAAGTTAACCAACTAACATTATACATATTATTTTAGTTTCTGTACCCAATATTTTACAAATTTACTGGTTCAATTTAAAAATATCGGTACTTGGAATCGGCAAGTACCAAAAATAAATGTATCGGTATCGGGCAAGTACTGGAAAAAGTGGTATCGGTGCATCCCTAGTGCTAACTATAGTTTAACCATGGTATTTGTAGTAAAACTGTGGTTATATAAATGGTCATCAATACGCTAAAAAACCATGGTTACTACACTTCTACTGTAGTAAAACCATGGTTCATTTTCGTATGGTTAAAAACTTGTTCTGTAACCGAAATCTCACAACCGCATTCTCGGAACACACGCTGTGTGAACGGAACAGGACTGGACAACTTGTCAGCACGTCATTCCGTGCCAGAGAGCCACTTTACCGCACAAACGCGCGTCTACCGTGTGTTGCCTGCTTTTTCGGTAACTTACAGTGACAGAGAAATGGGCTGCGTTTCATCTGAAAGTTTTATATCCAGTCTCCACTGGAGCCGCTCCCGCCCGTTTTGTGTTCTGTGCGTAACTAAAACGCTCCGCTCTTCACCCAACTATAAAAGCTGCTGTCCCTTAATAAAGGTTTTGTGAATGAACTCGCGGCAGGATTGGACTCTTGTCCTGTCAGAAAGTGGTTAAGCCTTTAAGTTTTAGTAAGGAATACGGGCTTGACTTCCATTGCACGTTCATACAGACAGTATTCGAGACTTACCATTTACATGACCAGAATATGTTTAACTTTTTTTTCCTAAATATGAGTAACAATATTTGAATACTAAAAGAAATATAGTCAGCATTACACCAAACCCAATCGCAAACTAACACTCGGTATGTGAATTATCAGCTATTCTGTCCATTCAGTTTATTAACAAATAAATCTCCTATTGGACACGAAATTTGTAGGTTTCGTTTGGATATTTACATATCTTATTTATCTGAAAAAACAAACAAACAAACAAACAAACAAAAAGCAATACTCAAGTATCCTGACTTGAAAAAGAATAACGGCCCAACGGTCTGTTAAATTTTAAAATGCGCGTCGGAACAGTGACAAGTACACGTCGTACGGTGGTTGTCCAGACAGCCTAAGCACAACCTTCAGGGATCCGTGGTTGAATGGCAACATTGTGACAATGCAGTAACAACCATAACAACACAACATAGAACCAACAACCATTTAGCCATGTTGTTACAACGCTGCTAAAAGGTTGGCTATGTTGTAGCAACGTTCTGTGTTTGTTGGGTATAAAGCTGCTGTGAACGGGACATTTTGAGACTCACACCTGTAAGTAAATGCGGTTGTCAATCCCAAAAACTGACAGTGTAAATGTAGCCTGTATCTCTGAGGGGAACTGGCTGTCTTCAGAAAAGTCAGATGTCATTTTTTTTTCATCTTACCTTCATGTAATGCATATTAATGGTGCCTTTAAAGCGCAGGTGCTTTGTTTACAGCAGTAACCAAAGAAAACGCTGTATCGCTGGTGTTCCATAAGCGCCACCTGGTGTCAGTGAATGAATTTGCGCTCTCATTCAGGCCTTTTGCTGTTTCTGTTTCGTGCAAATGTTTATTGTAGCATAATTTTACAAAGCTAAGGTCAGACCACTCTGTGTTTGCTTTACATTTTGATCTAATCTAATTTAGCCTACATCAAAAACTGCTCATACATGTAGCAGTTTGTTTGGATCGTAGTGGTTCAGCAACTGTTCATGCATTCTGATTCATATAAAGGCACAAAGATAAACCGTGAAACGGGAAGATTTTTGGTCAAACCACCCAGCACTACTCTAAACAGCACAGACTTGTGATTGAAATTGGACTATTGAGACTAACATAGATGTAAAACGTGACAGATTTCTATTGTCACCTCTGATAAAAAAAAAAAAAAAAATTATTAATTTTGATCAAATATCTGTGTGATTTCTGGGAACTTTGCTTTGGCATACTTCCTTTCACTTTCTGTACAGCTCAGCGGGGTTTCACTACAGGCTATAATGGCCCATGGGGATATTCTGCCACATTAAAATCATATTGTTATGGTGATCAAAAATCTGCCAAAATCTCCATGATGTCCCTCAAGTTTTTATTTGAGCCACTTCTTCTCTTTTCTCTGCTGGAAACCCCGTGATCAGAGGAAACCCAGACACATCGATCCAAGCTGAAAACAAAATGTTTATTGTAAGGCTCTGTATTGAAAATAGGGTTTACATGGTGAAGTGTTGTCTATAAAAGTCATAAAAACAAAGGAGGGATGTGGCTCCCAGAGCGCTTGGACATTAGCGCAGGAAATGGAACAAGGTCAGAAAATTAAAAGTGCAATTTTCCGGTTCTCATTTTCTTAATTCATTGCAGCTTAAGCTGTTCTGTGCTAAGGCTGGTCGGAAGGAAGGAAGGGGTTTTGGCTTCGACCAGTGGTCTCTTAGCAATAGCACAAATCCGTTCAAACCAATGTGCTGGTGTCCTTGTGGCATCCTCTCTTTTTTTTTTTTAAGAATGGAGGCTTCAAGTTGTAGATGAACACACAATAAACCATGTTAGTTTAGAGCTGCAACTGCTGAGAATCTGACAATAAACAGCAAGTCTGTGGTTACAATGAAACTCAAAGGATGAATGTGACATTGAGGTTCTTATTTACGTACAGGAACTTCGCTGAATTGACTGTTGACCTATGCCGTAATTGTATATGCACTGTGAATCATTTAAACATAGATTAATTATATATTAATTATATAATTACACATTAAATGTGCAAATATAGAATCAAAATAATACAATACTTTTTAAATATCCATTTAATCATATTTAAAACTAATTTTAAGGCTTTTTTAAATTATGTTTTCGTTTAGCATTAACAATTATAAAAAAAAATAATAATCTGGAAATGCAGCCAATATTAATCACAAAATTAACTTGTTATTTCTCCATTCTCCTATGCAACCCATTAACAAACAATGCAATAAAATACATTAAATGTAAATGTATAAAGACAAAATAAGATGAAAGACATGGGTCAGTTATACAAGAATCAGAAAAAGAAAAATTAATTTTCTCATCTTTTAAATATTTAGGGGGAAAAAAACACAGATGCGTGAATCGGAGAAAGACAGAGAAAGCACTACTGTATCATTTCTATGAAAAGTGTACATTTCTGTGAAACATTCCTGTATTTGGATATAGCCTCCAAACTTTGCTTCAGTAGTGTAATTTCTCATCAAATGAAGTGTACATTGTTCTCAATTATACACACCCTTTAAGTATTTGGAAACATAAAATGAGTATGATTTTAGAAGAACAGTATCATTCACTGAAAGTAAGTAGTTTTGTCACCCTTTAAGAATTTAAACCATGTTTTCCCAGAAATGCTATAAAAACACTGAAGTGTCAATAAACATGCCACCTCAGTCAGAGCATGAAATCCGAAATAGTTTTATTTATGAAATCTTATCTCACTTTTCATAATGGAAAACCTTTTGTGATAATGTGACCCTGGCAAATTGGTATTATTTGAAGTATTTACTTATTTAAATAGTCTAAGTAGCTTTCATAATCATATTAGTTGCAGCATGTGTCATAGAAATGGGCCTAAACTGAGTAATAATTTGCAAAGACGTCACATAACCATCTCCAATGCACACTTCTAGAACAATAAATGCTACAGAACTTTTTAAATAGAAATATAATCACAGATTAACATGGTGCGGATTGTTAAATTCTAGTTAATTTGTAGTTCAAACAGATAAAAACATATTTGTTTCACACTTTATATTTCTTGTCAAGCAAATGTCATTTTCTCTAGTCTACTGTTGCATCGTTTCGCCAGTAGGTGGCAGCAAGACTATCATGGTCATTTATTGAACCGATTCGTTTGGGAACGAGAATCATCACTGAATCGTTCATTCAACCGAATCATTCAAAACTCTGATATATTCAGGAACAAAACGTAATTGGCTGTATTTGTTAGTGAGTCACTGACTCGTTCATTAAACAGATTCATTCAAAAACTCTCCTTGCATCCCAATGTGCATACTATCCACCCTATCTGCCCTAAATAGTAATGAAAACTACTAGTATCACATAAAATTCAGGATGGATAGTTTGCACATTAGGATGCAGACTAAGTCTTTCACTGTGGCTTTATAAATGAGTCACTGAATCATCCATTTAACCGATTCGTTCATAGACCCTGATTCTTTCGGAGAACAGAGGGCTGTTCTCGTAAGCGAGTCACTGAATCATCTAACGGATTTGTTCGAAACAAAGAATCATTCAGTAACTTAACACATCTACTGTGTGTTGCTTGGTTTCCTGCTAGGCTTTGTTTGGAAATGTTTATTTTTATTGGCGGAGCTAACAAAGTAACTGGCAATAATTTTCATGTAAGCTACTCAATACACTCACTGACTCTTTAATTAAACAGATTCGTTCAAAAACGCTGTTTCACAGTGGAACGAAAAGGTGGATTTAAAAATCATTCACTGAATCATCCATTCAGCCAATTCGTTCATAGACACCAATTCTTTCAGAGAACAAGTGATAAGCGAGTCATTGAATCATCTAACAGATTTGTTCAAAAAACACTGAATCATTCGGTAATTAAACACATCTACTGTGTGTTGCTCAGTGTTCTGCTAGGCTTTGTTTAGAATTATTTGTTTTTATTGGCAAAGCTAACAAAGTAACTGGCAATAATTAACACGTAAGCTACTCAATATTAACTTCTTGTTTATTGAACTGTTTTGTAAAAGCGATATCAAACAATTGTGGGTTGTTGTATAAAAGTAATATCGTCATAAAGAACCCGCCCTCCCACCCCCGCTTCATCTGTCTAGAGCTTGTGTATACATGTAGTAGTTTCCTCCTGTATAGTCAACTAAATTAAGAAAGGGCTCTTATCAGCAACTATCAAGATTTCCACTCTGAAAAGACCCCCCAACTTCACTAACATGTTACATATGGCACACATGTTTGCTATTACAGCCATTTTCCTAAGTCACACACTTCTGTGCTCTTGCAAATGAGAGGTTCACAGCCCTACTTCGCCACCACTTGCCTCCGATTCGTAGACTCCCGTTGGCAAAAAGCTGGATGGGACGCAGCACTTCAGCCTGCGAATCCTGATTTTTATTTCCTTCCCATCTGATATACATTGGAGGTAATGGAACTTGTGTAGATTAAGCAATGATATTCCAGTAGAAACTTTGAGGTTGATTGTGTCGTTTTTGATTGCGTGTTAATGATACCTACTTTCTTACGCCTTTATGACAGTGTTTTGCTTTTCTTTTCTGTTCTTCTACCTACTTATATTTTTTGTTCAAATACAGGTGAAGTCAAAAGTTTACATACACCTTGCAGAATCTGCAAAATGATAATTTACCAAAATAAGAGGAATCATACAAAATTGATGTTATTTTTTTTATTTAGTACTTTATTTAGATATTTCACATAAAAGACCTTTACATATTGTCCACAATAGAAAATAATAGTTGAATTTATAAAAATGACCAAAAATGATCAAAAGTTTATATACACTTGATTTCTTATTACTGTGTTGCTATCCGAATAATGCACAGCCAGGTTTTTTTTGTTTGTTTGTTTTTATGTTTAGTAATAGTTGTTCATGAGTCCCTTGTTTGTCTGGAACAGTTAAACTGCCCACTGTTCTTCAGAAAACAGTATGGTCCCATAAATTCTTTGGTTTTTTAGCATTTTTGTATATTTGAACCACTGATCAGTGATTTGAACCCTTTCCAACAATGACTGTATGATTTTGAGATCCATCTTTTCACACAGAGGACAACTGAGGGACTCATATGCAACTATTACAGAAGGTTCAAACGCTCACTGATGCTCCAGAAGGAAACACAATGCATTAAGAGCCAGGGGGTGAAAACATTTTGAATTTGAAGATCAAGGTAAATTTAACTTATTTTGTCTTCTGGGAAACAAAGCTAAATGGAAAAAAAGATGATATTTTGGCAAAATATGAAAAATATATAGGGTACAACGGGGCTAAAGGCACCCCCTAAGAAAAAAATGTGCTTTTCACTGTGCCTGAAGAATATGATTGCAGAAAAATACATACATTTGTATTGAACATTTATGGAGCAACATATTTTGTGTTAGAATAAGTCATACAAGTTGTTTTGTTAAAATTTTGTTAAAAAATCTCATAAATGTATGAGGTGGCAAGAGGTAAAGCATGGGGTAACAACAAATGATAATTTATTATGTGATAAGATTTTAAAAATGGTTTCTTTCTAAATATGGTGATTATTTCTAAGATGAACACCCAACATAATATATGATATTTACCATCTGAATCTAACAATGTCATGTCAACAAATGGAAAAGTCAGCCTTCTATTAATTATCATGTTAATATTGTGCCTTTTACCCCAAATACTATACTTTTACATATTCTTTTGTTATTTAAAAACTTTTAATTTTAATTATCTTAAACAAAACTGAAAATCATTAAGAAGACATTTGTCTCAAGATATATTTAATAATTTTAGCAATTCTCATTTGTTACTTAAATCTACAAAATTTTTAAAAACATCAAATATTAGATCAAGTAAGCACAGAATCGACTTTGCTCTGCTGCCCTCGATCGCATTAAGGATCAACCAATATGGCACGTGTTGAAAAGCGCACGTTTTTCTGCCATCTAGTGGTTTAGAGGAAAATAATATCAAAGGCGCCTTTAGCCCCGTCGTACCCTACATCTTCATTCTATTCAAAAGTTTTCACCCCCTGGCTCTTAATGCATTGTGTTTCCTTCTGAAGCATCAGTGAGCATTTGAACCTTCTGTAATAGTTGCATATGAGTTCCTCAGTTGTCCTCAGTGTGAAAAGATGGATCTCAAAATCATACAGTCATTGCTGGAAAGGGTTCAAGTACACAAAAATGCTGAAAAACTAAAGAACACTTTTGTACTATGTACACTTTTGAAATGGGTCATTTTTATAAATTCAACTATTATTTTCTCTTGTGGACTATATGTAAACGTCTTTTATGTGAGATATCTTGTTCAGGTCAGTAGCAACTGAAAAATAACATGCATTTTGTATGAACCCTCTTTTTTTGGTAAAATAATTTCGGAGTTTCTGCAAGGTGTATGTAAACTTTTGACTTCAACTGTATGTACACATTTTGGAACACAATATTACTTGCATTTATGATGAATGTTTAGCTTTGTTCAGGTGTTTTCAGAGCAAGAAATGAAATATGCAGAATATTAAAATATCCCAGTCCAAGACAAAATGTAACGCCACTATTGTTGAAACTTTCCAGTTGCTTACAGCTTGGAGATGAGATGGGCCCTCTTGGCACCCTCCCTCTGGCAGTGTCTTTGCACACAAGTATCCGAGCTATCCTGTGCCAGCTCTTAAACACAATCCTCCAATGCTACTCTGGGTTTGGCACGGGCCTGGAATTGGGGACCAGAGCTAAATAACTCCAGACTCTCTAAGCATTTGAAGGGCAACATTTCTGATGTACGGAGCGAGAATCGGGGGCCTGTGTTTTCCAACCAGACTGATAAGGCTATTAAAGACGTTTTTGAGGCGCTGTTTCTGTCATGAAACAGAACGTGGCCAGCTAACGGGAGAAAAAGCAATCCTTTTGTTTTTGAGAGGACAGAAGGATTTCTTGAGGCCTTTGGCTCTTTTGTAATCACATCCAGACTCTGTTTGATTATGATATGTGAGCTATCGCATCACTGAAATCCCTAAAGTGGCTTATGGTCTTATAGGTGACATTTGAGGTTGTGTTGGCCTGTGTGCTGTCAATACACTGCCTGTGCACCAATGGTTATTTAATGTGGTGGTATGTTACATACATAAGAGGGATGGTTTACTTTAGAGTAGCATTTGGCCCCAGCAACCATAAAAGCCCTAAATTATTATTTTTTTAAACTTAAGTAACTGTACAGCTAAATAACTTGGTGGCTTAGGGTAAACTCTTTTAAGCATCTTACCCACTGTACATTTCATGTGAATATGTAATTATATAATGCATATCATTTTTATGAAATGCTGCAAGACGTCATTCCTGAACAAAAAAACAAAACAATCCTGTAGGGCTGATTCTTAACCCACTGACATAACCGTTTATGACTTTATTTAGAGGCAAGTATGAGATTATGGGTGTTGTTTTTAAGGGATTCTAAAGTGGCAGAAATCCCCCTTTAGAACAGGCTTTCAATTCAGTGGACCCTGCGCATGTGATCTGGCCCCTGCTACACAATACTGTCCCTTAGGGCATGTAAATAGCCGTCATTCAGTCATGTTCAAAATGACAGACAACGCACGATGCACTGGGGTGAAAAGTCGTGACTCTGTCAACCCTGTCCCAGCAAGACACCGTGTTAGTCACATGACCTCAAAAGGTTCACTTATGTTTAAGTGGCTTGCAGTGTTGTTGTATTAATCATTCAAACAGGATACATTTTTTTTTTTTTTCACGTCTGTATTCTTTTTATGGATGTACTGAAGGGATGTACTGAAATTCAACATGCTCTCAAATATATATTTGCAGATGTTTTAGTTATAAGTGCTCATAGAATTATGAGCTTTTATGTTACTGTGTAATGCCCTAGATTTTTTTTGGGGCTAATGTTCTCTGTTACATGAAATTGTATGATGTGGTAATCAGTGCTGTCAATTTCTTATTCATTTATTATTAACTTATTATTAAATTAATTATGTAAAAAGTAATTTGTTGATAAATTAATGCATTTTGCATAAATTTCATATTAGGGATTCTGGCGATTTCATGGTTTATCATGTTTTTTTTGTTTTTTTTCCTGACTGAGCCTTTTTAGGAATCAGAATGCATGAAACAGTTGCATAGCAAATGCATTTTAATCACAATCCAAACAAACTTGCTACATACAGAATGATCTTTTTTTGATGTAAATTGTATAATTTCAAAATTTAAAGCAAGAAAGAACGATCTGGCCTTAGCTTTATGAAATGATGCTACGTAAAACATCTACACGAAACAAAAACTCAATGAGAACGCAAATTCATTTTTATTTCCAGCAGGTGGTGCTCATGGAACAGTAGTGATACTGCATTTCCTTGATTGCTGTTGTAAACAAAGCAGCGCTGTATTTAAACGCTACATAACGCATTATGGAGGTAAGATGAATCAAAAATGACATTCATATAAACCCCCAATTCAGTATTTAGGATTTTCTTCAAACATTTCACACATTGTGAACAGTGATTTTGCTCTGCCTGTTGCAGTATTTTCTCCTCTTTGTGTTCGTCGTCACCGTCTCTGATTTCTATTAACAGCCGTTTACAACTGGTTTATTTGCCCAGTTAAAAAATTAGTTGTGTATTAATAGTTCTCTAACCATTAGTAATAAGTATATGCATGCCGTTAACAAGGATTTCCTCTAGATTCAAGACGATGTCTACGTTGCTTAGCCACTTGTACCAATAAATTCATACCGTGTATTGCCCAGCACTACATTGAAGTAGGCCTAATTCAAGATTGAATTACTCAATTAATTCTATGATTAATGCAATAATTTCAATTCATTCTTTTATTGACAACACTAGTAGCAATATTTAAAGAGTTTGTTTGCAAAAACAGATAACTCCATTAAAAAAAAAAAATCGTGTTTTTTTTTATGATGTTATCATGTTTTTATTGTGTTCGTTAGCTGTATTTTTTTCATATGTACTTATCAAAATAACCCAAATGCAGTTTGATTGAGATTAAAGGGTTAGTTCACCCAAAAATGAAAATTCTGTCATTAATTACTCACCCTCATGTTGTTTCAAACCTTTAAGACCTTTGTTCATCTTCGGTACACAATTTAAGATATTTCTGATGAAATCCGATAGCTTTCTGACCCTCAGTAGAGAGCAAGGGTACTGTTACTACGTTCAAGGCCCAGAAAAGTACCAAAATGATCGACAAAGAGGTTCAACTGTAATTTTATAAAGCTACGAAGATACTTTTTTGCACAAAGAAATCAAAATGATCAACTTCATTCCACATTTTCGTCTCCACAGCATCACTTGTGGAGGCGCGTTCACAAGAGTACCCCGACGCATGCGTATGGCGGCGCTGACCCGGAACAATAGATCTCATACAGCGTGTGTTCTCCGCGTGCATGTGTTCAATGTTATAACGCCGCATCTGGGTCAGCGCCGGCGCCGCCACACGCATGTGTTCTGGTAACTTACTCTCGTGAACGCGCGTCCACAAGTGGTGCAGTGGAGAGGAAAATGTGGAATAAAGTTCTTTGCGCAAAAAGTATTCTCGTAGCTTCGTAAAATTACAGTTGAACCACTGATGTTATATGGACTACTATGTTGTGGTAGTACCTTTGCTGTCTATGGAAGGGTCAGAGACCTCTCGGATTTCATCAAAAATGTCTTAAATTGTGTTCTAAAGATGAACGAAGGTCTTACGGGTTTGGAACAACATGAGGGTGAGTAATTAACGACAGAATTTTCATTTTTGGGTGAATTAATCCTTTAACTGGAATGCACAATGAAAAAACATGATTTTTGAAAATTGTTAAAAACAGAGTTATTTGTTTTTGCAAATGAACTCTTTGCTTGTTTGTGCCAACAATGGATCATCTATAAAAGGAGCCATCTGTAGCAAGTAATTTATGTCTTTATTTATTTATTTATTTTAAATGATGTAGTTTCCCTGTTATAATCTTAGAAATTATTACTAATAATTAACTTGTATGTCATTCTTCCCAGGTATTTCCGATATGCAGTGTGACAAGAAGCGAGGACAGTTTGGTGAGCTCAGAGAGCACGTTTGGCGGCGAGCATCTTTTAGCACCCTGCCCAGATGGCGTGCGACAATCGGATGTGGGGGAGCCACCAATAAATATATTTCCACATTTAAACTACGGAAGAGGAAAGGAGTGTCGATCAAAGAGCCAGATCTCCGAGACAGGTACCAATTACTCTCCGGATCAGATATTTACCATGAAGCTATTCCTGCCTTTGTGCGCCTTTCATATTGCAGACAGTTTAAGGAAAGGCTGTCTTTGATCAGACTGATAAGCCATGTTGTATGCCAACACACGCATGCACATTCTAACACGCCGCGGCACACACACACACTAACGCATGCTAAAATGCACTCAGCGCCACATGTGCAGCCAATTAGCAGCCGAGTGTTTATGGGGGATCCAGATGAGTTTCAAACAGGGCACGCTGCTCGGCAGACTTTGATGGCTTACAGCTTTAACCTGCTCTCATCACACTGTTAGAGCAGGAATGGATGGAAATGTTGTTGAAACGTTTGCTTTGGTTTAAGGGTCTTTAGAGACGGCGTGGGCTGAGCAGGCTAGAACCGCTGCCGCATGCCAACTCCTGGAGTCATGCATTTTCGACATGGAGCTTGATGTGGAATATTTCAGGAAAAAAAGTTACTTTTTGTTTACCATTGAAGAATTTTTCAAACATTTCACCCCGGATCGCTGTTTTGAAAAAAACCCACCTGTCTATCTAGTGGAACAAGCTTAGTAGAGCCATAAAGTCAGTAGCTCTAGTGATTGATTCCATATCCACTGCAATCCTCTTTTTTTGACAGAGCTTAACACATTGTTCGCATCTCCATTTTCCCTCTTAACCTCCCCTTCTCCATCATGTAGTAGACGAATGCTCCTACAGGACACAGGGATTACAATCCAGCAGGGTGGGAGTCAGATTAAAAGACAATACCCTAATGCAGACAGACATTTTAAAGTTTATCAGAGTTTCTCAATTTGTGCCGTACCTATTCTGGCCCCTTTTATCAGATTAAGTCTGAATTTTTTGCTTTTTCAAATGTTGGCTGACACATAGCATCAAAGCAGTTTCTTGTCCCAGGTTAAGATCTTGTACATCTGTCCTGTTGTATATTCTACCATGTTGCAGTTGTTGTTGTTCTCCTGAGGGATTACATACTGATTTGAGAGCTCATTTCTTGGAGTGGACATGCTAATCTGATGGAGGATGATGGGTTACGGGGCCATCGAGTGCACAGGTGGGTCAGATATGCAGTTTTGCATCCTGGTATGACCTGCAAACTCTTTCGAGAGGAGAGTCAAAGATTCAAGCAAAACTGGAGCCAATATGTGTTTTCCGTGTAAAATTATTCTGCGACGACAGACGAGTAAATCATGCACAGTCAAGACAGTCAGCATATTCCAACCAGCTTCACCTCAGCAGAAGAATAGAACAGCACATTAATATGATATGCACATATTTTATGTATTGTGTGTGTTTGATGCCCAGGAGATCTCATTTGGTGGCTTCTCCACTGATCCCGACTGCTCTGTTGGTTATCAGAGACCGGTTCGCGTTCTTCAGATCAGTCCTTCCAAAATGGACTTTGAAGTCAGTGTCCCGTAAGGAGACTTCAGTCTCAGGGCGGCTGTGCTCTGGGATGTGCTGGACCTGAATGGAATGAGAGTCAGCACTGGTAATAAGAAGACCAAAAAAAAAAAAAGTTTGAATTTTTTTTTTTAAATAGTTTGATCAAAATGAAAGAATAATAAGAAAAGGGTAAATAAAGTCCATGACACTTTAAGATAAGTGAATAGGGCTGATTTTTAGTTTAAAAAAAACAAACAAATGTGAAGCTTATTTTATAAAAGCATTTAGATGAAGTCTTCTCTTA
The DNA here is from genome assembly GCA_036247105.1 of Cirrhinus mrigala. Lineage (NCBI taxonomy): Eukaryota > Metazoa > Chordata > Actinopteri > Cypriniformes > Cyprinidae > Cirrhinus > Cirrhinus mrigala. The sequence continues at coordinate 17,394,241 of CM070015.1, forward strand.
AGACATATGTATTGTTTGAGCTGTATATATATATATATATATATATATATATATATATATATGTATATATGTATGTAATTACAGCATTATATGGTTTAGAATTAAATCTAAATTTACACAGAAAAGAGTTTAATCACTTAAAATCACATTAACAATGTAGCTTATGTCTTTCAACAGTCAGCTTTTTAAAATTGTATGGATCATCCAGATTTTGCATTTAAAGAAAAAGAGTCAATTAATTTTTGTGATAATCATTATGATTGAACTTAACTAGTATTGAATCTGGAATATTCCTTAAGCATCTCTTAAAGGTCCACTGAAGTGCTTTGAAACATGCAGCGTTATTCTATGTGTTGACATCATTTTAACTGAAACAGGAAGACAGGGCAGGACATGTTAAGCAGTCCCACCCCCTTTTTTAAATGGCTAATAGCGTTTCGTTTTTATCACAGCTTGGGCCAGAGCTGTTGTGCTCAGTAAAGCAGCATTTGACAGCGTATGACCTATCGCAATAAAATATAGCATTCTGTGTAGAATTCAAATGGGACCGATTTGTTTTGTGGTCTACGCCGACTCGCCGCTTATGATCCATTCTGTGCTATCGTGTTTCTGGACCAGAGCAGACTGTGTGTGAACTGTGGTGGTTTGCGTGACACAGCACGAAACCAGACTTCATTCGCCCCAATGGAAAGCATTTTTACATTGTCTGAATCGTTCCCTATCCCCTATATAGTGCACTATGTGTCGTTTACCGTACAGAAAATACTAATTCTGTAAACAAGCGACCGATTTCAGCCGCAGCTTCAGGACCTATTTGTAGTGTGGGGGGTGGGACGCTTCGGATTCTAGAGAGCATTTGATTGGACAGAAAGTTTGATGAGAAGCTGAAATGCAGGGTAATGTCATCAAAGTTGTTGATCCATAGTGGTGGAAGTGAGAGACTGTGTTTTGAAGTTTTGAATGCTTATATCTTGTAATTGCGAATTTTGTCATTGTTTTAAAACCTTAAGGCTAACATATTCATACTAAACGCCAAAAAACTTAAATTTTAATTTCATAGGGACTTTAAAAGAAGTGAATAGGGCCAATTTTTAGAGTTTAAAAGCAGAAATGTGAAGCTTATTTTATAAATGGACTAAGATGAATTTGTCTCTTAAAACACATGTATTGCTTGAGCTTTATTTTTGTACTTGTTTGTGTTTTTAAATCATTATAGGTTTTAGAATAAATGTTAATTTACACAGAAAAGAATTTACTCATTTAGTCACTTAAAATCACATTAAAGGGGTCACTGGATGTCCATTTTCCACAAGTTGATATGATTCTTCAGGGTCCTAATGAGAAGTCTGTAACATACAATGGTAGTGTATAACAACACCCTTTTTACCTTTTTAGAGCGTGCTGTTCTGTTGCATTTGCCTTTAAATGCTAATGAGCCCTGCTCAACCCGCCCCTCTTTTCCGTGGGGTGATAAGCCGTAATGTTTACTTTAACTGAATTAGCCGCAAAGCTTGCTAACTACCACATTATTAAGAAAGGCAAAGATGCATAACAAACCCTTATACACACTTCTGCTCTAAGTGAAGCTGGATCACGAATGATTCGCACGAACATGGATGCATTTAGATAGATTACCGGGCGCATTTACTTCAAAAACGAAAGTAAAGTTAATCCTCTGCGTCTTCAGCGGCTCACATGTCGGGAGTAAATGACGACTGCTATGTTCATTATTACTTGTAACAGAACATCTCAATTTCTCAATCTCAGACATTCTTGTCTTCCCCTGCACCGGAGTCAACACAATGGCGGTCGGACTGAGTACAGCTCACTCAGCTCATTTAGGGCTGTTCTAAGGTAAGACAGTCATGTCAATCAACTATCGTGGGAGCGACCTTGGTTGGTGTGACGTCACATCGACAAGAAGCTGAGAATGGCCTGATTTGAAAAAGGGGCTATTACTTATAAAGATTAAAAAAGTACCGCTGGGTGGATTGTTATCATTATGAGGTGGTTGTGTACACACACTGCCAACACACATTTATGTTCAAACAACATGTAAAAGTGAATTTTGCATCTTGTGTCTTTTCCATTTCAATTGTCAGCTTATTAAATTTTTTATGTATAATCCAGATTTAGCTTTTAAAGAAAAAGAGAGAATAGTTAATTTATTTTTGTGATGATCATTATGATTGAGCTTGGTATTGAACCAGGAATATTACTGAAATATACTCTTAAACATACCCCTTTCTGACATGTTTCTCTCTATGATGTGATGGTTGAAAATCGAGAAGACTTTATCTGGCGTCATATAGGGTGTACCCAGGGATCCCAGGGAGTAAAGTTAGAGGACGAGTAAGCCTATCGGGCCGGTATGTGCTCTGAGGGGCAGCCGTGGCACCGCGCCATGAGTTCAAACACGCAGGATAAATATTTGCTTCTCTTTGGTAGGCCGACTTCACGGAGGTCATTCGTCTGGGATTCCCTTGGCATCTGCCACTCTTTGTTGTTACAGTTGGCATTTTTGGCACAGGAAAGGTGGTGGGGCTACAAAACGGTCACCTGGAGAACAGAAAGAGAGACTTAGGAGCAGAGCGGAAGCGCCGGAGCTGGCATTCATACAACTGTTCCATTTGAAACTCAAACGCAGCCCGTAAAAATGCAGGAAATGGAGAAGAATGCATTTTGTCACTATAGGTCACCTCTCTCTTGTTTGTCGGAGCCTTTTATGTGGAAACACGTCAATGATGGTTTCAAAGTGACTCACTGTTTCTCATGTTGCAACTGTAAAACCGGCGTAATCCATCTCTTATCAAAGCGATTTCACCCATATCTCTACAATGAATTCATTTATTCTTCCCAATCACATTTGATATCCACTCATAAAGGGAAACGCCATCCCACCCACTTCTGGCCGTCCTCCTGCGATCATCTGATGGTGTGCGGTATCAGCCTGTAGATGGTGCTGTGTTCCACCGATCTCCTTCTCATCCCTCTATCATCTCTCTACAATGAGTCCATTGTTTTCATATCCTGTCTTGCCTCCTTTGCCCAAGATCCCCCACCGTTCTCTTATTCGACCGCTCTCCCACTCTGTTTGACTATATTACTAGATTTGTCCCCCTTCACAATCCAAGCTACATTTTGTCAGTCTTTTTTAAACCCACCCAGCCAGGGCAGGCCCTGATTATGCCATCCGCGTGCTATCGTGGGCATTTTGAGGAGGAGGAGGAAGATGGCGTAAAACTCAAGTGCAGAGGAGGTGGGAAGGGAGGAGGGAAAAGGCACATATACACAAACACACAATTCCCAAAGCACTCTTGGGGATTGGCGAGGGCCAAGAAATCTCTCTTCCCTGGAACACCTAATCCTTGGGTCAGGGCCAAGGACCACAATCTCTGTGCACAACTGACACCGGCCACCAGAGACACTTTAGGGTTTTTTAGGCGTGTCCTGTTCTCTCTCAGCTCACCGCAGCCAGAGCATGAAGCATGGGAGAAAGACTCGGCAGCCCAAAGAAAATAAATGATGTGGGGAAATACAATTCTGAAGCTTTTCATAGGTGCTCACAGCCATTTTTCAATGAGAAAATCACAGTGCACGTTTTCTTGCCGCTGCGTGTGTGTTTGAAAAGGAAAAACTTGACAGAGAATGTGAAACGACAGTATGGAACAAGCCTTTAGGGAACTCAAGTGCTGATTTAGGGAACTTGATTGTTTCGTGTAATTTATAGGCTTCTCAACTTCCAATGAATCCGTTGGTTATATATGAAAACGGGAACTCTTAGATTTGTTAAATACAAGTTGCTCACATTTTTAAATGTACTCTCTCGTTTGTACTCTCTCGTATATAGCATGTACTCTCTCGTTTGGTTTTTTATGATGCAACATTTCTGCTTCCATGAAAATGCATCCTCTACAAATCATGGCTGTAACCGAAATGGTAAATGGATGGAATTGAGCTACAAATATAGTAACAAATCACTCATGCATGCTTCTTGCTGGATTTCATTCTTTCAACTCGCGTCTGCTCGAATAACAAATATAGTGAGTGACATGTTGCAGGTACCTTGCTGTTTGAGCATTTACACTCTAATGATGCAAGTTTGCGGAGCTGGTTGGCATACAGCATATAAATCTTCGACAGCTGTTGCATGCTGAATGGCGTTGCGTGTTTACATAAGGATAAATGCCACACTTCCCCTGGTTTTAAAAATGTAAATGTCGGACATGGCCAATTAGAAGCAGGAAAAGCAGGAAATGTCAGGTGTGTACCTTTGACCTCGCAGCGGCCATTATTTTGTAGACACCGTTTTAAATGTGATGCGAGTAAATTATACTTTTTTTTGATGTTAAAATAGTTTCTAATGTGCAGTGACCCTGTACAGCAACTTTGACTTAACCACTGGTGTGAGTTAGGGGGCGGGAATATCTGTTTGTCTAACCAAATGTGGAGTTAAAATGAAAAATGTAGCCTTGGATTTAAGACTGATAAAAAAATAAAAATAAAATGTAATTGCGACTTTCTTTCTCAGAATTGCATGTTTATATCTCACAGTTCTGACTTTATTCACTGCAATTGTGAGTTTATATTATAGAAAAGTTCTTTTCTCAGAATTGCATGATATAAACATGCAATTGTGAGAAATAAAGTTTTTATATTGCAGTTCTGACTTTTTCTCGCAATCGGGAGTTTATATCATGCACTTCTGAGAAAAAAATGTCAGAATTGTGAGATAACTCTTGGATTTACATGTAATGGCAAAAATAAATCACAGACTGGCTAAAAAGGGAACATTATGAGGAAAGAAAAAGTCAAAGTGAAATATTGTTACTTTTTGTTTTGATTTGTGTAGAAAAATGGCTACAATATATTACGGTTAAATATGAAATACATTGTTAGACTTGACAAACTGTTTTGTGTTTGGTGCCTTTTTTGTCTTGTGAGAACTCTTGTGGACATCTGAGAATTCTGGTGTCTCTTTACCACAGTGACCAAAAATAATCAAGGACATCTGTTGAAATTGTCAAATATGGAAAAGGGTATATTTCCCCTCCAAAACTTTGTGTGGACTTAAGTAGATCTTTAACTCAAAATTGGACATATGCTGAAAGAAAAGTTTGAAATACTAAAAGCAGCATATTAGCTACAGAGAAAATAAGACTGATATTGTAAATGAATGTTATGTTGACCAAATTACAAGTCATGCAGCCTGTTGCTGATGGATGTTTCCCTTAAACTCTTTTTAAATGTTCCTGTTTGTCATTCTTGGTCATTTTTCACATGGTCTGGTGAGGTTCACCAAACTCATAACAACTTGAGAAAAAAGCTGGACAATGCTGTTTTATTTTATTTGTATTTTTTTTTAGCTGATGTAACCACTGTAGAATAAACATTGACGTGTTGACCTCACCAACACTGCTGACCCCTGGGTTTTGGTTTGAGATGCCGTGTGTCTTCTTGACACTCAAGAATACACATTTGAGGGCACTCCTGTAGTTCACACTGTAACTCTGTTCAACAACACATCACACCATATTAATCGAAAGCTGACAAACGGCCAGAACAAAGTTCATCTGCATGGTAAACTTCAAAATGAATAAAACTGTATGAGGAAAACAGTGCTTGTGGCTATTGGCAATCAAATAGATGGGCAATTAGCTATGACATGTTTTCCCCACGATTTGATTGATATTTACATTATCATATTCTAATTGTCTGTTCATGCATACTTATTTACGTTACGAAATGAGAGGGCCTTATTGTGTTCAGCTTAAAAATCATTTGCATAGATTACAATGTCACTAAGCAAATTATGTGCAGTCAGCTGAACATATGCCTTGTTCTGACAGTGTCTGTGTTGTCAGAATGCGTACAGGCAATCTGTGATATTAGTAAAGAACAGTCTTCATTTGATTTCTGGATTTCCCGTTTTGTTTATCTTGCTCTCCACGGTAAAACTGGACAGTGTTTCACACAAGATGATTGAGCCTGTTTGTAAGTGGATCGTAACACTAAATATTGATTGATCACAGGTATCAAATATGTTCAATCCACAGTCCCAAACAGGTAATTCTGTCAAACAGGTACCTTTTTTTTTTTTTTTTTTTGCATGCTAAGTTGTATATGTGGAAGCCCGTTTCCGCCAGTGAATAATTGTAATTGTAAAATAATTGCAGCTTTTTTTTTCCTCAGAATTGCATGTTTATATCTCACAATTCTGACTTCATAACTTGCAATTGTGTTTATATTTCACAATCTGAGAAAAAAAGTCAGAATTGCAAGATACAAACTTAATTTCTCTCAATTGCAGTTTATATCAAGCAATTTTGAGAAAAAAAGTCAGAATTGTGAGATACAAACTCACATTTGTGAGGAAAAAAAGTCAGAATTGCAAGATAACTTGCAGTTTTATTATTTCTTGCAGTTGTGAGTTATATCATGCAATTATTAAAAAAAAGTGTGTGTGTGTTTTTTTTTTTTTTAATTCAGTGGTGGATATGGGCTTCCATTTCTATCAGTGTGTTTATTTGACAATACAATTCTGTGCTAAAAGGTCATGAAACTACAGGGAGCTTTTTTAGAATCTGAATGTAATTTTTAAAAAAAAAATTTGATAATAAATTGATCAAGAAAAATTGTATTTCTGCTTTAAACAGAGAAAAAAAATGTGATGGAAACACGGATGATGCACAAACCGCGGCACAACTTTTTAAACAAATATTTTAATATAAAAAAGGATAAAAAGGCAGCGTCATATTGAAAAAAAAAGATGTCACTGTTGAATGTTGACTTTCATTTGAAAAGAAATGTTAAAGATAACTTGTGAAAAAAAAAAAATATGCGAGGGACACAACTGCATCCGTTTTGTAGATCCGTTGAGTGTGATATGGTAATAACGGTCCTCAGAGTTTGTTGGAATAATATCCCATTAATGACCTTTCATTCAAGGCCAGAAAAAGTTCATATTAGTTCATGATGCACAAGAGCCATTTCCTCAAACAGATGCTGGGTCAGGAAGGGTCGAGTTGAAGGCCTTGAATGTTTTGATAGAGGAAAAGGCTTAAGGAGAATGAACCACTACTTTGCTTCCTCTTCGTGTAAATAAAGCACTTTAACTGCTAGGGTAGATGTAGGTAAGGTGTGAGTCTTTTGAATCTTTTGTTTTCGCATACTTCCTTTCCACCCAGCCCACCAGACTAGCAAAACCTGTGATTCACCAGCCATCACTTGCCAGCAGACCCCAAACGCTCACACATACAGGCAGAAACACACAGACACATGCAGCGAGCTGTGGGTAGACATGTCAGGTACCGTTAGATCAGGGCGCTCCCAGCAGGCCTGTCGTCTGGGTAAGGTAATCTGCCACGGACCTGATTGCTCACTTCAGCTGCTCAGTGCTGACCAAACGCTTCCTATTACAGCAACAAATACCTCCACCCCTGGGGAGACACAGTCGTCTGGGAGAGAATTCACTCCCATCATCCTCTTAGGCCCATTTAATTGCCTCTTGCCGTATTTAACTTCCTGCAAAGTTTTAAGTACACATGAACTAATTGTAGAGTCTAATACAATTAGAGAAAAATGTGCACATTGCTCAGAGTTTACCTTAGATTCTGTAAAATATAGCTTCATGTATTATACAGCTGAAATATATACACAAAATATATATTTACAGTTGAGGTCAAAAGTTTACACACACCTTGCAGAATCTGCAAAATGTTAATTATTTTACCAAAATAAGAGGAATCATACAAAATGCATGTTATTTTTATTTTGTACTGACCTGAATAAGATATTTCACATAAAAGATTTTTACAATATAGCCTACAAGAGAAAACAATAGTTGAATTTATAAAAATGACCCCGTTCAAAAGTTTACATACACTTGATTCTTAATACTGTGGTGTTACCTCAATAATCCACAGCTGTTTTTTTTTTTTTTTTGTTTAGTGATAGTTGTTGAGTCCCTTGCTTGTCCTGAACAGTTAAACAGCCTGCTGTTTTTTAGAAAAATCTTTCAGGTCTCACATTTTTTTTTTTTTTTTTTAGCATTTTTGTGTATTTGAACCCTTTCCAACAATGACTGTATGATTTTGAGATCCATCTTTTCAAACTGAGGACAACTGAGAGACTCATATGCAACTATTACAGAAGGTTCAAACGCTCACTGATGCTTCAGAAGGAAACATGATGCATTAAGAGCTGGGGGGTGAAAACATTTGGAATTTGAAGATCATGGTAAATGTAACTTATTTTGTCTTTCGTGAAACATGTAAGTATCTTCTGAAGGGCAGTACTAAATGAAAAAAAATATGATATTTAGGCAAAATAAGAAAAATGTACACATTTTCGTTATGTTCAAAAGTTTACACCCCTGGACAAATACGGAAGTAGAAGTTGAATAAGACAAACCAAATATGTTAGAAGTATTGTTTTTATTATTAAATTTATTGCTCACCATATTATATATAACTGAATCTATTCATAGCCATGTTAATCACATAATGAGTGTCAAAGCAGCTCCTTTAGATGTGATTCATATGTATTCTTAACACCCCTGAGAGTGATGCTGATTCAGCAGGGGTTTTTTTTTTTGTGCGGTTGATGAATCTCTCAGTGGTCCAACACTCTCTGTGGTCCACCTTCTCTAATAAAAACAACATCAATGAGGACTGTCATGCTTTCCTCCCCTCTCTGTTAAGATATGATCTCTCCCTTATGAAATTTCAAAGAAGTTATTAAAAATTGATAAACCTCCTTAACGCAGTAAGAATATCTGCTCTATTAACAAGCGCAGCAAGATTCGTCAATACATTTACATGCTTGAGTATGTTTTGTTTATATGTTGCTTGAGACCTGGATGTGACACCGTAGACACCTCGATGTGATGAGAATCTGACACAGAAAAGTTGCCGTTTACGTGAGCGTGAGGTGCCGTTTTTCTTGCGGTAATTCTAGAGGACAGATGCCATAGTGTGTGTGCTAAAAGAGGGATAATTCTGAATTTTAAACAGAGGCCAGTGCATGCTTCAGGCTGCATTTGAATTTATGCAGATTGCTGTCAAAACGATATTACTCATATTTGAATGTGTTTTTCAAGGGGCCTATTCACGTCATATGTGTACATGTCTTATTAGGTAGCAGTGCAACCTGAAAGGTTAGCGCGTAGCGTTAGAAATGAATTACACAAGGCTACCGGGCTTGTATCTTTTAACACGGTGTGAAGGCATCAAGTAGAATCTGGTGAGTCAGTGACCCATAAGAACTCTGATATTATGGGGGAGGTTAGATTTATGGTAATGCTTTACAGATCCATTAGCATTGGGGGAGATATCACTACTAATGACAGGAAGAACTAAAATATATCTGTGGGCTTAAAACTTGTAACGCTGCATTTTGTACTCGACCCTTCTATAATACTTCAAGCACAATTCCCACCCACATGTGCCTTGGCACTCTATAATTTTCACGTGTTGACACATTATTCAACAAAATGTGCAACAAATGTGATTGGCTGTTTACAGTTTCATTTAGCTTTTTTAGATCATTAAAAAATCTGTATGTGAACTGACCTTAAAACAACTAACCACAGAAAAGTACAATAAGTACCTTGTGTGCTAAAATGTCATTTGAAAATCTTTATAAAATCACATTTCCTTCCACTTTTGATGTAAACAAGTTTGCCTCGGACGGACAACTTATATCTGGTGCCATTTATGTGTGCATGATTTCCCCCTGGCATAAATTATCATATATTATGAAACATCAAAAAAACTGCCAACCAAGTTGACGGCACTAATGTAAACAAAAGAGCGGGTCAAGCTTCAAAATTTTTTTAAGGTCCTAAGACACACTCTTCAGGACGCAGCATGTCTGGTGTAATCCAGAGTAAAAAAAACATGCAAATTTGATGACTTTTAGGGGTTTTTAAGGCAACTTGTGACTATACAAACACAAATCAAGGGAGAACATTTGTTTCTCGTTCCCATGAGGCCAGTGTCTCTCAGTCCCTAATCAGACAGGTTTGGACAAACGCAGTTCCTTTGTTGATAATGTCGGGTAATTAACGCAAATGACTGCTAGTGGAGTCTCTGTCTCGCAGATCTTACAGGACTGGCCCCTGGTGCGATTGTAATCATTCCTAATAGTGAAATGAAGGCCTGTGCTTGTTCATGTGTTTTTCATCAGTGCATGATGAGCTACCTTTAAGGCCCAAGATTGGATGCTGTAATTTGGCATAATAAGGCTGTAACTTTGTGGTAAATGTTTGCGAGAGCAATGACTTTTCTTTGAGGGAACCACAGCTTACCTCAGCAGAGGCGGTTGTGGTTGTGTAATCAAGCACTTAGAACAATGACAGTCATATCTCTACTGTAGTCTACAACGGCCTAAAAATATGCTTTATAGAGATTTGTTGATATTTTTCCACCTCCCATATTGTTGTTTTATTTACTTGTTCAATTATTGTTAGACAAGTAGCCATGCTACGCTACTAGATATCGTAGTTTATTTGATTTACCTTTGGAAAATTTATTATGTAAAAATATTTTATTCTTAATCTTTGATTATAAAATGTTAGGTGTATACGGTATGCGTGTATATTTATTTATTTACCACAAATAAAAAAAAAATATATATATCATTTTTATCAGAATTTAGAAAGGTGTGCTCTGAGTTAATTCTACAAATCAAATTAATATGAAAGAACAATATGAAATGAATATTAAAAATATATAAATATTTATATTTTGTTGCAAACTGCTATCCATTAGTTAACATTAATTAATGTTTTGACTAACATTGACTAACAATGAACAATACATTTGTTACAGTGTTTATTAATCCTTGTTAACATTAGTTAATAAAATTACATCTGTTTATTGTTAGTTCATGTCAGCTCAGGTCCATTAGGTAATAATATTTGATACGGTAACACTTTAGTATAGGGAACAATTCTCACTATTAACTAGTTGCTTATTAGCATGCTTATTATTAACATATTGGCTGTTTATTAGTACTTATAAAGCACATATTCTGCATGAACACATTTTACATCCCTAATCTTACCTAATACCAAAACTTAACAACTAACTATCTGTTCATAAGCAGTAAATTAGGAGTTTAAGGAGGCAAATCGTAGTTAATGGTTTATTAATAGTGAGAATTGGACCTTAAATTGGAAAATAAAGTGTGACACATTTTATGATTTCAATAGTGTATTAGTAAATGTATTATGTATTAATAAAATTATTTTTCATTGTAACTTCATGTAATGAATGTAGTTAACTGTTATGGTAACACTTTACAATAAGGTTCATTACTTAACATTAGTTAACTACTTTAGTTAAAATAAACTAAGAATGAACAATACTTCTGCAGCATTTAATTTCAGCATTTACTAATGCATTATTAAAATCAAAAGTTTTGCTTGTTAACATTAGTTAATGCACTGTGAACTAACATGGACTAACAACTGTATTAACAAAGTAACATTAACAAAGATTAGTAAATACTGTAATAAATGTATTGTTCATTGTTTGTTCGTGTTAGTTAATACATTACTGCAAAATGTTACTCTGTAACAAACTAAATCATATAGTACATGCTACATTTTATCAATTATATATATTTTTTCAATATCCAGTTTCATTAAAAATCTGAGGGGCCCGACTGGACACGATGCTGATTCTGCTTGTATGAACTGAATGTTTTTCACCTTTGTCTCCTCTGGTTTTATTCGTTTACATAAGCTTTAACTTTTGTTTCCCTCTTTGACTTTGCGCGTTTTTGCACAACATTCTTAACCAGATGTTTAAAAATAATCTAACCTCTGATTAGAGTCACCTCTTCCCTTTTAATTTCCTCATGAAACTAAGAGAGAGGGAACTAAGGTTGAGCCAAGAGTGGCCTGTCGCAATCCAGTCAGCCGAACGATGTACCTGGCAAAGTCTGAGCGCAGAGATCTGGGTAGTGAATCATGCTGATAATGCATTTGGGTTTTCGTGGAGGCTGAACCTTAACTGGAATGCTGTCTTTGAGTTTCTCAATACAGAAACACACAAGTAGCAGTTTCACCTCTATCTGTTTCTCCTTTTACCTCATTTGAGGACAGCGGTGAAGAAAGTACAAGGATTGCAAAAGAAAAACTAGAGGGAGGGTTAGGGAGGGTTGCTTAAGAAACTGTTTCAGAAAGACATGATACCTGTGGTTTAGATAACATGCCTCTAAGGGTTTGAAAGTAAAATAGGAAAAGTACAGGAAATCAACAATAGGATTTGTTTTTTATTGATTAACAAGCAGATTATTAACACATATTCAATTTAGAGACATTGGCTTGCAGAGTTATTAGACCAACCATATGTGGCGTTACCTTAAATAAATTATAGCCTGCATGGTTCATAGACTTTTGCTAAATAAATAGCTTTCTGATCATGAAAAGAAGTGCAAATACCCTTCAAGACTCATTTAAGACTAATCAGTTTTAGGATTTCAGGAAAATGTGTAAATGCACATGTTTTTTTAGGCCACAGGGTTTTCAAACTGGGCTCTGGGGGGTGCTGGAGGGTCTGTGAGAAAAAATAAAAAGATATATACACTACCAGTCGAAAGTTTTTGAACAGTAAGATTTTTAATGTGTTTTTTTTTTTTTTTTTTTTTTTTTAAGAATTCTCTTTTGCTCACCAAGCTTGCATTTATTTGATCCAAAAATACAGCAAAAGCAGTAATTGTCACACGCCTGTGGACTGTTCCTTTTGTTTTTCCCTTTATATGTCCTTATTTGGTCTTTCCTGTTCCGTTTTCTATTTTGACTTCACTGTTTAATCACTCACACCTGTCCTCGTCTGATTAGCCTGGTTATTTAAGTTTGGTTCTGTTCCCCATTTGGTTGTCGGTTCTTAATGTCGTATAACGTCTCTTAGTTTTGTTTTCGTTGTGTTGCGTGTGGATTCCCTGCTGTTTCTGTTCGTTCCTGTTCCGTTGTATGGATTATATAAATAAACTGCTTGTTCCTGACTTCCTCGTCCCTACTCCTCATTCCCGCACACGACTGCTGACAGAAGAACCGACCGCAAACAAGATGTTCTGGGCTGAGGAGTTTCTAATGAACATCCAGCAGGCGGAGAGGCCATTGGAGCAATACGTTGAGGAATATCTGAACGTTTTACACCTGGTGAGTTGGAGTGATTCGATGATTAACGCATGTTTTCAGATGGGGCGAAAAGATGACCAGTTGTTTTGTTCTGTAACTCCTGACGATTGCCGCAGACCCGTAGCGGAATTCATCAACCATATCCTTGCTCTCTGTCATTCCGACTTTTATGTCGATGTGGAAGATTCTAATCTTCCCCCCCATCCGAAAACATGCAGATGCCCCAGCTCACCACCAGCCAGCTTCCTCTACCTGCTGTTGCAACGAGCTCACTCCTTCCGGTCCTCCCTCGCTCTCCCCAGTTCTCCAGAGCTCCTCCCTTATCCTCAGCCCAGAACCTGCGGCCTGCTCTCAGACTCCGGCCACGGCCCGCTCATGGACTCCAGCCGCGGCCCCGTGCTTGAGTCGGCCTTCCGCCGCCCCGCGCTCAAATCGGCTAGAAGCTGCTCTGCGCTCGAGTCAGCCTGCAGCCGCCCCGCGCTCTGGACCAACGGCTTCTAATATGGCAAGCCACATATGCCATAAGGACGCTATGGACCCATAGGGATTACTCTCTCCTTCGTCTCCGCTGGTCCCGTCCAGCCCTCCCACCTCTCCGCTGGTCCCGTCCAGTCCTCCAGAGCCCGAGCGCCCTCCAGAGCCTGTGCCTCCAGAGCGCCCTCCTGAGCCTGCGCCTCCAGAGCGCCCTCCTGAGCCTGTGCCTCCTGAGCGCCCTTTTGTGCCAGCGCCTCCTAAGCCCAGTCCTCCTGTACTCTCCCGGGCTGACAATACCCTAAGGGCTACCCCCCTGACCGGCCATGGCCGTCTGGACTGTGTACTCGGCCATGGCTCCCCGAGCTCCCTGATCCTCCATGGCCACCTGGACTGTATGCTCCACCGTGGCTCCTGGCAGCCTGGACTCTATGCTCTGCGTGGCTCGCCGAGCTCCCTGACCCGCCATGGCATCCCAGACTGTATGCTCCGCCGTGGCTCCCCGAGCTCCCTGACCCGCCATGGCATCCTGGACTGTATGCTCCTCCGTGGCTCCCTGAGCTCCCTGATCCGCCCTGGAGGCGTACCTCCTCTCCCTCCTGTGTCTTCCCTGCACCCCCCCCCCCCCCCGGTGTATTTGTTACGGCGTGAGTCGCGCCTTATGGGAGGGGGGAGTAATGTCACACCCCTGTGGACTGTTTCTTTGGTTTTTCCCTTTATATGTCCTTATTTGGTCTTTCCTGTTCCGTTTTCTATTATGACGTCATTGTTTCATCACTCACTTAAGTTTGATTCTGTTCCCCGTTTAGTTGTCGGTTTTTAATGTCGTATAACGTCTCTTAGTATTGTTTTCGTTGTGTTGCGTGTGGATTCCCTGCTGTTCCTGTTCGTTCCTGTTCCGTTGTATGGATTATATAAATAAACTGCTTGTTCCTGACTTCCTCGTCCCTACTCCTCATTTCCGCACACGACTGCTGACAGAAATATTGTGAAATATTTTTACTATTTAAAATAACTGCTTTCTATTTGAATGTATTTTAAAATGTAATTTATTTCTGTGATCAAAGCAGAAATTTCAGCATCATTACTGCGGCCTTTAGTGTCACATGATCCTTCAGAAATCATTCAAATATGCTGATTTGCTGTTCAAGAGACATTTATTATTATTATCAATATTTAAAACACTTGAGTACATTATTTCAGGATTCTTTGATGAACAGAAAGATCCAAAGATTTGTCTGCATTTATCTGAAATAAAAGCATTTATTTAAAATAAAAAGCTTTTGTAACATTACACACTATTCATCAAAGAAACCTAAAATAATTCTAATCAGCTGTTTTCGACATCATCATCATCATCATCATCATCATAAAAATAATAGTGTTGTTTGAGCAGCAAATCAGAATATTACTGGAGTAATGATGCTAAAAATTCAGCTTTGAAATCAGGAATAAATTACATTTTAAAATGTATTCAAACAGAAAACAGTTATTTTAAATAGTTTATTAATTTATTAATGATTTTAGGTTCAGTCAACTCAAAGTTCATTTAACTTGAAATGTTAAATTATACTAAGTGACAACTTAGATATTTGAGTTGATTCAACTTAAAATTTTAAGGCAGCTGGGTTACTTACCCATCTGTTAAGTTTAACAAACATCTAAATATCTAAGTTTTTACTTAGTACAACTTAACATTTCAAGTTGACTAAACTTATTTGAGTTGACTAAACTTAAAATTTTAAGGCAGCGGGGTAACAAATTATTTTAAATTGACTCAACAAATTGTGTTTTTTGGTTTTTACAGTGTAGATATATATAGAGTGACTTCAGGTTGATTGGGACGCTTTTTTTTCAAGTCATTTTAATAACAAAGTGTCCCAATCAACCTGAAGCCACCCCTATATATATATATATATATATATATATATATATATATATATATATATATATATATATATATATATATATATATATATATATATATATATATATATAATACAGTTCGGCTTTATCATTCTTAAAGGTGGTCCCTTGCAAGAAGATTATCTTGTTTTGGGGTCTTGGCATCCAAAAGCTTGAAAACCTCCATATACATAAACTCCTTCTAAATGAAAGCATGTAAGCATCCAAAATGTGGCACATAACCACGGTTGCAATCAATCAAGACGCATGCACTGAAAATAGGCCTTAACTGGTCTTAGGAGTCGAATTAGATAATTTCATAATGGAAGAAAAGAGAAGTGCTGCCGTTACAAGTTTGATTCATTTTAATTATTTGCACGGACCATCTGCAGTAATCTCGCAGATCTGTAACTTATCCCAACATGTGACTCCACATTCTAGCTCTGCCACACTCCAGCTGGTGAACCTCTTTTGACTGGTTTAGATGAAAATATGGGCCACCGTGCTGTAAGTCAGCTATGCTGTTTTATCTTAGCATGCGGAAGAGGATGTGTGTAATCAAATTTTAACTGAAATTTTGCATGTACATTTTCAAGTGTGAAAAGTCCAGCTCTTTGACACATAGCGTCTTTGAGGCGCTAGCTGACTTTTCCCCTCTTTTCTCAGAAATACTTGAGATGTGAGGTTTGAGTGACAGGAAGGCGAGAGGTGATCACTCAAGCAGGAAGTATGGAGTGAAACCGCTCACTCGGTGATTGGCGGTTCAAAACACAAACGGCAGGCTTTCAAGCATTCTCTACAGATTTAGTAATTCACACTATTATTTATTCTTGGTTTTTATATTTCTACGTTTTTGCAAGGAGTGATTATGCATTGCACAAAAAGGTCAGCCGAACTGTTGTTTGTCAATGCTGCGTTTGTACAAATCTTTATTTTAGCCTCAATCAGAGTGTGATTATTTCCATAAGAGAATACATTTGTGGATGGGTATTGCTCAACATGAGCAGGTGGAGGTCTAGCCAGAGGCATGCTGCCACGCTGACCCCCAGTAGGGATTAACATTGCACCTGCTTTACAGGAAATGGAGGGGGAGGATTTAAAATGGGAATGGGGGGAGAAGAGGCGAGCACCTGTGGACGTGGGTGACTCCGGAAGCAAAGGGAAACCCTTAGGATTAGACTCCATCTGCTCCTGGTTAAACTCAGCTCTTGCTGGAACCGCTACTAACTTTGCCTTTGACTTCCAGCCTTGTTGAGAGGAGTTACGAGGAACTTCGTTGTGATGCATTTACACCACAGCTCTGATATTCACGTGCACATTTCAGATTATGAAATGGAATATTAATTCTTGAACATAAAGTATGTTTAATTTTTTTTATAATAATTATAAATAAATACATGCTCACAATTTAAGTAGTCAAAAAAGTATACATTTCTAGAGTAATTTTCAAAAAGGATCACAGTCATTTTACAATAAACCAGTTAATCAATTTATGACCTATAATTTGCATAATGATAATATATTGTATAATAATTTGTATAAATATAGTAATCATTTGTATACCCTATATTATATTCTACCAACCAAAATATAGTGGTAGTGGTAGTAGTATTAGTAGTAGTAGTAGTAGTAGTAATAATAATAATAATAATAATAATAATAATAATCATGTAGAAAGTAAAATTATGTTTCTAAAACTCAAGCTTAAATCACCATATATTCAGTAACCATCAAATTATATAATAATAATAATAATCATGATAATAATAATAATAATAAATAATGTAGTAAGTAAATTTGTGTTTCTAAAGTTCAAGATTGCTTTAAACAACATACACTCAATTAACTATCAAATCATAAAATAATAATAATAATAATAATAATAACAACAACAATAATAATAATAATTTAGTAAGTAGATTTGTGTTTCTAAAACTCAAGGTTGCTTTAAACAACATACACTCAATTAACTATCAAATTATATAATAATAATAATAAAAACAACAACAACAATAATAATAATAATAATAATAATGTAAGTAAATTTTTGTTTCTAAAGCTCAAGGTAGCTTTAATCAACATACACTCAATTAACTATCAAATTATATAATAATAATAATAATAATAATAATAATAATTATAATAATAATAATAATAATAATAATAATAAAAATGTTTTAAGTACATTTCTTTTTCCAAAGCTCAAGGTAGCTTTAAATCAACATACATTTAATTAACCATCAAATCACAGAACAACAACAACAACAACAACAATAATAATAATAATAATAATAATAATCTTTGTTTTAAAATTGCTTCCCTTCAGTGTTATTTTACTATCATTAATAAAGTATTATAGTTTTTGTTAATACGTTCTGTTTTGTTTAACTTTTAAATTTAGTGAAACTTTTTGTATTTTTTTTTTTTTTTTTGTGATTTGTATTTGTTTTTTTCAAGATGTCTGTATAGTTGTTTTTTTGTTTTTGTTTTAGTTATTAATTAAGTTTTCTTTTATTTTATTATTTCAGCTAGTTGCAAGGCAACATTGGGGCTGAAGTTTTTTTTAACATTTGTATTTTGTTTCAAGTAATGTTTATCATAAAAGAAACCACAGAAAATGATTTCTTGAAACAGAATAACCCTGCCATCAGATCTATTCATATCCATCCATATCATCTAGATATGAAATTGCCTACTGTGATGCATCCTTGTCATCACATAATATTTCCAAATTCCAACAACAAGGACATCTCTGGATTGAAATTTTGCTCATAAAATGATGGATCGAAGTCGTCAACCAGAGACTGTTGTTCTCTCTCCATATTTGGAGCATTGCCTGTTCCTAACTATCCCAAGTTGGACAGCTTAACGATGCTGTTACTCTTCAGTTGGATGTGAGTCTCATGGCCCAGCGCGAGTCCCAGCACGGCACCGCGGGTGTCGTCCCATTCTGCAAACATCATCCAATTCACCACTTTATACATTCCACAAAAATTTCTGAACAGCACACAATTACAGATTTGGAAATAGTTTTCTTTTCCATCTCCTCCATTTTGTAGCTGGATGCCTCGCAAAGCTCCAACAGAACAAGCCTGGGCTCCGTCCAGTTTGGATATCTGGGATATCAGATGTCTCCTGCACATGTATCGCTCTTGTATAATCAAAGTCTGAAGCTGATAAAGGTAAAACGCAATACATTTTTGGCTGTGACCTGTCGGTCTTCCGACAGATACGCTCTGGGTGTGTGCCATTTCCATCGCTCAGTGGGTTGTCTCTCTTTAGCCAAAGCAGTTGTAAAACCAAAGGAGTGTGCTATCAAATGAGCCTGACAGGGGCCTGATAAAAACAACTTTTGCCAGGGAGAAAAACAGAGCCTTGGCTAAGCTCACATAACTAATGTAGGCCTTGCATCTTGCGCTCCAGGATTTTAGACTTCTCGCTGCTACCCTTGGCAGACGCATCACTCGCGTTCACATAGGCAAAGGACCTCCGAAAGAGCACCAGAAATGTCTGCCAAACTGCTCACAGCTCAGTTTAAGGAAAACAGTCCAAAACTGCACTGAAACTCATTTCTTCCCACCGGGCTGTTAGTCAGGACCTGAAGTTATGTCAACTTTTCGGGAGATTTTTGAGGAAGGAAAAAAAACACTGCAAATTTTGCCACTAACGTCTCTGGCCAGCATTTGCTCCTACTTCATGTATTTTCATAGGACTTTGGTGTGGGGCCTGCAGCCTTCTTCCAGTCAGGACGGTGACTTTTGTAAACAAAGCGAACGGGGATTCAATCTCCAAATTCGCGACCGACTCCAGCCTGAGTTTGCTCTATTAGCGCGCTCACTGTTAGCATAACAAACAAAAGTGTTTGTGGGTCATCTGAGAGACGGTAACTCAATCTGTTGAAAACGTAAAGATCGTAATTCAGTCGAAAGTTCACGGCGCTAAACGCCATTCATTCTTTGGTAATGAGCAGATGAAGATGTTTGTTTTTCAGAACAATCGAGCAGACTCGCCCGCTCCGTCTGTGTGTTTGACACTCGGCATGGAATACGTAGCCTCTCTTCCTTTTTAACCGTTTCACCAGTTGCAGCGTGGGCTTTTAAGATTTGCAAGTATTCCCTCCAGAGTTCATTAATCATTTAATCCCGGTATCGGCGCCTCTCCTGTACGAACATCTTGCTTTAGGTACTTTTATTCCTTGTAATAAAAGTTTAATGTGGTATCCTCTATATATTCAAGTTCAGGCATCAATATTTCCTTCTTTAAATACTTAATGCACAGCCCGCTTCATAGCTTTCAACTTTTAAACATGAAGAGCGCAAAAGTCGGAGGCTCAGATGTCTAACTCACTGAAATACTTTCATGCTAAAGATCAGATATTGAGTATAATCATATGTATAATCACATATCTGCTGCAAAAATAGCCCCTTCACCTGCAGGCTGAGAGGATTCGCATTGACGGATCTGCTGGTTCTGGAGGTATTTGGCAGCGTGTTTGCGGATGTGGCCCGTGGCATTCAACATGATGTTCTTATAGGTTTTCTGTGAAGATAGTCCATCATTCAAGAGCACAAAGGGCCCTGCAGGGACTCACCCCTAGCAAGCTCTCAATCCATTTATGCATGTGAGAACAGTCTTAACTGTGGGCTTGTTGATTTCTTTCTTTTTTTTTTTCTGCAGTGTAGAAAATGTATGCGCTGATTTCTTTTAGGCTTAAATAATTATTTACAAATAACATGATTGGGCTAGAGCTTCACAGATGGGTAGGGAGGCCATGGCAAAATACAGTATTTTATCAACTATCATTACAATATAAATTAACTCATTTCTATTTCAATTTCTGTGAACTTTCAGCATTCATTACTCTTCACAGTACAGTCTTCATTGTCACATGCTCATCAATTCTAATATACTTATTTGCTGCTCAGGAAACATTTCTTATTATTATCAATGTGGAAAACAGCTTAGGATTTATGTGGAAACTGTGATATTCAATGTTTTTTTTTTTTTACCCCCTAGGAAACTTTGATGAATATAAAGTTAAAAGAAACAGTATTTATTTCAAATAAGCAGTTGTGCTTAATATTTTTGTAGAAACTATCGTACATTTTTTAGGATGTTCAAATGACCAGCATTAGTACAAACATTTATAATGGTACATTTGTTGCTTTTGATCAATTGAATGCATCCTTGCTGAATAAAAGTATTAAAGTTACCTTAAATGTTTAAATGGTAGTGCATTTTATATATATAAATGTATTATATATAACAAATTATTATCGTATTGGATTATTTAATGAAATAACTGACACGGAACAATGAGCAATTCTATACAGAATTAATTAACAATGTTAAGTTCTACATATACACTTCAATGTTTTATGTTACATGAATATGAATATTTAAGAATATGAATTAACAATAAACAACAGTGTATTTATAAGTGAATATTAACCTAAATTAATAAATTCCGTTAAAAATGGTTGTTCATTTTTAGTTTAATTCCTAATAATAAAAAAAAAAAACTGAACTTTTGAAAGTTTTTTTTCCCCTTCGTGTTTTAAGCATAAACCTCTAAATTTTATTGACAAGTGTACAGTGTTAGAAAGATTACTTTGGAAATGTAATAGGTTACAGATTACAAGTTACACCATTTAAAATGTAATAAGTAGTGTAACTATTTCAATTACTTCATTAATGTAATGTAACTTTTTTTACATTTTGAAACATTTAAAGCAGGCAGGGTTAACCTTACAGTAGTACTCAAGGTTGATTAAGTTGATTGACTTTCAAAAACATTCATCACTTATATTATAATGATTTAATTTTAAAGCACAGCCACCACAAAATCATACATTAACACCTCCTTTTTACTTTGAGATCATTCTGAGGTTAAATACAGATTTAAAATCATAAAATATAGGTTAATAGCTATGATACTGTTTTTTTTTTTTTTTTTAATCAAATCTTTGCATAGCTACAACATTAAATACTGGCATCTAACAATGCCTTTAAAAAAAAAACAATCAGCAAAAAATAAAGTGTTAACCCAAATAGGAAATTAAAGCTGCAAGCAGCATTGAAAGGGCCCTTGCATCTGGGCTCACCACCACCCGGTGGCTTTAGGAAAACAGTGAACGGTGGGCAATGTGCACTTAAAGTGGTAAAAATAGAAGAAATATGCCAAAGTCATTTATATATGCCAAACTTCCTGCTACCAGTTAGCTCCTGTTGCCAGCGGGTGGCGCTATGATTATAACAGAATATTGGCCTTACATGTGTTCAGGCCAGAACTCTTATCGAACATGTAAAGTCTGGGGCAGATCGGACATTGTATGGCTGAGCTACAACACCTTATATTCCCATAGCGAAACATCGAACTTTGTCAGGCACGCCCTTTAACGAAAACTCAAGATCTTCGCAGTTTAACATTGCAAAGACCTTTAGAGTACACAGACCAAATATAATGTTGATGTCATTAAATCTGAGGAGTTCGTTAGAGCATAAAACATGCCACGCCTGTTGCCAGCAGGTGGCACTATGGCTAAAACGGAATATGGACATGGGCATGTGTTCAGGACAGGACTCAACATCAAACATGTGAAGTTTGAGGAGGATCGGACATTGTACACCTGAATTATAACAACGAAAAACGAAAAAGTTTGTCAGGCCGCCACGGACATGCCCTTCAAACGAAAACTCAAGATCTTCACAATTTAACATCACAAAGGGCTTTAGATTATACTGACCAAATTTGGTGTTGATCTGTTTAAATCTCTAGGAGGAGTTTGTTTAAATACAACACCTGAAAATGGCAAAAACGGCACAAAACTTCCTGTGAAAAAACAGACTTCCTGTTGGGTTTGGACTTCCTACCATGGGGCTTTTTCATAGGTATTGGTGTGTTACATGTATCTACCGAATTTCATACATGTATGTGAAACATAGCTCTTCGGAAATTTTATAGGTGGCGCTATTGAGCCATTTAGCCACACCCACTTCTGAAACCCATATCAGATGTAAATTTTCATCACTTTTGGCGTGTACGCAACGTTTCATGAGTTTTCGAGTATGTTTACGCTCTCAAAAATGCAATTCATTTTGGAGAAAAAGAAGAATCTGAGCAATTCCAATAGGGTCTTCGCACCATCGGTGCTCTGGCCCTAATAAAGAGTTATCAAATAAACGTGTCCTAAACTCCTGAAACACTGGTGTCCCATATGTTAGAGCAGTCAGTGCAATTTGGAAAAGAAATCAATCAAATCTATATGCGTGTGAAAACATTCAGATGATTTTCATAAATAACTGTATATTAATTACACATCTTTTCTCAGTCACTGTAACAGGTTAGTTACATTTATTTTGTAATTAAATTACATAATTCTGTTAGATGTAACTAGTTACTCCCCAAACAAGTGTACACGTTATTTCACAGTGACACAGATCCAATCAGATTTAATGAAAGCAGTTTGAATTATGTTATCCTCAGCTGTTAACAGACTCTTCTGTGTCAGGATGTGTTTTGCCAAGTAATCACACCTAATCACGAATCACAAATGAAGTAATTAACAGACCTAGGGAGAGCTCAGTGCAGGTCATGAGCAGAGCATTACCATTCATCAACAAATTACACCTTGTGTTCGCATCACGTATATTCATGCCTCACGTGTAATTGCATAGGACACACCACCATTTGCCCCATGTTTGACTGGGCGGGTGAAAGTTACAGAGCGTGTAATTTGCTGCTCAACAACAAATTACATAACCACTTATCCCACTCCACCATCCCTGTACAACACAAACAGGTAGAGCCTGCAGCTGATGGCGGCCTCCTGCGTCTCAGCCTGCTGATGCTGGGAAGCTCTTTTCTTGCCTCATTGAAGCAAAGACATTGTGGATGACATGTTTCACCTGGCACGCGTCAGAGTCTGGCAGACAGCCGTGGCCAGTACACCTGAGGCCAGCGCTCCTGGATCACTCGCTCTCTCTACATCTCTCTCTCTCTGGCTCGCTCTGTGTTTGATCTAATGTGACATCTTGAGGGAATACCCAGCATGCTGTTATGTCTGCTCTATTACCGGCCGAGTGCCTCAGGTTTACCTCTGTGACTCTGTGTGTGTGTGTGTGTTATCTTTTGCAGTATTTTTTATCTACATCCAAGTAGCAGAACTGACAGTCTTTGGTGCTCTGTGTAGTTATATGTTTAGTTTGTACATCTCATATAATGTTTTATTAATATTTATATCTATTGTATTTATTTTTATTGGACTACATTTTATATTTACATACTTTATAATATTCTCTTAAAATAATTAATTATATTAGGGATATAAAGGATATACATCATAATAAATTATGAAAGATATAAATATAACATTTAGTATAATTTATATAAAAAAATAATACATAAAATATAAAAGTTAGTAATGAAAATATAAGTATACACTGCCGTTCAAAAGTTTGGGTTATGTTTTTTTAAAAAAAGTCTTTTTTGCTCATCAAAGTGTTTATTTGATTAAAATACAGAAAAAAAGTAATATTGTGAAATATTATTGCAATTTAAAATAGAGGTTTTCTATTTAATTTATCTAATTTAAGATAGAATTTATTCCTGTGATGCAAAGCTGAAATTTTTGTATGATTACTTGAGTCTTCAGTGTCAAATGATTCTTAATCTTTCTAATATCCTGATTTATTATCAGTGTTGGAAACATTTGTGCTGCTTAATATTTTTTTGGAAGCTGTGATACTTTTTTCAGGATTCTTTGATGAATAAGAAAAAAAAAGTGATGGTAAAGACTTATTGTTAGAAAAAATTTATATTTTGAATAAATGCCTTCCTTTTTAACATTTTATATATCAAAGAATCATGAAAATGGATCACAGGTTCTTAAAAAAATATTAAGCAGCACAACTGTTTCCAACGTTGATAATAAATCAGCATATTAGAATGATTTCTGAAGGATCATGCAACACTATAGACTGGAGTAATGGCTGATGAAAACTGATGAAATAAATTATATTTGAAAGTATAATAAAATAGAAAACAGTTTTGCAAACAGTTATTTTAAATTGCACAAAACCAGCCATAAGGAGTAAAATTTTTTCAAATTAAGATTTATACATCATCTGAAAGCTGAATAAATAAGCTCTCCATTGATGTATGGTTTAATATGAACAATATTTGACCGGGATATCACTATCTGAAAATCTGGAATCTGAGGGTGCAAAACAAATCAAAATATTGAGAAAATAACCTTTAAAGTTGTCCAAATGAAGTTCTTAACAATGCATATTACTAATCAAAGATGAAGTTTTAATATATTTGTGGTGGGAAATTTACAAAATATCTTCATGGAACATGGTCTTTACTTAATATCCTAATGATTTTTGGCATAAAAGAAAAATAAATAATTCTGTTCTATTGCTACAAATATACCTGTGTTACTTAAGACTGGTTTTGTGGTCCAGGGTCACATATATGAATTACTTATATTTATATTAAGGATATAAATTAAAATAAATTAGTGAATGATATAAATATAAAATTTAGTAGAATTAATATAAAAATATACAAAAAATACAAAATTAGTACTGATATGAGGTAGGCCAAGTAACGTTTGCCCGTTCAGTGGAACAAAAACAAATAACATACTGGCTTGACAAAATGTTTTTTGTAAAGTCTAAGCAACAATTCACATTACTGATTTCTTGTATATAGATCAGTTACTTTGTCACCTACACCATGAGCACATGTGCACAAACAAAGGCATATTCAGAGAAAGAAAAATGCATGTGCAACTACCATTTTATTTCTTGGCCCCCTTCGTGTGGTTCTTTACATCCAGACACTCTCAAAAGAAATGCCTCCACCCCGTCAGTTTGGTGGCAGTGGTATAGGCTGCTGACCCTTGTGTGGGTGTCTCTCCTCATCGTTTCCAAACTTCTTCTGAGGCAAAGTCTACTAGAATGGCCGCCGGCTAATGACTCAGATCTTCAGACTGGCAACCGATTAGAGAGTCTGTAAAAAAAAAAGGGAAGTTCGACGTAAAACATGAGTGGTCAGAATGTTTGGCAAGACAAATGATAGACAATATGTTACATTTGAAGTGCTCAAAAAGAAAATGATGAAAAGATAGCCAGAATATCTTTTTTTCAGAATATCTGACTGTCCACTGCAAAATGCTTCACTTCCCAAAGATAATTAGAGCTGAGTGAAGAGAATAAATATCCACAAAAACCCTCAAGAATATATACAGTTGAAGTCAAAAGTTTACACACTGTACACTTTGCAGAATCTGCAAAATGTTAATTATTTTACCAAAATAAGAGGGATCATACAAAATGCATGTTATTTTTTATTTAGTACTGACCTGAATAACAAATTTTACATAAAATACGTTTACATATAGTCATCAAGAGAAAATAATACTTGAATTTGTAAAAATGGCCCTGTTCAAAAGTTTACTTACACTTGATTCTTAATACTGTGCTGTTACCTGAATGATCCACAGCTAAGTAACGTTTTTTTTTTCAGCTGTTTTTTTTTTTTTTTTTTTTTTAGTAATAGTTGTTCATGAGTCCCTTGTTTGTTCTGAACAGTTAAACTGCCCGCTGTTGTTCAGAAAAATCCTTCAGGTCCCTTTCACCATTTTTGTGTATTTGAACCCTTTCCAACAATGACTATGTGATTTTGAGATCCATCTTTTCACACTAAGGACAACTGAGGGACTCATATGCAACTATTACAGAAGGTTTAAATACTCAGTGATGCTTCAGAAGGAAAAACAATGCATTAAGAGCCAGGGGTGTAAACTTTTGAACAGAATGAGGATGTGTACATTTTTCTTATTTTACATAAATATAAAATTTTTTCATTTAATATTTCCCTTCAGAAGCAACAGAAGATAGTTACATGTTTCCCATTAGATAAAATAAGTTAAATTTACCCTGATCTTCAAATTCCAAAAGTTTTCACTCCCGGCTTTTAATGCATAATTTTTCCTTCTGGAGCATCACTGAGTATTTGAACCTTCTGTAATAGTTGCATTTGAGTCCCTCAGTTGTTCTTAGTGTAAAAAGATGGATCTCAAAATCATACAGTCAATGTTGGAAAGGTTTTAAATACACAAAAATGCTAAAAAACCAAAGAATTTGTGGGACCTGAAGGATTTTTCTGAAGAACAGCAGGCAGTTTAACTGTTCAGGACAAACAACGGACTCATGAACAACTATCACTAAACAAACAAAAAAAAAAACACAGCTGTGGATCATTCAGGTAACAACACAGTATAACAGTATTTTTTTGAACAGGGTCATTTTTATAAATTCAACTATTATGTACTCTTTTGGATTTATTGTAAATGTATCCTTTTCAGGTCAGTACTAAATAAAAAAAAATTGTATGATCTCCCATTTTTTGGCAAAATAATTAACATTTTGCAGATTGTGAAAACTCTATAAGCTTTTGACCTCAACTGTAAATACTAAAAAACTTAAAGGGATAAAAAATTCTGTCACTAATTTTTCACACTCATGTCATTCCAAACCCGTAAGCCCTTTGTTCATAGACAGCAATGCAACTACCACATTCAAGGCCCCAAAAGGTAGCAAGGACATCATTAAAATCAGTGGATCCATAATTTTCTGAAGCTATGAGAATACTTTCTGTGTGCAAAGAAAACAAAAATAGTGACTTTATTCAACAATTTCTTCTCTTTCCTGTCTTCGACGCTCACATGTGGACTGATGTAGTCCTAATAGCTCCTCTTCAGCAAATCAAGTATCAGTGTTTAAATACAGATCATGTCTTGTCCAATCACAGATTTTGCTCCTTTTTAACTGTGCAAAGGGCTTCATTAAATGAGCGCTCTTCGCTAACCATGGGTGTTTTACATTGCTATTATCATTTGGTGCACAATACTTTCCCAATTCGTTTTATTTCAAAGTGAATGCAGTGGCACAGATTTAAAAGAACATCGTCTTCCTGCTGAGAGAAGTCCATATGTTTTAGTGCAGGTCTGCATAACCTCATTTGTAGCTTCTTGTCCTGTTCCTTCATGAATAATTCAAGTACGCCGACAGCAAGTGTGCTGTGCGTGTCTCCGTATGCGTGTGTGTGTGTTGTATGCGTGGAGGAAACGCTCTGTCTGAGGAGCCCTTGCCCCAACTTAGAGACCTCCAACTGTGCTGCTGAGCATCGTGGTATCGCTGCAGATGAAAGTCTAGAGGCCTGTGTGTGTGTGTGTGTGTGATCTGACATTGAAGATACGCTCTTGCCTTGAGCAAAGTTCTTCCCCTCTTCTCGAATGCAACCGAATCCTCACGAGAACGTCATATTCAAATAATGAATACAAACACAATTGCGCTTGGCAGATCACATAAACAAAGTCAGAAAACAATCAATAATTGATCTCGCAATTATATCTTGACTTATGACAACAGGAATAATCAAGTCGGATGGAGAACGAGGGTGGCGGTTGGAGTCAAAGCCAAACGTGTTTAAAGGTGTTAGATGTTAGGTAGAGAGGTCAAACGCTGCAACTTTTTTTGACCTGAACACTTTCCTTGGGCTTTTGACCTTTCAAGATGAACCAGAGAACTTCTTCAGCTCATTAGGGAGCTCAAATCTACCAAAAAAAAAAAAAATCTTGGTGAATCAATAGTAGCAAAACCGAGTGGCCCGGCGCACACAAAAAAAAAAAAACAGATTCTCGTTATTGTGCAAAACACAGACCTTGGGCGCTAAAGTATGCGGAGCAGGCCAAATAATTCCTAAACGTAGAACGCAACAACTCGTTTTGACAAACAAGAGCCAAGGGATAAAGAAGCGTTTGGGGATGCATTCCACCGGACGTGTCGAGATTCGAGATTCTCCTTGTTATTTAATATTTAAGGAAGAGTGCAGCACCTTTCTGTAATACGGAGCAGATGGTAGCAAATCGAGTCCTGCTATTGCCATCTGTGATGAGCAGGTGTCTGCCAATTGTGTCTGAAAATGGGATTCGGTCCAGGAACTACCTGACCGAAGACAAACACCCTGCGGGGAGCACTTTGTGTGTTTATCCTCTAATATTCGGCCTCCTTTGCCTCAAACCTTAGCTTTGTCTTTTACTATCGTCATTTAACATGTCACTCCTCTCTTCTCTCTTTTTCCTCGGCCCGCTATTCTGAAGGAGATGGGGTCGCCTCGGAGTCCAGAGAGGGCAGCACAAGTGTGGCATTGTGGGCCAAAGGAGAGACGGCCATTGTTCCTGCCCGCTGCCTGCCACAGCTGTGCACGAATAAGAGCAGGGACAAACCACAACATATATCAATGTGGAGGCTGTGAGGGATGGTCCACGGGTGTCCACACTCAAAGAAGCCTAGTGTCTTTCAACTAAAAAATGCCAAAGGGCGCACAAATCACTCAAGGTGACGCTTTTATTGCTTTCAATCCACAGGAGGAGACAAGAGAGCTAGTAAAAGGAACAGACTCCTGAGGAAAAGGAAATGCATTTGTGTGAGATATATTATCTGTCTGTCTATGCATTTATATACATGCATAATGCAATTTCCAACCAACTTCAGTTAAAAAAGTTCAGATGCTGCTTTACAGCACATTAAGTATATTCAACTTAAGTATATAAGTATATTCAACTTAATGTACTTAATTTCACACTGTCCAAGTGAAATTATATTGAACTGACTTAAATGGAGCTTAATCTTAATAATAATAATAAACTTAATAATAAACAATTATTATTATTATTATTATTATTATTAAAAATTAAAATGATCATGTAAATTCCATAAGATTTCCTTACTACTGGAATACTTTTTCAATGCATTTCTGAACTACTTTTAGTTTGACATTAAAAACACAAAAAGAAAACACAGAAAGAAAAAAAATATTATTAGAAATAAATATATATTTTTATTAATTATCATGTAAATTTCATAATATTTCCCTTCTACTTGAATGTCTACTTAGTAAATGCATTTCTACTTTTAATTTGACATTAAGCACACAAAAAGAAAACAGGAAAAATATTATAAAATTATTATTATTATGTATTTTTATTGTAAGAAATATATATTTTTATTAATTATCATGTACATTTCATAGGATTTAACTACTACTTGAATGTCTACTTATTAAATGCATTTCTACTGTTAATTTGACATTAAACACACAAAAAGAAAACAGGAAAAATAAAATAAAATAAAAATGATTGTTATTATTATTAAAAATGAATAAATATTTTTATTAATCATCATGTAAATTACATACCTACTACTGGAATGCTTATTAAATGCATTTCTGAACTGCTTTTACTTAGACAATAAAAATACAGAAGGAAAACACAGAAAAAAAAATATTATTATTATTATTATTATTATTATTATTATTATAAAAAATAAATATATATGTTTTTTAAACATCATATAAATTCCATAAGATTTCCTTATTACTGGAAAACTTGTTCAATGCATTTCTGAACTGCTTTTAGTTTGACATTAAAACCACAAAAAGAAAACAGAAAAAATATTATAAAATGATTATTATTATGTATTTTTATTATTAGAAATAAATATATATATTTATAAATTATCATGTAAATTTCATAAGATTTCCCTACTAACTGAATGTCTACTTATTAAATGCATTTCTACTTTTAATTTGACATTAAACACAAAAAGAAAACAGGAAAAATAAAATGAAATAAAACACTTTAAGAAACATAATAAAAATGATTGATATTATTATTAAAAATTAATAGATATTTTGTATTAATCATTATGTAAACTACATACCTACTACTGGAATACTTAATAAATGCATTTCTGAACTGCTTTTACTTTGACATTAAAAACCCAAAAAGAAAACAGAAAAAATTAAATTATTATTTTAATTATTTTTTTATTGTTATTATTAAAAATATTTTTTTTTTATTAATCATCATGTAAATTCCATAAGATTTCCCTATTACTGGAATACTTATTGAATTAAATACATTTCTGACCTACTTTTAATTTTACATGAAAAACACAGAAAGAAAGCACACGAAAAATAAAATAAAATAAAATAATTATTATTAAAATTAATATATATTTTTATTAATCATCATGTAAATTCCATGACATTTCCCTACTACTGAAATACTTATTAAATGAATTTCTGAACTGCTTTTACTTTGACATTAAAAACACAAAAAGAAACACACACACAAATAAAATTATTATTATTATTCTTATTATTTATTTTTATTATTAAAAATAAATATATATATATATATATATATATATATATATATATATATATATATTAACTAATCATCATGTAAATTCCATAAAATTTCCTTGCTACTGGAATACTTATTGAATTAAATGCATTTCTAAACTATAATTTATTATTATTATTTTATACATTATAACCACTTTTAATTATCCTCATTTTTGCAGCAAATATTGATGTATGCAATTAATTGTCTAATTTGATTAATTAATTCTTATATAATCTGCCTGTATAAATGCTGTTATTCTGAACTTTGTATTCAGCTGTTTTTAACAATAATAATAATAATAATAATAATAATAATAATAATTTTTTTGAGCAGCAAATCAAAATATTAGAATGATTTCTGAAGGATCATGTGACTGGAGTAATGATGCTAAAAATGAAGCTTTGAAATCACAGGAAAAAATTACATTTTAAAATATATTCAAATAGAAAACAGTTATTATAAATAGTAAAAATATTTTAAAGTTAGTAGGTATTTATTAATATTTCAAAATTGGTATTGTAAATGTCAAATAAGCCTAACTGCATGCAAATAGGGCAATGCAAGTGCCTTCTCTATAGCCAGATCTAGCAAATGATCCTACTGTGGAAGAAGTAATTTGCACATTTTCAGCCTGGGAGATATAAGAAGGACCTTAGTATTTGTGCTGCTTTTCACATGATTCAACATGAAACTAAGTAGAAACATCTCGCACTCAACAGGCTGCTGCATCTAGGCTAGTCAATGAACTGGAAGGAAATTGGACATGGTATCTGCAGGATATTGGCAGCAGGCAGGGCTCCCCATGATTGCGGCTGAAAACGAACGGCGCAGGGGCAAGTTGGTCGCAGCATGTTAACCCCAAGCGTGCCCTTTAAGAGCTGTGAGTGCATTTATCGCTGCAGGAGCACCCTAAGTCCACACTAAGCTTCTCTTCCATAACGTACAGAATTAGCCCTCACTCCTCGCTCTTTCTCATGCTTTTCTTGTGCTACTGTTATTAGCTAGTACCGCTCTGGACAAATATTGTGGTTGTGGAGTCAGAAGAGATATCCGTCTCACAAAATGAGCAAGATACGGACAGAAAGAGGTTAGGAGCTGTGCTCTCGGACAGGAGAGGAAAGCTGGAAGGAGCGTGCACATTAAAAATAATTTTGTTATAGTCATGTCAACATTTTTTAGCTAATATAAAAATATACACTACCATTCAAAAGATTTATTTTTTAATGCTTTTGAAAGAATATTGTGAAATATTACTACAATTTAAAATAACTGTTTTCTATCTGAATATATTTTAAAATTTTGTGATACAAAGCTGAATTTTCAGCAGCCATTACTCCAGTCTTCAGTCTCACATGATCCTCCAGAAATCATTCTAATGAGATGATTTGCTGCTCAAGAAATATTTCTTCTTATTATTAATATTGAAAACAGTTGTGTTGCTTAAGATTTATGTGGAAACTGTGATATTCAATGGTTTTTTTTCTCCATAGAAAGTGCAAAAGAATACCATTCATTTCAAATACTGAAAATATATATAAAGTGAGTAATTTAATGCATGCTTGTTGAAAAAAGTATTCCTTTCTTCATCTTCTTCTACTTAAAAAAAAATAAATAAATAAAATAAAAATAAATAAATAAATGAAATAAAATAAAAAAATAATAAACTAAATAAAATATCTTAATATATCTTAATTATATATGATTTTTTCTGTAGTTTAATGTATGCGTGCCTGGAAAAAAGTATTCCTTCATCATCATCTTCTTCAAAAAAAAAAAAATACAATAAAATAAAAAATACACTGAATTAAAAAAATAAAAAATGTAAATGGTGCACCACTTTCCATACCATACATACTAATACTTACTGTGTATATCTTAATTTATAATATAATATTTTTTCCTGTAATTTAATGCATGTTTGCAAAAAAAAAAAATCTTTTATTTATCTTCTTCTTCTTAAAAAAAAGATAAAATAAAAAAACTTAGAAACTAAATTAAAAATTAAAATGTTGCACTACTTCCCATACTATACATACTAATACTTACTGTATATATCTTAATTTTTTTCTTCTGTAATTTAATGCATGCTTGTCAAAAAAGTATTCCTTTCTTCATATTCTTCTTCAAAAAATAATAAAATAAAAAACTAGTCAACTAAATACAAAAAATTTAAATGTTGCACCACTTTCCATACTATATATACTAATATTCACTGTATATATCTTAATTCTATATTATTTTTTATTTATGCTTGCCAAAAAAGTATTAATTTCATCTTCTTTTTCAATAAATAAATAAAATGTTGAACCACTTTCCATGCCATATATACTAATACTTACGGTATATATATCTTAATTCTATATTATTTTTTTCTGT
This sequence comes from Cirrhinus mrigala, assembly GCA_036247105.1. NCBI lineage: Eukaryota > Metazoa > Chordata > Actinopteri > Cypriniformes > Cyprinidae > Cirrhinus > Cirrhinus mrigala. The sequence continues at coordinate 17,427,406 of CM070015.1, forward strand.
GTGTAATTCAATGCATGCTTGACAAAAAATAATTGCTTTCTTCATCTTTTTCAAAAAAATAAATAAATAAATTGTTGCACCACTTTCTGTGCCATGCATTCTAATACTTACAGTATATATCTTAATGCTATATTTTTTTTTCTGAGTAATTTAATGCATGCCTGCCAAAAAATTGTTCCTTTCTCCATCTTCTTCTTCAACACAAATAAAATAAAAAACCTAATAAACTCAATAAAAAAATGTTGCACCACTTTCCTTGCCATACATACGAATACTTACTATGTATATCTTAATTCTATATTATTTCTTCCTGAGTAATTTAATGCATGCTTGCTAAAAAAAAAAAAAGTACTCCTTTCTTCATCTTCTTCTTTTTAAAAAAAATAAATAATTAAAATGTCGCATCACTTACCATACCATACATACTAAAATTTACTGTATATATCTTAATTTTATAGATTTTTTTCTATACTTGGAACTACGTATATTGTTATTGATTCATTTAAATGTTACACACATGGCTACTTTGCATATTACCATTTTGCACGGCAATTTATTTTTAAACAGTATACACTTCTGGCTGGATGTTAACAATACTACACTGACTTCACACAATAATAAATTTGAATCTAATCTAATTTAGGAAAATACATATTAGATATATAATGCTTGATGGAATTCAACCATTCTATTGGATTTGTTTGTGGATCCAGAATCACGATGCACCAGAAATAAGGACTTAGACATAATAACGCAGTCTTCTAAGTGGTTTCACTTAATAAATGTATATAGTTTTTTCTATTTACGTTATTCTAATGGCATTTGTGAATTGAAATCTTAATCATCTGCTAAAAGGGCTTCTAAATACGTGCATAACAAAACGGTGATGTTCAGAATAATGCTTCAATGGCAGATGTTTTAGCAGGGGAATGAACAGATTTTTATTAATGTTTATTGCACCTGACGATGACTGCATAGGAGACCAACTCTGAAATCACATGTGGGACATCTGAGAAATACTTTTCTTCCGCTCAGATTTCCCTCCGTTCTCCTGATCAACTTTACGACCAGCATTATATGCATACGATACGACAATTGATCTGGCCATTAATGCCTCGTATGATGGATTAATCAGGTCTGCTTATACATAATTCATCATCAAGAGTTTGAGGTCTTCATCTGCAGACCTCACCTTTAAGCCGCCGCGTGTCACTGCTGTGTTAAAAGCGGCCTTTGACACTCATCTGGCCGTGCGTACGATAGCGAGCGTTGCATTATGGGAGTGGAATCTTGTCAACAGGAAGTTGGATTGTCCACAAGGCCTCGCTCTGTCATTTAAACAGCCTCTCCGTTGTGATGCGTTCCTCTGTCCGTGTGCGGAAAAAAAAAACAGCTGGACATAAAACCTCTGTGTGCGAGTTTGTGCGCGAGCATGTTTTACTCTTCGAGCGCCACGGATAATGGTGCGATCCTCTTCTACCCCCCGAGGATGCACTTTGGCTAAGGAACGGGGACCGGGGACAGAGGGGAATCACAGAAAGCGTTATGAATGTGCGTTTGATTTCATACGCCACAGGGGTCCGCGGCACAGTGGGCCACTTGTTGTGCGGCCGCCCAGATGTGCACCCGCCCGCTCGGATGAGGTCCCCCCTCAAAGACGCCCTGTTAGCGCTGCTGTCTGGGGAGACAGTGAGGGGCCCTATCCTCACCTCGCCCTGAGACCGACACACACACACACACCTCAGAAATGAATCAGTCCTGTACCAGGCAGAGCAGCAGTGTGAAGGGAAGATTCAATCATTCCAGTGTTCGCGTTTGATTGTGTTGAAGAGCTCGACTGGCAGCGCGTGCCGTATAAAGGCGAAACGTGAAAAGAGACACGATATATGACCGTGTGCCTGTGGGGTTACATACTGGGAGCGAACAACAACATATATGTTTCAGAACAATGAATAAGTCAAAGCATACATCCTCTCTGTGGACACGTGGCGATGAGGATGTAGGTTGTCTGCCAGAGAAATAAAAACCTTTAAGGATAGTGTTCCTCTGTCTTAGGCCAGTGGGAATCTCTTATCTACATATAATTACTCTGCACAAGTCTTTACTGTTTTTGTGAAGCACAAAAACACTTGTGTTAAGATAGTAATATGTGACCCTGGACCACAAAACCAGTAATAAGGGTCAATGAAACTGAGATTTATATATTATCTGAAAGCTGAATAAATGAGTTTTCCACTGATGTGTGGTTTGTTAGGTTAGGACAATTTTTGAAAATCTGGAATCTGAGGGTGCAAAAAAATCAAATTAATGAGAAAATCGCCTTTAACCCTTTAACTGTCACTCCCATTTTTGAACACAGGCATAAAAATGCACTAACCAGACTTGAACCAGAATTAAAACATTTTGTAATAGGATTTTGATGTACATTTTCCGTGGTAATGCAATGTCTGATTTTGAAATGCCTTTCAAAGGATGAATTTTGAGATTTTAAGTTTTGAACTGATATTAATTTATTATGATATCTAAAGCACGAAAGGGAAAAAGGAAACGAAGAAAGTCAGTGACAATGTTATGATGTAGATTTTTTAAGTTGCACTCTTGACATATATTAATCTATTACTTTTCCTACATAATTTGTAACACAAAAATATGGTAGAATATCTATTTAGGAGTCTTAGACCTTTCCAATGAGGTATAGTTTGTCATGATTTGATTAGTGGACGGTGACAGTTAAAGGGTTAAAGTTGTCCAAATGAAGTTCTTAGCAATGCATATTACTAATCAAAAATTAAGTTTAATTTACGGTACAAAATTTACAAAATATCTTCATGGAACATGATCTTTACTTAATATCCTAATGATTTTTGGCATAAAAGAAAATTTGATAATTTTGACCCATACAATGTATTTTTGGCTATTGCTATAAACATATCCGTGCTACTTAAGACTGGTTTTGTGGTTCAGGGTCACATATATTTTGCTTTAGTGTGTCAACAGTTCTAGATTCCCAAACATTCATTTTGCCTTTGGCAGATATTGTAATTAGAAGTTATTAAAATTCACAAAACCACAGAAGAACTAGAGCAACTTCTCGAAGATGCTTGGAAGAAACCTACCTACAAACTTAAACTTACCTAGTCTTAAAAACTATGCACAACAATACCTTGGAAAAAAATAAATAAATAAATAAAAATTAAGGAAAAGAGCAATTGATTTTATTTATTTAACAGAAGTTAACTGATAATAACAACGGCATTATTTTTAACAACATTCTCAATTTTCAGCCTTTTGTTTTTCACAAGTGACTTTTAACTGTAGTTTACAGGTAAATTGTTCCAATTGTCCTGGGTATAAGTTTTAATAGGTTTCATATAGGTTTATGTCTCTTCATGTAATTGCAGACTGATTTAATAATGCTGAAATCAGATTCCTATAAAAATATTATTATTATCAGTACTATTTGCACCTATTTGCAAAAGGAATGTTTAGAAATCTTAAAAGCAAAGGATAGCAAAGCAAAAGATATAAATGTCTTAAAACAAATGTTTTTTGTGAAACATCCAATGTGACTAAAATGTTTGTACTGTACTATAAAAAAAGTGATACATTTTACTTTAAATATAACTCAAATGTAGCTCAAACACAGGACTCTTCTTTGGAAAATTTGATGTCTAGCACTTTTTAGGGATGAAAAAATGTCAAAAAGAATTTAACACCTAAAGGGATAGTTCACCCAAAAATGAAAAATCTGTCATTAATTACTCACCCTCATGTCGTTCCAAACTTGTAAGGCCTTCGTTCATCTTCAGAAAACAAATTAAGATATTTTGATGAAATCTGAGTGCTTTCTGACCCTGGATGGACGTGCAACTGTTATGTTCAAGGCCCAGAAAGGTAGTAAGGACATAATAGTCATTAGTAAGGACAAATAGTCCATGTGATCAGTGGTTCAACCGTGATGTTATGAAGCTACAAGAATACTTTTTGTGCACAAAGAAAATAAAAAATAACGACTTCATTCAACAATTTCTTCTCTTCCGTGTCAGTCTGCGTCACACATTTGTGAAAGTACAAATGTACTATTTTAACAATGTCCTTACTACCTTTCTGGGCCTTGAATGTGTCAGTTGCATTACTGTCTGTGCAGGGTCAGAAGGCTCTTGGATTTCATCAAAAATATCTTAATTTGTGTTCTGAAGATGGGTTTGGAACAACATGAGGGTAATTAATGACAGAATTTTTATTTTTGAGTGAACTGTCCCTTTAAGCTTTTGGCCTAGGAACTTCACAAGGAAAGATGGGAAAGGAAAGGAAGACAAAAAGGGAGATGGAGCTCATCAAACACATGAATGCAAAATTAACATGATACACCTGACAGTGAAGCACAGAGAGTTTAAATTATGGGATGCCAAAAGTCATTTATAGCAGCGGGAGTGTTTTCACATTCTCTTTTATGTGGCTTATTGATGTGGAGCTCCTGTGAGAAAGAACAACATTGTACCTCCAGGTGTGACAAGATGCTTTTGTGTTCGCAATGATTCCTTTGTCACACACCTTCCCAAAGGAAGGCTAAATGGCCAGTGTCAGGCGTTTAAAGGGGATGCACCCTGCTGCTCGTCATTCATAACTCGATCAATACTCACAAAGGGAGGTTATCGATATGCCACACTTTCACCTAGACCAACGTAAGCTCATAAATGCAGCAACATGTAGACCTCAACACACACACACACACACACACACACACACACACACAGTCCTCCTTCCACAGTACACTACTTCTGATGAAGGAGTGCAAACACTAATTTCGGCTTGCTGATCTTCATAATTATTCTTGCAGAGTTGTCAATAGATTAAAAAAAATGTTCACAATTCATCTCAAATTTTTTATGTGCCAAAATACACAGAAGGGGTTCCAAAGTCTGAGTCAATGAAAATCTGTAATTCTAAATCTAATTTAATCTTTGAAATAAATAGTCTTTGAAATAAAAGTTTGGGGGAATTTAAAATAAAGTAATTTAAAATTTATTCATCAAGTTAGATTCAGATAAACATGTTTTCTGTGCTTATTAAATAAAATTTTAATTTACTTATTTATTTATAGAAATTTCTTTTATTCAGAAAGGATGCACTGAATTCATCAAAAGTTTAAATTAAAAAAAAGTAATTTAAAATATAGTAAATAATTCTTTTGAACTTTTATATACATCTAAGTCCTGAATTTTTTTTCAAATCAGTTATTATATATATATATATATATATATATATATATATATATATATATATATATAGCACAACCATTTTTAACATTCATAATAAAAAGAAATGTTTCTAGAGAACCAAATCAGAATATTAAAATGATTTCTGAAGGATCATGTGACACTAAAGACTGCTGAAAATTCAGCTTTGCCACCACAGGAATAAATGACATTTTAAAATATATTAAAACAAATATTTTAAATTTTAACAATACTTTCTTTTTTTTCATCCAATAAATGAAGCATTGGTGAGCAGAAATGTCTTTTTAAAACATTTTAAAAAATTCCCAGACACCAAAATTTTTTCACAGTGATGCCATAGAAGAACCATTTTTGGTTCCACAAAGAACCATTTCTTTCTTAAATTTTTATAATCTGAAGAACCTTCTTTCGCCACAAAGAACCTTTTGTGAAAAAGAAAAGTCCTTCAGATGTTAAAGGTTCTTTATGGAATCATTTAGACAAAAAAGGTTCTTTATTTTTAAGAGTGTATAGGAAAAAGTTCTGAACCCAGTGCCAGTACACACTCTGATCTCAACAAATTTGAGGTAAATTGTGGCAGAGTTTTGTGCAAAGTGGAAGATTTATCAGTTGAGGAACATGACTGCATGGTTCATGTGGAAATGTAGTGTGACTGCTCTTCCTGGGACGTATAGTGACCCAGATAAAGAGAATGCATTATTGATGCACAACGAGGGGCCTTTTTATCTGTGCGATCAATTCGATGCATTCACTCAGGGTCCGTCTCTACAGTGCTACAGGACACCTGCTGAAGCTTTAATATCTGACCAGTCGATATCTGTAGCCTTTCACACCACAGAGAGAAAGGGACGACACTACAGTCAACCTCTGCCAGCTCTCAAACGATGGCCATGTAACACCACACACTTTTGGAATAATGTGGACATAGCGCACACCATTGCTCTCTGTTTTGTCTGCAAGAAAGTAGAGTTATATTATGAATGCAATTTTTTATGCATGTGATTAATTGTACATCCACCCTATACTCATCTGCAGATAAGGAGGTAAACAAAAGGCAAGAGCTGGAATGATCATTTAAATAAGCAAATTCATCCCTCAAGATTTAATCACATCTTGTTCTTTAGCATAGAAATTCATTGGTTAAAAATATTTCTATAATGCCAACTCTCGGAAGGTGTAGCATGGAAGTACCGAGACTTGCTACTGCCAATACATCCACAACATGCTGCTGTGAGCATGTAAGAAATACTGCTGCTGCACATATAATATATACAAATAACCCCCCATATGTACAGTAGCATAAATGAATCACCACGTAGCAGTGCTTTACAGGTGGAGCTGGGGAAGGTGGAGGGTTTCTGAAGCATGCTGCAACTGCTAGAGCAAACACTAGCCGAGTATTTGAATCTTGAGTAGCGAGCAGCTCATTGGCTGCTGATACAAAAAGAACCAATCAGCTACGTCATGTGATAATGATGTCATTATGTCAGATTGAGTTTGACCTATCGGACTGTGCCATGACAGAAATTTGGATTTATCGCAAGCAGTTTGGGCCAAGATGCATTTGAACTCATTATACCATGAAGAATGTAGTATATATCCATACGGCCGTAGGTAATCACAGCGTGTTGATATATAGCCATATCGCATGGCTACGAGTGTGATATTGCATTTATACAACAGTTCAAAGACACAAGTGTAAAAATACATAAGAAACAACAACGGAGTGTCTTTAAAAACCCTCTTCTGTAAAACTTTACCCAAAACGAATTATATCTCATGTTTAACCACTATAGAGACATCAGAGCCAGTGGCAAATTTTCTACAATATCTGTCTGAGGTACGGTTGCTCTCGGTGGATCAATGAACGCTGACTGGCCATTGACTCCCTGAAGCTCACATCTCCAAAACATTGAAAAAATAATTCAAATAGATGTTATCTTTATTAACAAACCGCATATTTAAAGTCTAAACAAGTACATTTTCACCTTTAAAACTACATTATGTGACACAAAAACAGTATTATTGATAAAATTACAGTTGACTTGGGCGTCCACAATGACCCTTTCTGTGAGAAATACTGCAAGCGGAATGATACGAAACAGTGAAGTGGTTGGAGTGCTGATATTACTAGAATATTGTACTCCTCTCAGCCAATCAGATTTGGACCAGAAAGAACTGTTGTATTAAGAAACATAATTTTCCTTCAAATGATGCATCATAAGATTGATTCATTGGCCTAAAAATCAGTGATGGGAGTAACGGCGTTATAAATAAATGATGTTACTAACGGCGTTGTCTCAGTTGCGAGTAATCAAATGAATTACTGTTTCCCCCGATATAACGCCTTTACCATTTCTGGCAATAAAATGTGCCGTTACTGTAATTTATTATAATATTATTATTATTTTATTTGTCAGTGCATCTGAATGGATGTGCAGCGTACTTGTATTTGACGAACCGTAAACTCTAGTGTGAAGGCACAAGGACATCCATCGCTTTGTCTCACACACGAAAGATACAGAGTGAGAGAGTCTTAAATACCATGCAGAATTGACACGCTACATGTAAACGATATTCTTTGCTGTATTTTCCTGTCAATATAACGGAGTACCTTTGGAATTCTCTAGCTTTTAGGAACTGCCAGTTTTTCCGGTAGTAGGCGGAACTGAAGCGCAAACAACAATCTCATTGGCTGATACTCACCTATTATTGCCCCTGTTTTGATTTCAGCAAATCAGTTCGAAATCAGCAAATCAGATTAATATTCATGAACCCAACAGTATTATTTGTAGTTTTTTTCCCTTTTTTCATAGAAACACTAAATTACAAACAATATCTTAAAGGAACACTCCACTTTTTTTTTTTTTTTAAATAGGCTCATTTTCCAACTCCCCTAGAGTTTAACAGGTGTGTTTTACCGCTTTTGAATCCATTCAGGCGATCGCCGGGTCTGGCTATAGCACTTTTAGCATAGCTTAGCACAAATCATTGAATCCGATTAGACCATTAGCATCTTACTATAAAATGACTAAAGAGTTTAGATATTTTTCCTATTTAAAACTTGACTCTTCTGTCGTTGCTTTGTGTACTAAGACTAGCGGAAAATGAAGTTGCAATTTTATAGGCTGATATGACTAGGAACTATACTCTCATTCCGGCGTAATAATAATGGTATTTTGCTGCTGTACCTTGGGTGCAGCAGGCGCAATGATATTATGCAGCGCCTGAAAGTGACTGGCACTAAGTTTGTGTAGATGCAGAGTTGCAGCCGGCAGAGTTGACGGCTGCGTAATATCATTGCGCCTGCTGCACCCATGGTACGGCAGCAAGGTTCCTTGATTGTTACGCCGGAATGAGAGTACAGTTCCTAGCCATATTGACCTAGAAAATCACAACTTTTCTTTTTTCGTCCGTCTTTGTACACAATGTAACTTCAGAAGAGTCAAGTTTTAAATAGGAAAAATATCGAAACTCTTTAGTCATTTTATGGTGAGATGCTAATGGTCTAATCAGATTCAATGATTTATGCTAAGCTATGCTAAGCTATGCCAGACCCGGCGATTGGCTGAATGGATTCAAAAACGGTAAAACACATATGTATAACTCTAGGGGAGTTGGAAAATGAACCTATTTTCAAAAAAAGTGGAGTGTTCCTTTAAGCACCACCACCAGTCCTAAGTTCAGTCAGCATGACAAATGTAATTTTTTTTTTTTTTTTTTTCAGATATTTAATATTAGTCTGGACTAAAAACTTCTTTCATTTCATTTAAATTTCATTCATTTAACTTATTTAATATTGGAAGCATCAAAGTTATTTGACTTATTTGAACATTTTTTAAAAAAGTAACACAATAGTTACTTTCCTTTTTAAAAGCAACACGCCCAACACTGCTATTTAGCATTGTATTTTTAAAAATACAACCTGGTCTCATGACAAAAACGCACCTGGGGGAACTTTTTCGCGAGATGTGAAATACGTACCAATAAGTACATATCACTGCAGTTTCCAAAAGAAATGAACACTAGAGGTGGTAAAACAGCAAGGACTTTTAATCGTTTTCGTACACAGTTATGATTACAGCTCCATGTGTTTCGCTTTCCAGTGTTCTGACAAATAACCTATCAGATCATGCTACCAACACTGTATTTTTAATACAGTAAGGGTAGGTGTACACGACAGGGTAGCACAAATGGACACAACACCAGATATAACAAGCTCGCTCGGTAGCTCAGGCGGCATGGAATTGGACTTAAGATGCAGAGTCTTTGGGTACGAATCCTGTGAAAAACATGACTGACGATGAAAGAGCTGAAAGATGAGAAATTGAAAAACAAACTAAAGCTGCCTGTATCACCTTCGCTTTTGTTCAAACTATCGGGTAGGTTTAAGTGTAACTAGTGCAGATGGTACGTTATTTTAAAACGTCAAATAAATTACATTTTCTATCTATTAGATTGTGTTTTATTAAAGTCTGCACCTACCCCAACCCTAAACATACCTTTTACAAGAATGCAAAAACAGTAATTATTGTACAGTACATCTGTATACCATCTTCAAAACGTACCATACGTGGGTACATATACCCATATACCCCATATACCCAGCCATATACTTTTAGCACCACTCAGTGGACATTTCTGTTGGAAACTGCAGTGATATGTACTTATTGGTATGCGTCTCGCGTCACCAGGTTGAAAAATAGGCTGCAAAATATAAAAACCTATCTAAAATGGATATTCATATAGCTAGAAATTCATATAAATGCAATCATATCACATATTTTCGCACAGCCCTGTAAAACACACTCTCATGCACAAAATAGATCAAAGAGGGTACTTTTCATGGCATGTTATTTCCAAACAACCCAGCCATATACTTTAAAAAGGCAGTGACAAAGGACTGTGTCTAAAGTTGCTATCAGCTTTCAAAATGGGAATAAAAAATGTCCCACAAGCTTTAAATTTTTCAGAAATGTTCTCCCGCGGGACAGGTTAAAGTGAAACGGCAAACTAAACAAACACAGCGGTACAGGCTTACACATTCTCCTGTCTGAGTGAGTTGGCTGACAGGACGTGGAAAAGGTTGCAGGTCTCAAATGTGTATATATATTTATACCTATAGGAATAATAATAATAATATTAATTTTTTTTTGCTTAATGGCTGTTATACGAGTGCCTAATTTTTCTCTGTTCATACATGATACAGATGTGCGCATGACCTCATTGATTCCGATGAGCATATTGTAGTGATGTATTGGTGGCATCAAAGAGAAGACACACTCTAAGAACTCTATTTATAACCATTAGCGGCGGCAGTGCCTAACCTAGGCGTGACCTTTGTCAATTAACTACTGTGTAGCGATTATAGCTGATTAGCCTGACAGTAAGCGTCTATGAGTCTCCGTAGTCATTAAACAGTGGCATTTCTCCCAGCAGCATGAGACCCGGCACTCCAGGCTAGCAGTGACGGATGACACGGTTCAGGGCTTCAGGGGGGTTTCGTGCGACCTTCGAAATAGTAAAAGGGGCAGTGTGGACGGTGTCTCTATGTAAGTTAACAGAGCGAGTGATTCATGCGCTTTTTCCAAAGAGGCATTCTGTGAGCGACACAACTCTAAGGGCACTTGTAGATAACAACCTGAGCGTTGTCAGAGAGCACCATTGTTGGGGATTTGGACTGAAATTAGCCAGGACCTTCTGGTCATGTGAACCGACTGCAAGTGCCAAAAAAGGTCCAAGTGTTCAGCGCTTGAATGCGTTTGAAATGCAAACGCTGCGCAGTATGTGAGATGTTTTATCCTGCCGTGACAAATTGCAATCGGGTTAATAAAAAAGATGATGCAATGATTCTGAAGAAATTGCAAGTTGAAGCATTGAAAACAGGTAAATGAAATGGTACAGAACATTCAAGATGGATACAAGAAACAAAACCGAATGAAACGGGAGCAAAATTCCATCGCATCTTTCAGGCCAACAAAGCGATAAGCACAGAAGCAAAGTGCGCAGCCAAACAGTGTCATGAGTAGAGTGAATAGGATTGCTCTTCTATCGCCTCTCTTTACCCAAAACCGAGCTGACAACCTCCGGCGACGCTTTCCATTCAAGCTTAGCGGGAACACGTTTTCATTTCAATATCACTGAGTGGGCTGGGACGGCCTTTGATGTCTACCTAGCCGGTACCTTGTGGGTAATCTAGCCCTTGGATTAAGGCATTTCTAAAACGTTTTTCCCCTCCTCTCTTCCACGGCCAAGATTGCCATCACTGCCTCCGTAATCTTTTGTAACAGAAGCTAATGCAGAAACACCTGCCACACAAGCCGGGCACATCCAGTCCTGTCGTCGTAAGCAGATTACATTCTGCAATGCCAGGTATTTGAGGAATATTCATGTCGCTAAGTGCTTATGTAATGAGTCATAAAGCGCTATAGGCTCCCCCCTCCCCCCCCCCCCACACTCCCTTAGTTGTTTTTGAGTTGATCTCATCCCCATAAATGAGTGAGCCTTTGGGGCATTGTTTGGGTTGAAATCCCTGGCCCATGCCAAGAAGTGAAATTGCTGCGCCTCGGGGGTCTTGGAGACAAACTAAAGAGCCAATCCTCTGACTTGCTGTTGTTTCACTGGTAGTCTTGTGATGTGATGCTTATTAGGAGCATGATGTTTTGATAACAACTCCACATGTTATTAATCATATTAACAGGACACAGAAGACTACGACAGTTTGCAATTCAAGTAAATGTGCTTTTAATCACTTTCGCGTTTTCGCAGTGCTTTATCTCTTACAGAAGAACAATCTAAACTGTTATTAGTAAAGTGACTGATAACAGTTGCGTACACACGACCAAGTTTGGAGCAAAAACAGAAATATTGTGACTATTTTCTAAAACCATCTCGTTTTAATTTATATAGATGTAAAATGTAATTTATTCATTTGATGGCAAATCTGAATTTTCAGCAGCCAATACCCCAGTCTTCAACAGCTACTGTTTTTATGTGTATTTTGGAAGTTCACTTCCAGAACAAAAATTTACAGATAATTTACTCACCCCCTTGTCATCCAAGATGTTCATGTCTTTCTTCAGTTGGAAAAAAATTGTTTCTTGAGGAAAACATTTCAGGATTTTTCTCTGTATAGTGGACTTCTATGGTGCCTGTGAGATTGAGCTTCCAAAATGCAGTTTAAATATAGCTTCTAAGGGCTCTAAATGAGTCCAGCCTAGGAGGAATCGTTCTTATCTAGCAAAATGATGTTATCTTCTAAAACAAATGTACAATTTATACACCTTTTAACCTCAAATGCTCGTCTTGTCTAGCTCTGCGATGCACATGCATAGTCTGTGTAATCCGGGTCAGTACAGTTAGGGTATGTCGAAAAGTTCCCATCTCATTTTCTCCTCCAACTTCAAAATCGTCCTACATCGCTGCAGAAGTACCAACCCAGTGTTTACAAAGTGAACATGGAAAGAAGATCAAATGCCCTTTACAAAAAAAAGGTAAAACAGCAATGTGGGATAGAGCTGAAGATCTTTGCCCGAGCCCGACAGGACCCGACAGGACCCGACGAGACCCGACGGGTTCGGGCTTAATTTATATCATTTTACACGGGCTTGGGCCGGGCACGGGCTTGCGCTCTGGCTTGCACGGTAAATGAGGGGTCCTGTGATGCATTTTGATTAGCGCGAGAAAGATGCGAAAAGGATGTTGAGGAGGTGAAACGGAGGCTCGCCTCTGGCGATTACGTTTTGGCAAAATTTACAAAACTTGCAAAATTAGCCAGATCAGTACATGCATCCCGGCCAGTAGCAGCAGCAGTGAAAGGGTGTTCAGTGCTGCTGGACGCACCATCAGTGAGCGCAGGACTGCGCTGAAGCCATCTACTGTGGATTCAATAAATTTTGTTTTAAGTATTAATTGAGTTTTAAATGCATAATGTAGACAGAGTATATAGGCTAATGTTGGCATTATTCTTTTATTAAATTTCACCTGCTATTCACCGTTGCGTTGAGGCCGGATTGTGGAGAGAAGTAGCGAAGCAAATCCTGCGAAACCTTTATCTTAATTTCGTTTTTGGCAAATACCCATCTTAAGAATTTATCTTAATTTAAGTGACCTATAGCCTAAGTTCGTCATGAATAAATTATGTTAAAACTTGTATAAATGACTCATTCTTGACAAAAGGCAAAAGAGCTGTGAGCTTGCACACATTTGAATAATGTCGGGCTGTAAACGGGTTCGGGCTTTTAAAAAGCTGTCAATCAGAATGTACTTGTCGGGCTCGGGCCGAATTCTTTCGGGCTCGGGCACTGTCGGGCCTAACTTTTAAGGCCCGATTACAGCTCTAATGTGGGATGATTTTGAAGTTGGAGGAGAAAATGAGATGGGAGTTTTTCGACCTACCCTAACCTACATGACGAGCTTTTGAGGTTAAAAAGCATATAAATTTTAATTTTTTTTTTAGAAAATAACTGATCGTTTCACTAGATAAGACCCTTCTTCCTCGGCTGGGATCATTTAGAGCCCTTTGAAGCTGCATTTAAACTGCATTTTGGAAGTTCAAACTTATGAAGAAGAAATATGAAGAATATTCCTGAAATGTTTTCCTCAAGAAACAAAATTTCTTTATGACTGAAGAAAGAAAGACATGAACACCTTGGATGACAAGGGGGTGAGTAAATTATCTGTAAATTTTTGTTCTGGAGGTGAACTTCTCCTTTAAGAGCTGTTCACTAAAAGGTCCTTTGGAGAACCAAAAATGGCTCTTCTATGCATCACTGAAAAAACACCCCTCTGGAGCCTTTATTTTTAAGAGTGAAGTGACGATTTTGTTCTCTTTGACTCATTGGATGGAAACGGTGCTTATTCCCAATATATTTTTTATGCGCTATTTTCCCTTTTTTTTTTTTTTTAAGATATTTGAGTTAAATTCGCAACTTTGGATGGAAACCCAGCTAATGTCACACTATCCTTTGGAAATAATTTTAATTTGCTGCTCAAGAAACATGTATTATTATTATGACTGTCAAACGATTAATCGCGATTAATCGTGAGTTTGCTTAATATATGTGTTTGTACTGTGTGTAAATATTATGCTTATATAAATACACACAAATGAATGTATATATTTAGGAGAAATATGCTATTTATGTACAAAATATTTTTTATTTTTCTATAATATAAATTATATAAAAATATAAATAAATACATATACTTGTAAATATTTATTAAATATATATATGAATGTGTTTGTATTTATATAAACATAATAATTACACACAGTACACACATATATTAGGCAAACGCAAACTTTTATTTTGTATGCGATTAATCGCGATTAATCGTTTGACAGCCCTAATTATTATCAATGCTGAAAAGATTTGTGCTGCTTGATATTATTGTGAAATCCATTAAGAAAAAAGTATAGTGATGAAACACCGTTTCTTTATAATTAATTGAACTATTTATTGTGTTTTCTTTCTGGTTTTATTTACAACTTTGAAAAATATATTTATTACTATATTTTCTTATGAAGTGACATGATCAAGTTAGTCAGTAGTGAAGAGAAAACATTTATAAACGAATTCAGTAAAATTCATATTATAATCAAAGCTGAACATGGCATAAACCATTTGGAGTGTTTCAGACTGATTTATCTTCCTAAAATATTTATTTTATTTATGATAAACGAAGAGCCACGACCGGTTCTTCGGGCACTGGTTATTCAAATGATGCTACACCATGTTATAACTCGAGCTCCGAGCTGTAGCCTAAATCTCAAGACATATCTCTTCTGCAAATCTGACACAGGAGGAGACAGAACTGCAGCAAAAGGAAATCTGGAACAAAAGTGAAGCCATCTTTTCAAACAACAGCCTGTGGCTCCTTTCACTTGGCATCTTTGCGACGCATCTGATCCTTTGCTTTGTTTAAAGCCAGAGCGTCTTTAAAAGTGGATTTATTTGTTTGAGGTTGTTTCTCTATTTATTTCTGTATTTACCAAAATCATCCAGTTCTGGGAGGGAGAGGGGATGGTGGGTTTTGTCAAATCCTAGAAGGTTTCTTGGCACGGCCACAAACACAACTTGATGACTTACAAAAGACAAAGATGGTTAGTTAGCGACTGTCTGCTCAGGGGTTGTTGTGATAGATCCGCATCCTCGATCAAACCTACTTTCAAAAGTTCACTGCGAACGCAGGACTGCGACTGAGGGAATGGCGCAAATAAATACTTTGTGGAGACAGGAAACAATAACAGGATCTCCTTCATTTTGCCTTCAAGATTTATAAAAACAACAAGGTAGATAAGCCGGAGGATCAAGGGAATAAACAATTGTGCAATGGAGCTGAGAGCCATTAGATCAAATAGCTTTAATTACCTGATTACGGTGAGCTAGAGCTGACTAGCCTTCTCTGGAACGCTGGCTGCATGACTAAATTAGCGGAAGAGATAAGGTACAGCGCCAGATCTGCTCCACCTTACCTAATCTCGATCAGGTTTACCATCAACACTGCCGGTGACTCAGTTACTGTTGCATAAGTGTGGTGGAAATGCTGTTTTTCAGCTATTTCTGGACTGATCAAACCCTATTTAGATAAGGAGGGCTGTTACAGGATCTTTTAATGTTTCAGACAGACTTTGAGAACAGAACGGCTTGTTTAATAGGGATAATTGCTCTTTTATACTTTCCCATGATAAAGGCTGGCAGATCGCATCAAGTCAACAGTAACTGGCAGTGACAGATCAAGGCTTAGAATACGTTTTGAAAAGTATCAGAGTTTCGTTTGGACTCGTTCACATTAATCCCTTTGAAATATAATTCAGATGTCTAATGCTCATTGTAGAAAAGGTAACAACAATAAGGGAATGCATCAAAAATTAATCATATAAACACAAAAGCTTGTGTTATTTGGTCAGTTTGTCTGTTCTTTTTTATTTTAGGACTATCAAACTAATGCCAAGTTTGATGAAGGTGTGTATCATGTTTTGTCTCCTCGTTTGAATTCTCTGCAGATGACCTTTTGACCTCAAAGCGAAGCCATCCAAAGGCCCAGTGACGGAGACACATTAAATATTTTCTTTGTCTTACTTTTGTTCGCAATTGTTTTCCAGTGGTGATTGGATGTTCGGTCATCCTGTGTTGTGTTTTGTTAGATAAAGTCCTCGTGTCCCAACAAAAGCATCTTGGAGATACGTGAGGATTTTGGTGTCCTGTAACTATGTTTGTTTGACTGATGGGTGTTGTCAGAATGATCTCAACTCTTGTGGCTTATAGTCTGTTTTTCATTTTTGCTGAATCTGATTTAGCCTCGGGTATGTGACATTCATTCTTGACATAACTCTTTTTTTAAAATCTGCATCTTGTGTTTATGTAATCTTAACGTACACAAAATCACAACTAGCTCTTGCAGTGGAGCTGAGGAGACAAACCAGAGCCTGTGCTCTTCCCTTCCCGTCAATATTCAATCCCCAAATACTGTACATCTCTTTTGAGGCCAGTATTTGCATCAATGATTTTGCCCCATGTCAGTTCCTCACAGCTGACAGCGGTGACTGCTGAGAAGTTTGACTCCAGCCCTTTGGATTTACTCCTGACAGAGGTCAGACCCTGGTGTGACAGTCAGATTTACAGTCTGGTGACAGCTTCCCCGTAGACCAGATCGCCAGGGATTGATTTTGAGCTTACGTCTGGATGGCAGTGATTTCACTGGCTTAACTACTTCTGTGTGCATGTGGATTGTACTTTAGTTAGAAACAAAAATATATCCAATGTTGTTAGCAACATGGGAATAGCTTTTTGGCTTGTAAAGAAATGTAAAAAACATTACAGAGGACAATTATTCAGATTTTTTTTTGCAATAGATTGTTGTTGTGAGAACTTGTCTTGCATTATATGTCAAGTTTGTAGGATTAGTTCACCCAAAAATTAAAATTATTTGATCACTCTCATGTTGTTTCCTGCATGACTTTGGTTTTTTTGTTTTCTGTGGAAAACTAAAGAAGATATTTTGAAAAATGTTAGGAATCCTTGCAGTTTTGATTACCGTATGAATGCGTTGCGGTACTCTTGTGAACGTGTGTCAAAGACTGACACTAAAGAGAAGAAATTGTTGAATAAAGTTGCTATTTTTGTTTTCATTGCGCACATGAATTATTTTCATAGCTTCATAAAATTAAAGTTGAACCATTGATGTCACATGGACTAGTTTAATGATGTCCTTACTACCTTTCCAGGCCTTGAACGTGTCAGTTGCATTGCTGTCTATGCAGGGTCAGAATACACTAGTATTTCATCAAAAATATCTTAATTTGTGTTTCGAGGATGAACGAAGGTCTTACAGGTTTTGAAAAGACATGAGGGTGAGTAATTAATGACAAAAAAATTTATGTTTGGGTGAACTATCCCTTTAAGAACTCAATAGTGATTATCGATAAATAATATTTATGCAGGCAAGGAACTGCATGTTGCTGAAAAAGGTTGTAGCTGTATAAGAGACCCAACTTCTGCTATAGAAATCATCCCTGAAACCATGACACTTCCTCCTTCACCTTTCACTGACTTCTTTACACACTTTGGGTTCAGTCTTTCCCCAGTTTGACGGCGAACAAAATGTTTCCCATCAGACCCAAATAAATTTAACTTGCTCTTATCACTAAAGTGAACTTTCAACCAGTTCCCCTCTCTCCACACAACATGTTTTTCAGCAAAGGTTAGTCTAGCACAGGGGATCCATTTTCCTGCAGTGTTTAGCTCCAACCTTGATCAAACTCACCTGCCTGTAACTTTCTAGTGATCTTAAAGACCTTAATGAACTTGTTTAGGTGTGTTTGATTAGGGTTAGAGCTGAAATCTGCAGGAAAATTGATCTTGTGGGCCAAAGTTAGGAACCCCTGGTCTAGCCTTTTGATTCTTTCTGCTGATGAGAGGTTTGGTCACTGTAAAGTGCACTTTCTGTTCGTCAAGACACTGTATGCCGAGACAGATTTTTATCCTGTTCAGCACTGAACTGGCAAGCAATTCCAGCTGTAGTGCTGAACCAATTACCCATTGAGATTCTCTGCATTATCTTGTCTTCTCATACATTTGTCTTTTGTGGACGACCAGCCTTTTATGCCTTAATGTCATTGTAAAGTTGCAATATTTAAAAAAAAAAAAAAAAAAATCTCAGATTTGGAATGACCAACTTCTCTTGCTATGGTTGCTATTGGCCCTCATCTGGACAACCGGTGTTTCAGTCAGTCAGTAAAACTGGAAAGTTAGGCTGCAAGTTATGTAGGGTTTGTCAGATAATTAACGAAATTAGCACAGGATGCCAGATTAACACCAGTAACTGGGACGTATCTGTAAGTGTTCTCTAATTTTTATACGAGTTCTTTTTCAAAGTTTTTTTTTTTTATTTTTATTTTTATACTGTGCTTCAGAATATATTTAACTCATGAAATATGCTTACAAAATTGTGCTTTTACTCCTGTTAGGATCACTCCAAATAGGACTAAGCAGTGGCCTTGAAATTGTAGGTTGTTCTCTAATTTTTATCTCCACTGTATGCTGCATTTGTGTGACATACAGAAAGAAGAAAAGCTTAAGAGGATGTGTTAGCAATTGCATGCTAAGTCCCAGGAGACACAAAAGTCATGAAGAGAAGCCATCCATGCAGCTGCTAAAAGGACATGATGTGAAAATACACACACACACACCCACACATAAGATGTTTTAGAAAGGTCATTTACCTTTAAAAGCTGATTTTTCTGTCCCTCAGTCTACATTACATTACACATTGATAAGCATGTGTCCTGAGGTTCAAGTTGAAACGCCTGTGTGTGTGGTGCAATGTAAGCAAAAGACTGAAGTTCTGCCTTGAGATAGGAAAGGCCCAGGCAATTAGGCTGTTTCATGTCACTGGACTGTGTCTGCTTTCCCCTCTGGACACTTCTGAGTACCGCTTAAGACACCTAAACGTTATGGAGTAGGGAGCAGAGCACGGATAATGTCATTTAGATTGAGGAACCGTGACTGGGAGTAGTTTTGGATCAGATAATCGTCTCCGTAAAGGAACATTATTCCACATCAGCATGAGTCAAGCTCTTGTCTGATGTGAGCTGGCCTGATATCTCTTTAAAAACTTGGGATATAAAATATCCTACTAAAGGATCAGTTAAAATGCTTGATTCATGAACGAAGGTTAAAAATTTTAACTGAATTCAGGTTAAATTGTAGTTGGATTACATTCTACAAACAAATGTTTAAGCTTAAAGCACACACATACAGAGTATCTGGAGAATTTCCTGTGCCTACCCACCCACCTTAAACTGTCTCGTGGGACAGAGGAACAGAAGATGAGTGGGGAGGAGGTTGTCTGTATCTCCTCGGCAGGGTGACACAGATCCTGAAGAATTCTTAGGAAATGCTGCCAAGCTTAAGCTCTGTGTTTGTGTCCCTGTCAATTTTACATCCATGTCTTTGACATAAGGTCAAATAAAGTCATATAACGACAAAGTTAATGAATCTGATGTAGAGATAAAAGGTTTGACTGTTCAGTCATGGGAGGTCTACAATTTGTTTTAAACTGAGATATCATGTACTGGGTTTCTTAAAGAGGCAGTTCACCCAAAAATGAAAATTCTGTCATTAATTACTTACCCTCATGTCGTTCCAAACCCATAAGACCTTCATTCTTCTTCGGAACACAAATTAAGATATTTTTTTTTTTAAGTTATATTTTATGGGCTTGACAGGAAAGTATCGGGCAGTGATAGAGGGAAGCGGAATCGGCAAAGGACCTTAAGACGGGATTCGAACTCGGGTTGCCGTGAGCAGTTGCGCTATATGGCACCGACAAATTATAGTGATAGTTCACCCAAAAATGAAAATTTGATGTTTATCTGCTTACCCCTGGGGCATCCAAGATGTAGGTTACTTTGTTAGGACATCAGTTTACTCGTGGTGATACACTGATGTCCTAAGAAACGAAACGATTGGTTTGTGTGAGACCAGAAACTGAACAGTATTTATATAGTTTTTTTTACCTCTGATGCACAGAGATTGTGGACATGTTCACTGGCACTGTGAAGATCTAAAGATATTTAGAAGTACAGGTCATCGCAATGAAAGACGATTTGTATATATCATCAGACAACATGAATTTTTTTGCGCAACCATATTTATTTGAACCAGAATACTCAGAGCAAGAAGTCAGAGAGATGGAGGAAGCAGTCGCAGCAGCACAGTAGCGCTCAGGACAGTAGGACATAGTGGTGAATCAGAGATAAAAAATGATATAAATACTCTTCAGTTTCTCGCACAAACTGACCGTTTCGGGTCTTAGGACATCAGTGTATCATCACGAGTCACAGGGTTTATTTTGGTTTTGTTTGTGTATGTTTTTTTTACTCTCAAAGATTTGGTAAGCATTGACTGCCATTATATGACTCACAGACTGCTACAGTTTAAGTTAAAAATCTTCGTTTGTGTTCTACTGAAGAAACAAAGTCACCTACATCTTGGATGCCCTGGGGGTACACTCTTAAAAATAAAGGTGCTTCACGATGCCATAGAAGAACCTTTTTTGTCTAAATGGTTCCATAAAGAACCTTTAACATCGGAAGAACTTTTCTGTTTCACAAAAGGTTCTTTGTGGCAAAAGAAGGTTCTTCAGATTATAAAAAGGTAAGAAAGAGATGGTTCTTTGAAGAACCTTTGACTGAATGGTTCTTTGTGGAACCAAAAATGGTTCTTCTATGGCATCGCTGTGAAGAACCTTTTAAAGCACCTTTATTTTTAAGAGTGTAAGCAGATAAACATCAAATTTTATTTTTTGGGTGAACTATCCCTTTAAGATACTTTTTTATGAAATCCGAGAGCTTTCTTAGCAATGCAACTACCATGTTCAAGGCCTAGAAAGGTAATAAGAACATAGATAAAACAGTCCATGTGACATCAGTGGTTCAACCGTAATGTTACGAAGCTACGAGAATACTTTTTCTGCACAAAGAAAACTAAAATAACGACTTTATAGAACAATTTTCTCTCTTTCATGTCAGTCTTCGATGCGCATTCACGAGAATATCACAATGCAAGTAACATTGTATCCTGGTCTGTGAATAATTTTATATATACACACTGCTATTTTTTCTTTTAACAGATATGTCTAAAGGTCCACGTTTTCCCTAATTTTTCTTTTCTGGTACCACTTTGCATTTACACGTTGATGTACATGTTGTACATCGCCCATTAATATGACACATGAACACTGTAATGTAAAATGTGACCTTTTTATGTTTCCAGATCCATGATGTATCACAACTGGCTAGATAGATCTAGTTCCTGATGGGGTGAGGAGAGACTTGTAAGGCCATTCAACACCACTTGCACTTAAAAAGAAATACAAGCCGACAGTAACATTCCCCTCGTAAACATTTATGAAAGCAGGGCGTTTGTCTTGAAAAGGCCAGGTCGCAGACATTTTCACAGAAATATAATATCCGTTATCACAGTTTCCTATTTGTCCCACATTATTTTGGTGGAAGGTTGTGGCACCTGTGATTTTTCTTTCCTGTGTGAGATAGAACAGGACTCGAGAAAACAGAGTAAGTCTTAAGTGGGACTATGAATCCTTATCTGATGTTACAAGTACTTGAAATATGAGATCATATCCAGACCCAGCAACTGCGGAGAAGTGGGACAAAATGGGGAACACATATCTGCGATTATGGCATTGGTTTGCTTTGTGTCAAGGCTCATTACATTTACTGTTTTATCTGTATACATGGCGGTAACTTAAGCTATGTTATTGTAGACTGACCCTGTAGGTAGTACATGAAAAGGTACGTGATAAAAACAACCTGGTTATTAAAATGAATGTCCATGGCTCAGACCTTGTCTGATAATTTATGAATGTAGGAAAGTGGTTTCATCAAAAGGTGACCTATAGTGTAAAACAAATTTGAAGCAAACGTTGACAGTCTTTCACTCTACAGATAAGTGTTTACGTAACATGAATGACAAAGGTCAAACGGCAAAGCTGCGTAAGTGAAAAAAGCCTATTAGGACAGGGAATATTTTTATCTATCATATTGCATAGAGGAAAACAATGGTAAACAGGCAGACACATCTGTCCCCAGCTTATCCGTGTATTATGTCGCACTTAACCAACATGCCTAATGCACACATCACCGGTGCCTGGTAAAGCCTACTGTAGTTGGACTTAATGATACTTAGCAAAGGTCCTGTTTTGTAGGACGCTCACCACAAGCATTTACAAGCTTTATGGATTGACAGGTCATGGAAGATATTTGTTTTCACTAATGACTGACAGTGTTGTAATTTTAATTGTGAATTCAAACTGCTGTGTTCAAATGATAATTACCGATTTTGTTTTAATTACTTACTATACAATACTACTTAATTGAATCTGAATGATCGGAGGAAGAATTTACAGAATTGCAATGTAAGGAAATCCATCCATCCACCCATCCAACCGTCTGTCTGTCATGCTATTGTTTTTTTTTCTATTTATCAGATAGATAGAAAGAAAGAATTGAAATGAACTGAATTGAATTTAATTGAACTCTTTCTAACAATGACTATATGATTTTGAGATCCATTTCACACTGAGGGACAACTGAGGGACTCATATGCAACTATTATAGAAGGTTCAAACACTCACTGATTCTTCAGAAGGAAGATCGATTCAAATCATGAAGAGCCAGGGGTGTAAACTTTTGAAAAAAATGAAGATGTGTACATTTTTTTTATTTTGCCTAAATATCATATTTTTTTCACTTAGTACTGCCCTTCAGAAGCTACAGAAGATGCTTACATGTTCCCCACAAGACAAAATAAGTTACATTTACCCTGATACTCAAATTGAAACAGTTTTCACCCCCCGGCTGAGTCACTGAGTTGTTATCAGTGTGAAAAGATGGATCTCAGAATCAGTCATTGTTGGAAAGGGTTCAAATACACAAAAATGCTGAAAAACCAAAGAATTTGTGGGACATGAAGGATTTTTCTGAAGAACAGCAGGCAGTTTAACTGTTCAGGACAAACAAGGGACTCATTAGCAACTATCACTAAAAAAAACAAACCAAAAAAAAAACATGTATTTTGTATGATCCCTCTTATTTTGGCCAAATAATTAACATTTTGTCGACGCCAACAGCCTTGTGGTTAAGGCGTCGACGTGCTGTGGGTGACCCGAGTTCGAATCCTGGCTTGTGGACCTTTCCCGATCACACCCCCTTCTTTCTCTCCCACTTCGCTTCCTGTCCATGTACACTGTCCTATCCAAATAAAGGCATAAAAATCTAAAAAAAAAAACATTTTGCAGATTCTGCAAAGGGTTTGTAAACTTTTGACTTCAACTGTAGAAAGATTACATTACATTATCTCTCCTTTAAATCACTTTATAATCAGTCCAGACCTTTTTTAATGACAGGATAATTGTTGTATTGATGAAGGGTTCACATTACAGACTGCTCACCCAGAGGTCAAAGGTCATAGAGAGAAACAGATTAGGGAGGATTTAGGGTTGTTGTCGAACAGCTTTTATGATTACGCCAATCAGAATTCGCAAACGAACAAGCAAATTCCTGCAGGAGCTTTCCAAATTAAGAAAACAACCTGAAACGGAAAGATTAGTCTCTGTCTGATCTCCTCTCATTTGAACTGTTATTTCAACCATCTTCATTTTCCTGTGCCAATGGTGAAACAAATGTTCCTGTTAAACATTCCAGGATTCATCCATATTTAATTACTCCCACCTTCATTAACATACGACTCCCTTTAATGAAGAAAGTGTTACATTTATTCACACCAAATGGCAATTCTGCCTTTGATGATCTCAACAATTAGAGAACATCAAAGCCTAGGTTGTGCAAACTTGGATTCTCATTTGCATAATTAAACCAACCTGTAGACAGTAAAAAGATGAACATTTGAAATGGAAAGTGGAATTATATTTATGCCGCTTATGAAATAATGATGTACCTTGTACTCAATTAAGAATTTGTTAATTAACTTGAGTTTAAACATAACTAAGACATTTGTTTAGCTGCTCTCTATTGAAATAGTGATGTTTCTTTTGCCATGTCTCATTCCACGCAGTAAAATTAAAATCTTTCATCTTTTAAGACATTTCTAATAGCAGCTGAAATAGTTAATGAAACAGACAGACTGAGATTTATGTTTTACAGAATGACCTTATTTCTGCCAATTTCATACTAATCTCTTATCAGAGGTGTTCTTAAGATCAATTAATTCTCTGTCTCCCTCTCTTTCTTACCCATACAGTGTGCTTACGTGCACACAAAAATTCACTGGATAATACGATAGTGAGTGTATTCAACATTTACTCCACAGATTTGATCCATCTGTATGGATCATTCTTTTCTTTCCACATTATATATTAATTTGCCTTTGGCTTTTTCTGAAAACTTCCTCCTTTACTCACAAATGCCAAACTTTTGATACTTGATTCTCATCAAAGGGTTATTATTGGTGGGCAAGTGCAAGGTTTCTGAAATGAATCATTCAGAATGAAATCAAGAATTGAGTCACTCAAATATGTGTATTGCATCATACAACATGAATACCAGAATATTATCATATTACCATATTTGCTTACTGTAAAGGCTATTAACACAACAAACTCACATTACAAGCAACATTAATGCGATTAACATTTCAAGTTAGTTATATTCTAGCAGTAGTACATATATTCTAATAGTAACATAATATTCATAATATTCTAGTAGATAGTAAGATAAAACTTTCTTTTTCACTCATACACCCTCTACACTTATTGTTCCAAAGTTTGGGGGCAGTATGACTGATTGATTTACTTCTTTATTAATTAATTAATTTATTTATTTGAAAGTAATTATATTTTTTATTCGGCACGGCTGCATTAAATAGAACAGTAAAGACCTTAATTATGTTACAAAACATTTCTATTTCAAATAATTGCTGTTCTTTTTAACTGTATTACAGTTTCCAGAAAAATATTGGGCAGCACAACTGTTTTAAACATTCATAATACCAAGAAATGTTTCTTGAGCACCGAATCAGCATAATAGAATGATTTCGGAAGTATAATGTGACACTAAAGAAAATTTAGCTTTGAATAAATAAAATTTGTGTAATATATTAAAATAGGGAACACTGTAATACTAATTCACTAGCTTAATGTTTTTACTGTACTTTTGATCAAATAAATGGAGCCTGGGTGAGCATGGGATGTCTTGAAAAATATTTAAAAAAAGCTTACCAACCCATTTTTTTTCTTTTTGAATGGTATGTGTGAACATAAAACAGACTTCTTCAGAATTCATCATGATTTTGCATCCCACACTATCTGTTACCTCTTACTTAAAATGACAAATAAACAAACTTATATTTATTTTGAGGGAGCGAAAGTGTCTCCTCCCCAAAGCGCAAATGAAACCTACACCACTGACAATACATCCCAGAGATTTCCAAAAAAAACTACTCATCATTTCATGCCTCTCCAGTAACTAGCATATTCAAGAAGGAAAGTTCAGGAACTTGTTGTGTTTGGCCTTTGCACTCCATCCATCCCCTGTTCAAAATCAAACCGGCGTTCTCGTTTGTGACCTGTTCTCTACTCTCCTCTGTCGACTCTGTTAACATTAGCCAAACTAATGAGGCAGCGCTCCTTATCTGCCTCCCTCCTCTCTTGACATGAGCGTCCTGCACACAGTTCTCTCGCAGTCATCGCTCCTCTGTGCGTCAGCTCCCGCAAGTCGAGGAGTCGAACCCCTCCGGCCCTCGCTCTTCGTGGGAACAACATGCCCCCCCCCACCTTCCCGATGGACCTTAGGCCTTGTCATCTTTAAACCTTCAAACAACACCCGAGTCGCCCTCCCCCTTCCCACGGTTAAAATAAATTGTCCTTAGTGTAGAGGCGGCTGTCTGAAGCTCGCAAGTTAGGCCTTCCTGTCTTCAGGATTTTGGAAGCCCTCCCCCAGAGAGTAAGAAAGACTTTGTGAGAAAGATGAGAGAAGGCCACAGGAAAAGAGAGCAAATGAGAAGAAGGTGTTGTAATTCCTACCCACTCTTGAATCAGGACAGCGCCCACACACTTTTTCTCAAGCCCCCACGAGCACCGATGGCTGGGGTGATACAGCACGGGACTGGGTGTGTGTGCTGTAATGACGGTGAGGTGGCGTTTAATGGCTGGCCAAAGTATCCTCGTGGGCGACTGCCGTTCCCATGCCCCGCTGCATTCCTCCCTCAGATCCCAGACGCGTTCTTTTGCTACTATTTATTTTTCCTTCCCCCTACGTGGAGGCCAGGATGTACAACGAGTGCATTACCAGTGACCTGAGTGGGAGGGGAAACAGTGGAGCCCTCCTGAACACAAATGGACATACACACGCACACGCACACACTTAAATGCCGCCATTAGTCCGGCCCCCAAGAGGTTATGCTCTCCTTTTAACACAGCAGTGACACCGCGTGTAGTGCGCTCTGCGTAGTTCTGGAGCAACTTGACTCATCTTGAGGTCTGCGTGATTATCTTAACCCCGCTTTCTCACGTATTGCTGAAATTGTTAATCGAAAATGTTTTAATCCAAATATAGCACTGAGAAAGATATGACGATATTAACAATACACTGACAATTTTTCTGAACAAACAAAAATCTATAAAGAATGATTCTTTAAACTTATACAATCATACACTGTAAAAAATAATTTGTTGAGTCAACTTAAAATAATTTGTAACCTGGCTGCCTTACAATTTTAAGTTCAGTCAACTCAAAGTTTATTCAAATTGAAATGTTAAATTATACTAAGTGACAAGATATTTGAGTGGAATCAACTTAAAATTTTAAGGCAGCTGGGTTACTTACCCATCTGTTAAGTTTAGCAAACACAAATATCTAAGTTGTTACTTAGTACAACTTAACATTTCAAGTTGACTTAACTTATTTTAGTTGACTGAAATTAAAATTTTAAGGCAGCAGGGTAACAAATTATTTTAAGCTGACTCAACAAATTGTGTTTTTATTATTTTTTACAGTGTAGTCCACAGATACTGAGACTGACCTGTTTGAGATGCACTGAAGTGCTTTTGGTTAATTAAAGGAACACTCCACTTTTTTTTGAAATAGGCTCATTTTCCAACTCCCCTAGAGTTATACAGATGTTTTTTACCGTTTTTGAATCCATTCAGCCGATCGCCGGGTCTGGCGGTAGCACTTTTATCATAGCTTAGCATAAATCATTGAATCCGATTAGACCATTAGCAACTCACTATAAAATGACTAAAGAGTTTCAATATTTTTCCTATTTAAAACTTGACTCTTCTGTAGTTGCATCGTGTACTAAGACTGGCGGAAAATTTAAAGTTGCGATTTTCTAGGCCGATATGGCTAGGAACTATACTCTCATTCCGGCATAATAATCAAGGAACCTTGCTGCCGTACCATGGGTGCAGGATGCGCAATGATATTACACAGCGCCTGAAATTGACCGGCACTAAGTTTGTGTAGATGCAGAGAGTTGCAGCCGGCAGAGTTGGCGGCTGCACAATATCATTGCACCTCCTGCACCCATGGTACGGCAGCAAGGTTCCTTGATTATTACGCCGAAATGAGAGTATAGTTCCTAGCCATATCGGCCTATAGAATCGCAACTTTTCATTTTCCGCCAGTCTTAGGACACGATGCAACTACAGAAGAGTCAAGTTTTAAATAGGAAAAATATTGAAACTCTTTAGTCATTTTATAGTGAGATGCTAATGGTCTAATCGGATTCAATGATTTATGCTAAGCTATGCTAAAAGTGCTACTGCCAGACCTGGCGATCGGCTGAATGGATTCAAAAAATAGTAAAACACATCTGTATAACTCTAGGGGAGTTGGAAAATGAACCTATTTTCAAAAAAAGTGGAGTGTTCCTTTAACACACATTATATACGTTTCAAATACATAATCAGATAAATACACAACAATATACGCTACTGTTCGAAAAGTTTGCAGTCAGTAGAATTTCTGTAATGTTCACCAAGGCATATATTTGATCAAAAATACAGTTGAAAACAGCTGTTTTCCATTGAATTATATTTTAAAATGTAATGTTTTTCTGTGATTGCAAAAGTTGAATTTTCAGTAGCCATTACTCAAGTCTTCAGTGTCACATGATCAGAAATCATAGCTAGTGCAAGATGAGCATTTGTGGTTACAAAGTATATCACTTTAAATTTTTTTTTTTAGAAAATGGCCGATCGTTTCACAAGAAAAGGTTCTTATTCCTTGGCTGAGATTGTGTAGAGCCCGTTGAAGCTGCATTAAAACTGCAATTTGGACCTTCAACCCATTGATCCCCATTGAAGTCAACTATATGGAGATAAATCCTGGAATGTTTTCCTCAAAAACCTTAATTTCTTTTCAAACAAAGAAAGAAAAACATGAACATCTTGGATGATATACAGGTGATTAAATTATCAGTAAATTTTAATTCTGGAGTGAACTAATTCTTTTAATACTCATTCTTTTAATGCTGCTTATTAATTTTGTAGAATGTGTGATTTATTTTTTTCAGGATTTTTAAATGTCCAAAAAGGGGAAAAAAACAGCATTTGTTGGAAATAGAAAACGTTTGTAATTTTATAAATGTCTTTACTGTCATTTTGATTAATTGAATACTTCATTGCTGAATAAAAGTATGAATTTCTTTAAAAAAAGAAATTACTGATCCCAGTTAACACAAAATGATGCAAATGCACAAGTGAACTTAAACTAAATCACACACTATTCAAAATGTGTAGGTCAAAGTATAAATCCAATCTTTCTGTAAATATGGAATAAAACATACACAATGAATATCTAAAGAAAAACAAATTTACAATTTTGTATTACAATAGAATTCCCCATGTCTGACCCCTAACAGGAAGTATAGCTCACTTGCCAGTTTTTCTTACTCAAGTCTTCAAGTCCCTGTACGGTGCCTTGACAGCATCCCTGAATTGTTCACGCATGTAGCATTGAGGTCTGTAACTCGTGGGCTGAACCCAGGGTTACACCGTGAGGGCAGCGCTGATACGCATCTGCACATCTATATCATGATGGCCAAGGGCTCAGCCACATCACAGTCAGAGAGATTATCAGCCATGATAAAGGTGAAAGAGCTTTAGGCCTTTAGCTTTAGGACAGTAAGATCCTAATTTAATTTTCTTTCCGTTTCAGTGCTGATAATGGGTTATTTTATATTAGTATAGACTCTGTGTGCAGTGGCTGTTGATGGACGGGGCTGTACTTGAGATGATTAAGCAAAATAATCCTCAAGAACATGAAAAAACAAAAAGTGAAAAATGGACTACTTATGGGTCCCACTTTATATTAGGTCGCACTAACTACTATGTACTTACATTTAAATTATTAATTTGATACAATGCACTTATTTGTGTACATACATTTTTTTTTTTTTTTACATTTTTACAAATTCCTGCATGTACTTACATCTGTAATTAATTTCTGTCATTGGGCAAATCCAGCATTATGGATGTGACATATGCTTAAAGAATGTATGTGTTACCAATATACTGAACCATCTGTTTATATTTTAGTCTAAACATCAGAAAAATATCAGTCTATGCACGGATTTTCTGTGTTAAAAAAGGGAAATAATCATGCGTTATGGATTTGACAAAAAATGACACCGTTTTTGAGAGACTACATACTTTGTAGGATTTCTGCAAATTAATGCAATAAGACCCAACAAATAGAGAAGCGATGCCGCTTCACAGACCATATAATTGTTACTTTTTTTTTATTTTGAGGTGTCTATTTATGAGGAATATGTACTGTTATGAATGTGACAAGCCTAAAAATCATTTACCAGACTATGAGAGGCCTAAGAGAGACCTGACATGGGTTTTTGAACCAACAAATGTTGACATTTGTGCTATCAGTACAGTAAAAACCTTTGGTAAAAACGTAACGTTGCTAAGGTTGTCATTTGCATGGAATTACCCAATTACATTTATAATTACACTGTTGACCCATCCCTTACACCTTAACCCACCCTTAAACCTACCCGTACCACCAAACCTGTCCCTAACCTTACCTGTATCCCACCTCAATAGCAGCTGAAGTGTTTTGGAATACAATATGAATACAATAAGTACATTGTACTTATTTTTTGAAGTACATAGTAGTTAAGGCCACCTAATATAATGTGAGACCTGCCACTACAGTATCCTATAAATGTACATATTTTGTAGGTCACATTGTGAGATATACAAGTCCCAACTGTGAAATATAAAGTTGCAATTTCAGGAAAGTCACAATTATGAGAAATGAAACTGTGACTGCACAATGCAGCCATATTAAAAGATATAGTCATATTGCGAGAAATAAACTTGAAGTCAAAGATATAAAGTCAAATTTTGAAATACGATCCTATTGTAAGATGTCAAACTGTGAGACAGAAAGTCACATTTTGAGATGTTGAGGTCCCAACTGCAAATGTTTTTGCAATTTATATAGTTTGTAAACAGTCACAGTCATGAAAAATACAGTCAAAGTGCAAGACAAAGTCAAATGGTGATGTGTAGAGTCAGATAGTGAAACTGCAAGATAGGTATGACAGTGAACACCGTTATAAAAAGCATTACTGCAGATATGTTCTGGTCAGTACACATTTCAGGAGACAAAACAATAACAAGAAGAACACAGTGACAGTCTTGTTACAGGGCACATATTCATCCAATCAGTAAGGAAGAGATACTCTAAAACACGAAGAACATCTAAAGAGGAAACAGGCCTAAATCCCCGGCTCATGAGTTCTTCCTGAGGATCTTCTCCCTGGGAAAGCACGGGGCAAGCCAAACACCCCGAACTTTCTCAAAGCCCTCACAATCTGCAGATCTGACAGGCCCACTTCCTGTCGGGGGAACTTCCCACCTCTCCCTGCTGGAGAAGAACAGGATGCAAGGACCCCCTAGGTGATCCAAAACGTGGAGAGGACATCGCTCTGGGGGCCCTGCACAGAGCTATCATAACACACTACAGATTCACACGTTCCTACCCCTCCAACCCGGCCCGTACTTTCTCACAGAGTTTGCGATGCGCTGGTTTGTGTACGGCGGCCTCTCAAACAGGAGGACCGCCGCCTTCTCACCCCTTTAGAAATTATTGTTCTTGCCTTGTCTATTATTTCAGGCGAAGACGCTGATGGACCAGGCCTTTTTCTCTCTGTCTCTCTCTCTCTCTCTCTTTCTCTCTCTCTCACTTACTGTCTCTCTGTTTTTAAATGAGCAATTATCTTGATTTACTAAAACCTGACATGCGGTGAACTGCATTCTCACGTCAGCCCCAGGAAGAGCGACGCCACTCTCCCGGACGTATCCCCATTTAAAAATGCATAAATATTTGTTCTCTTAAGGACCGCATTGACAAATGCTCTAAAAACAAGTCGTTTAGTGACTCTCAATAAATCTATATTTAGCTACCACTACAGCTGAAACTCAAGTCATTGACCCCGAGTCAGAAGGGAGGGAAAAAAAAGAGGTTTTAAAGAGAGTGAAAATGTATTTGGTGCTGGAGCACATCTGGGATTGGTTACCCTCATGGAGGTAGGTATTAAAATGGGAAACACGCTGGATTTTCCCTGAGCGTATGCCTTAGTGACTCTAAACAAAGCAGAACATTTACACTTCCGTTTTACACGCGGATTAGAGAAAGGCAACATGCCCCCGTGAGTCCACCTGGTCGGATTCTGCTATCACAACAACGTTGGACCAACGAATGGGCCTAATCCTTGTGAGAAACAACCAACGTGCCCTTTTGCAGACCGGGGGACGTCAACGAGTTAGAAGTTCTCCAGTGCATTACTAGACACTTTGCTGTAAGCGACTAGCGAAATTATCCCATGCTTCACTTGGAGACCATGTCGTTTCACTCCATCCCAGATAAGTGCTCAAAGCACTGTGTTCTTTTTCCAGTTGCCTGACATCTCAAGCTGACTGCGCTAACATCAGTGATATACAAATGAGGAAGCGTTAAGGGCCGGCTAGTTTGTTACAGGAAGCTTTTCTGCAGGGTAAAATAAAAAACAGCTCATTTGGACAAGACAGTGAACACATCATGAGAATACATGCTACTCGTGACACCCATGTCATTAGTAATCAAACAAATGTTGATAAATTGAATATAATTAGCATGTGTCAGATGCTTTTAGTGTAATCAGAAATGATGGGCCAGCCAGTTAAGCATACACATTAAAAAGTCCCAGAGTGCTTCTTTAAGTAGAAATATTGGTAATTTCTCTCTGGCAATGTGTCCTTCAACTTTTCCGCATGTTATCTTGGATGACGGATTGTGGCGGATTTGTCAGTTTTAGAAGAGTAATACGGACTAATCATGCTGACCATCTTAACACATCTATTCATCCTTTGCAATATTTTCCCAAACGACATATTGGGAAGTAAGAAAAAGTGATGTTGTCAGGAGGATAAATGGATAACTGGTGAAACCAGACAACATTTTTGTTGAAGATTTAACAGTAATGCTACAGTACAGCATAAAACATAAAAAAAATTGAAACCAACTGAACTTTTTTTTTATTGTATTTTTATTATTGATATCGATGCTCTGAGAATTTTTGAATATGGTTGTCAATGTAACATTTATTGATTTAAAAAAAAATAGTATACTACCATTTAAAAGTTTAGACATTTTTAAAAGAAGTCTTACGCTCACCAAGACTGCATTTCTTTTGATTAGTATACAGTAATATTATAAAATATTATTACAGGACATATTATTATTCCAGGATTTTTTTCCATGTAGTTGATTTCAATGGGGTTCAGTGGGTTGAAGGTCCAAATTGCAGTTTCAGTGCAGCCCTACATGACGAGGAGTAAGGGTCTTATCTTGCAAAACTATTGGTCATTTTCTTAAAAAAATAAAAAAATAAAATAAATGTATATACTTTTTAACCACAAATGCTCATCTTGCACTACCTTGACTTTACACATTATGTCATGTAGAAAGAAGTACCGATCTAGTGTTTACAAAGCAGTGTTACATTTTGACATCATATTTTAGTCATCTGAATTGTTTTAGTTTTAGTCCAGTTTCAGTTGACTAAATATCATAAGATTTTAGTCGACTGAATCTACAGTAGATTTAGTCAGTTAAAAACAAATTGTTTTATTTACAGTGTAATGCATTTATTAAGCATTTCTCTAAAATTACCAAACACATTATATAGGTTTGATTTTATGGTTTTATCATGATAGACACAGATTTAACTGCTGTGACGCGCGACATGCCTTTATATTAAAATGAACTAAAACCACTACCACTAAAACCTCTCTTAAAGAACCTAAAACATGGTCTTCTTTTCAATGACTTGCCAATGGTTATTTAGGCTAATTACGCATTCTTTATAATAACTTGTTTACCACATTCTTTATTCTTTCAAGGAGACATTTATGTATGTAAATAAATTTAGATTAATCTTTATTAGAGCTACTAAAGTGATTCAGTGAGTGATTTTCTGCATTTCTTTTGTTGCTTGATTAACATCAACGCCACAGACAATAGCAACTAAATTAGGCTGCTGTCCCTTTAAAACCGAATGCATGGATACAATGTACTGATATACGTCTGCTATTCTCCCAACTGTTTACGCTCACCTGAGGTGTAACCGAGTGCGTTTACATGAATACTCATCAAAACGGACAATTTGACATGATTTTGTGTGTATTTCTCCGTTCATGGTTTGCGAAAGATTACTCATGCGCTGTGTAAGAGATGCTGCTTCGGTGTCTATGCTCAGAAAACCGGACTGAATTGAGTTCCCTTTGCGTCGTCAAATTTATCCATATGTCTGCTCTTCTCTTACTCCCAGATATTGATGTTTTTTAACGTTTTATGAAACGTGCAGCAAATGTATGCCAGCTTATGTCCCGCAAGCTATGATACAGTTCAAATATACGCATCTAACCGTGCAGCAGATTCGTTCTGAATAAATATCTTCACAGATCGTCCCTCTCTAACATGTTAGTCGCGTTTTTCATTTGTTGATGAAAATGCCAATAGATTTTCGTCATAGTTTTTGGCATTCAAAACGAGTTTTTGTTTCGTTATCGTCTCGTTTTCGTTGTAGAAACCATTTTGACGAAAATGATGATGGAAATTATACATCAACGAAATGAACACTGTTACAAAGCGCACATGCAAAGAAAGTCAAACGCCCTTTCCAAAAAAGGTAAAACGATGTTGGACAATTTTGTTTTGTTGGAGGAGAAAATGAGATGGAGTTTTTCACCCTATCCTATCTTTTTGAACTGAAGTCCTTTTTTTAAGAAATTGACCAGTCATTTTGCTAGATAAGACTCTTATTTCTTAGGCTGGGATTGTGTAGAGTCCTTTAAAGCTGCACTGAAACTGCAATTTGAACCTTCAAACCATTGATCCCCATTGAGGTCCACTATATGAAGAAAAAAAAATCCTGTTTTCCTCAAAAACCTTAATTTCTTTTTGACTGAAGAAAGAAAGACATAAACATCTTGGATGACATGGGGGTGAGTAAATGATCAGGTAATTTTTATTTTGGAAGTGAACTAATGCTTTGAATACAAGAACAGATTTCCATCAGTTGATTTGAGTTGCTGCATGGATGCACCGCTCCATAACGTGAGTTCTGTTTTGAGTGTGGCGGGAAACTCCTGTGTGAAGAATGCCGTTCCCAGTAAGTGTATGAGCAAACTGTGATTATACTCATGCCTGATATGGCCTTTGTATCAACACCTCCAAACAGTGAGGGGCTCTTAGCAGCCATTAGAGACCACATACAAAGAGCTCTCAGCTGGAATCAAAACTGTATGCACTGCACAATGAACTCAACTTCCTCTAATTCATTTCCCACCTGTGGAGCTCCATGGTCCAGCATGTTCTCTTAAGGAGAACTCAGAACATTAAAACAACTCTCCAAAGAACCAGTGATGAATAAACCAGAAACAACCTGATGGCCTTCTTGTACAGAGGACCTGAGAGAGAACAGCTGGCTTATAAAGTTCGAACAACCCCTAACCCCTGATGATTTTTTTTAATAATGTAAAAGCAGCAGCCATTTTACAAACTGCAAACATACATACACAATAAAATAATCATGATTATTTTGAATCTGCTAAAATTTTGAGTCCCTAGTGCTATTTTTATTTTTTGCTTCAAAAATGTAGTGCATTCAGTTTTAATGCAGTTAGAGGGAATTGAATGATAATTCCACCACACAAAAGCTGCAAATTACTGAAGTTAGTTGCTATATCTTTTCTGATCCGGCTTATGGTTTTTGAAAACCAGACTATCAAAACCACCTAAAATCCCATAGACTTTCATTGAGAGGGTGAAAACTTTTATACAAAGAGACATATGGTGCATCTGAGCTGTTTATTGCTAAGCTTAACAACTCCCTACTTAAAAAAAAACAGGTAAAACCAGCCTAAGCTGAATGGCTGGTCTCCCAGGCTGGTTTTAAAGCGGTTTTGGCCACTTTTTAGCTAGTCAGACTGGTCTTAGCTGGCCAAGCTGGGAGACCTGCTAAAAAAAACAGCTATTTTCAGCTTAAACCAGCTAAGACTAAATAACCAGCCTAGGCTGGTTTTAGCTGGTTTAAACATGTTAATCATGCTAGCAACATGCTAGTAACTTGCTAATCATATTATCAACATGCTAATCATGCCAGCAACCTGTTAATAACATACTAATTATACCAGAAACACGTTAACATGCTAATAACTTGCTAATCATGCTAGCAACATGCTGTTAACTTGTTAATCATACTAGTAACATGCTAGTAACTTGCTAATCATGCTAACAACATGTTAATATGCTAATCATATTAGAAACATGCTAGCAACAAGCTAGTAACTTGCAAATCATGTTATCAGCATGCTAGTAACTAGCTAATCATGCTAGCAACATGCTATTAACTTGTTAATCATACTAGTAACATGCTAGTAACTTGCTAATCATGCTAACAACATGTTAATATGCTAATCATATTAGAAACATGCTAGCAACAAGCTGGTAACTTGCTAATCATGTTGTCAGCATGCTAGTAACTAGCTAATCATGCTAGAAACAAGCTAGTAACATGCTAATCATGCTAGAAACATGGTAGCAACATGTTAATCATGCTAGCAACATGTTAATCATGCTAGAAACATGTTAGCAACATGCTAATCAGGCTATAAACATGCTAGTAACTTGCTAATCATGCTAACAACATGCTAATCATACTTAATCATATTGTTAAAATAGTCTATGTGACATCAGTGGTTCAACTGTAATTTTATGAAGTTACGAGAATACTTTTTGTGCGCAAAGAAAACAAAACAAACTACTTTATTCACGTCCTTACTACCTTTCTTGGCCTTGAACATGTCAGTTGCGTTACTGTCTATGCAGGGTCAGAAAGCTCTCAGATTTCATCAAAAATATCTTAATTTGTGTTGTGAAGATGAACAAAGGTCTTACTGGTTTAAAACAACATGAGGGTTAGTAATTAATGACAGAATTTTCATTTTTGAGTGATTTATCCCTTTAACTTTTATAGCTTTAGTATGTGCATGAGAAACTTTTGTCTAAGAGCGCAGATCATCAACAAAACATTATACCAAACACAGTGGGCTATGTTTCTGCAGATAACAACACATTGGTTATGTTATGTAAAAAACAAAAACAAACAAAAAAAAAGCACAATGCTATCAGATCTCTGCAGCCAAAGACAATAGCAATAACACATCAACATCGAAAACCCTGAAAGAGCACCAACGTACAGCATTTATATGACCTCTAATACACCTTACAACAGCAGACAGCCACACATTAAGCCAGCGGGCCGAGGATTTAGCCCAGGCTTACAAGACCTCTTCACTCCTGACATTTTTTTTATCTCACCACATGGACGTTCAACTTGGAAAAACTACTCAGACAAGGTAGAGGATTTGGTGGAGCAGCTTTATTTTCATTAATCAGTCTTAAAAAAGCAATCTCCGGACAGATGTTTTTGCCTCCTCTTTTTTTATTTCTGACAGGCAGCTGTAAAGCCGTTTTAGGATGGGATTGAGAGCAGGACGCCACCTGTGTCGGCAGTTCCAGAGCACGGGCTCTTGTCCCTGGGAACATCTGAACTAATCCGGTCAGATACAAGAAGTGTTCAGTATGCTGATACAGATGTACTGGGCATATTGCTGTCGGTGAGCTGG
This sequence comes from Cirrhinus mrigala, assembly GCA_036247105.1. Lineage (NCBI taxonomy): Eukaryota > Metazoa > Chordata > Actinopteri > Cypriniformes > Cyprinidae > Cirrhinus > Cirrhinus mrigala. The sequence continues at coordinate 17,464,884 of CM070015.1, forward strand.
GGCCAGACGTGTCATGTTGAAATGGAACAGCCGGTCAAGACAACCATGGATAAAAATGTTTTTTTCCTTAATCTAGTGTAGAGTTCAGTGTGACCTCCTCTTCGATCTCCAGGGTTATCTTATTGTAGACTTCAGGAAGGTGTGTGCCAACATATTTTTTTCAGCTCATGAATGAGTCATCCCATAGTAAGAGGAGTAAAATTCATTCAAAAATATGGTTCATAGTTGCATTAGAGACCAAGTACCACAAGAACCAAACCACATGCTTGAACCACATTCATGAGTGTTTGTTCAACTATAGGCACTTTTCACACCGTCTCTAGTTTAATTTGTCTGCTAACAATGGATTGAAAACTCTAGATGTTTTTTTTTTTTTTTTGAACCAATAAACTGATTCAACACTTTTTAAATGATGCACTGTGTTTGTCATGGTGGTGGAAATTACATGTTAACATGTTCAGGGGGAAAAAAGAAGGCCAGCTCATTTTTTTTTTCTAGGGGTAACTGTATAGCTAGGATTTTTGTATCATAAATATACAATATATATATATATATATATATATATATATATAAAATCACTTGTATTTCCCAATTTAAAAGTACAGCTTAAATAAATTCAGAAGTTTACATACACCTTACAGAATCTGCATAATGTTAATTATTTTACCAAAATAAGATATGCATGTCATTTTTTTTATATAGTACTGACCTGAGTAAGATATTTCAAAAGACAAACAGACAAATAGTCCACAAGAGAAAATAAGAGTCAAAATTAAAAAAAACGGCCCCGTTCAAAAGTTTACATATGCTTGATTCTTAATACTGTTTTGTTACCTGAATGATCCACAGATGTTTTTTTTTTAGTGATAGTTGTTCATGAGTCCCTTGTTTGTCCTGAACAGTTAAACTGCCCGCTGATAAGACACTCATGAACAACTATCAAAAAAAACAAAAAAAAAACAGGGTCATTTTTTATAAATTCAACTATTATTTTCTCTTGTGGACTGCAAGGTGGATGTAAACTTTTGACCTCAACTGTATATGAATCATATAATAATTATTAAAATGATTACTAGATTTTGTTATATATGATGGATCATCATAATTTAAAAATCAAAAGTTTGGGTTTGGTACAAGGGCAAAATAAAATCTGCAAGGCATTTTTAAAAGTAACAAAAATAAATGATGAAGGGTTGATAAAAAGTTTCCAAGTTTTAAAACTTCAAAGAGAGAGGAAGAAAACGAAAGAAAAAAGTTCTAAATGTAAAAAAAAAACTGCTAGTTTAAATAAAAATCAATGTCTGGAACATAAAAGAGGCCAAAGTTAAAGAAACACTCTAATATTAAAAGTATGTTTTCCAATGCCCTTTCTTTCTCAGAAGACATCCTGTCATCACTCAATGCTTTCATATCATAGTCAGTACGCTGAAGGGACGATGATTCTAATCCTGAGGCAAGGATTTTGGTTATGTCATTTAAAACTTCAGGACAGCCACAACCAATCAGATTCTATTCCAATAGAAGCTCAGTTGAGACAGAGTCCACCGCAAGACTCATACTGCTCAAGAGACAAGGTTAATACTGCCAATGGTAAGCAGTCAGTGAGATGTATCTGTAAGGAGTGAGAGTTTGCTACACGTAACAGGGGATACCCTGCAATTCATAACGAGGTGACAGTCACTGTGGACGTGAGCCAAGTGGGATGAGCTCCCAAAATCCTGGTTATACTAAGGACTAGTTTAATCTGGGCTTCTATGCCATCATTTAACATTTAAACCTTAGCCTGTATGCAGCTCTTAGATGATGGATACCCGCTTAAAGTCCCCCACCTTCCTCTGCCCAGTATAACCTCTGATCACACAGACTTGGCTTCCAGCAGCGAGTTTAAAATTTATTTAGACAGAAGCCATTCAGAAGTCCCATTTCATAGACAAAGCACCCAGCTCCTGAAAACCTCATCCATCCACCCCCATCCAGAATCATTTGTCTAGTGCAGCTGATGTGCATTCCCTGCTGTTTCGAATTTTCCTTAAAGGAATATTTCGATAAGCTCAATTGACAGCATTTGTAGTATTAAGATGATTATCACAATAAATAATTTTGACTTGTCCCTTGTTTTTTTCTTGTTTTTTTTTGTTTTTTTTTTTTAAACAATAACAACATAACATTACAGTGAAATTAATTTTGTCATTAATTACTCACACTTCGTTCCAATTGTTTCAAACCTGTAAGACCCTCATTCATCTTTGTAACACAAATGAAGATATGTTTGATGAAATCAGAGAGCTTTCTGAGTCTGGATAGACAGTAATGTAACTACCACGTTCAAGGCCCAGAAAGGTAGTAAGGACATCGATAAAATAGTATATGTGACATCAACGGTTCAACCGTAATTTTATGAGGCTTCTTTGTGTGCAAAGAAAACAAAAATAATGACTTCTTCAATTATTTCTTCTCTGAACGCATGGAAGAGAAGAAATTGTCTAATAAAGTCATCATTTTTATTTTCTTTATGCACAGAATGTCATAAAATTGCAGTTAAACTGCTGATGTCACGTGGACTATTATGTCGATGTCCTTATTACCTTTCTGGGCCTTGGACGTGGTAGTACCGTTGCTGTCTATGCAGGGTCATAAAGCCAAAAATGCAATAAATTGTGTTTCAAAGATGAATGAAGGTCTTACGGGTTTGGAACGACATGTGAGTAATTAATGACAGAATTTTCATTTTTGGGTGAACTATCCCTTTTTAATAACAGCACTTACATTATTCTTCTGTTAAAAAAAAAAAAAAAAGTGTGTATAATTTGAGCTTTTAAGTTTTTCTTTTATTTTTTTTATGGTCATTTTAGAGTTTTAGCCATTCTGCTGTCAATTGAATTTTCCACAGAAGGTTAGTAAGCTATTTATTTTCCCACTGAAATCATGTTAACCCACATACTGTTTATATCTTGTGGATATCCTATTGAAACATCCATTCATCAAGCGCCACAAAACTATTGAAGAAGAGAGTATTTTAACATTTATGGATTGGCCCCATTCATTTTCATTGTAATTGCTTCACTGTGAATCTTACTATGAATTTATTAAGTCAAGGACAGACAAGCAAAAATTAATTTTAGTCTTAATCAACATTATGCATTGTACTGAACCCAGAATGCTCCTTGAACATACCCTACTACACCAAATATTGACAATTTTTTGGAAAATCCAGAAACTACCTGAACCACATAAATGTAGCTATGAACCTTAAAACTATGAGTTTACCAGCCTTTCTGGAAAATGCTTCACAATTCCTGTTTAGGTGAAACGACTCTTTAATGAATCCACCAATGAACTGGAAGAGTATTGAATTACTTTAGGCTGAAATATGCATACCTTCTACACTGGCAGCGTCTCACCACAAATTTGATATGATTATTGTTCCATTATTTGGCTTTTGGAAGGATTTTCGAGGCTCCTCTCTTCAAATGTAACTCAAAACAACCTGAATGAACGTGGTAAAAACTCGAAAATGAACCGGGCTGATTAATTGAGGTGAGAGGCGCATGTCTGTTTAAAAACATCAGTGACATTTCACTGGGATTGAATAATTGCAGCCTGTCATATGCGAAAAACATTCAAAAGAAAACCGCACTCTTTGGCAGCGGAGACATCTCCTTGGTGAATTTTAAATTATATGTTGTCGATGGAAGTATTTGAGCTATAATTTGGTGTCTCTCTTTCATAAAAGTTTAAACTCATTTAATTTAACAGTGCTGAGGGAGCTTTCCAGTTCATGGATCACTTTCCACTCTTTTCACTCAATGGAGATGATCGTTGTCTTTGTTACAGAAATGTCGGAGATGTGATGCTATTATTCTTCCAGAGCAACAAGGTCATTAACAGATGGCTAAAATGTTGCATTTTCCCCTCACGGCTGATGTGCTTATCAAGACACATGTATATCTTTCCTTTCACAAGCGTTTTAAATATACACCGTTTGCTTGGTTGTTAAAGCATGAAAGGTTCTCAATTCACAGAAATATATAATTAAGCGCAGATTCTTTTAAATACCTCAATGCATCATTTTTTCACTTTAACATACTGCTATAGAGCAGTACTCCATCTAAACAAGCTACCAAATAAAGGAAATATGCTTTCCCACATTTTCCCTGCGCTTTTTTTCTGTATCACTTTGTTCCAACATCTGCCAAATAGATGTGCTATTCCAGATTTGTGGCATTTGGAGGCATTACATGGATTTATGGCTTGTTTTAACCTTTTTGCGCCTCGGAAATTGTGACAACAAATATTCGTTCCCTCAGTACCAGGCCCAGAAGAAAGGCATCTGTTTAGGGATACACAATGGTCTCAACATGCCTGATCTCAGAGCAGTGTCACAGATCAGTTTAGGCCTGCGAGGATGGACCAAGAGGTCAGGATTTACCAGTGTCCTCCCTGCACTCAGATAAAATCCTACTAGATGCTGCGTGATAGGATATGTTTACAGCATACCTGCATTATGTTTAAAGAGTTATAGTCAGAAAGCGATATATATGGTCCTGACAAACCGCTCAGATGCTGAAGATATAATCAGATTACTGTAAGCGTCCTGCAGATAGTGAAGGGAAATAAATAAATATATAACTTAGCTTTTTAAAAGCATTTATCCATGGAATTACAAGCTCATCTGAGGACATGTGTGTCTGTGCATGTGTTGTGACAGCAAAAACAGTTCCACAGATGTTGTAACATTCAGCTGTAATCCACTTAATATAGCCTATTTTGAATAAATAATATTTATTGTGAAATGCTGTAAACGATGTATCTATCTACAGCTTTGCAAGTTAGTCAGTTGTTTAAAGGGGATATTGGATGCCCATTTTCCACAAGTTGGTATGATACTTTAGGGTTTTTCTAAAATGTTTTCAACATACTTTTGGTTAAAAGTATACATTCACAGAAACCCGTTTCATCATTTCATCATCATTTCGTTATCATCAAAAACAAAGCTAATGTGTCCTCAGTGGCTCTGCTGGCTATGTTCACTTTTACATCCAACTACAAAATGCTGGCATTGCTCAAGTGTAGAGAAAATGGCGGACAGCGTACGACTGGCTGAGGATGGGAATATGCTAATACGGGACAGTCCATCACGGTTGTAGCTTGAGCAGTATGACATCATTACAGTGACATGCTAAAGTTTGGGAATCCCTTGCAGAATCTGTAAAAATGTGAAATTTTAACAAAATAAGATAGATCATAGAAAATGCATGTTATTTAAAAGATTTTTTGCATAAAAGATGTTTACATAAGTTTACATAAAAGATGTTTTCCTTCTGGAGTATGCGATGCATTAAGAGCTGGGGGTGAAAACTTTTGAACAGGATGAAGATGTCCAAATTTTCCTTTTTTTTTGTTGAAATATATATATTTTTCCATTTAGTACTGCCCTTCGGAAGCAACAGAAGATACTTGCATGTTTCCCGGAAGACAAATTAAGTACAATTTACCATAGATCTTCAAATTCAAAAAGTTTTCACCCCCCGGCTAGGCATCGTCTTTCCTTCTGGGGCATCAGTGAATGTTTGAACCTTTTTTAATAGTTGTGTTTGAGTCCCTCAGTTGTCCTCAGCAGTGTTGGGGAAAGTTACTTTTAGAAGTAATGCATTACAACATTGAGTTACTCCCTAAAAAAGTAACTAATTACGTTACTTAGTTACTTTTTATGGAAAGTAATACGTTACTTTACTTTTGCGTTGCTTTTTAAACCTGGGCTTGCTTGTTTGTTTTTAATATAAAAAGTTCTATTTTTGGCAAATGTAAAAGCCTTTTCACACCAAAAGCCTCAGGGTTTAAGAAATAAATTCACGTCTGTACAGTAGACCGCAGAAGAAAAAAATGTTAACTTTTATTCAGCAATAAAAAAAAAAGGAAAACAAATGTTAGATTATCTTGAGTAATTTTTGCTTATTTAGTATGGTTGAATTGGATCATCGAAGGTCAGCAGCAAAGACATCGGTTCATACAATGGGTTTAAATGCATAAAAGATATTTGTATTATTTAACATATTTAATTATTGCAGGTTTGAATTTCACATTTTTTATACATTTTGAGGAATACTGAATCTGTTTTTTGTGAGTGAGATGAATTAATGCATGTTCACATTTATTCTAGAACTAACATCTTACTCCTGATTTCTCTCAACATGGGCACAGGAGAGCTTTTAATCAATAAATGAGGTGTGGGGGGGGGGAGTAACTGGCGTTACTTATTTGAAAAAATGAACTCAGATATTTTCTTGTCAATTAAAAAGTATTAAAAAGTACTTTACTAGTTACTTGGAAAAAGTAATAATATTATGTAACTTGCGTTACTTGTAGTGCGTTACCCCCAACACTGGTCCTCAGTGTGAAAAGATGGATCTCAAAATCATACAGTCACTGCTGGAAAGGGTTCAAATATACAAAACATGCTGGAAAACTGAAGAATCTGCAGGATTTTTCTGAAGAACAGTGTTCAGTTTAATTGTTCAGAACAAACAAGGGACTCATGAACAACCATCACAAAAACATCACAAAAACCCCCCCCAAAAAACAGTCGTAGATCATCCAGGTAAGCACACACAGTATTAAGAACCAAGGGTTCCCAAACTTTTGAAAGGGGTTATTTCAACAATTTCAGCTATTTTTTGGTCTTGTGGACTATATGTAAACATCTTTATGTAAAGTATCTTACTCAGGACAGTACTAAATAAAAAAACTAACATGCTTTTTATAAGATCTCTCTTATTTTGTTAAGATTATTCACACTTTCACAGATTCTGAAAGGGATTCCCAAACTTCCGCATGCCACTGTATATGCAAACACCATTTAAAGTTAATGCTGCATTCTATGTCCTCTTTTAAAAAAAAAAAAAAAAAAATCTTACTACGCTAGCAGTTATCACACAGTCCAAGCAAAAGTGACACAAATATAAATCAATTGTGTGACTCTTCTTAAAACAGCATGACCCTGGAAATATAACTTAACCGCCTTGAAACCGCTTGCCTGATATTCACCAGTCAAACAATCAGGTTGATAGAAAGCTTGAAAACTCACTTGAAAACAGCGGTCAAAGGATGCTAACCATCTTGGTCAGCAATCTCATTTGAGATCCTCAGACCGCGTGCCAAGTGAAATAAGCATGGAGAGTAAAATTAACTGAGCGTCCGTGTGCCAGACCTCAGCCTCAATCCTGGAACGCAGGAACCTCTCACAGGGAACGCGATAGCAAGCCTCTGATGCCTCCTACCAGTCACACCCATACACGCAGGCCCCGTGACCTCATATTCCTGCTTCCCTCACCCTGTTGCGAAAAGCTCCCTGGCGTCAGCAGACAAAAGGAGAAACCCTTTCCAAGAAAAAGATATTAGGGCCTTTATTTGCTCAAGGGCTGTGGAGAATGCTCTTGATATAGAATCCAGTAGTTGATACTCATTTTTATAATTTCGTGGCCTCCTGAGCCCTGAGTATACGGTCATACGGTGTGTTGATACAGTGGGGAGCGGGGCGGTGGACGGGCTCACGCCACACTATGGGCTGTTGAGAATGTGAAAGCACTGAGGTTTGAACTTTCTCCACGACAGCTCAGTCCTCAGACCAACTGATCTTTACCACACTTTTGGTCGGCTCCTCTGGACATCCATTTGTTTTCTCAACCCACTGTATATGTGACTGAGGTTTCAGTCTATGAACGCAGTACGGCCACTAATTTGTACTCCTCCGGCTGTTTTTGCAACATGTCAAACTACCGCTGCACTGCCTGTAAGCTGTCAAATTCAGGAATGTGTCGTGTTTTTGTTCTAATACATTTTCTGAACTTCAATGCACAGCAATTGATCAATGTCAGGCTCAATGTTTTTGAATTTTGTCTCCAAATGTCAATTCACTGTAAAACACTGTCACATACATGATACGATTGGAGCAGAGTATGTATACTTGTCACTTTTGAAATATGGCATCATTCATAGATCTTGCCATTTGTGCCTGTTGATTAGGCACATGGATATGTTTCAAGAGAAAAATGATGGAAAGTAGTTAAGTTGTCATTTCCACTAAATAGCATGTTTATGCACAGCTGTGGTTTTGAAATCGGTACCTTTTGACATAAAGCACAGTCAATTGTCTCAAATTTGGTCTGCTGAGCACAGGCGAGGTTTTGTAGTTAGGCCCTCATCTCCGGCCTCCACAGGTATTTGAGGGAGGCTTCCCAAAACGGGACTGAAAAATAAAACAGTCCGGACCAAATCAGCCTCTTCTCCTCATTTTTTTCGTCAACAGTTTTAAGACTTCTCATCTGACATATAATTTGAGCTGTGGTCCCTTTGAAAGCGGCACCGTGGCTTGGCTGACATTTGACAAACCTGTGTGGAGTTGACAGCGTTGGTCTGTGGTCTACCTTATTTGAAGCGAGGCTGCTTACAGCACAAAAAAAGGTTTGAGTTACTGTTTTGAGAAACACCGCCACGTTAACTGCAGGGCCCAGAGAATGAGAGCTGAACTAGAGAGGTAGAGAGCCATGATCTCCACCTCCTCTGCCTTAGATTAAACCAAGGTTGCTCGTTAGAAAAATGTCCCTAAGAGTCAGTTACTGTGACGTTTCAAAGTCACCTCATTAGCATTCATAGGTATTCATATGCAAAGTGGTTCTAGCAAATAACAATAGCATTTATGTACGAACTTTAGAGACATACACAAAATCTTTTCATCTTTTCAGCTGACTGTATTGTTTTTCTAATAAATTACATTAATTAGATGTTTTACTGCAATTGCATTTAACACAGTTACCAAATTTGAAATAATAAAAAAAGATACAAAAATGTAAAAAAGTTAGTGTTTCACTGATATTTCATACATTTTGATTTTTGATGATTAAATTCAGCTATATACTGTAAGTGCAAATGACAATAGACCAATTCGGTAATTACTTTTTTTTGTAGGCGGAGCCTATCTGGTGGCAGAAAATGACAGTTTTCAAGTGGAATATGGAAGCCATGGGAAAAAAAGAATTAAAAAAGTACATTAGAGTTTATATTTCAAAATTCTGACTTTATTCTCGCAATTCTGATAATAAAAATCAACTTATTCTCTATTTTCCCCTCAGCTCAGAATCATATCGTTTATATTCCACACCTCTGGGTTTTTCTTTCCCTCAGAATTGACAAACTCACTATTGTTGAGTTAAAACGAGTTATAAAGTCCAAAAAATTTGATATAAACTTGCATTTGTGAGAAAAAAGTCAGATAAAATAGGTAAATGTAAAATGTATCTCATTCTGTAACTATATCAGTGTAACAAATTATTATTATTTTGAACTGCATATGTAAATATAATGTAGGCCTATTGCTTAAATCAAATTAATGCTTTAAAAGTAGAGTAATCATAGCGGTTTCATCCATTAGTCTGTCTGTTTAAACATTGCGTTTAGCTTCAAATGGCGTCTTTGACGACAGTATTCTATAAAAATGATTTGCATTCTGATTCTGACATCTATTTTAGATTTCATCATTTTTTCTTTTATTCCATTGATTTTACATGTTTCCCTCCACTTGTTACCAGTGTTTTTCTGCCACCACAATGCGTGCAGCTGCAAGTGACGTAACTGTGACATCTATACCAAATTGGTCTATACTTTTATTAATGAAATCCTGACATCACTAAAAGCAAAAAGCAGTGAGAGGATGTGCATTACAATGACTTTACCATGAGAAAGCGGTGTTGGGCATAACAGAAAGCAGAGTGGTAAAAAATCACCATAATGCGAGTGTTTAAGTGGTTTATTGCTTTATAAAATAGTAGGAAGAGCAATAGGACAAACAAGTTACATTTATTATTAATAATTATAAATATAATTCTTTCCTCGCATAATATGTCTCATGATCCTAACAATAACATTAACAATATCCATTTCCAATAATAATATAACTGCATTGTTTCATGGTCTACCCAAATATACAAAATTATATGTATACACTTGACACACAAATGCTGGACTTATCACTTAAGAATTCAGTGCAGTACAAATAATTGATAAATGTGAACGTTTAATGCACAGTGTATGCATTTCAAAACATCTAATATATCAGTGTGCATTATGTTTGGACCGGTCAACAGTAAACATGTACTACATTTGTAGCCAAGACTCCTTCACTACAAATGACGAAAGGCTGTTATTTGTGTGCATGCATTTCAAACACTCATAATTAAAGAGGTAAAATAAAAACGCAACACACTCATTCTCTGTTAATTTGCAGACACCAACAAAAATGGAAAACAGACAGCAAATGGACCTTCCGACCCCCATACACACTGGAGCCAGTGAAGTGTGTCAAATCTAATTGGAATATATGAATGTTTCCTTTGTCTGTTGCCCCTATCCCACTTGGCAGCAAGGGAAAATCGGCTAGATACTGCTTTTTTGATCACCGAATGAACTATAAACCTGTGCAAAAGCATTTTTTAGTTGATGTTGCACTCATGGTTATGTTTTGTTGCAATACAAATAAACACAGTATCTATCCATCTATCTATCTATCATGAGTGACTCATTTTGTTTTTACAGAAATGTAAAAAACATATGCCATTATAAGTGCCATTGTTATTTTAGACACAAAGGTCTTGCCGATTAAATTAGACGACCACAACAAACTCAGTCAAACATCTAAGTGGGCAAATCATAAAAATGTGCAACCGCAATTTTTAATGACATCAAACCTTCCACAGAATCACTGTTGGCAAGAAAAGCACTTCTCACCACATTTAGCAGCATTCATTAAACTGTCTAGTATAATACCTTCACTCTAAGTATCCCCTTCTACAAAACAAAACTATTTTGTGACAGAAGTGAATTCAATCTTTCTAATGAAAGCCAACATAATCCTGTCCTGTGTGCAGATAGGTTAACCATTAGCCATCAATCACCCCAAGGTCTAGTGAGTGCCCCCTGGCACCCTGTCATCCCCTCACACAGAGGCAGAAGGAACACGGTGGATTCCTGGACTTGGGAACGGCGGGAGTCTCAGAATAAACTATCAGAGGCTCTCAGCAGCTCCACCAACAATAATAAAAAATGCCCTGACTTTAAGGTGACATTCCCAATTTACGAGTATTTGTGTCTATAAAGTGTATTCCTTGGCTCCTGACTACTTCTGCCTGTCTAGTAGAAAGAACAATACATTTGGCCTGCCTGAGACACTTGGAAATCCTTGTCCTTCTTTATTGAAGCTCCTTTCACCAGCATGCTGTTTAGCTTACTTTGCATATCCATATAATACATTACTTAGTATAAATAATGACATTTTGATTTATGAATGCTATTATCCAGCATATACAGTGAAAGTAAGTATCCAAAGAAACTAACAGTACATTTAAAATACCCCAGTCGCACAATTCACTGTACAATAATTGACCTTATATTGTGATGTACATTGTGCTGGGGAAGTTCCCATCATGCATTCCAAAATTACCAAATCATGGAAATGGCTGCTTTAGTTTCAGATGTATTCGTTTCCTGTATTTTTTGACCAATTATTTGCATAGAACCACAACTGTAAATGTATAGCATTAATACAATGCATGTACGTGCATACACTATCATTCAAAAGTTTGGGGTCTGGGTTTCTCTTATGCTCACCAAGGCTGCATTTATTTGACAAAACATTATGAAATATTACAGTTTAAAAGAATTGTTTTCTATTTGAATGTTTTAAAATTTAATTCATTCAGCAGCAATTACTCCAGTCTTCAGTGTCACATGATAATTCAGAAATCAGAATAGGCTTTCATTCTGTTTTATTCTGTTCTGTTGTGTGGGTATGTTGGTATGGATGTCAGAGTGTGGTTTGTATGTGTGTCCTAACTAAAATTTTTGTGAGATAAATTATACTGTACTGCGAATCACAAATCCCACTGCTGTGTATGCCAGCAGAGCTTTGCTGGAATCTAATGGGAAAAGTTTGGTACTGCACCCAAACAAAATCTTACTAAAAGCAATTTTTTTTTTTGAGATATCAACCTTAAATTTGAAACACAACTTGTTTGGATTCATGGCTTAGATTTTCGATCAATTTTTGAGTTCAAAATGTTTTATAAAATATTTTACATAAAAAAATTGTGATTCGCACTCACATAAAGCAAACTTTTCTTTTCGTTTTATCGTTTTATTGAACGTTTGTGTCTTTGTCCTCTGGTGATGATTTAATAAAACGAAAAGAAAAGTTTGCTTTATTTGAGTGTGAATCACAATTTTTTTTATGTAAAATATTTTGTAAACATTTTGAATTGAGTTTTGTATAAAAGCGATTCAACAGATTGATGCACCTAAACGAAAAATTGCATTACGGAAGAGCGTGGTGCAAACAACTTGTGGAACATAAAAAAAAACTGCACATAAATCATTTTCATAAACTTAAACCTCTATAACTATTTTGGTTTCAATTTTTCACAACTTTTTTTTAATTTCAACAATAATCTGGCAAGGGTCTTCTTTAAAATGAGACCAAAAGTCTGTACTCCCAAGCTTCAAATTTTTATGACAGTTTTTTGACATGGACATTTTTGTCCTCTATGAACAAATGTGTAACTTTTTTTAAATTGATGCACAAGGGTTAAAGGAAAAGTTCACCCAAAAATGAAAATCAACCCATTATTTACTCACTCTCACGGCATCCTAGGCATATATGGCTTACTTCTTTCAGACAAATCCAATTGGAGTTATATTAAAAAATGTCTTGGCTCTTTCAAGCTTTATCATGGAACTAGGCGAGTGTTTCTCTTAAAAACAAGTCAAATAAAGCATGTCCATCCATAATAAAAAAGTGCCTCAAATGGCCCCAGGGGGTGAATAAAGGCCTCCTGTAGCAAATCAGTGCATTTTTGTAAGAAAAATATTTAAAATGTAACAATCACTTTAATTTAGCTTGCACTCACTGTTGAACATGGAAGCAGCTTCGGGCGGATGACGTAGGACGTATGTATTGTATATGCGCTGGTGAGTCTCGTTAAAGCCAGCGTTTGTTTACAGAAGCAAAGGAAACAAAATTTCCTTACTTTAGCAAAGGAAAACCAGTCTCTTGTTGGCTTATATCAAAATCCTCTAACAGTTTTCTTTACAAATCCTCGTTTTATACTTCTAATTCGTGACTGTTGTTTTGTATACCACATTTGTCACTTCTGAGCGGCGCATGCGCAATGCTGACGTCCTACAGTTGATATTTTTCTTACAAAAATGCATCAATTCAATACAGGAGGCCTTTATTCACCTCCTGGAGCTGTGTGAGGCACTTTTTTATTATGGATGGATGCACTTTATTGGACTTATTTTGACCTGTTGAATAGAAACCCCCACCTATTGCCATGATAAAGCCAGGACATTTTTTTTAATATAACTCTAGTTGGATTCGTCTGAAAGAAGAATGTCATATACGCCTATACGATGGAGTAAATAATGGGCTAATTTTCATTTTTGGGTGAACTAACCCTTTAAGAAATATTTATTATTATTATCAATGTAGAAAATAGTTACACTGCTTGAAATTTTTGTAGAAACTGTTTAAACAATTCTTTGATGAATAGAATAATGTTTTGATTAATTTAATGCATCCTTGTTGATAAAAGTGTATTAATGTCTTAAAAAAATGTTTACAGATTATTTTGTATAGGACAAAACTGCAGTGTCATACTATGGGGAGAATCTATGTGGAAATTTCATATTCCGAAATCATCAATTGCAGTCTATTTAAACATGCCTAAACTGTCATTACTCAATCGGGTAGGCAGGAAGAATATGGACATGCTTGAAATGTGCAAAATATGCTAAAACCAGCGGGACCGCGAAGCAGCGCTTTATATTTTATTTGCTAAAAATGCTCGATTCTTTGTCTCATGCGCTGCAAGAAACTTCCTGTTTTGCTGGCCTTTCTTCCTCTTCTCAAAAAACAAGACAAAAAAGTTATGCTCTGTTCATAAAAGACATGATTAATGTAGAGAGCAAATAAACGGAAATTTGACGTCTACTGAAAAGGGGCCTCTTTGTAAAATGAAGCCATTGAGAACAATGAGCCATGCGGAGCCATTTTGGACCTGCCAAATAAAGTTTGACTTCTGTGGCGGCCACAGATGCTATGGCAACACGCTCTGACAGGGAGTTTATTTTCTCTAAGCTCTGGTGGAATATTAATAACTGAGGCACACATCCTGCCAAGTGGATCTGGATGGGGCATAATCCCAAACTGCGCGGGAAACACAAGTCGAATGTCAAATCGCTTGAGCTCCTGGTATTCCATCACGTATATGCAAAACGTTTGTGTTCGACTGATGCCATTTTGGCTTTGGAAGCATATTATATCAGCGTTGCAACTGCGAGAAGGTTATTTTCAACTTTTACAGCGCTGAGGTTTTGCTAATGTAACAAAAGGCGGAATTAATCTCCACAGTTCAGAGCGTATTCGAGACGATATCATTTTTTCTTCTCCTTTTGAGGGGGAATACGTCAGTTTACTTGCCTAGCAATTACATATTGCCCAATATATCTCAATAACACCACATTTGTATTGTAAAACACAGAGACGCATCCAACATATTGTTATTACTAAATCAACAGCACAGTTTTGATTCCAACAATTCCCTGTTTGTGCAGAATCCCCCAGTGCTCAGACGATGGCTGCTTTCTCAGGGTGGGAGTCAGGTACCGCAGCCAGAGCGCCATGGGTCTGGTCTCTTAAGTGTAGGGACTGCTATCTCACATGTGTTTGACACAGTGTCAGGCCACAAAACTCCCACCAAAGCACTCAGGCACTGGGGATGTTATGTTTTCCCCAGCCCCTAATCATTTTTGGCCCCGGACCCACTTCCTGTTCTGCAATGAAATGGCTCAGGAATGCCATTCCTCTGATACAAGCGAGGCAGGGAGAGAGAGAGAGGGCCGAGGAGGAAGTCTTCCTGCGCTCTATGTGTGTGAGATAGTGACACTGACCTGTTTGAACAGTGATGGCTCGACTCTCACGTTTCTAAATCCCTTGTGTCAACATACTACACATTAATACACATTTTTAGACCACACTCCCTCACACTCTTCGACTTGTCGAGCTGGAATGCATCAGGCGACAGGGGAGTACAGAGGACAAGCTTTTCCCACATCGAAGTAGCGACAGACTTTCGAACCTTGGCCCTAAAATAGCCCACTTCGAATTTGTAGGATTGGAGGTCAGCCGGAGCTGGCGTCGCATCTCGTTAACACAAACAAGCGCGGTGTCACAAACTTTCCGCGTCTTCATTCGCCGCTAATGCTCTCGGTTTTCGTGTTGGGCGAGGTTCGTTCGCTTATAATTCATTACAATCTGTTCTAATGTTCCATACGCCACAACAGCATTGTAGAGGCTCAAATCTAGAGTGCGATTCGGTATTTTATGGGTTTGATTTACATAACCCTCATCCAGACCACATCAAAGCCTCACGCGAAGAGTAAAGAGCACGTCAAAAGGCTCCCCGAAGCGACGTGATGTCTTGAGAGGATTCAAAGCAAACACACACTGCCCACAGAAGTCCTCCGTATGGAGCCTCTCTCTTTTTTTTCCGCTCCCCCCTTCTTTTCCCTGCTCTTACAGGGGTGTTGAAGTGACTGCGGTGTATTTTTATACAGTTCCATCCCCTCTGAAAAGAAGGCGCCTCAATTGGCTTGAACAATGTTTAAATAATCAAGGAGCTGTGAGTCTTTGAACTAATTTCACAAGGAGAGAGATCCAGATGTGGCGTCCCTCGCTCTGGCTCTCGTTCTGGTTTCGAATGCAGCGTGAGCGCGAAAGGCCTTTACCTCATCTTGTGGCACCGTTTGGTTGGAGTTTGATTCTGTCAACATTCGAGCAGGAATGATGGAGTCCAAATAAACACTGCAAAAGTGGTAAAGATAAACCGGCAAGTCAGTCAGTGAGCTGCCAAACGCATGTGACATTTGCAAAAAAATGTTCAAAGAAACAATTCAGGGAGATCTTTCATATCTAGCATATCTGCAGGTATAGCGTCTCCTGAAACGCTTTCGGTGCTCTCAGCCAATACACTCAAATTACAATTTATTCCTCCCTTCGGTGCCATGTGTTTGTAATTGCCCCAAATGATCCTGCCTAGAAATGTGTGCTCAACATTTTCTTGACTTCTCTTGGGTGTCGAGAGAGATAAACGTGCGTATGAAAATTCTGAGCGAGAGGGGCCGCACAAGATTTCATCAAACGTTTCATTTGTATACGTTCATCGGAGGGATATCTCTAATCAGATTTGAAAGGCTTGATTTAAGGATGATGAAAAGGAGAGGCTGCAAAGGGACTGCATTGCCTTTGGCAGGATGAAATTACTGAAATTTGGAAGGCAGTGCTTTTATTTGAGTGCCTGTAACAAAGATAATTTTACAAGGTTTCCGTTCATTAAGTGCTGCTCAGGTGCAGCACAGACGGGAGCGTTTGCATGCGTGCGCACACACACACATGCATGGTCATGCACATCTGCACACTGTGATTGCAGAAAAAAAAGCAATATTTAAACTTGAGAAGTCAATAAAAGAAATTTGTGGCACAGCTGAATAGAATACAATGGAAAGCAACAGAATAGAATAGATCAGTGGTTCTCAAAATGGGTCACAGTATGTCATTATTATTATTATTATGTGTCATTAAAATATTACAACAATAGTTTTTAATTATTTTTTACTTATTTTGGTACAAGAAATTAGTTTGGAACTGTGTTGGGTCACCACTCATGTAAAATATACTAATCACCAGACTATCATAGGTGTTTCACAAAAACATTGCACTTAGATGTTCTAAAAACAACTAACGTGTTTGTAATGCACATGCGCGCACACACACACATTTCTTTTTCTCTGAACTGTGACACAGAGAATGTTGAACCTTAAAGGAAAATAAACGGCCACTTCTCAGCTGCTTGGGCTCTTTCCCAAACTTTCACATGAGAAACAGAGGCCGGAATGCTGAGGAGCAAATCTCTCTCTTACACAAGTACATCCTTCTCATGTGTCCCTGCCATAACATACCTTTAATCGAGCCTATTTTTAGACATTTCCTGCTTCTCCTTAGGGCAGGACGGGGGGACGTCTGATGTGTGTGTGTGCATGTGTGTGAGACTTACTTACAGTCACTCAGTTCCACAGGGAACAGGCTGTTGTTCTAGCCTGGGAAAAAATGCACCTATCTCGTAAAGATTTTTGGGAAGGAGTAAAAAATGTTGGCGAGTCTCACTGTCAAAATCCCCCATTTATACAACAATGTGAACACAGATTTTACTCATACTGTTTCCCATGATGCATATTAAGGTATTAAAGTTTGGTTTTCCAACACCTTCACTTACATTACGAAACTCTGGGTTTACCTCTGAACTCATCAGAGATGACTGCATTGTTTCCGACTATATTGGGCCCTTGTAAGCTGAGTTTTTCCAACTACACTCTAAACAAATGCTGGGTTAAATACAACCCAGTGCTGGGTGAAATATGAACAAAGTCAGCGAATGGCATGTTTTGACCCGGCGGTTTGGTTAAATATGTAACCCAGCCTTATGGGTAGTTTTATTTAACTCAACTATTGTTTAAAAATCAGTATATGGCTGGCTTAAAATGAATCCAAAATAGGTTGTAAATTTAAAATCAGACACATAATTTCTAGAGGCATCAGCAATTACCAAAAGGTGAACATTTAGATACTTACATGTTCTCCAGAAAACAAATTTACCCTGATCTTCAAATTCTAAAAGTTTTCACCCCCCGGCTCTTAATGTATCATTTTTTTTTTTTGCAGATTCTGCAAGGTGTGTCTAAACTTCAGCTGTATTAATACATGTTAATTTCCAACTAATCTTGGGTTCATTTTACGCAAGAAATAGTAATTGGTAAGCAATAGTTGAGTTAAAACTACCCAGAAGGTTGGATTAAACACATAACCCAAGCACTGGGTTAAAACAACGCAATCGCGTTTTGTTTTTAGTTTGTTTTTAACCCATGACAGTTGTGATGCAATTTTGAAAGTAGAGCAATATGCATACAATTTTACTACATACTGTACGTTAGCATCCAAATCCAGAATAGCAAAACTCTCTCAACTGAATCAGAGATGTGGTCAAAAGGATTGGCCCTTTAAATGAGCCTTGTGCTGCATGTGTGTGTGTGTGTGTGTGAGCTGGACAGCAGCATGAGGGTTTCCCACCAAACACACATGGTCTCTTTAAGCGCTGGTGTGCTAACTAGCCTCCCAGATGTCAGGCGCTCTGAGTGACATCAGAGAATCCTGGATGAAGCCAGGGCCAGGGAAGAGAAAAACCAGCAGGGTCGTCTATCCAGAGAGGTTGGCTCATGCTGGCATTCCCGAGGTGGGCATTCCCCGTTTCTAGAGAGCGGCTCAAACTTTGCTGCTAATGAGCGGCAACGTCTCATGTACGTTATTTGAGCAGAGTAGAAATAAAGAGTGAGAGAGATGGCCAGAGACAAAAACAGGGCGAGAGAACGAGAGGGTGTGTTATGGAGACAGACAGCTCGAAAGAAACCAAAAGAAAGAATTAACCAGGAGAAAGAGAGAGAGAGAGGTGTGTCTTGAGAGACGTAAGAGTTGAACTATGCTGCTCTTGGCAGCGCGGGGCCGGAGCGATGGAGCCGGAGGCGTCACGGCGCCACCTCAAAGAACGTTCCGGCGCAGCCACTCACTCGGGCGTTCACTCCCAGCACATGGCATTCATTTAGAGGGGGGGCTGCCGGCGAGCACGGGCCGCTGTCTCCCCTCACAAAGCCCAGCGGTGCCTGGGCAATTAGGAGGCCGCAATTACCCGGGGTGGATCTCCTCCAGAACGTGGCCAGAAGTTACTGCGAGCCCCTGCCAAAGGGCTCTGAGGGAAGTGACAGGGAGGAGAGCTGCGGGGTGCTCGGCGCACTTGATTTACGTGAGGAAAACTGTTCGGGTTTTTGTTTGTGGAAATGGGTTTCATTTGAGCCGTTTAAGTCAAAGACACAAACACATTTGAGGCCCGGCCTCGGGGTGACGAGGATAATTAAAAATGTGCGTAAGCCACATCCTCTGAGTGTTGTAGCAAATACGCGCACTGACATCCTCCCCTTTGCGACGCTTTAGAGGTCTCCGATGGGCGCATTTCCTCACCGTAATTTTTAATGCCAGAGATTCCTCCCTATAGAGAAATAGGTTAGCGTGTTCCCAGTGCGCCTGGAGTTTATTCAGATGGTCTGATTCGCCATGAGTCATATATACTATGAGGTCAGGAAGGAATGAACATGTCAAGTGCAGCTTCAGCAGGTTTGCGCTCATTTAACAATTGCTTACAGAGAGGTTTTTATGCTGTTCAACACAACTAACGTCACTGCATTAGAAAACGGCATACAATCTGAAAAGATTTTTTTATGTTTTTGAAAGAAGCTCAACAAGGCTGCATTTATTGCTGAAAATACAGCAAAAACAGTAACATTTTGAAATATTTTTACAATTTGAAATAACTGTTTTCTATTTTAATATGCTATCAGTCTTAAGTTTTTTGAACAGTAATATTTTTATTTTATTTTTTTTAAAAGAAGTTTCTTCGGCTCACAAAGCCTGCTTTTAATTGATTCAAAATACAGCAAAAACAGTACAATTTTGAAATATTTTTACTATTTGAAATAACTGTTTTCTATTTGAATACACTACCAGTCATACATTTTTGAACGGTAAGATTTTTAATGTTTTTTTTTTTTTTTTTTAAAGAAGTTTCTTCTGCTCACCAAGCCTGCATTTATTTGATCTAAAATACAGCAAAACCAGTCAAATTTTGAAATATTTTTACCATTTGAAATAACTGTTTTCTATTTGAATATATTTTAAAATATAATATATTTCTGTGATTTCAAAGCTGAATTTTCGGCATCATTACTTCAGTCACATGATCCGTCGGAAATTATTGTAATATTCTGATTTGCTGCTCAAAAAAACATTTATTGATATCATTATGTTGAAAACAGCAGAGTAGAATTTTTTTCAGGTTCCTTTGATGAATAGAAAGTCCAGAAGAACAGCAATTATCTGAAATAGTAAATAATAAATTTATCATCACTTTATCATCACATCTTTGCTAAATAAAAGTATTAAAAATAAAAGTGTTAATTAACCCCCCTCCAAGCTTTTGAATGGTATAGTGTATAATGTTACAAAAGCTTTTTATTTCAGATAAATGCTGATCTATGGATCTTTCTATTCATTAAATAATCCTGAAAAAAATGTACTCAACTGCTTTAAATATTGATAATAATAATAATAATAATAATAATAATAATAATAGTTTCTTAGACAGCAAATCAGCATATTAGAATGATTTCTGAGGGATCATGTGACACTAAAGACTGGAATAATGATGCTGAAAATTTAGCCTTGATTACAGGAATAAATTACATTTTAGTTTTTTAAATAGTAAAAATATTTCACAATTTTACTGGTTTTGCTGTATCTTGGATCAAATAAATGCAGGCTTGCTTAGCAGAAGAGAACTCTTTAAAAAACATTAAAAATCTTACTGTTCAAAAACTTTTGACTGGTAGTGTATATTTTAAAATGGAGTTTATTCCTGTTATGGCAAAGTTGAATTTTCAGCAGCTATTATGCCAGTCTTTAGTGTCACATTATCCTTTAGAAATTATTTTTATTACCGCTTTATTATCACTTTTGATCAATATGATGCATCCATGCTGAATGTTGAAATACAAACATTGATGGAAAAAAAAATTGGCTTGAAAAGAAAAAAGGGGGAAAATGGGCTTGAGTTTAAATACTAAAAAATTATGAGTATCTTGTGTATCTTAGGAAGCTACTGTTTGAAAGACGCTCTCCTAATGTTGTTGCTCTCAAATAGCATTAGAGAGCTCTATTAGCACTGTGTAAACCTACATCAATGTCAAAGGCGCATTGTAGAAGAACACAGTTTAATGAGACATGATCATAAACCGAAGTCTACAAAGTGGTTTGTAATCCCTTTGGCAGACTAGCTGACAAGTGACATGCTCTCAAACGGTTAAAAGTGAAGTGTTAAAAAAGCCCACACATGTGAGCTGGTAATCCTGCTGTTTTCATCCAGATTTTTACAATAATAATCCTTAAGAGCTGCAGAGAGAGATGAGGAGAGACACGTCTCAGGGGAGCGTTCAACATGAGAATTAAACTAGGCTAAATGGCAGGGTCCCCTCAAAAGAACCAGTGACTGGCCTTCATGTACAAACAACAGTGCCGAAGCCAAATGTAAACAATGTAGTGAAATCCATTGGGAACTCATGAATAAGTTATTTAGCAACAGTGGAAATGTTACAAACAAAACATCATGGCATAGTATTTTGAGAATCATATATGAGAAAATATTATTCTGAGACATCATTTTGCTTGCTACATGAATATGTTTCAAACAAATTACCTCTGAATTTGATATTCAGCAAACAGACGAGTCTCTCTTGACTCTAAGGTCAAAGCAGCAAGTCAGCAAGAGCTCACTTTTGCATAACTAATCTGACATTAACAGTATATAAACATTCTGCTCAATTTTTAGCAAAGGCAGAGAGCAAAAAAAGGCTTTGCACTTGGGTTGGACATCTTGAGGTTTTCTTAAAGCCATCCAATGTTTGTCAATAATCATAAAATAAATCTAAAGAGACCCGAGGCCAGACAGTTTTCTAACCGAACCTTGCTCTGCTCTTCTCAGAAAACTCTTACTGTACTGCTGAGAAACCCAAGTGAGAATATCATTAATTTTCATTATGATATGATAAGATTTTATTGCTTTTGATCCGCTGTGGTATTCCGTCATTGGTGTTTTGGCACTGTAATGCCCACTTGAATTGTGACCGTTCCTGTAACTCCCTTCTAATGGTTCACATCTGTTATGTTTTACTCTTCTTTTGTTAGCATAAAAATCATTCTTTCTTTACGATCAGATTCGCTGAGCAACAGTTAGTAAATAAAAGCTATATTTCAAAGGAAGACGAAGTAGAAAAATGAATATGTTTAGGCCATGAATCACTGGAAGAGCACTAGAACTTCATCTCCGAAGAGTAATTGACGACAGAGGCCAGCAAAGATTTGTCCGCTTTATAAAAATTAATGAAATAAGAGAGAAATACTTTACGAATCTATATGGAACAAATCCAACTGTCATAATTCCACTTCAGCTTAAAGAAAATATTAAACACAGCACTCAGAGATGCAAAGATACTGCTCATAAACGCGATTTAAAGGACCTGTCAACCTGACCGAGTCCAGACGAACACGGGAATTTGGTTCTAGATCACTGAAAAGTTACAAAGTTTCATCTTTCCGTGACTAATACCTCCGCTTCACTGTGGTAAACACTGCTTGTGTGCTAAACTCAGCTCGCTCGCGCTTACATCGATGGCCGTTTTAATGAGATAACGACATTATAATCAGGATGTGAGAGAGACTGAAATTGAGCTGCAGGGAATGAGAGGAGGAGAGTGAGGGACACAGATAAAGGAAGAGACGGAGGAGAGGGAGGAAATGTAACATGACGAAAGAGTCTTCGCGCAGACTGTGAGACGCCACGCTGCCTGCTCAGACAAATAGCCTGTCCGAGTGCTGTTTGCTTGTCATGTGCTTGTCGCACACGGCCGCTGACATGACGGCATGTGATGGGAAGGGCTGTGATGATGTCAGTCATGGAGGAAACAGGTGGAGGCCTTACTGGCTTCTGTAACCTGAGGCAAGTAATGAGTGGACAGCATGTGATGTCAAAGCCAGTAAAAGGGAAAATTGAGAATAGGAAATTTCACACTTTTAAGGCAATAATGAATAATTGATTGATAAATAATGAATAAATGAATAAATAAATAAAGTTTGGGGTTGTCTCGCCAAGGCTGC
The DNA here is from genome assembly GCA_036247105.1 of Cirrhinus mrigala. Taxonomy (NCBI): domain Eukaryota; kingdom Metazoa; phylum Chordata; class Actinopteri; order Cypriniformes; family Cyprinidae; genus Cirrhinus; species Cirrhinus mrigala. The sequence continues at coordinate 17,487,799 of CM070015.1, forward strand.
AATTAAAGTAAAAATAGTAATACTGTGAAATATTATTCCAATGTTATATAACTGTTTTCTAATTGAAATAAGATCAACATTAGGGTTAAGGATAGGGTTAGTTTACCCTCACTTTTGATCAATTCAGTGCTCCATTGCTGAATAGAAGTACTAATTTAAAAAAAAAAAATTAAAAAAATTAAAATAAAATATTTCAATAAAATATTTAAGATGTTTTTTTGTAATCAGATGGTGTAGTTCCAGCTAACAGAACAATGCTAACCAGTCAAACCTCAAGTCCTTTTTCAGTACCTTTTTCTGATTACGAGATGGATTGGACATTTCAAATGAAGCTAAAAAAGTACATTCAACTTATTGATGTGTTACTCAGTGAGCGAACATGTCCAGCTGAGAGTGTTGGGAAGGTTACTTTGGAAATGTAATAGGTCACAGATTACAAGTGACCCTATTTAAAATGTAATAAGTATGCTAACTGCTTCAATTACTTTATTAAAGTAATGTAACTGATTACATCTGAGTACTTTTCTAAATTTACAATTACATTTAGTCATCTAGCAGATGCTTTTATCCAAAGTGACTTACAAATGAATACGCAATCACAAATCAATCAAACCAACTTTCAAAATTGTTCACTTCTTGAAGTAAGATTTTGATCATTTAATTTTAAAGCACAGTCATCACAAAATCAGACTTTAGCACTTCTTTTTACTTTGAGATCGTTTTGAGGTTAAATACAGATTTAAAATCAAAACAGTAAATAGTAAATATGAATACAATAAGTATTCAGATGCAGTGTTGGGGGTAACGCATTACAAGTAACTTGAATTACGTAATCAGATTACTTTTTTCAAGTAATTGGTAAAGTAATGCATTACTTTTTAATTTACAAGAAAATATCTGAGTTACTTTTTCAAATAAGTAACGCCATTTACATTTTTCCAATTTATTATAAATTGGGAGTAAGATGTTAGTTTAGTTTTAGAATAAATGTGAACATAAATTAAAATTCATCTCACTCACCCCGCAAAAAAAAAAATCAGTATTCCTCAAAATTAATAAAACTAAGCAACTAAGAATATGACGCAAACCTGCAATAATTAAATATGTTAAATAATACAAATATCCTTTATGTATTTAATCCCATTTTATTAACTAGTGTCTTTGCTGCTGACCTTCAATGATCCAATTCAACCATACGAATATGCAAAAATTACTCAAGATAAACTAACACTTGTTCTTCTTTTTTTATTGCTGAAGAGTGTTAAACTTTCTTCTTCTGTGTTCTACTGTACAGACATGAATTTACTTTTCTTTCAGCTTGAGGCTTTTGGTGTGAAAGGGATTTTACATTTGCCAAAAATAGCCAAACTTTTTATATTAAAAACAAACAAGCAAATGTAAAAAGTAACGCAAAAGTAACGCATTACTTTTCATAAAAAATAACTAATGAAATTAGTTAGTAACTCAATACTGTAACGCATTACTTTAAAAAGTAACTTTTCCCAACACTGTTCAGATGTAACCCTCTTTGTAATCATTAACATCTTCGAAAGCAACTGTAATTTAATTACACATTTTTTTTCCTAGTAACTGTAACAGATTACAGTTACATTTACATTTATTTTGTAATGAAATTACGTTACACTGTTACATGAACTAGTTACTCCCCATCAAATCATAGATACACTGAAAAGAAACGGCGTACTGAAACTGTGTAACATACTTTTCTGTGCTCAATTGAAACTTTAGCTGCTAGCACAGACTAATATGAAACCTGCTATAAGGAAATGGCCTGCTTGAACATAGCAGTCATTTGTTGACACCAAATTTAACCAACAAAGTGTCATTTCCTCATATTCATTAAACTGCATTGCTTTTGAATAAAATGAGTCTTAAAGTTGATCCCAGTGTTACCTTTTCATTGCATTTTCACTTTTTTCCTTTTTTTTTCTTTTTTCGCCTGAAAGGACACTAAATCACATTCTCAAACATGTACTATTGCTTTTGCATATAATAGAGAGTAAATGTAGTCTTGGCATCAGATCCGCAGAGATACGGCGCACAAGCATTTGCATGGAGAGCTGCTGTCATTACATCAGAACTACTCAAACTTTCACAAAAGCTTTTTTTTTGTCTGTCTCACCGGAGAAGAACTGGGTTTTATCTGTAGTTGAATTCCAGAAGTTACAGACAGTTATAGTCATGAATATAAAGAAGAGCCCAAAACCGTTGGACGGATAGGTGAAATCTGCCCTATTTCATTTGACTGGCATACTGATGAGCTTACTTTCCTAAGTTGACTTGCTTCCGTTTGATAATAGACTAATTTATTTTGTACTAATATGTGACCAATTAGTTGTGAAATTAAATTGTGACATTCCCATATCCTTGGTTGAACCCTTATATTGTGCCTTTACTTTCAGCCCTTAACATCTGACATCATTCCTGTTAGGTTTGTCTAGGTGGACGTGACTGTTTTCTCTGAACTAAAAAAGTCTGTTTTTGTTTCTTGTTACAAATGAGCCCGATAAAGAGATCGGTGGGATCAAAACAAATATCAGCTGCTGCGGTAGAGCGCCTTCATCAAACGTCTTGGGAGACCACCAACACTTCCCTCTTGGCTGGAATCCCCACTTATCCAATGTTTGTGTGTGTCCAGTGGACCGGTTGTTATTCTACACAACAAACTTGAGAGCAGAAAAGGTAGAGCATGTTTTCATTAATTAGGAGAGCCAACAAGCTTTCACCTGCTAAAAACATTTTTCGCCCCCCCTTTTCAGGCACCTCGAGCGAACTAGAGCAACTTTTAGCAAATCTGTTTCTTTGAGGTCTCGGCGAGCTCAGCCAGCTGTACTGACAAGTTCTTTTGCCTATGAAAGTGACTGTTGACCTGGCCTGTGTCTTCTCTCAATGCATCCTCCTCCCCTTTTGGCCTTGGGAAAGCTTTGGATATTGCTTGCCGTGCTGAAGCAAATAATCTGGAATTAAAAAATGGATTCCTTACTCCTTATCCCTAGCAACAAGCCTTGTGCCATCTGCTAGGCCAAAAGGGGCCACAGTCAGTGGGAATTTGGGCTGTTGTGAGGCCTCTGTCACCTGTTCTTGTGTGTTCTTTTGTCCATAAGATAATGATCCTCTTCAAATGTGAAGCAGTGAATAGCCATGATTCTTTTACTGGAGCTCTGTATCATCAAAAGGTGCTTTTTTTCAAACTATGTAGCGTTAAACACAAATTATGTTTGTTTAAAGAATTTAGATGTGAGATTCAGATATGATTATTTGTACATATATCAAAGAGGGAATTACAATGTTGACACACACAAAAAAAAATTTTCTTCTAAATGATGGTATAAATTAATATTAATATTGATTAATAAATGCTATAAAAATAGTTGGTTATGATACCAAACTGAACTTTATTGTAAAGTGTTACAGAAGTTATATTGGTCTATTAGCAACAGCTGTATAAAACTCTTTTTTTTTAGGAGATTCTGGGGACCAAACGATTGTGGAAAGTGCTATCAGGGGTCTCATCTTACTAATAAAACAAAACCAAAAATGAGCTATGCGATTACATGAAGGAAATATGAGTGAATGTTTACTCAGACATCTCTAGAACACTTTGAAGGATTAATCATTAAACTCTTACTGGTAGGATGTGAAGACAGTGGGAGATGACGGGGTGAGACAGTGTCATTATCTCAGACAGCCTTAAGCCATGGGCGTCCCGCTCACCTGGGGGAACCAACAGCTGCTGAGTTTCCCTTCTGCTCACTTTAGTACCTCTAATCCAATCTAAAACTCCATCTGAAACCTTATTCTGGAAGAACACAGATGCCACAAGTGTGAAGTTGCAGAGACAAAATTGTTTGCGTTTTTGCATTCTGTGAATCTACTTTTAATTCAGAGACATTTAGCAGAATGTCCAAGCTGTTTTCTCCATTTAATAAATGTGAATGATTACCATAGCTGTCCTCTTTCACTGAATGGAAAAGTGCAACTTTATAGCTTTTTTAAAATAATCAATTTTTGTTGCATGAAAAGATCATACAGGTTCATACTCATTTGAGAACCAATTCTCTGTAACATTAGAAAACAGAAACATACACTCTTAAAAATAAATGTGCTTCATGATGCCATAGAAGAACCTTTTTTGTTTAAATGGTTCCATAAAGAACCTTTAACGTCTGAAGAACCTTTCTTTTTCACAAAAGGTTCTTTGTGGTGAAAGAAGGTTCTTCAGATTACAAAAAGGTAAGAAAGAGATGGTTCTTTAAAGAACCTTTGACTGAATGGCTCCTTGTGGAACCAAAAATGGTTCTTCTATGGCATCGCTCTGAAGAACCTTTTAAAGCACCTTTATTTTAAGAGTGTACTTGCTGTCCAATACTTGCTTTAGATTGTCCAAAGAATAAAAATTTAAATTATAAGGTCACGTTATCTTAATTGCTATCAAATGATAATCAGTCAAGGCAGATGATTAGATTTCAGATCTTAAAATCAAGCTGCTCAGTTTCAAACACAGGTAGTTTAACTACAGCAGAATCTTGCTTTTAAGATAAAAATACGAAAATTAGACTCCAGTCTGTGATTACCCAAAATCAAAGGATTTGTTTAGGCACAGATGACATAGTGACAAGGGGCATATTGAACCCAGATGGGCCAGTGCCGCAAGTCAAGATGTGCTCATCACTGGAAACAGAGCGCTACCTCCCACCAGGAGGAAACGGAGGAATGCAGCGAGATTATCTTTGTTCGGCTCAGGGGTTCTCCAGAGGGAAGAAAGAAACATGATGAACAACATGGTGAAGAGATATGTGCTCAAATGAGAATGTGGAAAAATCTGGATGAAGAAAGAGAGACAATATCGTTTAGGAGGTCAGTGGTTAAATTAGTGCTGCCACAACAGTCAGAATCCTCCAGGGAAGCAGCGTCTGGGTGGCTGTAATTCAGGGAGAAGATAAAATTAAGGACATGCAGGGCTTACTTAGGAACTCACTGCGGTAAAGTGCACGAAATATAGTCGGAGTTCAGTAATGATGAATTTGGCTGGCATGAGACTGGAATTCATGCTTAAAAACAGGTATGAAATGTTAGTTCTTGGATCACAGAGTGATAAATCATGCACAGCCTCCATAAAGTCAAAGCTCTTCAGCTCTGTGCCAGAATACAAGTGAGTTGATTAAATCTTTACTGCATGTACTTCTAAGAGCGGTAATCTGTTTGCTAAGCCCAGCGTGGCTTTTGTGTTCTTGGTCTCCATGAGTTTAAATAGTGATGGGTTGATGGTAATTAGCAAAGCCTTGTAAATAGTTGGCAACTCTGCCACAACCCTGTAAAATAAGATTAGAAACTTCTAAACCATAGTCTGCAGCATGCGAGGGAAGTCGATGCATTCTGATTTTTATGACAGGTATTTGGAACAATGCAAGTGCTGCAAATGACAAGCTCTGGTCTAACTTAGAATATCAATACGCAGAACTGCACTGATTGCATCGTCATGATCAGTTGTGGTAAAGTTTTGTGTGGCCACTCATTAATACTGAAGGGGTAGTTCACTCGAAAATGAAAATTCTGTCATTAATTACTCACCCATCATGTTGTTTCAAACCTGTAAGACCTTTGTTCATCTTCGGAACACAAATTAAGATATTTTAGATAAAATCCGAGAGCTCTCTGACACGTCAAGGCCCAGAAAGGTAGTAAGAACATCATTAAAATAGTCTATAAATAATGACTTTATTTAACAATTTCAAACAATTTGTGCACAAAAAGTATTCTCGTAGCTTCATAACATTACGGTTATACCACTGATGTCACATGGTCTATTTTAATGATGTCCTTACTAGCTTTCTAGGTCTTGCAGGCCTCTACAGTGCGACTATTTGCGACTGAAAACTACTGCGGGCGACTATGAATTGATAAATGAGATATTGATTTAATACAACAGTTAAATAAACAAGAAGTTAATATTAAGTGACTTTCATTGTCTGACTATAACACTATTGCCTGATTTTGCTCTATTTCATTGTTTCAAAAATAGTTTGAAACAAGTCACAACTGAGCCGCTTGCGCATCTTCATTCAAACTTGTTTCGTTTATGAATGAACGTGCATTTTTAAATGTTTCTAGTGAGTCAATGATTCAATTTCCCATTCATAAAGACAGTAACTTGCTTTCCTGAATGAATCAGCCGTTCAAACAAATTATAGGAATGAATGATTCAGTAATTAAATCAATGACTTGCCACCACCTACTGGCAGTTTTAGTTTCATTTTTAAAGTATCTTTTCAGTAGAACATGAACATGAATTTATGAATTTGATTGCACTCATGCCACCTCTGAGCCTTATTAACATATGAAAATACACCTACAAGCCACTTTTGTGTTCTTCGCCACCTCTGTAGTACAAATTAATTTTGTTAATACTGATTTAATTTGATTGGTAACATATTCTTATTCTACTTGTTCTTATTCTGTTGTTTTAATTAGACATTTTAAAAAGCTTATAAAATATCATTTTTTAAAAATTTGACAAAAAAGGTGACATACTTTTAATAAAGTTAGAAAAATGCCATTACAAAGGTAAAAACAAAATTTAAGGAGTCAAATGTCACCTCATAATGGGAAGGCCAATTTGTTTCAGATTTTTTTGATTAGTGATTTGAAGGTGATCCTGAAATTTTGACTGTCCTCCTAAATTTAAGTGCTCCTTAAAAACAAAAAATGTAAGCGTAGAACCCTGCCTTGAATGTGTCAGTTGTGTTGCTGTCTATGCAGGGTCATAAAGCTCTTGGATTTCATCAAAAAAAATCTTCATTTGTGTTCTGAAGATGAACAAAGGTCTTACCGGTTTGGAACAACATGAAGGTGAATAATTAATTAAAGAATTGTCATTTTTGGGTGAACCATCCCTTTAAAAGGGGCAATTCCTTGCAGCCCTTGCCTGTACCTGCTAACAGGCAATCAATTACTCAATCAAAAATTAATCAGTCAATGGACTGCATCGCTGTGTGATATGCCATTTACAGATTTCATTGAAGTAGTAACATTTTAAACATGTTTTTTTTTTTTTTTTTTTTTTTTTATCTGCGTTGGAAAAGCATTTGCTTCCAAATTGCTAATCAAAAATTAGATGCAAAAAGGCTGAGAGCAAAAAAGCATTTACTGTTTCCTCCATTACTGATTATTTTTCTATTGCAAAGCGATCAAGTGTTAGATATGCAAACACTAAAATGCTACTAAAAATGTGACAGTGATCAAAGACGTATTTCAGAACCATCCTAGACTTGTTTGTCAAGGTTTAGTAAAATGACGTCTATATCTAGATGTGCAAATCTATCCGTACTTCAATACAGGCCAGACACAGGATAATAACTGCACCCTGAGGCAAAACTATGAACAAAGAGTGTGTTTATTTGCACTGGAAACAACTTGCCATTTTGACAAAGGGATATTTTATTTACTTTCTCCTGAAAACATAACAAATAAAATCAAATATAACATTCAGAACAAGTATGAGAGCTACCCATGCATGTTTCGAGTTAGCGTTTCATTTTTATTTTGTCAGTTCGAAACCCCAAATGGAATCGTGTGTTACAGTTATAATGCTACCTCTGTTCCTAGAACAGGGGGCAATGCGTAATTGTGCAAAGGAATGTATGACCAACTGCCATCCACAAAGACCTCCTTAATAACGAACAGATCATCTCATATTTTTAGAATACCGTCCCAACAATGAGATTTCATCTACTCGCGAGTTGCCAAGCTTGAAATGTAAAGTCCTCTGTGTTCAATAAATGCAAAAGCTAGCATTCCACACGCAGTCCATATGCATGTGCAACCCTACTGGTAAAGATCACTACCTCAAGCACAGAATCGCATTGTTGCCAATCAAACCTTCTCATATACTGCATAATCTTTTTCCACTTTTGATTTTGCTCTCAAGCCAAACAGCAAGTACATCACAAGGTCTGTTATGCTGTTATGGAAAACTTGAATCTCCAGCTCTTCTCCAGTCTCAGGTACCAGGCTCCTCAGTTCCTCTGCTGCTTTGAAAACAACTTAATCTTGACTGTTGAACAGAAGTCAGCATTTTAATGTGAATTACTCAGGCTAATTTACTTGCAAATCAAATTTTATGGCACAAGTACTGCATAAACTTTAACTAGGGCAATTTTAGAATATTTATTGATATTAAGTTACTGAGTTGTAAGCTCTTAACAAAGCCAATCTTGACATCACAGCTGGCTGCTACATTAAAACAGCAATATAACTTGCCACCATGCTTTTTAGAATGCTACCGATTTCTCTTTAAATAAAATATATATTTTCTAACTTAAAATGTATTTATTTTAATACTAATTTTACCTTACACACATACTGATGAACTAGTATCAAATTCTTTACCCTCTATAAAACCACGGCTTGAAATATGCATGGTTAGTTAATCACATTTGTCCACAATTAAATCTGGCTACATCAAGTCTACCACCAATACAGGTATCAAACCAGCATGTGTGTCAGGTGACCATAAGGACAACCTCTCGTGTCAAGCAAGGTCGCAACAAACACCCCTTGCCTTGTAATCAGTTAATCATTCCTTTTTGGCCAGCATCCCACCGTGTCTGGGGCAGGGGGGAGGATAACAGCACCCCTGCAGGCCAGTGAACCAGCCTTCAAGACAGGACTTTCCACCCCAAGCAGTGCAGAGAGGATGAAGAACCACATTGTATGATTCCCACAATGGCCACTCTGTCACCACAATCCCCACTAATTTCATTTGCCTGCGAGGTAGAGCAGAAATTCCCCAAGAATTCCTGTGAAGAAGAGTTGCCCCCAGTCTTGTGGACAAAAAAATGTGTGTGCGTGTGTGTCTGTGTATACGTGCATGTCTTCCTGTGTACAGATCAAGAACTGCCTGTCGCGATGACCTTCTTCTGAAAGGGGCATTTAATGTCATAAACACTCCCAAAATGGAATCGGATCATCACTGGCATGAGAGGCCTGAACCGTAAAATATGATGGTTATTGTTTTGAGAGCCATATTTGATAAACCCAAAAAGCTTAGTTATTAGCTTGAAGTCTTAGTCTAATTATTAGTTGTAGTGTAAGGGGTCAAAAAGTAAACTTTAAAGGGACAGTTAAAAAATTTCAGTTTCAAAAATTTAAATCATGTCATTCCAAACCTGTTTAACTTATTTTGTTAAATAAGTAGAAGATATTTTGAAGACTGTTGGTAACCAAACAGTTTTGGTGACCATTATGTATCCACTTTTTTCTTCCTGTAAAAGTGGGCGCGGCTATTTGTAGATTTTATGGGTGTGGCTTCCCGTCTCATCCACGTCCAGGTATTTTTAGCTGTACAAAACAGCTCAATTTGCTGCTCAAAATTGGTGTGTCTTACCATATTTTAATGTATTATTTAGGTCGAAAATCTCATTTTCTTCTCTAACTTCAAAATCGTCCTACATCGCTGTTTCAACCTTTTTTGTAAAGGGCGTTTAATCCTTGCACGTTCACTTTGTAAACACTGGGTCGGTACTTCTGCAACGATGTATGATGATTTTGAAGTTGAAAATGAGATGGGAGTTTTTCGACATACCCTAACTGTCTTGAACCGGAATACACAGAGTTCACGCAGAGCTAGACAAGACGAGGTTAAAAGGTATATAAATTATCATTTTTTTTTAGAAAATGACCGATTGTTTCGCTAGATAAGACCCTTCTTTCTTGGCTGGGATCATTTTGAGCCCTTTGAAACTGCACTGAAACTCCAATTTGGAAGTTTAAAATCGCAGCCACCACAGAAGTCCACTACATGGAGAGAAATCTTGAAATATTTTCCTCAAAAAACTTTCTTTACGGCTGAATAAAGAAAGACATGAACATCTTGGATGACAAGGGGGTGAGTAAATTATCTGTAATTTTTTATTCTGGAAGTGAACTACTTCTTTAAGGAAACAGGTGGAAAGATAAAAATAAAAATGAAAAATAGTTTTAATAATTAATAATAATTTTTACAAAATGTATTTCTTCATGTGCCACAGAAGTAAATTTATCATGTTTCAAAAATATGATGGTACAGGGTTACTTTTTTAATAATAGCTCTCAAAGTAACACATTATTTAGTGTGAATAATTTAAAAAATGCAATTAAAATGCATTTTAAAAATCACAGTGCAATGGTTTCAAAACTTTATTTGAAAATTTGAGTCTAATTTTAACATGAAACAATGTCTTAGTATGAAACACTGGAAAATGTGAGATGTAACAGAGCCGTCCTATTATACTTATGGTTAGGTTTATGGGTTGAACTTTATGGTTTAGGTCATATGTTTTTCTTTTATGACAATTTTGTACAATTGTTGAGCGATTGGGGGGCTTGTTCTTGTCAGAGTACACTTAAAAACAACTGAAAACTATCACAGAAAACAAGAATGCATCCTGTGTGAACACAAGCGAGGATGTATACTCACTGAAAGCTCACAGTTGTTAGAGATTACTTGAATTATTGTTAATGCTACTGGATGATTCATTTTTAATAAACTGTAACGCTGATCAATTAGATTCATTCACTTTATTATTTCATTCAGTGACAGTCAGTGTTGCCTCACAATTTTCTAATACAGAACGGCGTTCACAGCGAAGAGCTTTTCATCTGTGTTCTTAATCTTTGGCATCAGACACGAGCAAGCAGGGTCTTTGAAGCTCTGCCATGACTTCAAAACCATAATCATATTCCCAACAGATCTAACTTAGTTTGAGATATTATTTATAACCATTATCCAGTGTATATTGGAGGTGAATAACCAGAATTAATGTTCTTGGAATTTTTCTCAAAATCTTGTGAAATGACATCAGAAGCACTTGGTTCTTTCCTCATTCGATCTGGCTCATTAACCTATTGTGCAATTTACAATTACACCATTTGACTTTATAATTTCTGCTCCTAATCTTCCGTAATGAATGATTTGATGTGTTTGATAAGATAAATAATTTAAACATATCTGTATTTTATTAAAACGCTGAAAGACTGCCTCTCACATGTAATAGGATCAAGCCCATTTGAAAACTGTGACATTTTAAACACGCTCTTGGCTCCACCAATGAAATCTACGAGTTTCACGACACTACACAAACTCACAGCACAAAGTCTAAACCTCAAAGCTCAGCCTGCATTTAAACGGTATTCTTGTTTGTAAATACTGTGACATATTCAGCATGCAGGACTAAAATCAAAGGCTTTCAAGTGTTTGATGCTACTTAGGTACCCACAGGCTTAATTTGAAAATTGATCTCTTTGAGTCACGCTCAAATCGCCACTGAAACGAAGACTGGCTTTCACACAACTGAACTTTGTTTTCAGGAAAGATTGCAGTATGTGAATTTTAGGCATCTGCCTCACATGAAGGAGCTACAGCTTTCCTCAGGAGAGAATATTGTGCAAAAATGGGCAGGAAAACACATCACCTACATTTCTAAACTAAGGGGTTTTTCTTGTGTAACCATAGGAACATAGTGAAATATTGACCACACGTGTGTTTCGGAGATTTCAAATGTTGGAAGACTGAAATGGATTTTTTTAAATATTTAAACAATTTTATGAAATAATTTTCTAGAAATGTCTGTTCTTTCATAAAAGAGTCAAAGCCTTCAAGAAGGCAACCACCTTCATGAAATGGAACCTCAACCTTTCTCAACTGAAACAAATAAATGCTGCCAAAATAGTTCAGGGGGAAAAGATGAAATAGTCCATTGCAACTTACTGCAATACATTTTAGAATTACCACATTCATGGATACATGCAATGCTGCCATAGACTCGGACCAAAATAAAGTATCTAAAAATGTCTGTGTAATTTTGCTGCCAACTGAAGAACAACTATAATGGCCTAAATCCCTTCCATCAAGGCAACTTACCAGGGATTGGAATAGAGTTTGTTGGTCTGTAACTTGTGCAAACATCTCTGTTACTCTAAAGCAGGGTCATCTGATGATGTCTGGGCAGTGTCCCAGACCACTGTGCCCTCCCAGACAAAATACTGGACACAACTAGCTTGTCCCTCATAATAAATGTCCTAGCATATTACCTAGCAGTACCTTTGCTCAAGTGCTGTAACATAGTGATGGGATAACCAGTCTGCCCATAAAACTGTTTCTTCACCTGCTAAAATTCTTATGTTTTACTTGATTTTCATTTCTTACCAGATGCTTACCATGCTTCTCTTGACAAGGCTGCATTTATTTGATTTAAAAAACAGTAAAACATTAATATCGTCTTTCTATTTTAATACATTTTAAAATGTAATTTATTCCTGCAATTCCTGTAATTAATTAATTCATTAAATTAATTTTTTTTTGAAACTGTGATACATTTTTTTTCAGGATTCTTTTATAAATAAATGGTTCAAAATACCAGGATTTATTTGAAATAGAATTTATGACATTGTAAATGCTGTCAAATACTGTAATACTGTCATTTTTTATTAATTTAATGCAGGCTTTAAAACTACGTTTTAAAATATATTAATGGAGAAGTCCACTTCCAAAACAAAAGATTCACATATAATGTACTCACCCCCTTGTCATCCAAGATGTTCATGTCCTTCTTTCTTCAGTCGTAAAGAAATTGTTTTTTGAGGAAAACATTTCAGCATTTTTCTCCAGATAATGGACTGATATGGAGCCCTGATTTTGAACTTCCAAAATGCAATTTAAATGCGGCTTCAAACGATCCCAAATGCGGTTTTCATTAAAAAAAATACAATTTAAATACTTTTTATTCTCAAACACTCGTCTTTCCTTGCTTTCGTTGAACTCTGTGTATTCTGACTCAAGACAGTTAAGGTATGTCAAAAAACTCCAATCGTAACTTCAAAAATCATTTCAAAATCATCCTACATTGCTGCAGACGTACCGACCCAGTCTTTGCAAAGTAAACATGCAAAGAAGATCAAACACCCTTAACAAAAAAGGTAAAACAGTGATATAGGACGATTTTGAAGTTGAGGAAGAACGTGAGATGGGAGTTTTTCGACATACCCTAACTGTCATAAACCAGAAAAAAAACAGTCCATGCAGAGTAAGACAAGACGAGCGTTTGACATTAAAAAGTATAGAAATTGTATTTTTTTTTTTTTATGAAAATAACTGATCGCTTCTCGGCTGGCATCATTTACAACCGCATTTGGGATTGCTTGAAGCCGCATTTTAACTACATTTTGGAAGTTCACAATCGGGGCACCAAAGCAGTCCATTGTATGGAGAAAAATGCTGACATTTTTTCCTCAAAAAACTGTTTCTTTACAACTGAAGAAAGAAAAACATGAACATCTTGGATGACAAGGGGGTGAGTACATTATATGTGAATCTTTGTTTTGGAAGTGGACTTCTTTAAAATAGAAAACAGTTGCTTTTTAATTGTAATTGTAATTGTTTTACTATATTTTGGATGAAAAAATTTCAGCTTTAAAAAAAGCTGTCGCAGACTCTACTCTAAATTAGTATACTGATTATGGCACGTCAGCCTTTTCGCATTAGTTCAGCTAAAGCTACTGATGGCGTCAGCGTTTGTCAGGGTTTCGAAAACTAGGTTACCCAGAACTACTTTAATGAACCTTAATAATGGAGGTCAACAGACATTATTTAATTTCGCAGGACCTTCCACCTCATCATTAAACTCCTTACTGCCATACCTCAACCGCTAACAGTGAGAAATGTATTTTTCTTCTGGAAGATGCTGGTCATAATTGACGGTCTAGCCCTCTCCCCAGGTTTCCATGAGCTGAAGGTGGAACTACTTACAGTTGTGGTCAGCCGTGTTACCTCACACCACATGGCTGAGAGGACGATTGGGAGGATGAAGCAGACGAGGGGTGCGGTTACACCATAACCAGTTTGCGCTGCTGCCAGGGGCCAAACCCACAGGCTGAGTGAGTGCAAATACATGGTGAATGACAGAGAAAACAAACTGAGAGAAAGAGGGTGACGCAGTATTTAGGCAGTCAGAGTGCAGAGGCTGCTTAATGAGATGTGGCGGTCAAGTGTAAACACAGCATTTACACTCTACTCAAAAAAAAAAAAGTGACTATACCATCCCAGATGTTTAAACAAGCTTGTTTTGGAAGCACGACAGAAGCATGATTTTATTTAGAAGAGTTCAGGAAACTTAAGCTTTAAAGATTTGCTTTAAATGTGCTGTGAGTGTTGAGAGAAATGTTTTAAATCAAACACTCCATGGGAATTCACACTTACAGCAATTTGCACTGACAAAGAAGCTGTGAAATGTACAGTGACATGAGCGGGGATGACTACTGTATTGTAAATAGACCCATTTTTGTTGTAGAGAAACACTATAAATGTGTAAAATATCTGAAAAAAATACATTTGATAATAATTACTTTACCACACCCATATTTATTTTATTTCTTGGAATATTTCCTAATTAGGCCCTTAAAGGGATAGTTCACCCAAAAATGAAAATTACCCCATGATTTACTCACTCTCAAGCCATCCTAAGTGTATTTGACTTTTTTCTTTCAGACATATACAATTGGAGTTATAATAAAAATGTCCTGGCTTCTCCAGGCTTTATAATAGCAGTGCATGGCTGTTGATTTTTTGAAGTCCAATACATGGGGTCCAGAATCCAGTCATAAAAAAATGGAATTTAGTGTTAAAAGCAGAATGTCACAGAATTTGTCAACGTTTGGAAGAACTGATCAAAAGTATGTAATCAAATTAAACCATTTGCGATATGGACTAGTATCTGTGAATATTAAGCCACAAAAAGACTATTTAAATATGAATCCTGCATGTTCCGCGTGTCTCTGTGTTAATGACTGCGCAGACGCGCGGTTTTGCATACTACACATACTGAAGCATGAGTAATGCTCGCGGTGATTTTAGCATCTTCCGTCTCAATAAATGAGGACATAAATACATGAACAAGATGTCCAGAACTGCTCTGAGAGTCACTTCAATAGCATTTGACTGTTCCATTTGAAAATTTACTGTTAGTTTCTGGCCGCAGTTGAATCCCTTCTAGCCACAATCAGTGTCAGTTACAGGTATTCATGACAACCCGTCAAAATAAAAGTTTGGTTTAACTTGAAGACATATATGCCAAAAATACATTACTATTATTTAGAATGTACATAATACTACTACTACTATTGAAAAATTAATAAAACTCTTTTTTTATTTAAGAAATAATCACAGAATAGTTTTCATTTTAATAGTAAATCTCCTTTACTTGCCAACTATATATATATATTTATGTGTTTTTAATTTTGATTAATTAAAAGAAATTAAATACATTTTTTATGCCTTCATTTGATAACCAGAAAAAATGTAAATACACAACACAGAATTTCTGAGGGAAAACAATTCACAAGGCTATTGTAAGAATAACTAAAAATTGTTTTTATGCATTAAATTATTTAGACATGCTAAAAACAGAATTTGGCAACAATAAAACATAACGTGAGGAAAAAAATACAACATTTCATAGGGCCTTAAACATATTATTTTTAAACCTTTAATAAATTTATGTCAAATTTTATAGGTTTCATGATTTTAATTAATTAGACATACTTTTTTAAATAATATTTTTTTATTTAACCCTTAAAAAGGAGTCTAGAAAAATTCAAAAGGAAAAAAACGGAATCCAGAATAATTAAAATGGAAAAAACGGAATTTGGAAAAAATAAAACTGATTTCATAGGGCCCCAAATACAGTGAATTCAAGGCAACATAAACACAAGTGACTCTAAATAATAACCGACAGCAAACTGAACAGAAAAGAGACTTTAAATAGGGTAGCTGACGAGGGCAAAACAGGTGATGGGAGTTAACCAATAATGAACTAATGAGAACAGGAACATAACCAAATAAGGACAAACAGGAACTGGAAGGAACCAACACAAAAGGACTAAACCAAAATGTCAAACAAAACACAAAAAGAGTTAATAACTGTGACAGCATCCATATATTCTAACAAGTGCTTCACACAGCTCCAGGGGGTTAATAAAGGCTATGTGAAGCGAACTGATGCATTTGTGTAAGAAAAATATCCATATTTAAAAACTGTAATCTCTAGCTACCGCTAACTATCATAAGCATTCACGAAAGAGTGGAGTTCCAGCGAATGACCTAAGATGACGTAGACCTAGCTTAAGCTCCAGTGAGAATATGCTAGTCTCGCGAGAACCAAGTTTTGTTTAAAGCGCAAGAAAACCTCTTGGCTTATATCGAAACACTTTTTATGATGGATGAATGCATTTTATTGGACTTCAAAAAAAAATCAACAGCCGTTCACTGTCATTACAAAGAAAGCTTGGAAGAGCCAGGGAATTTTTTTAATATAACTCAGATTGTATTCATCTGAAAGAAGCAAGTCATATACACCTAGGATGGCTTGAGGGTGAGTAAATCATGGGGTAATTTTCATTTTTGGGTGAACTATCCCTTTAAGACCCCCTGGTGGTCACTAAACAAGGTTTAAAAACCCTTGAACTAATAAAAAAAAATGTTGCACAGAAATCAGTTTTAGAAACTGTCAGCATTTTGAGTTTAGTTGTTAGATTTTTTTTTCTTGATAATAATATTATTAATCGTATTTTGCTGCAATTTATACACATGCATATGCTCTTTCAGAATGCTTTTTTGAAAATATATTATTCCTTTGTCAAGTAATAATTACTTCTTATATCCATACTATACCTGATTCTCAAAAGCAATGCCTATTTGTGCAGCCGACCAATAATGTTAGGGAATCCAGCTGTGGGAACGCCCACTAGAACCAACAATACTGCCACTCTGTTACCTCTAGAGCTGTGTATGTGAAGTGCCTCTTGCTATAACATATAACACTTATCAACTTCTTCTAATGTATTTGTATTTCCACAGAATCAAGTTGTTCTTGGCAGAAAAGTGAATTCTATGCTAATTCAGTAAATGCGTAATTATTGCTGACTGTACTGCTGTATGTTCCTAAATTTATTTTAAATGCCATGGAACAAGTGTTTCAGACCCAATACTTCCCTTTTTCTGGCCAATACACAACAGTAAATGGATGAGGGTCAAGTATGCATGAAATTTCTGTAGCTCATCAGCTGCTGTGAGGTGCACTGGTATGACGCCAGCTTGTTTTGGTTAGTACCTGTGTAAATCTGGGACCTCCGCCAGCGCCTCATGTTCCAGCGTTTTCCTCCCAGGCCAGCAGCTCATAAAGCTGTCAGTGCACTTGTAGTCCTGGTCACCTTTGCCACGGTTTAAGTCAGCAAATTTCCTCCATCTTGCCTCACTCGCACTCTCATCACTCTTGTACACACATGACCTCAGACTTGACGTGTAACGTGCAGCTCACGACAAGCAGTTTGCTTTATATACTGCTGTAAAAAGATAGAAATAGCAAATTACTGATAAATATGTGTATACTCATAAATATGATAATGAACGGGTCATTTAAATCATAAAAAACATGACATCCAGCAATTGTTGCCTGAATCCCTTGTGTTTCTCACTGACATGCTTCTGAGGATGTCAACCTAATTATTCCCAAACAATGTAACAATCATTTTTATTGTCGGAATGACTCAACTGAGTGCAACTGCCACGGCAACTAGAACGATATCGCTTTTAGACCCGTACATCCACATACTCGTTCAGCTGGGAATAATTAGACTTGTTTTGTAGTTTGTACTGTTTTAAATGTTTCCTTCAGTATGACTTTAATGCAGATAACTGGCTCGTGCGGTCTGTGTTTTGAGTTTTAATCGTTGTGAAATGATTTCCCAGGGGTCAACATCCTCACTGGGAGGAAAGGCGGTGTGAAGCAAATATCAAAACATGGGCATTCCATAAACAATAGACAGCAAAAAGAAAAGATTCAGGTGTCACATCCAATCTACAATTATATATTGCTGAAAAAATAAAGAATTTACTTGATTTCTTTTTCACAACATACTTACAATGTTCTTACAACATACAGCTTTCCAAAATACAGGTAATTCATGCTGATGCAGTTTTACCAGATTTTAATATGATTTTTTTTTTTAAGATCAACAATAGTTGAGCATGTCATTCCAAACCTGTTAGACCTTCGTTCATCTTCGGAAGACAAATTAAGATAGCTTAGGGTTAGGGCGTCAAAGACTGACATGGAAGAGAAAAATATTGTTGAATAAAGTTGTTATTTTTGTCTTCTTTGCACACAAAATGCATTCTCATAGCTTCAAAAAATTACAGTTGAACCACTGATGTCACATGGACTATTTTAACAATGTCTACTACACTTTAAAAAAACAATTTGTTGAGTCAACTTAAAATAAGTTTAGTCAACTTCAAATGTTAAGCTGTACTAAGCGACAAGTTAGATATGAGTTTATTCAACTTAAAATTTTAAGGCAGCTGGGTAACAAGCCCAGCTTTTAAGTTTAACAAACCAAATTTTATAGTTGACACTTAGTACAACTTAACATTTCAAGTTGACTAAACTTCTTTGAGCTGACTGAACTTAAAATTTTAAGGCAGCAGGGTAACAAATTATTTTAAGTTGACTTAAATTGTGTTTTTTTTGTTTGTTTGTTTGAACGTGGTGGTTGCATTGCTGTGTCATATGCAGTGTCAGAAAACTCTCGGCTTTCATCAAAAATATCTTAATTTATCTTCTGAAGAGAAACGAAGGTCTTACAGGTTTAGAACGGCATGAGGGTGAGTAATTAATGACAGAATTATAATTTGGGTGAACTATACCTTTAAAAAAAATTGTGTTGAGTTCTATTTGTGCTGTTGCAGATTTTTTTTTTTTTCTCAAGATTATTTTATGTGATGTCATCCATAGTTTCAAACATGCACTTTGCTCTCCATAACAAACATTTCCCATAGAAAACAAAAACTCAATTCATTTTTAAGTTCTACAGTGTACACATAATAAAGATCATGAAGGGTCACAGCAATGGCAGTTTAGATCCCATGACACTTCAGCTACTATCAACTTCATTAGTATGGTAATTGTTTTGACCTCAAAATTGCCCATTAGAAAGATGATCAGGCCATTAGCAGATGTCAATAGTGCTTTATGTCTTATAATTGTCATTACTGGTTGGCCTGCAGTGTGCAAATTTGGATTTTACCAGTGGGATCATTCAAACAGTTTTGAGGCTGCAAGTATTTTCTGCAAGCTCTTGGATCAGATTCATCCTTACATGACATATTTTTTCCAAATGCATGTGATATATCTTTAACCTAAACATTTATAGCGATGCTTGGATTGAACTAGATATGAGCTAGAAAATTTATAGGCATATTAGTTATACTGTTCCCTACTACTCACAAAAAACAAAAATAGCTCTTTTCCCAAGAAACGCAGCGCATGAAGCGAGGGTTTTAGAGTCTCTCTGTGACGGAAGGAGAGACAGCCCTTGTCAGGGTTCCAGATTCTGATAGCACACAAGCATCTCTATTCACGGAACATTTCAGTGGAGTCATCTGTTTTACTGGAGATTGACTTTTTGTGTGTGTGTGTCAGAAGAAAAAAAGGACGTTTCAGTGTGATCCTAGCTGTAATGGGCTACCAAAACACATGTGTCTTTGTGTTAGCTGCCCAAATCACTTGATGAGACTGGAGGCTATTTTTTTGAGTGCACCAAAAATGTCAGATGCATTTTTACATGCTTCTGACATTCTGAAACATCAGGAAAAGTGCCTTTCACATGCTTCTATTATCAGTTTAAGTGAAATAAAGCACATGTGACATTGTATAAAATTGTCACATATTCATATGTTAAGTTACTCAAAGCTTATCTTGAGATATTTAATGCATGCAAAAATAGGCATTTTTTATTTTACACTGTAAATTAGTTCTAAACTGACATGTGATTTTAAAACTTCTTTTGATTTGTTATATCTTATATTAGTTTGGATCAACATTAAGTTCAGATTCAACACTTAAAGGTGCCCTAAGGTAACCAATGTCCAAAGTTAAGTTCTTGTCACACCTACCAATAATTTTACAAACCACAATACTGTTTTTCTGCATCATTTTCTCAATAATAAATTTATTTTAACCTAACGACAAAGGAATTATTTAGGTGTTTTCAGTCTAACATCAAACAGTGCTGGTTATTGTGTCATTCACAGGATAGTTTCTCAGGGAAATGTCATTTCTCACAAAAACAACCCAATCCTTTATGTATTTATTCTCTTATATTTTATAAAGGGTACAGTGAAACAATTTTGAGGACAAATTAGTAAAGCTTTATCATTCCTGCTTTGTTTTATTTTATTTTATATTAATATTCTGAATTATTTTTTTTTTTCACAGACACCCACTGGAGGTCCCCAGACCTGGGTTTTAAAACCTCAGACTTGCCACAGAAGAACTGGTTATCTAAACTAACTTGCACACTTATCACCATTTGATAATTAAATAAATCATGAAACTTATGTCCAATAAAAGTACAATAACAACAGGGGTAATCGGAGGTATCTCACAGGCTGTTCCGGTTCCTCACTGGCATCTTTGTACCTGATATCCTTTCTGACCACTAACCGAGGCCGTGCCATGACCCCAACCTTTTCAAATCGGGTATGGGTCCAATTGTTGAAGCGGCCCATCAAAAGCCAACTCACTAATCAACCCTGATACAGCCTCTTCATAACTCATTAGAGAGGTCATTGGGAATTCCCTTAATGAGTTTTAAATCCTGTTGTGTGGCCACGTAGCTGATGAGTGAGATGAGGACTGAATAGCCTGTGCAGAGGAATGGAGTGATGGAAGGTGTGAGTGAAGTGGAGAGCACTGAGGTAAAGAATAGGATTAAACAGAGTGACAGCTGGAATCACATCACTAAAGTTAACTAGATGAGAGGAGCTTGGCAAGGTATAGCTCGGCTAGTGAGACAGCGAGGAGTTGCTGTAGTTAACACTTCTGTCAGGTCACTGCTCATAGAGACACTCTGTGGTGAATGGCTGCAGGCTGTGTTTACAATATAGGAGTTAGAAAGTGTTAAAATATGAACTGCTGACAGTAAGGTCTGTTACTAAAGTTATAAAAATTGGAGGGAGAAAAAAAGTTGCCAATAATGATTGTTAAACTGTAGGATATTAGCAAAATATATATAGTTTAGCCCACAAAAGCATTTGGACTTATATGCCACAATATTTATGTCACTGCATTAGTAAAATATCAGATCACATGGCAATTAATTTAAGAATAGCATAAGCAAATTTTCAAGCAAAACATATAATAAAAACAGGTTCTAAATGATTAAACAATTCATATGTGACCCTGGACCATGAAACCATTCCTAGGTAGCATGGGTATATTTGTAGCAATATCCAAAAATACATTGTATGGGTCAAAATGATCGTTTTTTCTTTTATGCCAAAAATCATTAGGATATTAAGTAAAGATCATGTTCCATTAAGGTATTTTGTAAATTTCCTACCGTAAATATATCAAAACTTAATTTTTGATTAGAAATATGCATTGCTATAAACTTCACTTTGACAACTTTAAAGGTGATTTTCTCAGTATTTTGATTTTTTGGCACCCTCAGATTCCAGATTTTCAGATCGTTGCATCTCGGCCAAATATTGTCCTATCCTAACAAACCATGCATCAGTGGAAAGCTTATTCATTCAGCTTTTTTAAAAAAATACGCTTATGTCTGTTTTTGTGGTCCAGGGTCACATTTACTGCGAAAAAGATGAAGACAACCTCAAAAATGTTCATCAAAGTGACACTAGTTTTGAGAAAATGTCTAAATTCAAGCCGCTTGGTTTCATATATTGATATCTAAAGCAATGAAATTGATGTGGCTTGATTTTTGTGGGTTAAAATTCAAATATTAGTATTCAATATTTAGCATTCAAAGATTATAAGGCCACTCTAAATGTATTCAAACATATGCAACATAATAGAAGTAAATAAAAATTCTAAATAATATTTTCATAATATTATTAAATTAAATAAATCAAAATAAGTTATTTTCTGTTAAGACACTGGGTCCTGTTTGGGTGTTCAGTGCAATCATTTAACCATTGTATTTCTTCATTCTGAAAACCACACCTGGGGTAACAACCTGATGTTGTCACTTCTTCTCTGTGGTCAACACTGATGCAACATCCTTTTGACCACATAAAACATGAAACGTGTAAACAATTATTTTAAATAAATGGTCATCTTTATGCTCCAAATTTATCAAGCAATTACATACTGCTAATTAAATAAACATGTTGCTAATTAAATTGATGACCCTCCCAAAGTTTAATGAAGGACAGCCTATACATACTATATGGACCGTGTGAAACTTTTTTGAAGCACTTCCTTTTGCTGTAAAGATGTTGATTCCTAGTTTGAATCATTTCAGAGGAATGTAACTTAGATAGAATGCCCTCTTTTAAAAATGCCTAGAATTTTTAAGACTGTTGCTAAAGGAAAATGCCAATTAGTGAGTGGGTAATTATTTTTTTCTATTGAAAAAAACAACAGGTCACAAAACATTTCATTTAGAGACAAACATCACATATCAATAATAATAAGCTGCAGTTCAACAAGTGATTCAAACGTTCATTCAGTGATTCAGTGTGTTCAGTAAGTGAAGATTCGTCGGACTGATTCAAATAGGCAACTTGTTAGTTTGCGCTTCTTTTTGACGATTTATTCGATTTTCTTATTAAATATCGGGCTCATAAGAGTCATTTGTTCGTGAAACGGACTGAATTGGTCGCGCTGAATGTTTGTTTATATATACAGCCGACGACAAGGACAGTGGTAAGAAGTGTTATACAGTCCTTTTTAATCTTATCACATGCAATTCAGACCACAGACTAAAAAACTGATAAACTACTTATTTAGCCTTGGCATTTTATAACGTTATTTAGAATTTGTCAGAAACTGCGTGACCAACCGACCAACGCGTCAGTAATGTCGCGCCATGTGCGACAACAGCGACGTTACCTTTAGACATAACGTTACCTATTAATGTTATACTGTACCTGACTAGATGAATGTTAATACGACAGTTCTTCACTGCTGTTTCATGCTGGTTCAGATGATATTTGAAGCTGCTGCTGTCTGTGTAGCTTGTGCTGGGTAACAAGCTGAAGTATAAACAAGGATTTACGCGCCGCATTTTTGCGCGGTTTAAACATTCATGATAAATACTGGCCTTCAAGTTCTGTTTCCTCAGGAGTGGCAGGAGGTGCAGTCACAACCAGAAACAGTGCAGGTTTGACGAACTTTCTCTCATTTTTTTAATCACAAAATATCATACGCAGGTGTAGTTAACCTGGTTTGAGATTTATATTTATATAATCTGAAATATGTATTTCTAATACATATAATAAATATATAAATATATAAATATATAATAAATAAGCTTTCCATTGGTGTATAGTTTGTTAGGGTAGAACAATATTTGGCCAATATACAGCTATTTGAAAATCTGCAAACAAATCTAAACATTGAGAAAATCCCCTTTAAATTTGTCCAAATGGAGTTCTTAGCAATGCATTTACTAATCAAAATGTTTTTATATATTTACAGTAGGAAATGTACAAAATATCTTCATGAAACGAGATCTTTATTTAATATCCTAATGATTTTTAGCATAAAAGTACAAAATTATGATCCATACAATGTATTGTTGGCTATTGCTACAAATATACTCATGCTACTTGTGACTGGTTTTGTGGTCCAGGGTCACATTTATGGTTTATGGGAGATTTGAGATTTGGGTAAACTTCTGTCCTGTCTGGGTGTTGGTGTGCAGAATAAAGCGCTTGTGTTCATGTCTGAATGTAGGCTACAACAGGATGTTTGTCTGTTTGTTTGCATTCTCATTTCAGTAGTTTATTATCTAATTTAAGTGCCTACTTGGAAATTCCCTGTGTCATCTCTTGGAGACGGAGATTCTATATTCAACTTCCCCACCATAGCTTATCTATCTATCTATCTATCTATCTATCTGTCTATCTATCTATCTATCTGTCTATCTATCTACACACATTTGATAATTAAGTTCCATGATTATTGCAGGAGCAAAATTTTTAGTTCCCCGAAGCCTTTGTCTTTTGATGAATTCTGCCATTTTGAAGCCATAATATGTAATTTAGGCCTGTGTTATTTGTGCAGAACCATGTGCGAGTGATTGGGGGAATCCAGCCAAAATTTTGCGAAATATTAATTTGTCAGCAGAACACAATCAAAGAGTTTTGACAATTAATGAGATGCGTATTATACATCCAAAAGCGTTTGTGAAAATGACTACAGAGAACAGCCTTTTACTCACAAAATGTGATTCCACACACAAAGATAAAGAGCAATTTAGCCTTGCGTTGTCCAAAACTGAAGGTTTAAATGCAGGACTTTAAATATTCAGAAACCACGACAGTAAAGCTGTTTATATGATATGTGATCTTGCTTCAGTTTATAATTCAAAAGTGTATAATTAGGTTTAAAGACTTTGTGGTAATTATAGTAAAAACTTAAGTAACGTTTTATTAAAAATAATAAAAGTTATTGTTTTTATTGTATTATATATATATTTTTTTTTTTCCATGGGAAGTGCTTTTTTCCATGCTGTTTTCCATACAATTAAAAATGCAGGGTGATCATTGACTGTCAAAATTGCAGAACTGCAGTTTTGCATGGTTTATTATAAGAATTTATATGAGATCAGAATTTGAACCTGGCCTCTTGCATACTAAATAAAAATTACAGTAGACCTACTTGACTGTCATGACTAACAGTCTCAGGAAGAAGTGCCAGAACTGTCATTGGTGCCACCTTTTAAAAAAATGAGCTGCATGACGTCCCCGCTCACAGTTGTGATTATTTCTCATAACTGGGCCTTCGTATCTTACGTTTTAAGTTTATTCCCAGTTGTGACTTTTTGTTTAACAAAAAAGTATGTTGGTAATTTTAAACCTTACCACAATTACCTTTTTTTGTTTATTTTATGTATGCTCAGAATTCCATGGATGTCAGATAAGGCTTTTGACTGGGAGAAAGACATGCTGTTTTGGCCCTTATTTATATATTTATATTATATTGTTGAATATATGTTTCTCTTCTAGTTTAATGTTTGTGTGATATGCATTGGCAGAGAACTTGAGAATGAAAAAATGTTTTATGGTAAACCAAGCCAGTTTGTCAGTTCTGTCGTAATAATGGCATACAGTTGAGAGTGTGGGAGTCGCAGCACACCCACTTTTTGTTTAGCATGTTTATTTCCCACGACCTGCTCTTGATGCCAGAGATGCAAAAATGCCACTGATGGTGCCAGCTCCTTCCAAAACACAGTGGCCCATGTGAGCAAGCTTATTTTTTTATTTGGAGTTGTTATTATTTCCGGTTGTGTTTAATCAGGCACTCCCTATTTCGGACTATTTCCCCCCACTACTATTGATATTATTGATTGTCTCTACCATAACATACATCTCAAACAGGGATGAAAGTTCCTGCAGGCAAGATTAAAAGGATCGCTTGATTTGACGTGCTGGAGAAACACCTATGAAACAAAGAATTTATGATGGCTGCTTCCTCCTTGTTACTTTCATCTCACAAAAGAAAACATCAGTAATAGTTTCCCTTTCCGACCACTCGGTGACTATTCACCCGGGCTCCTGGACTGATGTGGACTTTCCAGACACAAAAGACACTCCTGGCGTGCAGTCAAGGCGCCTCCCTCCGTGTAGAGTTTTCATAGCCATAATTGTTACTTAAAATATGCTTTCTCTGAGTGAAGGGAAATGGCTCAACTATTACTGTCAGTGTTTTTCTTTTGATGTGTTTCATTGCTGTAAATCAGGGGGTGGTTTCACATTCCATCCTTGTGTTTTTAGACAGGAAATGTAACAGACAAGAGAAAAGAGGCCGTTTTGAGCTGTTGTGTAAACACGTTATTTACCTTATAATTTATGGAAACATGCTTTTGTTTTCAATGAAGAACAAACATCTGAATACTGTACTCTTGAGATGCCGATCCACACTGCAGTATATTTACCTTATGCATTCATCACTATGAAAAGTAGGTTTGTTACTTCAAAAGTTTGGGGTCTGTAAAATTTTATTGTAAGAAATTAAATACTTTTGTTAAGTAAAGTGCATTCAATAGATCAAAAGCGACAATAAAGGCATTTTTTAAAATGTTGTTTTTCTAACTTTCTGTTCCTCAAACAAACTTGTCAGAAAGTATCACAGAAATATTAAAGACAATATTTTTGCCGCTAGAGACGCATATTCAAAATAAACAAAGAACCAAAGGCGTAGTTTGATGACGCCGTGAGTGTGTGGAATCATGGGAGTTGTAGTCTTCATCCCCACAGTTGATGCAGTCCGTCAGGACTCGGGCAGAAATCATGTTCATGGATAAGCTAATGTCTTAGTAAGGTCACTGTAGTATGAAGCAGGATGGGGCTGAAAGTTGTGGAAGCGGAACGAGGACGATGGAGCGATTGCTAATGAAGAACAAGCGTGATACATGGCTCAAAATCAGCTGAGTTTCTTTTATGCCACAGTTGACCGCTTCTGCTCCTTCCGGTCATGCGTATGTGAGGTAAAACAGTGCTGTTTTATCATACTATGATTGGGGTGACCACCTGGCAATAGATCTGTTGTGGGACAGAAGATGTGATTTTTGCAGGACAATGCAGGACACGTGTGAGAGACACATTTACTACTGTGATGCTATGTAAATACTGATTTACATCCGTTGCCTTATGCGCTTATTTATGTTTCTGAGTGCGCACGTGTAAGCGAAAGAAACCTTGTCCGTTTTGTGTGAGAGTGAAGAGAAGCCATCTGCGAGAGAAGAAATTTGTGTTTGCAAATTTTGATGCAGCCTCACATTAGAAAAATGCCATTTGGCATTAAAATAACGCCACTCACTTATAAAAATAAAGGCCATAGAAGAACCTTTTTTGTCTAAATGGTTCCATAAAGAACCTGTGACATCTGAAGAACCTCACAAAAGGTTCTTCAGATTCTAAAAAGATCAGAAAGAGATGGTTCTTTAAAGAACCATTGGTTAAATGGTTCTTTATGGAACCAAAAATGGTTCTTCTGTGGCATCACTGTGAAGAACCTTTTAAGCAGCTTTATTTTTAAATGTGTAGAAACCACCTTAAACAAACTATTAAAATAAGAAGAAAGTCATGTCTAAAAGATACATCGATATTTTATTTTATTTTATTTTTTATTTATTTATTTTTTTAAATGGTTAAAATGAATGGAGAGTATCGTGTTTTAATAAAAATCTTTCTTAAAAAGGCAAAAGTTTTTTGAAAACCAACAGTCTGATGAAAATGCGGGACATTTTCTCAGTATGCGACGTGCAGGATAAGGGGTGAAAATGCTGTGCTGTACAATGCAAAGCGGGTTGGGTTGTCACTGTGTACTAGATACATTTGAGTGCAGGGGAGTCCCCCGTTAAAAATCGCATTCCAGGGGAAAATTTTTTGGTGGGGTTCCCCTAGTAAATTTGTATTTCAGGGGCTAAATATGAGGCTATTGGGGTCGCTTCAACCCACGGACTTGGCAACATTGTTTGAGTGTGTTGAAAGTTCTATTATAATGCTACTCTGCGTTCGTCACCCGTCTAATAAAATACACAACATATTAAAGTGTCTTTGGGGTTTCTGTTTTCTACAAAATAAAACCTAAAATCAAGGGTGTATGACATCATTGGCAGGCGACGCAAGGGCACGGTCCATTGCACGAGTTAAAATTGTTTATTTCTCGGGATTTAAACATTCTTGGAAACATTTGGGATAATGTAGGTGCACAAGTCAGCAAAATATATAACACTGTTCTAGTGGTTTTTGGATTTTTTTATTAAAAAAATGTTATATATTGTACCTTTAAGCAGCACAACCGTTATTAACATTGATGATGATAACAAGAAATGTCTCTTGTACAGCAAATCAGCATATTAGAATATTTTCTGAAGGATCATGTGACACTGAAGACTGAAGTAATGGCTGTTGAAATGCAGCTTTGACATTACAGTAATAAATTGCATTTTAAAAATACGTAAAGTTAGTTTAAATTGTAATAATATTTCACAGTCTTCCTGCCTTTAGAGTATTTTTGATCATATAAAGAGACTTTTTCAAAAACATATAAACAAACCTTACTGATCACAAACTTTTGAATGGTAGTGTACAGTTCCTACCCATTAGAAAAAAAAAAAAAAAGGGATTCTGATCATATTTCACCCTTAAAAGATATCCTCCATCACTCTACAGATCTTTCCCTTCCAAACCAATACTAAATCAAAAATGTCATTCTTTTGCTATGGGCGTGTGTGCGGCGTATAACTCCATTAGCCACCAGTCGTGACGGTGTCTCTCATATGCGAAGAAGAATAACATGAAGAATTTTTTTTCCGCTATCACGCATGGCCGTGAAAACCACCTCTCCAGGGCTCTGTCCCAATCTAAACACATTTTGTCATAACTGAAAGCCTCTACCTTTTCTGCAGATACATGGTGTAGCGTTTCCAAACTGCGGCTGAACGCTCTGTCAACATTGTCTGTTATAACAAGAGACTACGGTGGGAGGTTAGGGAGCTGTGTACTCAGGCAGGGCTCGGTTTCCCCCTCACTAAAGGCTCTGGCCGTGAGTGATGAGTACCCAGTCAGACATACCAGACGCTTCATCTTTGATTTGTTGTCCCAGCAACCTGGCACCTCCAAGCCAACCCACCAGACTCCTTTTTTGATCCCCACCGCCAACAAAAACCATAATCATTCGACAAGCTGCTGTTCCCAACATTCCCCAAAACCTCCCATTATACACCCTCTCTGCCGTGCCAGCTATCGGAAATCTAGAGATTTCCATTTTTACTTCTTCTTTTGGAGAAATGAAAGAATCCCCAAAAGAATTTAAGCATGGAAATGTAAAGAAACCAAAAATGAGGAATAGATGCAATTGAATGTACAAAAGATGGTCACTGTGATCTTCTAAACAGAGTATTGTGGAAAATATGTGTTATTTTTTTATATAAAAAAATCTAAATAATAATAATAAGTATTAGTTTATTTGGAATAACACATGTTGTCAAGCCATTGTGACATTTTCTTGACAAAGTGCTAGGTCATCTAACTGTTATATTTTTAATTATTAACCAGTTCCCTTTTTTCAGAACAAAGAAATTACAAAGAATGCTGACAGTAAGGTTTCCAAGTCACAAAAGGTAAGTTCAAAGGAGTACAGTGCATTTGCAAAATCTCTTTTCTCTTTTTTTTTTTTTTTTTTTTTAGTGATCTTTCTCTCTCTCTCTCTCTCTCTCTCTCTCCCTCTCGCTCTAACTTAAAACTGTCTGATGCCAATTTGGCTGATTAATTTCATGAAAAATGTTTTAACAATTGTTTCACTTTGTGTCATGTTCAAAGTGTTTTTCTAGTGAAAACAGTCAACTTTGCATCCCTCTACTTTCTGTTGTGCCTGAAGTCATCATATTTTCATATTTTCAACAGCAAGTCAGCTGCATTTCTTAGTACATATTAGTAATGAACATGCAACTTCCTATGTGGCGCCAGTGACTTAAATGCAGTCTTATAAACTTCGGAGTGTAGTAAAATCTCAGAAAAAAATATACAAAGCTGTCATTGTGGCAGTACCCTTTCAAAATACTAATATGTGTGCACTTGTACTTTTTAAAGTATTAATATGTAGCTGTAAGGTACTAAAATGTACCATTTAGGGTGAATAAGGTACAAAGATGTACCTTTTAGCTAGGGTGCCACACTTACTGTCAAACAGGCAATGGAGTGGTAATGAAAAAGATCTTTGCAGGATAAGATCCAAGAACAACAGGAGGCCAAGAACACAGCCCTGAAATGATGCCCCAAGATCAGCTTAGTTTTCTAGACAAGCAATATGAGTGACGACATCCAGCGTGCAGTTCTCTAAAAGACTGGCACAGCCCTCATTATCTGACCAATTTTTTAGGGTGTTTTTTGTTCAGCAAAAGTGTTTAGTCATAATGGGTGTGCATTCCGAAACACAGCATCAGAACTTACACATTTTATAACAATACCATCCATTTGCATATTACTCACTCGCTTGTTTTTTGTGTCTAGCGACCATCATGTTAGAGTCAAAACTGAGGCTTGTGTTATTAGAGAAGAGGCTTCATTTTATGTATCATTAAAAACCTGTAACCTACGGCATTCAATCATTCAGACATGTAGCATTATGCCAATATTCTACGCTTCTAAAGCTCACACGAGCCATAGCTGTCCATGGCGCCGCGTCACGGAGTGAAATTTCATTACTGTAATGAAACGAGCTGGGTCAACAGAAGATGACTCCCGCTTCTATATGAGCATTAATTTTTTTTTTTTTTTTTGGTTTTTGAAATTGGCCAGGCAGTTCCAGACACAAACACATTTGTAGCTGGGCCCGATGACAGAAGTAGCTGTGGTTTCCAGCTGTGTGTTAACACAATAGCCTTAACACTTTGGCCGGATTCTGGATGGGTCCCTGGAGAACAGCTCTGCTTTTTAAAGGTAAGTAATATGCATCCAGAAAATCAGCCATAAAGGGGTCCCTTTTCCCTCCCACAAAAGCTGCCCTGGCTGTTGTCAGTTGCGGCACTAGTTTACTTTGGCTCACTCCGTGGGGTTTTCAGTTAAAATGGAACACCTGACCCAGGATGACTGGTAATGTGACTCTAGTTTAAGCCAAGAACACTGATATCATGGGATGTTTAACAGTTGTGTAGAGGTTGTGGAAAGGTTGTGGATTTGCTGTGCTTGTAAGAGCTCATATCAGATGATCATTACATTGTAAAAGTACAATTTGTTGAATGAAAAAGTGTACTTTAATTATAAAATTGTGAGGAAATCCTGGACCTGGTGTGATCTTAAGTTTGGTTTATTGTTTATAGTTTTTTTTATTTTTTATTTTAATATACTTTAAAATATAATTTATTCATGTGATGCAACGCTGAATTTTCATCAGCCATTAATCCAGTCTTAAGTGTCACATGATCCTTCAGAAATTGTTCTAATATGCTGATTTATTGTTAGAATTATCTATGTTGGCAACAGTTGTGCTGCCAAATATTTTTTTTAAAACCTGTGATATTTTTTCAGGATTCTTAGATGAGTAAAATGTTTAAAAAAACAGCATTTATTCAAAATAAAAATCTTTTCTAACTATATAAGTGTTTGCTATCACTTTTGATCAATTTAACACATTCTAATTTCTTTAAAAATGTACGGACCACAAACTTTTGAACGGTAGTGTATATTGTTAGAAAAAATAAATAAATGCTGTTCTTTTTAACTTTTTATTCATCAAAGAATCTTGAAAAAAAAAAGTATCACAGGTTCCAAAAAAAATGTGCAGCACTGATAATAAATCAGCATATTAGAATGTTTTCTGAAGGATCTTGTGACACTGAAGACTGGAGTAATCACTAAAATAAATTAGATTTTAATGTATACATTGTAATAATATTTCACAACAATCCTTTTTTTCTGTATTTTTGATCAAATAAACGCAGCCTTGATGAGCATAAGAAACTTCTTTAAAAAACATTAAAAATCTTACTGATCCCAAATTTTTGAATGGCAGTGTATGTATGTAGAAGATTAGAAAAAAAAAGCTATTCCGCAAGAATACATTAAATCAAAATGAAAAGTAAATAATTTAAAGTTTATTAAAATTTAAAATGCAACAGTTTTAACAGTTACTTTAAATTGTAAATAATGTTTCACAATACTGTATTAACTGTATTTGTCATCAACTATATATATTTATCATACATGACATATGTATAATACATATGCCAATATAAATGTATGAGCCACAGGAGCAGTCCCAGGTATCCCTGTTCTGGAAAACAATTCAGAAGAACACGGACGACAAGAGACATTTGAAGGGCTATCTTAAGTGGTGATGTGGAGGCGGAGCTTCCTGGAAGATGGACATAAACCAAAGTCGTGCTGACAGTATTAACATGACCTGCCACAGCATCCCAGTCTTAAGGTTTGCTCCAAGCTGAAATTACACGTAACACACACACACACGCACACAAGATGACATACACTCTTACAAATATGTCCACTGTGCAAACATATTTGCTGTAATGTTAAAAATTGCTCTGAACTTGACAGCGAAACACTTGCTTTTTTTCCCTTATCCTTTTTTGCACTTAAATTCTGAAGTCTTCTATTCCCTTTGAGAGCTAAAAGAAAGCCATAATACTTCAGCTGTGACTGTGAGTGCTCTCACTCCAAGCCAGCGCCTCTAAATGTTGCATATTTGTGGTTACACTGGAAAACCACAATTTATAAAATTTGTTGAATTACTGAATGTTGAGTATTTGTCAACTTAGTTAAGTAAATCTCAGACTGCCAGTGACCAGAGTCCAGACCTGAAGCAAAAACAAGTGTAGTTATTTAATTAGCATAGTTAACAAAGGTTGTATGTAGGCCTATGTTTGCATGCATGTATGTATTTATGTAATCATTTAATTTATTTATGTATACTACCAGTCAAAAGCTTTTGAACAGTAAGATATTTAAAGTCTCTTCTGCTCGCCAAGCCTGCATTTATTTAATCCAAATTACAGCAAAAACAGTAAGATGAAATATTTTTACTATTTAAAATAACTCTTTTCTATTTGAATATATTTTAACATGCAATTTATTCCTGTGATAAAAGCCACAGTTTACAGCATCATTACTCCAGTCTTCACTGTCACATGATCCTTCAGAAATAATTCTAAAATGCTGAATAGAAAGATCAAAAGATCAGCATTTATCTTAAATAAAAAGCTTTTCGTAATTTTAAACACTATACAATTTAAAAGCTTGGAGTCAGTATAATTTGTTTAATACTTTTTTGAGCAGCTAATCAAAATATTGTAATGATTTCTGAAATATCATGTGACTGGTGTCACATAATGATGCTAAAAATTCAGCTTTGAAATCACAGAAATGAATTACATCTAAAAATAATATTCACATAGAAAACAGTTCTTTTAAATAGGAAAAATACTTCAAAATCATACTGTTTTTGCTGTACTTTGGATCAAATAAATGCAGGCTTGGTGAGCAGAAGAGACTTTTTTAAAAAAAAAAAAAACATTAGAAATCTTACTGTTCAAAAACTCTTGACTGGTAGTGTATATTTTATATTTTTATTGTTTCATGTTAGGGTATATAGGGTATTTTGTTGCTTCATAACCCATGGTTGCTGGAGAAAATATTTAAATGTTTTAATATAAGAAATGTTTTATGTGTGTTCCCAGAAAATATAATAGCAGATGGATTTGGAACAACATAATGTGATGAGAGGCATAATGGTGAGTTCAGCTTTGACATTACAACAATAAATTACATGAATTATATTATGCATAAATGCAGTTTTGGTGAGCATAAGAGACCTATTTTAAAAACATCTTTCAGACCCTAAATGTTAAATGTGGACGTTAACAAGTGAACAAGTGATCATTCATTAACAGGTGTATCAAAGAAGAATTCAAAGTAAAGTATCCTTTAAAAAATGACAATTACAGATAAAATACAGAAAGGCTGAAACCCTTATAAATATTACCTTCACACATCATAATTTCAGTTGCTCTTTTCTCATGATAGTGTAGCATTTTTTACGGAATATTTAGGAGCATTGCTGTAAACCGAACATTATTAGCTTATCACTTCTAACCTCTTCCCATGGTGCTCTGAGCCAGCGGCTGTGGCTCTGGTCAGTTTCAAGTGCATAACTACATTCTATCTTTCCTCTTCCCTCTCGCTCTCCCTCACTCCCTTCAGCAATCCCTGATAACGTGACATCCTGTTTAACTCGGTCAAACTCCTCTCCGACAGACTAACCTGATGTTGTGATAGAAATAGTGTCTTATTCTTCTGTCTGCCCGACAGCGCTGTGAAACGCTCATTCATTCCCGCTTTCGTCCTCCTACACACTCCCTCGCTTATCATCTCTGCTGCTAAATCTACCTGACAGGCCCCTCACAGGTAAACCTAATCCTCTCTGCGGCCTCTCTCGCTCTCTCGCTCTCTCTCTCTCTCTCACAGTCTTTCAGTCTCTCGCTGTCTCTGTCTTTCTGTGTCTGTAGTGCTTCAGACAACAGTGGGAGGGATCAAACATGCATCCTCTCCTTGTTGTGGCAGTCGGTGTGCTTTACAAAAGAGCTGACATTCCATCAAGGCAGCATCTTTTCTGTTGTGTTGTTTTTCTAATCGTTGTGACAGGATATTTTTTTTTTACACTCTTAGATATATTTACAGTTAACATGAATATGACAACTGAAAAAACAGATAAAGGGCCTGATTTACCGTATTTACTGCAGGGGATGAATAGTAAAAAAATATGAGACCAGTTAAAACATCCTCTGTTTTAAAGCCTGTATGTGTCAATAGATTTCTTAAAGGGATAGTTTACCCAAAAATAAAAATTCTGTCATTAATCACTCACCCACACGTAGTTCCAAACTCATAAGACCTTCGTTCATCTCGCGTTGTGGTACTGCCATGAACGTGCATCGAAGGCTGACGCTTAAGAGAAGAAATTCTTAAATAAAGTTGTAATTTTTGTTTTATTTGTGTATAAAAAGTATTCTCGTAGCTTCATAACATTACGGTTGAGCCACTGATGTCACATGGACTATTTTAACAATGTCCTTACTACCTTTCTAGGCCTTGGACGTGTCTGCAGGGTCAGAAAGCTCTCGAATTTCATCCAAAATATCTTACGAGTTTGGAACGACATGAAGGTGAGTAAGTGATTGACAGAATTTTCATTTTTGTGTAAACTATCCCTTTAAGAAGGAATAGTACATATTAACAGGCCCACGTTAATATTACCATAAAACTCAATGTAGAAAATAAGTCACAGACACAATGCATTATTCTTTGGTTAACATCTATATGTGGTTACTTTACTACAGTACATTTTGCAATTCATTATATATAATGCAATTCTACTGAAGAGAGTAAATTACATTAGGAAGAAATCATTGCAGCATTGCACAAGTAGGGAGGAACAGGGTTAGCTATTGTACTTTTTTATTGTACATATCCTCTAGGCCAATAAGAACTGAGATGGGTAATTATTTCATAATGTTGCTATTTTGTTATAATTTATGTTTGTATTATGAAATATTTATGTCAATATTATATTGTTATTGTGTTCACTATTACTATTAGTAGAGCCACGGACACATTTTACCCCAAAACATCACACATTTTACACCAAAGCTGCCATGTTGAGAAAAAACAAAAGCTCAATTAAATGATTTACAACTAATTTAGCCAAATAACTTGAAAGGTTTAATTTGACAGTTCACCAAACTCTAATATATATTAATATTAGACCTGGATAGGTTTGCTCTGACAAAATTACTTTAACATGCAAAAATGTGAAGAAAAATGAATGAATGAATGTATAAATAAATGAATAAATAAATTAGTGCTGTTAAATGAATCCAAACGCATCTAAAATAAGTTTTTGTTTACATGATATATGTGTGTGTACTGTGTGTATTTATTATGTATATATAAATACACACATATTTTGAAAATATTTACAAGTTTTTACATGTATATATTTTTATTCATATAATTAATATTATATATAAATATATTTATTATATATAAATATAACATATTTTTCTTAAATATATCCATGCATGTGTATTTATATATACATAATAAATATACACAGTACATGCACATATATAATGTAAACAAAAACTTTTTTTTTTATGCAATTAATAGCGATCGCTTGACAGAACTAAAATAAATACTAGACATCTGTATATGATGTTTTTCCCTCCTAAATATATAGTAATGTGCCAAATATTATTCAAAGCTTGCTAGATTAAAGGAGTGACACAATTTACCCACTGACACATCTTACCGCTTAACCTATTTATCAGAATTCATTTTTAGTGCGTTCAAGCCTTTGAAGATCAGTAGAGACGAGTCTCTATATAAGAAACATCAGCTAGACAGCTAAACATCATGTTTAGCATGCTGAACTCTCTGATCAAGCACATTATATTGAAACAAGTCACTTTGTTTGGCTATCATAGCTAAATGCATTTCCGTTGTGAGCAGGCCACAGATAATGAGCCTCATACCTCGCCTCATTCACCACACACACACAGCACACGCAAGGTGTTGACAGTAAATGTCCATAAAAAATAGTTCAAACACTTTCTTTCACACAAACACACACGGAGAGGGTACGAAAGGGAGAAGGTAACTACACACAGCACACACTCGGAGTGTAGCGGGGGAGGTGATGACGGCCGTGACAGCCGTGTGTACAGTAATCAGAGGCTGGTCACTTCCTGCAGACTTCCCTCTTCAGCCCACCAGGCTTCACCTCGCAGTTTCCCCCAGAAGATTAGTTCTGCTGTTTCCTGAGCAGCGATTAAGGGTCCAACACAGGGCCAAAGCTCACTGAAGTCGTACACTTCTTATTGGGTCATATATGGGCACATGTTGCACGGAAAGAAAAGGAAAGGAAGAAGTGTGTGACATTAAATCGTGGGGGAAGTCACCTTCGAACTTATTTCACCTTTTAATTGCTTGTTTACTTCCAGATGCGTTTCGTTTAGGGGGTTTGTGTTTGGACCGTAAGGTGCTTGTGTTTATGAACTATTGGTTTTGTTGAGGCTTTTACAAACTTTAGTACTCAAGGTGGGGGGGCGATGGGGTTACTTTCAAATGTTTTTCCCTATAAACCACATGTGTTATTATTCAAGTGGCCAGCTATAAACACGCCATCTTTAACTAACTTGCTCAGCAGGATTTTTTTTTTTTTCAGACAGTAGCTGGCCTGAAAGAGAAAACTTGCTGTAAAAGAATATGGCTTATGCCAGAGGTGCACAATTTTATTTTTTTTTATTGCAAAAGGACAGATTTCAGTCTTGATTGTATTATGTTAATTTTGTTAACAAAAACTTTAATGAAAAATGTTCATTGACAAATAAACGATACCTGTGACTATATCAAAATGCAATTTCATGTGGGGTTGCCAGTTATGAAAAGTTCAAATCCCCAAATCAGAGCTTCTCTGTTAAAATTATACCTTTTCTGGCCAGGGTTTTGCTTAATTTTTGCAATCTGGCCACCATTGCGGAAGTGCCGATGATGATCTGAAAACACAGACAAACAAGTAAGCTGAAGTTTAGCAATTTCCCTGTGAAATGTTTAGTTTAAATGAAAGTGTCATTCAGCCTGTCATCTCGAATATATTGTTTGCGAGTGGTTGCTGAATAAATGTACTTAAACACTGTTGTTTTAATAGAGAAATATTGCAATTTGGAATTATTGGAAATACTATTAGGAATTTTACTGTTAGTTTGTTTTACCAGTTTTCATAATGTAGACATTAGAGAAAGTGCATAAGTCTAAAGCCCTATTCGGACAGTAATTGTTTCTCAAGTGATTTTCATCATTTACGGGGGGTAGTCTGTGATTTTAATTGCCGTCCGAATCCAGGATGTCGGTGTTTTTCTCTCACCACCCTTGTAAAAATCCCCGGCTGAATTACCTACTGTTTTTTGACGAACACCAAGGTCTGTGGTAATTTAATTGCTGTCTGAATCCACATCTCTGAGTTTACGAGAAGAAATCGATTCAAAATGAAATGTTTAATACTTTTTTGACTACTGCCGAACACTGTACGGTAACTATTGTACTTCACTATAATTTGCATGCATATTTGTGACCCTGGACCACAAAACCATTCTTAAGTCGCTGGGGTATATCTGTAGCAATAGTCAAAAATACATTGTATGGGTCAAAATTATTGATTTTTCTTATATGGCAAAAATAATTAGGAAATTAAGTAAAGATCATGTTCCATGAAGATATTTTTGTAAAATTCCTACTGTAAATATATGAACTTAATTTTTGATTAGTAATATACATTGTTAAGAACTTTATTTGGACAACTTTAATATATTTTGTATATTATATTATATGTATGTATATTATATTATATTATATTATTATATATTTTTTAATATATACTTTAAATATTTTG
Organism: Cirrhinus mrigala; assembly: GCA_036247105.1. NCBI lineage: Eukaryota > Metazoa > Chordata > Actinopteri > Cypriniformes > Cyprinidae > Cirrhinus > Cirrhinus mrigala. Next base: position 17,525,847 of record CM070015.1, read on the forward strand.
ATTTTTTTGCACCCTATTTATTCAGCTGACGTATAAATCTCAATTTTGAAAAACTGACCCTTATGACTGGTTTTGTGATCCAGGGTAACATTTATGCAACTGCTCCACCACAGCGAGAGGGAGCAGAAAGAGAAGAAAAGCATGTAAACATTTGGAATGGGTCTTTATTATGGCAGCGGCAGGTATGTAATGCAATTGTAAAATGTGTATTATAAACAGATATACAGTAGTCAGCATTTGAAGTGGATCACAAAAAACTTCATCAAAGTTGTTGTACGACAAGTACAACGGGTGTTGTTTTGGTTTTAGGACAACTTTGATGAAAGGTTTTGATCCACTTCAAATGTTTACTATATACATAACTATATTGCATATAACTACATAGCTCGCCTATTTTCAAACAGGATATTTAAATAATAAAATAATAAATAGGATTTTATATTTTAAAATATGCTTGGAATAATAAGAATACATTTTACACACTAATAAGTATTTTTAAAACATTTGACACAATAATAAATACATTTGTAAATAAATTAATATTATTTATAGCATGTGACTGGCCATGAGTTTTATCACTGAGGTGATATGTACATTTATTTTTACAGACTTCCATTTGAGAAACAATTATTATAAAAAGTGCAATACCTGAAATGTAAAAATATATTTTTCAAATGACAACAATCATTACGATTATAATTTTAAGCAAAAAATATATTTTTAAATCAGTTTAAACATTACACAAGGTGACGAAAATGTGACTAAGATTTCATTGGCTAAAACTAAACTAAAACGCTCAGACATTTAGTCGACTAAAACTTGACTAAACAAAAACAGGACAAGGTCGACTAAATATGACAATAACTAAAAAGTACATTTGACACAGCACTAAGACTAAATTTAAAAAAAAAAAAGGTGGATAAAATGAACACTAGTTGATTGAGGGCTTCATTTCAATGCAAAAAGACAAATAGATCATTTAGAAATGAAAGTATTCATGTTTTTATGATCTGGTGTGGCAGGTCAAGTCAAAGGTCATCTCAGGCCAACTGTTTAGGGCATCTCTGCTTTACACTAATGTAAACTAAATCGTTTACTGACCCTCATGTCATTACAAACCTGTATTGAAACCTGACATTTTTTTTTTCTTCTTTGGAATACAAAATAAGATATTTTAAAGGATGTCTGGACCCCATTGTCACTGAATGGACAAAAAACACTGTTAAGATATTAGATATTATCAGAATTAACATTTCTGAATAGAATTTTGTTCCACAAAATACAACATAGTCATGCAGTTTTGGAACTACATGAGGGTGAGTAAATGATGACAGAATTTTCATTTTTGGGTGAACTATTCCTTTAAACAGCAACAACCAAGTCTGGAGATAATCAACTGCTGCGCTTGTATCGATATATCGATCGCAGGTGCTTACATTCTCAGCGGTTCTTGGAAATATGTGAGCTTTATAAATGCATGTTCAGAAGGACAAATGGCTTTCCATGCTCTTTCAGTACATCTGGAGAGAGCAGATTTCCTGTATCATTCTTCTCTCGAGCTCAGGGACACTGCGCACCAGCGCTGTCCACGCACACACACACGCTCCAACCTACAGTTTCTATCCTTTGTCAGACTTGTCAAGACACTCGAGTATCCGGCCTTCTTTATCGGCAAACCTGAGGGCAGCTATGACAGGCCTGAGGAAACACCAGAGACCAGCTCAAGAGTAAATTTAGCCCTGACCTGACAGCCTGTCTCTTTGTCTGCCTGACAGGAGCTCGACACATCACTCTGGGCACCATTGATTACGATTCTGAGCTCATTGTGGCTTCTGTGTCACTTGAAGTGATATTACTCGAATATTTCCTCTCTCAACTGTCTTTACCTCCGTCCTTTAACTGACAACAGCATGAACTAAACTTCATTAGCGCACATTTAGCAGTCAGTCGTGCCAGAGGCAAATTTGTTGTCTGGTTTATAATTATTTACCAGTTCATCTTAAAAGTGAAATAGCTTTCAAATATGAATGTGAAATGAATGGTAATTTCTCAACCTATTCATAATGGCATCCCCTGAGGTTGGCAACAAGTTACTGTAACATATTTAAAGAAACTTTGCAAAGATGGATCATGTTCTTCCTTTTTTTCACTTTTGCATTGAACACCAGAGTTTTGATATGTGTTGTCACATTGCAAATTATGAAAGTAAAACTGATGTTACTTAAAATTTTGTTGCATAAATGTGAACGAATGTAAAAACCAATTCATCAAAAATCAGTCATTGTTTAATGAATAGCTCATTGAAGCCATAGATACACAAAAGGTTTGGTAAAAGAGTGCTAAAACTAAAAAAGATGCATTTATTTTATTAAATTATTTCAGATCTACCCTTTTATTATTGGAATAGTACAGCAAATACAAGGAAAAATCAATCAGTGAAACTAGTTGTTGACCCCTGCTCAAGCTCATGGGCATTTCAGTGCAATTATACAGATTCTTTACAATTAAACAGTCTGTTCAGCTGTATCAGTTACCATTGCATATTTTCCGGTAAGAGGTTTCATTACCTTTTCCACATAATCATGACCTTTGAAGCAGACTTCAGCACTTTAGTTCATTTACCTCTCTGCTCAAGAACTATCACTGCAGGTTATATTTTTCTGTACTTCCTGCTGTTATGTACAATTGTGTTTCTATCTTTGCACTGCTAATTATATTTCATTATATCTAAATTAAAATATGTTAGTCATTTTATCATATTCATTTAAAATGAATTCAAATCATTAAAAATGATTATTTCAATAAATTAAAATAAAAATTTCAATGCATTTTACCATTGCACCAATGCCATATATGAAGTAAAAAGCTTTCAACTTTGAAACTGAACTTTGCAGACTGTTGATGTGCTTTTGACAAAGACTCTGCTGCTTGTGTGGCTCCCCCTCACATCACTGTTCTTGTTTGTCAGAATGAAAAGAACAGAAAACTCCCATCTCTCTTTCAGAACAATGACGAGCAAGGTTTGACTCATTGAGGTGAACGCTAATGGATTGCACTTTACCACTAAAAATATGTGATTTTTTTTTTTTTTTTTGTTCCCAAAACAGAAACTGTTTTAAATGGTTATAAACTGTATTTCCATGACATAATTACCAGATTAAAGTTAGTTATATGGAAAATAAAATAACCATGTACCAGAGATGAAAATACAGAGTTTTATGCATTTGTTTTTTTTCCCCCTAGGAAAACATGGCAGATTCACACACATTTTTTGACTACATCCCAGCATTCCCATTGTAAATGAATTCCTGCAGTCAAAACTAAAGGTCAGTAAAACACATCATTTACGTTTTAGAATTCACATTTTATTCAGCGTATCAAAATGTCTTTTTGATATTTGATAGTACATTTTCTTATGTAGCATAATTTTATACTTTTTTTAGACAAGCCTTCATAGCAGAAACGACTCTATTGCTGCCACTGTTCGTGTCGGCATTGTCAGCCTTCGAGTCACTAAGAATGATCAAGACTCCCCTGCTTAGCCAGCACTGATGACCACTGCGGCTCAGTCAGAACACCACGTCTGGACCGCCCGGCTTGTGGTCTGTAGTATCTGTCTCATTGTTGTAACTTGCACCTTGTTCGTTATCCATATTTGAGATGTCATATTTTCTATAGTAGGGGGAATGCATTTAATTTTAACAGAGGCAGCAAAGCGTTCACCCACCTAATTGCATTTGATCTATCATCATATATTAAAAGATGATCATCTTAATTTGTATTTACAGGTGGAACATTGAAATCAGTGTTTTAAAAATGTAGATTTTTACATTCTCAAATTTTAAAAGTAACAATTTTTGGTTAAAAAAAGGAGTTGTCTTGTTCGACTGACATCATCTGCCAAGAAAAATCGAGCGTAGGTGTGTTGTGGCAGGGATTTACTGATACAGCTTATGTTAGGCATCCTGTCAGGGAGCTCATGATTGTGCATGTGAGTGTGTGCATGTGCGGATGTGCGTCTGCATGTGTGTGTGTAAACGTGCATCTGAATGTCACCACCTGGCACGAATCACGCGGGCCCCACGGTTTGATAGACCCACAACAGGTGTGTGGAGGCACAGCAAACACCCTTGACTCCTGACAGGTGTTGAAGTTTGGGTTTCAGCCCAGACTGCACTGCATTTGCTTGTGACACTCACATTAGTCACCGACTCGCTCGCCGGACCTCTGACTCTAATAGCCAGCTAGGTATACTAATCCCTCAACGGGCCATAAATGTTAATAGCTTACTAGGTACGGTAATCTCCAGTGGTGACATTTGGTCTACCTTAATCTGAAGATGTATTAGAGGAGGAGGGGTAGAGAGAAAAGGATGGAGGGATGGTGGGATAGATGGATGGGTGGAATTATAGCGATCGGAGTGGGGCACAGGCGAGTAAAATGTATCATTTGGCTTAACCCACTGCATCATACTCCTGTGCGTGCTGGGGGGTCCAAATCCGGTAGGCTGTGGGGGGTCCAAATCTGAGGCTCTATGGGTAAAAAACGTAAGAAGCACTAAGGGAAAAAGACATAATGCTATTTGAATCCTGTACAGTACAGCATTTGCTTATTTGAAGGATGTGGGAATATGACACAAAAACTTTACAAGATCACGTCAGAAATAGCTGATGTCACTATAGAAGCCCATTTCTGCCTTAAAGTAAAACAAATAAAAAGGTCATTTCAAATTTTTATCTCTTAATTATGATTGTATATCTTGTAGTATGACTTTTTATTTCACAGTTGTGACCTTGTTTCTTTATATTGGCTTTAAAAATTCACATTTTGACTTTGTACACTACCAGTCAAAAGTTTTTGAACAGTAAAATTTGTAATGTTTTTTTCAAGAAGTCTCTTCAGCTCACCAAGCCTGCATTTATATAATCCAAAGTACAGTAAAAACTGTAATATTTGAAATATTTTTCAAATTTGATCATTTATTCCTGTGATTTCAAATCTTATATTTTAGCATCATTACTCCAGTCACTTCGGAAATCATTCTAATAATATGATTTGCTGTTCGAAGAACATGTATTACTATTAATATTATTATTATTATGTTGAAAACAGCTGAGTAGAATTTTTTCAGGTTTCTTTGATGAATAGAAAGTTCAGAAGAACAGCATTTATCTGAAATAGAAATCTTTTGAAACATTATAAATGTCTTTATCATCACTTTTAATCAATTTAAAACTTTACTAAATAAGAGTATTAATTCTTAAAATTTATTTTTCAAAAAAAAAAAAAAAAAAACACTCCAAGCTTTTAAATGGTATAGTATATAAGTTTGCAAAAGCTTTTTATTTCAGATAAAATCTTTGGATCTTTCTGTTCATCAAATAATCCTGAAAAAAGTTTTTAAATGTTGATAATATTAATTACAAATAAATAAATGTTTCTTGAACAGCAAATCGGCATATTAGAAAGATTTCTGAAGGATCATGTGACACTGAAGACTGGAGTAATGATGCTGAAAATTTAGTCTTGATCACAGGAATAAATTACATTTTAAAATATATTCAATATTTCAAAATTTTACTGTTTTGCTGTGCTTTGGATCACAACACATGCTTGGTGAGCAGAAGAGACTTCTTTAAAAAACAAAAAAATCTTACTGTTCAAAAACTTTCGACTGGTATGTCAGAATGTGACTTTATAGCTTACAGTTTGCGCCTGTTTCTTGTAATTGCAACTTAATTTATTTGTTTATGTAACATATTTCACAATTACTTTTTTTTTATTTAATTTAATTATTTACTTTGAGGTAGAATTAATTTTTTATTTACTTTGAGGTAGAAACAGGTTTCTGTACATTAACCATCTCGCCACTACATCAAAAAATGTCGTGTGCACTATATGATATTATTCATCTAAACATTTTGAGTTACACAAAGCAAGTTCACGAACATAGAAATGCTGCAATTGTGTAGTCAAGAAGTCTGATTTATTCATGGAAATGCATGACATTTACAGGAAGGCCTCTAAACAGGAACCTGGTCAGGAAAAGAGCTGTTGCACCATATTAAAGAAGTAATCAGAATGAAAGTGAATCATACAGGGGCTAAGGTGTGCCTCCCATTTGTGCGGTCCTGGTGTCTTTCAGAGAGGGTCAGGAGGTCACAGTCCTGCTGCACGCTGTAAGATTCGGAACGAAGAGTCTGAGTTATGTTCAGGTCAACAAATCACAGTAAACAAAAGTGCACGTAGACCTTCAAAGCACTCGCTTTTCGTTCAAAAAAAGTTGTTTTAGCCCAAGACGTGACTTATAGGCCTCTGACAAACACGGTCAAGATCGTTACACAATTAATAGCCCCTTAACGCAAGTCTAAGACACGATTGTAATCACGTCACAGAACCTCGTCCAAAAGCACTAATCCTCCTTTATTTTGTAAGCTGATAGAGCAACCATATGCCCCTGCATATCACTCACTCAATTTTAGGTGAAACCAAGCCCTGACCTCCCCTCCCCAAAATAGTGTTATATTTCCAAGGTCTATTATTAATCTGTACTTTTCCCCCCTCAGGATTAGGCCGCAGCACTCCCCCACTCTTCTCTTTTCCACTTAGACCGGTATTATTGCCATAGATGCACTCAGATTAGTCATGTGTTTATGTTGACAGCGGCTGTAGCTGGATTAGGTCATGCTTGTGGGACGCAGGGGAGGGATGTTTGTGTCCGTCTGCGTGCACATCAAGGGCCCCCGTCTCGTTTGACCTGCACCTAGAGAGTCTCCCCATGCTAAACTGACAATAGGTCGGGCAAGACCCTCGCCACATGCAGACTTCCATTGTCCTGAGACGTAGAGCGGCCCAGACAGAGAGGGGGTGGAACGGGTGCAGCTTGATGGACCGAGAGTGGTGACGATTAAAATATGGCACAGAGGAACATCATAGGTGTTATGAAAGAAAATCTGAGTCAAAAACTCCAAAGTAGTTGTCCTGTTTATGACGGTGTCAGACTGCATACTTGGAGTATTAATTAAATGCATCGTCTGGGGGGAAAATAATTTTTTCCAGTGTCTCACTCTGGTGGGTAGTTTATACAGAGATTGTGTCTCTTGTAATGTTGCAAGATGTACTTAAGCAACAGTGTGTGTGTGTCTGTGTGTGCGTTGGTTTGTTGGGGAGGTGACTAGGAGCTCACGTGGTCACAGTATGGTAAACCTTTCCTCAGGTTTTTGTTGACTCATTCTCTCAGTTCTCTTTTATATTTCCAAGAATTTGCTGATTTTAAACTAACTTTGCCTAGACTAAACCGTGTCACTCTCGTCTACGTGAGGGGCTAATGTTGCTGCAGATGATGTGGCAGAACTTCCCTCTTTCCATCCTGCGCCCACAGGTATTTTGTCAGCAGTCTGCGTTCTGTGTTTCTATGGCACAATAAGGCCGTTCCGTTCTACAAAAGACTCAGTGTTGTCTTCCCCTTTTCCATCTGAAAGATCAATGATAGTGGTCTCTAATGTCCTATCAAATGTTATTGATAAAGCTATGTTGTGAAGACAAGATTTCATTCTCTGCTCTCAAGTTTTCTAAAAGCAGTAACTCCCCCAGACTGGTGATGCAACAGGAAGTTTTGCTCTCTGTAAATGCTGTGATAGTTTGATTTGTTCTCATTGGTTTCACACTTAATCAGTAGTTGACAGAATTTATTAAGTCTTTTCTATTGTCATTCCTTTTTTTCAGTGATGCCAAAACAAATATCCAACTAGCTGTAATGATTAAGTCCTAACAATTTAATAAAACTAAATTCAGGGCAAACGATGGAGAGAGCAGAGGAATCTTGTTATAAATGAGACAAAGGGATCATCTGGGAACAGAAGTATGTGGGTGAAACGTAAGAATATGAGGTCACGTTGGTTTCTATCATTGTGAATGGCAGTTGGAGAATCAGGAATTGAATATATGCCGTTTTATCCTCGGAAATGTATTAGTGAGAAATCTCGCGAGGGGAGCTGATTCCAGTCAAAGTGAATGAGTAATACAGCAGAACTTCTGCTGCCAATTGACACAACAGCACACACAGAACGGTTAGCTGAGCACCGTCCTTGTTACACTCGATTCTTTCGTTTACTTCTCCAGAAAATAGGTCATAGTGTCTCAGAATACAAAAAAATAATCGACACAAATAAATTTCTAGGTTAGGGTTTTATTCTCTCGACTATGATCCAATTTCACGCCACACTCTACAACGGCACAAACACACATTCATAAAAATAAAAATGCATGAAGAGAAAAAAAGACTGAAATCAGCGTCTGGTGTTCCCATGTTTTATGGACAAAAAAGTAATGTTAAATATTATATTAACAATTTATTAAAAATGAAATACTTATTATTATCATCATCATTATTAATATTATTATTAGATGCGTCATGAGCAACGAGGGATTTTGAAGCAAGTGCGCAATGCTCAAGCAATGTATAAATAAAATGCATCGATTAATATAAACGCCTCCAGTGAAATCCAATTGGTCTTTAATGAGTACATCAAACAGCACTGACATTTTATTGGTCAATTAGTAATCCATACAAAAAACAAATGCATGAATTTAGGGAGGGTAAATTTCTTCTCACTGTACCAATCAGAGTGCCTTTAATAAATCACGGAGTGTTGTATTAAAATGAAAGATTAAGGGTTGAAAAAAAAAAAACAAATCGAGATTTTGGTGGAAATTAATCATACTTGTACGCCCGCTGCATCGAATTCATCAGGTCTGGCTTGAAATATGCAACAAAAAGTCTCTACACTATCACTTTTAATTGCACTGTGCATCCCGGAGCCCGAAACACTCCGTATTTTATACAGTGAATCACATGTAAGACAAACGCGTGCAAATATGCAACATTCGCCACCGTGCAAAACAAGACGTCACAATGAAATGTCAGGTGAAAGAGCGCGCACACGCACACAGGTGAGCTACCTGTCAGATCACTGCAGCACCGGCAACCTCTCATGCATCTTTTTCCTCTCCTCTTCCTTAAGATCATGCAGTCGATGCTCGAGTTGTAACCATTCTTGCTCTGTTCCGCTTGCAGGATAGAATGTCCACTGCCTCACCTTTCCAAAGTCCCACCTGTGCTGCAGAACGCTAGACGCGAGCACCTGATGTGGTTCAGCACAGACGACCTCAGTGTTTCTCCATCTATCCCGCCGTGTAAAGATAGGTGGCGTGTGTGTCAGAGTCTCGCAGCGCAAAAGTAAAAGAGAGAGCGCAGAAATGTCATCTGAAGAGGCGGAACACGTCAGTGCGTCCTCAGGTTTGTTCCGTGTTGTGGCTCACAGAGATCAGTCCAAACCTGTCCATCAGGAATAACGGTCCCTCATTATAGAGCAGAGTCCTCCTCAGCGCTCCAAACACCTCTGTGGCGTTTTCCTCCCCTCTAACCGGCTCTTTGGGGAATTTTCATATAGAATCGGGTAGGTGAGCCTGTTTCGTGTGTACTTGAGTCCTTGTGGATGCTTTTTATACACCCTATTTGACTTTTTTTTGAACCCCCTCCCGAATACGAGATTGTAATCAACTTGGCTTCAGCCGGCGCAGGTGAGAAAGGTGCGCTCGCCTCACGGATGCTGACACACCGGCAGCTTCACACAGGGATAGTGAAGATGATGATGATGATGATGTCGCTCGTTAAATTTATTAGTGCATGTTTACGCGTCTCTCATAAACGGATGCTTTCCCGTTAGACAACAACATAGGAACCCTTTTCTGATCCGCATCTCTTCAGTCTTGTTTTTAAATATTAGGTACATGACTTTTAGTCTAAATATTTAAACATGTTTAATTGCAAAAATAAGCTGAAAAAAAAAAAAAAAAACTGTTTGATTTTGTCATCAGCATCCACAAATTTTCCAAGACTTATATTTCCAGTGATGAAAGGGTAAGGTAGCTTTTTTTTATTTGTTTGTTTATCATGCTTGGATTCAGTGTGTTATTTTTAAGGATTCGCCTGCACAATGCTACATTTTTTTTTTTTTTACATTATAAGATGACAAATACAGTTTTTAAATGTAAGATGTAATATAAGCAGTTATTAGAAGAGTGTACACAAATAATGTTTTGGAGTCTGTTCGTGTTTTTTTCCCTTAAAAAATAAAATTAAAAAGAAAGGAAAATAGTTATAAGCGAACAATTATTAATAAATAGCGTTTCTGTTAGCATAAATAAAAATAAACGGGATTTTAATGACAATTCCGAGCAAAAGTAAATTCGGTAAGTCAAGAAATTACGAAGCCAATATTTACATCTATCAGATTCACAAAGAAAGTAGCCCACACGATTCGATGCCTATAACTTAAAGCTAAAACAAAGACAGGAAAAAAAATAACAAGCTACATAAAGCATTTCCACTAAACACAAGTTGCCGAAAACTTTCATAGCTTCTCATTCTGTGAAATGCTCTGTACGCACAGCACATGCTTTATGGTGACTTGAAGGTGTCGGTGTGTCCGTCCCCCTTCATTCGCACACTCACGCGTTGCTGTCCGATCACACACACACACGCACTTCAAAAGATCAGACGACGCGCAGGACGCTCACGGTCCCTCTAAACAAACCCTCCTGGATAACTTCATTCGGACTTCTCAGTCACTCTACCCCCCAAATATCATTTGCTCTCCTGTGAGCGACAGACATCCTCCTTCCTGCCCTGAGAGTCCAATTGTTGCCGTGTGTGTGTTGATTGCTAGATCTTGGATGAAGGAGCGGAGCCCATGCGGACTGCTGCCATCTGACCCACTCTTATCAATGAAGCAGGAGATCATGGCGGAGGGTCCCCGGTGTAAGAGGAGAAAACAGGCCAACCCGAGGAGAAAGAACGGTAAGAAAGTGACTTACGGCGAAAAACTGAACTCCGGCTTGTTCTCGCGTCTTTAAAACACAGTTGGATTTAGGTGAGATTGCGCGTTGTCAACTGAAGCGCTGTACAAAAGAGTGTGGAAAACTCAGCGACACTGTAGCCTAAACTATTCTCTTGTGTGCTTAAGCTTTAAGTCTACTGGTTTAAAGTGTTTTCATAGCCGTGGAAATGTTCAAGTTGTAACAGAGTAAGAGTTAGAGGGAGAGTTCAGATGTGAGCGTCTATTATCTCACAGCACAAAACCGTTATGTGTGTGTGTGAGTGCGTGCGCGCTCGCGTGTCTTCTCCTGAACACAATACGGTTCTAAAATACCTTTAAATGCGTAAGAAAGTTGTTTTGAGTGTTGTTTGTGATTTGTAGACGTTTTACACTTCTACTTGTTATGGACTTCTGTCTTTGCTGAAGTTGTAAAGGAGTGAAGTACTGCTGTACAGTTACAGGTTATGTGTTGGGACACTTTTCGTCACTTTCTTAATTTATAAATGTCACAAGTGTTATGACTTATTGAACTCATGACTGCTGGTTTGTGTTGAAGGCATAATTGAAGTAAATTTAAGTGACTAATGTTTTTGTTGGAATACTAAGGAAAAAAGACTAAAAGAAAAGTCCTGGTGGCATAACACTGGCCTGAGGAGCATTTTAGACACAAAGAAAAACAAACTCATCTTCAAACATCTTAAGACTATCACTCACGCTGTCCCCTCCTTCTTTTATTGATAATTCTATTTTTTTGCATGAAGAAAAGATTTGTTTTAATCGGAACACTTCTAATTCTGTTGTTCAATCTGCGTTTTATGTAAATAAATGTAAATATCGCTCTGGTTATTTTGGTAGTAGCATTTACACATATTCCCGGACTCTGTTAGCTATGTTTGACCTCAATACTTTATTAAATGCGATCTATTGATTTTATAAAAATCAATGTAGCCTGTCGCGGAGTGTATGACATTAAATAAAGTCGATGGGTTGAAACTTATTTTCAGATTGGGGCAAAAATGAGTGAAGCGCTCAATCAGTAATTCTCTTGATTCGGATTAAAACAGAAACGCATCACGTTGAGTTCGTGATTATTTTCAGATGCTGTTTGTTTGGGCAAAACATTATTGCTCACTTCTTTAACTTTTGGGGATGCTATACTTTTTATTCTTTTTAATGACAGAAAATGTCTTTGAGGAGAACACGTAGGACTAGATAAATAATGCATATCGAGCGATGACTATAAAACTTGAGTTGAGTAAAATGTTTTGAATCGTCTTTAACAGGCCGTTATAATATAAATGTAAATAATGGCAATTAAACACACATATTAATTATATTGATCAGATGAATGCTTTTAAGTGGAAAAACTGCGTTTTAAAACCTACGTATAATTGCGTAAAATTATTCAGCAGACTTTATTATTTATTTGAAATAATCCTTTACAATTTATTACTGAATGTATAAATTCGATTGTTTACTTTATTGCCTCATTAACGGAGTAAATGTTTAAAAATACACATTTTTACCCCATTTAAATAAGTTGGTGAATATTAAAATGACAGATTCGTTAAATAATGAGTCCAAATTTATTTTTATAGTTTGTAGCTCAGGTCCTCTTCTCTTGCAGCGCGGCCCCACCCCGCTGTTTCGAGGGCCCAATGGGAGGTCACATTAGGCCCTATGTGAAACTCGATCCGCTCTCTGGCTGCAGTTGTGTTGTGGTTGTCATTTACCCTCCCACACCCCCAACCTCCCCCTTTTTTTCACAGCACGTCACATCCAGCTGTGAGGGCCAGCTTGACAAAACTGTCAGAGGCGCAAGACTATAAAGTTGCGGCGTTCTATAGATTGTCATGGTTCTGTTGTTGTGTGTCGATTTCTCTTTAATGACAGTTCGCTGTAAGCTTGTTGTGACACTCAGCCGCATTGGTTTTTAATTTCTCTCAGGTTTTTCCTGTTATTAGGCATAATTTGATTGTGATGTGTCCTACAGCTGTCACTTTAAAATTTCTTTGTGATTCATTCTTGTTTTTTGGCTTGTTTAGAAACCGATGCTAGAGCTGCTAATACAAACGATCAGAAGCCTTTGTGAGAAGTCACTGCATTGAGTCACAGCAGTTAACAGATTAAATCACTTGTTTCTATGAAAGGAACATTGTGTGATATTTGTTCGGATGGCATAAAGAGGCTAGCAGGTTCCCCGAGACAAAGCGCTAAGACAATGGCTTGTCATTGGGGCATCTCATTGGCATGCTCTTATAATCGGCAGTACCAGGGTGTCTAGTGTACTGTCTTTGGCACGTATCGCGCACAACCGGGCCATTGTGAATGCAGCTGCGGCAGATACCTTTCACCCTCCTTCTTTAACCACTTCCTACTAAATGCGTCTTTTCAAAAAAATAAAAAGCGGTATAAATTCTTACAATTAATTATTCGCACATTTACAAATAGAGGTCTCGCTCTCTAAAACACATGTACACACCATCTCAAGTAGCTCTCCAGCAGTCCATCATCTGTGCTGACCTGAATGCCTTTCATATCTGCTATGCCATGTTTCAGCCACCCCCTTTCCTTCTTTCTCTCTCCCTCTCTCTATTTTTTTCCTCCCTCACTCCCTCTCTCCCTCCTCCACCACACACCCCCTCAGTAAACACCCCCGAGGGCAGAACAAAGAAAAGGAGCTCCTCTCCTCCTTCTTAATCACAATTCAGCCCTTTCACTGCCGCCAGGCCACTCTCTCGCTTTCAGCATCCCAAAGCCAGAGATGAAAAGAGCGCAAGAGAGAAAGGAGAAAGGGAGAGCGAGAGCGAGCAAGTGAGGAGAGAAAAGGTGGAAATTATGATCTAGAGCTAGAGGTATAGAGGTAGAGTGACATAACTTTGGTGCCTCTTTGCGATTGTTAAACTCCCTTGGTTACGCTACCCACGCTGGTCAACTGCCCCAGCCGAGGGACGGGGTCCTCACTAATGGCTAGATAATGTTACTGGATGCCAGTCTGGAACTATTAACGGCCCAACAGCAGACGAGAGAAAGAAAATAGGGAGGGACTTTGAGAGACAAAAAAAAAAAAAGAAAAAAAAAAAAAAAAGAGACACTGATAAGGTTAGCAAGAATTGAGTGAGAGAAAACAAGTTAGTGTGTGTACATTAGAGGGGAGCAGGAGGCCAGTGGAATGGAGGGGCTAGCAACAGATTGTTTTATGGACCCAAAAGAAATATCACAAGTGCTTGAGACTATGCAGAATCCATTTTTAAAGTGCTGCCACGGACGTTAGGTGTTAGTTGTTTGTGTTGTCACTTTGTAGCAAAATCACACGCTACATTTTAGCGCACTCATTTTGACTAGTTCCCTTCGGTTATGTTTTGTTTCCCCCCACCCCAGCCCTAAAGTTGCCATACATCTGCCATGTTCAAGATAAGCCAACGACCCAGATACAGAGATAAGAGAAACGAGACGTTGGTCTTTAGAGATCGGTGGATTTGTATGGGTGGCGGGACAGATGCCACTCTCAGGACCGACACTTTCTAGCAGTCCATCGCTTTCACGAAGTGAGACAAAACATCCAGTCAGGGGCCAAACGCCTGTGCCTTTTCACTGACAGACAAGACATCCATTATTGTGTTAGCCTTTCATTCGCTTTTCCCCCTGTACCTCAATAGGTCAGGGATCACAAATGCAAATCCACAGGCATACCGAGAGAGAGAGGGAACGTAAGAATACTCAAATGCACCATGTGATATGAATTCTTAATTTTATCTGTTTCGCTCCCTCCCCCCTCGACTTTTTTTTTGTTTGTAAGAAAAGGAGATTATCTGTACACCTTCATTCAAGTCCCCTCCCCTTTCAGCTGGGCCAAGCTGTGCAGGATTTAGGCCGATTTACTTCAGCAAACACCTATGGACACTGGGGAGGGGACGGACCCTGCTTGGAAAGAGGGGGTCCTTTGTTTGCCGGGGTGCAGAAGGCCTAATGCTTCACCGGGCGGCCGTATTATCGCATTAAGCTGTATGCTGGTGGCCCAGGGAGGCTGGTTAAAGCTAAAGCAGTCTGCTATCTGCCAAAGACAAGGGAACATACATTAGTGTAGAGACGTGCCCCCATTGTGTGCCTCGAACTTCTTCTCTGGACGCGAGAGATTAGATGGTTCTAGGTGGAGGAGTTGTCTCGGGAGTATCCGCCAAAAAGTGCATCGGTACACGTCGATTCAAAGAGCTCCCGCAGAAGCTTGTGGTAGATATTTTGGAATATTTGCTAGGAGATGCTTAGATTCCCATATACTTTGTGGCAGGAAACTGTCTGACCGTGGCATAACTATGGTGTTTTTATTCCAAGTTAAGCTACATCAAGCCCATCCCCCAGTTTCTTTTTCTTTCTCCAAGCTAGTGCAGAGAGCTTTATCTGACTCTGTTCTCCTAACATCTGTCACCGCTAAGAGGGACAGGAGAACACCACCGGAGGCTTCGTTAGTCCTGTGTCACTTGTGACTAACCGGAATGGGCAATTCACAGTAGTGAGTCTGTTCCCTCCTCTTTTTTCTTGCTCTCCCACTCTCTACTAGATGATACAGCTTCAAATGCCAGAGCTCTTGTTTTATGCAGTCCATCGCTACGTTGGGTGTGGGTAGTTGGCCCGAGAGTGCCAAAAACACCCACACCGGCCATGGCGATCAAGATAGCGTGTAATGTTTCCGTAGTCAGAGGCTGTACTTTACAAGTTATCTGTTGTTGTTGTTCAAGGTGCTCAGCCGCGGACGTGTATGTTTGCGGTTCAAGGTGACTGACAGAGTTCGTTGTGCGTCTTCCCCCTAACTAACCATGTGCACATTTTCTTCATGAGTGAGTGCAGAGTAGCGCTGTGACATTTTGTGGCGCCGAATTGCCGTTAGCCTAAACAGCGAGGATTTACCAAGGTCAATAATGAGGTATGTCACTGCAGGCAGCAGAAACAACAGTCCCGGTGATAATGAATGGGACTAAGGTTAAGCTCAACCGGGATGTGTGTGTGTGTTGTTGTTGTGAATGTAACGTGCATAAGAATTGATAAGCCTTTGATAAAAGTTGTTTTTCATGCATTTAACCCCTCTATTTTTCACCCTTTCCTGACAGTTGGAAATCGCAGTTAATTGTTCCCTCAAGTCCAACTTATGTTTGCCTACACATATGGATGCTCTCTCACAAAGCCCACACGTACACCGTACGCACTCACATGGACATGTCCCGTTTGATTAGTGGAACACCTCCGGCAAGGTCACAGACACATGGAACAATCAATAACGGATCGGTGGATTAAGGTGTCATGACATCTGTGGACCCAGACCTCCCATGTATGGGTGAATGCCTCTTAAAGCCCACTCCGTTGACAATGCTCCCGCCCTAATGCCAGATCTATATTACAGGCCCAAAGAGTCCGTGTCCATGGGCTGCGGCCTTGCTGCCAGTCATCTGCTTTTGAAGGTTTCCCCTCACCGAGCTGCTAGGAAAACACAGGCTGCGTCTGTCAGCGCATATCTTCCCTTTGCTGCGATGAGGGTGGAGATGTTGGCCTGTGATACGGTGGTTAAGTAATTGGAATAGATTGCTCTCAGAGATTAGCTTGAGTGTAATGGCCTCTTTCATTCTGACCCACAGTCACAGGCACTGCTCCGAGATCAGACTAAACATGCGCGCCTATGTTGGAAGGGCCAATAGCTGTAATTACATCAGCCTTGTTATCTAAACACATACTTATTCAGTCATCCATTTGCAACATAAAAGTGAAAGTAAAAGGACCAGGCTCTGACATCTTCCTACGACACAGATGTGGATTCCAAAGTGCGAAAGGGTGGCATGTGCTATTCCCAGCACTTGCTTGGGACAGAGGGGCCGCGGGCACTGTCATAAGCAAATGTCAACCTGCTACCTCAGGAAATGAACAGTACTGAGGAATTACTCCTGACAGCATTCCTTCTATACAGGCAGGCCGCGTTTGTAGCACCTCGCTCCCCGTCACTCCTTGAATCTACCGTGTCTTATCATTATCTGAGGTGAGGTTTTGAAAGCAGTCACCGAGCTCTGCCTTTTCCGTTTTACTGCTCCTCCGACCGTCCACCAGCAGGGCTCTCGTCTGAGATTACAGGGCATAACTTTTTTTGAGGGTTGCAGGTCTAGCAATTAAAGTAATGAGGAGACTCTCCGCTCACAGAAGCCAAGCCCTGAGTGTAGTGCTGACTTGCTGCCTTTCAAGTCGATAACTCCTGGCCCACAACCTCGGGCAAGGCATGCCTGCTCCTTATCAGGGAGGATGTCCTGTGCTTTACATTCCTGGGCTAAATGATCCTCTTCCTTAGTGTAAGCGCTAGCACTCAGGAGGATTGGATCTGATGGCCCCGTCAAAGCAGCCTCTGGTCGCTACAAATGAGATGCTAGCACAGACTAGCTCTTTTGCACACTGCATCTAGCGTGTTTATTCATGAGAAGGAATCCGAGCTGTTCAGAGGTGTGTGAAGTAAAGTTTGTTTAACAGAGAGTGTGCAATTTTAGCTAACTGGGTTTGGTCTGTTTCTACTTGGCCTTGGCTGTGAAGTGCTGAAGTTGTCAATTACCTGACTGAATGATGCTAGATGTACAAGGTGCCCTGAGGGTCTACTGTAACTGAATGATGTCAGGCTTTAATTGTATTCCAATTGCTAGGCAGTAGTGGGATTGAATTGCCATGTGTGCCACAGATCCAGATGGTACAACTGAGCCCACCTTTTCAGGCTGGCAAAATCACAGGTCTTAATGCCATCGGCTTTTCAAGTTTTACAATGGGCCAGGCCTCGTTATTACCGGCGGCGGCCTCTTTGGCGAGACTGCCATAAAGAAAGTGTTCCTCAGCAATTAAAGCTAATGAAATATTCATGTGTGGCACCTTCCTCAGCCATCCTCGCAAATGAGCAAGCCATGCCACCCCCCCTCCAAGCAACTCCCAGCTTTATTATGGTGGTAGCCTGGCATGTCTGCAATTAGTGCGCTGTCTAGCAGCGCTGGCTGGGTATGGCGGGTAGCAATTGGAGGAGAGAGGAGGGGAGTGTTAGGGATGTCGGAGGGGTCACGTGATGCTTTGGGAAGGTACACAGGAAATGGAAAAGGGGAAGGACCGAGCAAGCCATTTGTAATGCGAGGGTGGCACCGCCTGCTGATTCACTTCACACACCAGCTTTTGTGCAAACATGCAGGGAGGCAAGGATAGTGATACTTGTGTTGAGGTTTGAGGTGTGAGACAGTGAGTTATTACATGTTTTGTGAGGAATACTTATTGATGGCTCAGAGCAGTTACAATGTCTTCGTTTTGGACGTAATGTATTCCTCTCGTCACGTTGTATTAGAAAACAGGACACCCTTTTTTGTTTAAAAAAACAAAAAGCATTTAGCTGTCAATCCGCTAGTTGATCTTTCACACAAACACACACACACAAAGTTTCTTTCTCCTCTTCCTTCATTCTTTCTCTAATGTCTCACACATAGAGACAGATGGACACGAATAGCCATGACAATGTTGTTTTGTTAAAGCGAAGACAAAAGTGGGAGGAAACACTGAATAATTGTTTATCCAACCGTTCAAACTTTACCTGTGAACTCTCCAGTTACATAACACACTACTTTTCTTAGTTGTTATGGCATCCAGGACTTGATTTAAATTCTTTTATCGTGCCAATCCCAAATTTGCATTGACCAAAGACTTTACCCATCTCCACATCAACCTGGAGAGGCCTTTGTCACTTTATGAGGTTTTCACTTTGCCAGTGACCCTTTTGCATCTCAATGAGGTGCTGTACCCTCTCCTCCCTCATTCCCACGCAACGAGGCCCTATCCATGGTGCACCTTTCCTTGGAGCTCTGTGAGAAGTCCCGTGCATCCTCCAAACAGGCCGGCCCTGCCGTGTTTACTGTGGGATTAGGGGGGTGAAGGGGGCGGCTGCGGGAGGGTCCGGGGGCAGCTGAGGAAGAGGTAGCCATGGGAAGGGCCCCCCAAAGGCATGGAATGCCGGTGAGGTCAGCAGGGGTTGGTGCGGGGGGAACCAAAGAAGCTCTCCGGGGATGGAGCAGGTGCTTTTGTGTAGTCCGTCAGGCATCAAAGACGTGACGAGGCTGAAAAGGTTAGTGCTGGCGCTGCAAAGCGAACCCCCCCACCACCACCCCCCACACACACTTTTTTTTTGGCTCCGTACTTGTGAGAGTGGGTGCAGGAGTGAAAGTGAAGGCTGGCTCCCATGCTCTGGTGTTCAGAGGTCACTTTTTGTACCTGAATGGGCTCCAAAGGAAGAGAGGTCCATGGCAAATGCTCAAAGTAAAGTTTTCCGCTCCGTAACGGCCTGTTTGCAGGCCTGTCATCACAAATGCGCTTCATTCGGACGCATAGGGGGCCCGAAAGTCCCATCAATCTCTAAGATGACAGTAAATTAATCATACCTATGGAGTGTTTAGTTAACCAAGGTCCAGAGATCTTGTTTACCTAAACCCATTTTTTTCGCCCGCTTTGAAACATCCTTTTAGATTTGTTATGGTTAACAAAACGTGTCATTATTATAGTTTTTTTTCCAACCAAGTCATTTTTGGAAATGAACAGAAAGGAAAGTCTTTCAAATAACTTTCTTGTTTGTTTGTTTGTTTGTTTTTTTTCAGTTTCAGGGCCTGTTACTGCTCTGACATGGCATTGGGTCAAAAAGCCCAGTCAGGCATAATGCTGTGGAGTCTTTACAGCTTAGCGACAAATTGTCTTGCCTCTCTCTGCACTTGACGTCCCAGCCTCACCCAATCAGTGCACCTCATGTCTTTTTTTTCTCTTGGTTAGGATGGGCAAAGCAGGAGGAGGAGGTGAGGTGAGGAAGCAGGGGGGCGGTGGGTTTCAGTTGTTGCAGGTTGCGTCATGGGACCCGCGGTGTCCCCTTTTGTGCAGCACGTCAAATGTGGTTAACATGCGGCCATTTATCTGCAAAGCCCCCTGGGTGTACAATGGCCTGGCTGTGTGTGTGTGTATGCAGAGGGGGAGGAAATGGTAGAGCAGTGGGCTTAGCATCGGAGCGTTCCCATTCTCTTTCCCTGTCGCTGTCACCTCCCCTCCTCCCCTCATTTCTCCTCTTGGCTGCACACAACCCCTCAGTCATTGTTTCGTTCTTTTTTATTTCTCTCCCCCGGGGTGCTGTGTGGAGCGACTAGGTCAGGCGGCATCTGACAAGGTGCTTCAGAATGTTGTGAGCTCCCGTGAGACGGATTGTTCCCCGCAAACGCGGTGTAAACCGGCAGGGTGAGAAACGAAGGTGTGCTTTAATTCCCAACAGCACCTAGGGTATTGCACGCCGCTTTCTGCAGAGTCAGAACCAAAAGACCTACTGTGTTGCTTAGTCATTCTTTAAGACTTCGATTCTTATCAGATCGTGAGGTCCTTTAAGGTCCTTCAAAACAAAATCATAGCCCGCGAGACAGTTATGGCTCTTTCGATCGCCGAGTTTGTTTTGCCTGAGCTAAGCCTCCTTTTCAGCAGTTCTGTGCCAATAGAAGTGGCATGCATGCATTTCACAGGTAACAAGATTACTCAGACCGGTGATTGACTCATTTGCCAAGGGAGCTGTTGAAATAACCGCACAGGAGCTCAATGTGAGATTTGTTCATTTTATTTCTTCAGACATGATACAGTGAAACAGAAACTTACGCCATCGGTTCTGACGAACAGCCTTTGCTGTTTGTGTACGTCTCCCCTGGAGAGAGCAGATGCAGTAGGGTCAAGGGCCAGTGTAATGATATAAGCGATACGACTTAAATGTATTTTTCCATGCGAGACTTCTCTCTTGGTACATCCATCGCAGTCCGATGAGAGAGCTGATTAAAACGGAGTGCTGACAGACAGTTCGTCACCATCTCAGAAATTCTTCGCTTGACAGAATAACGCATTAGAATAGAAATGAAATAGGTGGAACTGAATTGCTTTTTGCTGAGATATTTGTTATTGAAAAGCCAGCTCATTTTAGGTTGGACGAGTCACTGCTTCAAACATTGTACTTGTACATGTTGTTTTCCTTAGAATGGGTGGTTACTGTCCCTGGAGGCGAGGAGCTCTGAGAAGCCACAGAGAGCACTACCATTTTCCTTTTCCATGTTCTCCCTAAAAATACACCACAGTACATCCCTGCATTTTTGCGGCGGGCGCTGTGAACTGAGTCCCGATGGCTGAATTTTTGTGTTTCAATCCCATGTCATGTAAGGGCAGCTGATGTGTTTGGGACCGGCCAATAATTTCCCATTTCATCTGATTCGAGGAAGAGTAGTTTACGTTAGCGGTGCCAACAAAAACCATCGGCCGAAAACGTTCCAGGAACCTCCCAACTGACCGTGAATGTTATCTATAAATTTGTCCGCATAAGCTATTTACCCTTGTTCACTTGTTGCTGCTTTTTACCTTCATTTTCTTTTCTTTCGGCTAAGCATGCTGTCAACAGCACGTTTGCGTCACGTAAACAGTTCCCAGGCCAGCCCCGCACTTATTTCCCATGACTGCAGGGGCGAATGTCTTTGGACTTATTGTGATTGTGAGTTGACTAACACAGAACGGTCTGAGGTGAGCAGGAAGCATATGTTTTGGTTACAAATATTTGCTGGAAAGCAGCTTGTTTGGTCAAAAGTTGCAGCTTTTTGTTTGAAATACTTACTCACTCATAATGTTTCTCAACATAGGAAGTGGCATCAAACAGTCATACCACATAAGCTAACTAGGGGCGACTGTTTGAGAGAAACAGCGCGCTCCAGCTGTCTGTTGCTACTCGACTGACGGCAATCAGCAGCGAGCTGTTGACACACGGCCATCTGTAAACATTTAAAAGGATGAGTTTGCTTACAGTCTCTCCCTTTTAATTAAAGACCCGAGATGGCGCCCACCCTTTTCCACAGGTTATGTGATAACTGCACCTCTCTGTGAAGAATGAGAAGGTCTGCTGACGTCCTCTCCAAAACACTCGAGCAAGGGTGGAGATTCAGCCGTGTCCTAAATTAGGCACTCTGACATGAGCCATTACAGTGCACGGGGAACTTCCTGTTGCATTGATTTGAACTGGGCTGTTTTGAAACGAGCCCCATCTGAAATGAACTGGAGTGAATTGGATGAGATATCAGTGACCTTTAAGATGACACACTTTGCATTTGCTTGGCTTCCTATGATCACGCAAAAGTAGACGTATTTTCTGCTAAGGTTGTCAGAATAGCGTGTGTTACTGTACACGATGAGTCGTTTGTTTATGGCAGTCACTGCCGAAACAGAGGGGAACGGCTCTTTCTGTCTGCCAACCAAGTACGCAGGGAGAAGCAAACAAACAAATAAACAATGTGGGGTGAGACGGGAGACAGGACGGGACGGGACGGGGAGGGAGTGGGCGGTCAAGACGCATCGAGGAATCCTTCTGGGGCACCATGTCAACCAGTTCACCTGAAACTAATGCCCCAGCAGACACTCTCCCTTACGCAGAGCCCTAATGAGTATGAGGTTGGCGTGGGAAAGAAGACGGGGAGGCACAAATAGGTGACCCACTAGGCCAGGGTGGGGGTCATACCTCTTGTCTAAGGGGGTCTTTTGTTTGCATGTCTGAGACATGGGAATTAGTGAGACCATAGTGTTGTGGGTTATGCCTGGTTTGTTATGAACAGCTTGAGGGAAGGCATATTACCCACAGATTAACAGTGTCGTAATTATATACTCCATATGACGTACGTTATCAATAAAGATTTTTTTTTTTCTAGTTTAACTTTTTTTTTTTTAGTTTTCACTTAAACCATTGTGTATGTTATTTACTGTTTTGTAATTAGAATTAGGAAACATCGCAAAATAGAATATGCTAATACGCAATAGGCAGAAGTCAGTTTGTCAAAGTAGTCTGTGGTAGTTCATATTGACCCCGGCAATCACGTGGTGTAATCCCTGTCAAACTGGAAATCTAGGTTAAATGCAAATTGATTCAAGCAATACCAGACAGTAATTAACATGTTAGTTGTGTATACGTGCACTAGACCAGAAGGTCATTCATTAAGATCTGGTACAGTTACTATTCAAACAAATTAAAGGAAGAGTCATTATTTTTCAAATACTCCCTAGAGCAAGAGCCAGAACTGTCAGAAAATGTTTTTGTATGATGTGAGAGAGGAAGAAACTTGTTATATTTTTTGGTAAAATGTCCTGTGAGATTAAAATAAGTAATGATTTATAGCCTTGAATATGGTGAATTTGTAGACTGAAGCCTGTCAAGCACTATATTAATGACAAAATAAATATACACTTCCAGTCAAAAGTTTTTGAACAGCAAGAGTTTTAATGTTTTTTTTTTTTGTTTTTTTTTTAAGAAGCCTCCGTTGCTCCTCAAACCTGCATTTACTGATTTGCTAAAATAAAAACATTTCAGGTTTCTTTGATGAATAGAAAGTTCAGAAGAACAGCACTTATCTGAAATGGAAATCTTTTGTAATATTATAAATGTCTTTATCATGACTTTTGATCAATTTAAAGCGTCCTTGATAAATAAAAGTGTTAATTTATATAATTTCTTTCCCACAAAACATAAATAAATAAATAAATACTGACTCCAGGCATTTGAGTGGTGTAGTGTATAATGTTACAAAAGCTTTTTTTTAATTTTTTTTTTTTAGGTAAATGCTGATATTTTGATTTTTCATCAAAGAATCCTGAAAAAAATTACTCAACTGTTTTAAATATTGATAATAATAATAATAATAATAATAATAATAATAATAATAATAATAATAATAATAAAAATAATAATAAATGTTTCTTGAACAGCAAATCAGAATTTTACAATGATTTCTGAAGGATCATGTGACACTGAAGACTGGAGTAATGATGCTGAAAATTTAGCTTTGATCACAGGAATAAATTACATTTAAAAATATATTCAAATATAAAGCAGTTATTTTAAATAGTAAAAATATTTCACATTATTACATTAAAACATTAAAAAAATCTTACTGTTCAAAAACTTTTGACTGGTAGTGTAAACGATGAATGTAAACAATATTATTAAAATGCTAATTACTATTCTGTACCTTGTCATTATTTTAAATCTGTATGCACTAATTCTTTTTTTTTTTTCTTTCTCTCCCTTGGTGCTGATGTTCATCTCATTCGTTCGTCGACACAGGTAAGACCATCTTAATACACACACACATTTCACAAAAGCTAAACGCCAGTTTGTCGTTGTCTACTGGTTCAAGACACCCTCAAGAAAGCTTTAGACTTCCTCTTTATTGTACTTCCTCTGCTGCACAGTAACAGAGTCACAATTGCAATATGGTTTAGCTAATTATTTGACTCATCCCTGATAAGCAGCCTCACTGTTCTTCAGTGCTGTGTGAAGTCTGTATTGCACATCCAGCTGTTCATACGTGATGATTATCTTTGCTTGTGTGGAGCTGTGTTGTCTATTATTAGATCTGAACTAGCAAAAAGTTCACCATACTTCTAGATTGGCATTGTGACAACTGATTTTAGGAAACTGTGACTTTCTTGAATCGAAAATAAAAGCTGATCACTGTCCACAGTTTGAGTCCGATAGAAGCTTCCTCAAACATATATAAATAAACAACACTCTAAACAAACAAACTTTGAGTGTTTACCGGACACACTGCAAGCACTTCTTGTCGTAGTGCTTTAGCTTTTGGTTACGAGTGTCGGAAACAGCTTTTTTTTAAAATCTCACAAGTGAAAATACTGTCCTGTTGTATATAAGAGACGTGACACTACAAAACCTAAAGTTGCTTTTCACAGCAGCTAACAGAATGATTAATATTAAACCGTTCTAATAAAAGCTGCATGGTTTCACGGGCCCCTTTAAGCGAGGCAACAATATCTCTTTCCACCTGGGGAAATGAATAAATCCCGTTTCCCAACTGTGCAAAATCTGTTCTTTAATGTGTAGCACAGCCTAGCCTGCATCATGTGGGTGGGCCTGTGTTCTTCCCACTAAAATTCTAGGATACTTCTCTTTTTTTTTTTGCTTTTTTGCCTGGCTGAGAAATGCGTTCCCTCGCCAAGATGGGAGAAAGCGTTGGAACCAATGAAAAGGTGTCCCCAAGGAAGCTGGGAATGATTTGCAAAATATAACCCAGAACTCAGAGTGGTTATGGAAAAATAATTAAAAGATTTAGTGATGTAGTTTTGTTTTTGCTTTTTCCACTCTTTTTTTAATATAAATTTTATGTGTACTTGGGTAATATAAATCAAACATATAAAATGATATAATACAATATTATATAATATTATTAATTAATTTTATTCACTAAAAATGGGCTTTAAAATAATTTATAATTCATAGTTATTATTTATTATATTATATTATATTATGTTATATTTAGGGCTGTCAAACGATTAATCATGATTAACTGCGATTAATTGAATACAAAATAAAAGTTTGAGTTTGTCTAATATCAGTATGTATATATAAATACAGAAATATACATGTATATATAAATACAGAAAAATTTATGTATTATATACATGAATGTGCTTGTATTTATATATACATAAAAAATACACACACACATATATTAGCCAAACTAATATAAATTATATTACATCATATTATTAAAGAATATTTAGTTTTTATTTATTTATTTGGTCAGACCAAACAATTTTATTGTTGTGTTGTTTATTGTAATTTTACTACATGCTTCATCCAGCATATATATATGTACATTAATCAGACTACAACTGGCCTTGACTTGGTGCAAATGCTCTGAAGGAAGACACACGTTTTTAACTTGAAAGTCAAACCTATCACAAGCGAGGTTGATTTATCAAATATTTCATTGCTTGTATACTGAAACAGACCGATGACGAGTGCAGACCTGCTACGCTTAAACCCTGAACCCTGAAAACCCTGAAACATTAGTGTCATTTTGAAGCTGCTTATCCTGACCTATTACATGGTTTGGTTCTTAGAGGGCATGACTGTTCCACACCTTAACCACAGAAGCTGACAGTGAAGGCTATTTTAAAAAAAGTGACACTAGTGAGCTGATACAACTGAACTTACAGTGTGAAGAAGTGGTGTGCAAGTGCTTCCTACATACATGTGTTGAGTGTTTAACAGACCTCATGTAGGATTGCGGCTGAAGAAAAACAAGAGCAGTGTTTAGGGGGAGTAAAATGTGGAACTGCGCAGAGAGCTAGTGCGCGAGGATGGGTGTGTGAGGTACAGAGAGCGTTTGCAGATAAAAGCTGTAACTCATTCTGGCTTTCAGCGACACTTCTATTTCAGATACGATAATGTCCTCACACCGATCCCTATTTCTGCTTCACTATCAAGACTCTTAAAAGCGACTAGTGCTCTTAAAACTATTCTAAGCAAAACAGCTCGAGCATTTCGAGAAGTCCCGTTTTAAGTGGCGAATTGTTTTCCCACAATAGAACCAAGCAATTGCTAATTGGAGCCTATAGTCAAATTGACCGAGGACTGATTGGGAAAGAAGGACAGAAGGGTCCTCCACGCACTTGCTTTAGAGTGCACCTTGAGTGGGTGCGCTAGTGTCTCAATGCTTTGGGATTTAAAGAGCAGAGCTGCAGTGGCGCACGTCCCAGTCTGTGGCTTTGGATAGTTGCGCTCGGGTTTCCATTTTCAAAATGTTTATCCCCCTGTCGACTTCACCGGTAAGGCAGTCGTTGAGCTGCGTGACTTTGAAAGGTGTTGGAGGTAGGGGAAGAACGTGAGGCGTAATCTGTGAGTAATGGAAGGATTTATTTGGAAATGCGCTTCAGTCTTCAAGCTCCGCCCCCATTTCCTGATTTACACGGTGCTGTGACACTTCCCGAGCAATAAGTATCTCCAGGAGAGACCCTTCGGGGCTAAAGGCAGAAAGATGCCAGCATGACTCAGGAATGAGACGTGGCTGGTTGACATTTCAGTCTTACCTTCCGTAGGTGTCGTCCCCCCGTTCCTTATTCCGACATCTGGAGTTGATCAAGCGGTCACTTCCTAGTGCTTTTAACCACCCCCGCAGCTTAAAGGGGGTCGACAGCTGTTAAAACACCTGAGCGCGCTTGACGGAGACCCCTTCCTCTTCTACCTCCCCGCAGAGGTGCACACATTACATGCTGGTGTGGAGAAAAAGGGCCACATGCTAACTCAGGTGGCCTGGCAACCTGACACCACCAGGGTTCAGGAGTCTAGACTAAAGTTCTGGCCTAATTTTCAGAGGTCTGCTGGGATTACAGCCCTACAGGCCTCTCGGTCCAGCGGGGAACTGCCGTCTATGTGTAGATGGTATCAGTAATTTAGGTCTTGTCGGCGGGTGATCTTTAAGGTTGCGGGGACAAGCTGGGGTTCAGACAGCTGTAGCCCTTTTGATCTTCCAGTCTCCCACCGTAGCGCTCCAAAGATAGCTGTCAGTCACACACACCTAAAAATAGTATGTCTGGAAAACAATACGCATCAAAGACACCTTGCGCTATAGCGTGCGTTCACAATTATGTGACCAGCTAAATTACAGAAGGCTCTTCGGATTCAAAGGGTGTTTTTAGTGTGAGAACAAAACAATGGCTCGGTGCTGAGGTGATTCAAAAAGTAGTTCATGACCTAGCCTTTCTTTCTGCTGCGACTCAATGTAACAGAATCGGTGTTAGCCTCTAGCATCCCTTGGGAGAGGGCATTATGGCTGCTGTATTGTTGGCTAACCTCCTGCCAACTGTGCAGGGAACAAAAGGCCGAGCGTTTATTACCAGACCCTGCTGTGTTAAAGGAAGCCCAGACCAGCCCTCCTTTCCTGGGGATGGCCTTCTTTTGGCTGCGCTTTCATCAAGCAAATGTAGCTTTTGCTAATAACCAGGTATAGGTAGAGTTCTCAAAAACAACGTGTCATTTTGAGATTGGTGCGAATTGGATTGTGTCAATTCGTGATATGAGCAGCTGTATTTTTGTATTGTGTTTTTCTGAGAATTATGTTGTGATCACCAGTGTTGGGGGTAACGGATTACAAGTAACGTGAGTAATCAGATTACTTTTTTTCAAGTAACTAGTAAAGTAACGCATTACTTTTTAATTTACGAGAAATAACTGAGTTACTTTTTCAAATAAGTAACGCCAGTTTCTTTTTTTCCCATTTATTGACTGACTAGTCTCCTGTTCCCATGTTGAGAGAAATTGGAAGCACAGAGGCGTTGTGTGCGGTGTGTGAACAATCATCAATCATACTAATAAGAAAAATTACTTTAGATCAGTTAACATTTGTGCGTCTTTTTTTTTTTTTTTATTGATGAAGAGTGTTAAACTTCTTCTTCTGCGTTCTGCTGTACAGACGTGAATTTAATTTTCCATCAGATTCCATCTGATTCATTTCACTTTGGTGTGAAAGGGCTTTTACATTTGTTAAAAATAGAATTTTTTATATTAAAAACAAACAAGGAAGCCCTGTCCAGATTTTAAAAGTAACGTAAAGTAACGCATTACTTTCCATAAAAAGTAACGTAATTAGTTACTTTTTTAGAAAGTAACACAATATAGTAATGCATTACTTTTAAAAAGTAACTTTCCCCAGCACTGATGATCACTTGATATTTGAAAATAATTTCTGTGAATTAACATTTAACAGTGTTAACAGGTTTGAGAAAGAGAAAGCGAGATTTCCATAACATCTTTTTCTTTCCAAATTAGTTCTTTTAGATTTTCACATTAAAAACAAACTTACGTATTTCAGCACAGTCATATGATAAAACAGGAAGTGGCAAAGAAAACGACTGTGGTAGGCTAATTATTGCTAAAAATGGCTGATTCTATGACTTCTGCTTGATACAATCAGAGTTGCTTTCTCGCACATCCGCTTCAACTTTACATTTAGCATATTGTGTTTGTTGGTTCAGCGTGTGCTTGTCATACCAAGCTCTTCGTTGTGTTCCACATGTTCCAAAGAAAGACATGTTTATACAAAGCTGGACACAAAATGGCAGCTCAACGCCAAGAGGTGGGCTTGCTTAGTTATCCCCGTCCATCCCTGGCTGCTAGAGCACATTTTTGGCGCTCGCCCTTGAAATCATCTCCACCTGGATGTTGTAGGCCAGAGTCCAAACACAATAAGGAAATAAAATACGAGTGTGAAAAGCTAGCAAGAATGGCTTTTTCCCCGCTGGGACCCGCTGCACTCCACAATGCACTTCGATGACAGGAAAAGTTTATGGCGATTTGTTGAATCAAAAGGAGGAGGATGGGGAAAAATGCTATGAGCATGAGCTGTCACATTCCGCACCCATGACGGAGGCATGCGTATTTTTTCACTAGCTTAGTCCAGCTGCTACATGCTAGCCTGAGAACTAATCGTCAATGCTGGCCACTGGCCCGCATGGAGGAAATTTGGGTTGTTGTTAAGTGGGAGTGAAAGTTATTTCCACCGAGATTGATCATTATTGTACGACTGAGGGAAACAGTTGTGTGGGCCATCTCAAAAGAGTATTTTAGCCGACTCTTCAGTGTTTTCATTAGCATTATGACCCACTGTAAATTTTGATGTATGTTTTACTGTGCAGCCAACTCTTCTCTATGAATCTATGTTCTCGTTGTCATGGGATAGATTAGCTAGTTAGTCTTGCCCAATTGGCTTTTTAAGGCTGTATTGGACTTTAGGGATTGCAGAGGCAGTGGGTACGATCGGAGCTAATGCTAATGTTGTGCAGTTGCCAGGGCTGATTCAAAAATGAATTGAAATACTAAACTTTTAAGGAGTGTTAAGTGTTAAAACCTTTTGTTATTCTTTAACTCTAAGGTGAATAGTTTACAGTTATCATGCTGCTTGCAAAAAACGACTTGCCAATGAAGCGACGGACTTTAATAGTCCCGTTAAATGCACGAGGGTGTGGAACAGGAGAAAGGTTTTCTTTTTTTTTTTCTTTTGAGGGGGGGGGGCAGTAATGAAGACCAAATGACTACTCAGAAATCATTTATTAGATTTTTTTTAACCTTCATCCTACTGATTCACTTGGGTGGAAAGTTTTGCCCTGGGGATCCCATGGCTGTCAGTTCCTCTTACCTCAGACAACCATCGCCATCGACGGTGTCGAATAGGAACAGTGGGACAAATTACCCGCACTGTGCCCAGGGGGCAGGTGGCTTTTAGGGGTCGTTTTCTCAGGTCACATGTAGGAGACGTACATCTGTCACTGCGAAGGTAGCACTGGGGGACACACGGCTTGCCGTTCCCTGATGTGTAAAGTGATTCAAATTGACAGACGGTGGTACCTTTTGCTTCGTTACTCCCTGTGCCCTCTTTAACCGGGGGACAGGATCACAAAGCAGGGTTTGTTAGGGTAATCTAGGCCTTTGTCCACTTATCAACATGACGAATCATCTGTGTAGAGCTAGACGAGGTATAATGCAGTTCCATTGAGAAGCCGTTTATTTGCCGTTTATTCAACACTTGAATTAATTCCCCCGTAGGACCTTTCACATTATCTTTCTGCTACACAGTAGACAGACGTGTATGGGTTGGGTTCAGGTTGCTGCGGACAACAGGAAGATATTTGCAAAGTGAAAAAAGAAGTGTTAAATAAGTGTGAAAATAGGCGTCCTTTTATTGTATTTAGCTGTTTCCCTTAAATGATATCAGCAAGCTCAAGGACAGATGTGAAGAGACCAGTATCAAAATTTGTGTTTCGCTGGTCTAAACAAACTTTTTATCTTTATTTGTCATTCCCTTTCATTTGTAGTTCATCTTTTCTTAAGCAAACATGAGACGGCCTTAATTAAGAGTGTTTGTTGTGACCACTTACTAAAACATTTACTTTTAGTACTAGTGACTAACAGTCTAATCTATGTTTTTTATTTATTTAAATTAATAATAGATTAATATTGTATTTCTTTCTTTTTTAACCAATATTTTATTTGATAATTCAATTTGTGACCCTGGACCACAAAACTAGTCTTAAGTCGCTGGGGTATATTTATAACCAAAAATACATTGGATGGGTAAAAATGACTTTTGTTTTATGCCAAAAATCATTAGGATATTAAGTAAAGATCATGTTCCATGAAGATATTTTGTAAAATTTATACTGTAAATATATCAAAACTTAATTTTTGATTAGTAATGTGCATTGGTAAGAGCTTTATTTGGACAAATTTAAAGGTGATTTTCTCAATACTTACATTTTTTTGCACCCTCAGATTCCAGATTTTCAAATAGTTTTATCTTGGCCAAATATTGTTCTATCATAGCAAACCATACATCAATGGAAAGCTCATTTAGCTTTCAGATGATGTATAAATCTCAATTTGGAAAAATTTACCCTTGACTGGTTTTGTTTCATCTTGTTTAGGAAACAACATTCTCATAACACTGTATAATACCATATTGTACACATCTGACATTTGACACATTTTGGTGATGCAGGGGAATCTTTAGTTGTGGTTTATCACCACCGTCAGCTGTCTTGTACAGTGGCGATGTACTGTAAATGGCCTTTAAGCGACTGACCCATTTAAAAAACGCAAGTGTGTAGCTCAGCATGCAGTAGCGGTCAGAAATCATGGCTAGAGGTCAGATTTGCATGGTGGGTGGCTTTGTGTTATTGCTGGACGGCGATTTGGGTTGTTTAGCAGCGGTGACCAATCAGCAGGGGTCTGCTGAGTTATATAGTTTCACTACTGCAAAAGTTTGTCACAGGAAATTAACAAATAGGGGGAAGGGCATGCCAAGAGTGGTAATTTGTTGCTGCAATTTGAGAAAAAGGTAGTATGTATGTTTGTATGTATGTGTATGTGTGTGCAAGCTTGTGCCGTACTGGAATGGGATAATTTCAACCAGTGACTTCCGCAAATATTCATGAGGCTCTGGTGATATCTGTAGTGTTATTCGTCATCGAATAATTGCATAAATTCTATTCGGTGAGAGAACTGAAGACGCCCCGCACGTATAATATTATACTGTTCTCTTGAACAGCACTCTTAGTGGAATATCCACGGCAAAAAAAAAAAAAAAAAAAAAAAAAAGCTTTTGCAAATATTATTTTTTCTTATTTATATCGCAGCACACACACAAAGCTCCATGTCAAACTCCCCTCCGGTTACACTAGTCAAAAACTGGAAAAAGAGGAAAGAACATACCCAACAATATTATCATAGAAACGTCTATCCATTTATATTTCCTAACTTTTTAAACATGCTGAGATGTGAAGTCTGCGCTCAGAAATGTAGATCCAAAAATGAACTCCACTAGCAGGGCATGCTTCTGTGCCAGCACGCATAAATTACATCACATACAAACCAGTTAATATTTCACAAGGGAATGAAAAAAGCCCCAGAACGATTCTATGCCCTGGACCAATGCGAGCCTGTTGCAGAGATTACAATACATAGTAAGGTCTGAATTGTGTTAGATGTGAAACAAAGGGTTCCCTGCAGTCAGCCTCTCAGAGGTGAAAGGTCAGCCCGGCACATCTGACATACTGCACATTAAGATGTGTGGGCCAGGGAGCCTTGAGGTACTATTTGCCACCTGGCAAAGATCAAGTTGTAGTGCTTTGTTTGTGTGTGCGCGTGTGAATGTGTGTTTTGAGGGCACCTACATTTCTTTCTTTCTTTTTTTTTTGGCTGATATTGTAAATCAGGAACTCTGAGTAAAATAATACTGCGCGCACTGTTTGCCTGTAAAGTCATTATTAAATGATGTATGGAGAAAGTGAAGCTGGTGTATTTTTGATTTGATCTGAAACATTAGGAATTAAACATGTTGCTTTCTTTTGTCAAAAAGGGTTTGAACATTTCCAGAGAGCACTCCCACCTAGGTCAATAAATAATTCAGGCTTTTTGGAAGTAGGCCTTGCGTCCCCTTGAGAGGCTAGCGGGCTGCTAAAGCCGGAATGGCTTCATCATTTCTAACATTTACACGGGCATACTGTATGCCGTTAGACTGGAGCTCGTCTTCTCTGAGG
Organism: Cirrhinus mrigala; assembly: GCA_036247105.1. Taxonomy (NCBI): domain Eukaryota; kingdom Metazoa; phylum Chordata; class Actinopteri; order Cypriniformes; family Cyprinidae; genus Cirrhinus; species Cirrhinus mrigala. Next base: position 17,558,651 of record CM070015.1, read on the forward strand.
CAACTTTTAAGGTTTGAAGAAGGTCTAGATTTTCGAAACGACGCGAGGTGATTCCCCAAAGAGGGTTTTCTTGCAAATGAATGTGATATAAAATGTGTAAAAGTAGAATTAGTTACAGTTAGGAAGAAAAGGGAGAATACCTTTCACAAACACACACACACTTATGTACACACACACACACACACACACACACACACACACACATGGAGCAGTTCATATCTTTATGTGTAAGGGTCTTATCAGAGACAAACAGCTACAGAGGTTTCTTTTTTCCCTCTCTTTTCACAAACGTCATTCTACTGCAGCAACATTACCGGTATGATGAGGTGAAGTGTTTTTTTCCCCCCTCCTTTCACCTTACCACAATATGTTTGTAATAATATTTAAGGATAGTTAACTCAAAATAAAAATATTCTGTCATAGTTTACTCACTGTCATGGTTTTTCAAACATGACTTACTTTCATCCGTACAACATAAGGAAATAATGAATGTCTAAGCTTGCTTTTATTCATACAATAAAAGTGAAAAGAGACTGCTGTCAGGCTCTAAAAACATGTATAACATTTTAGGATTTTGAAATAAATTTACGTAATTTACAGAAAATATTTCTTTCTTAGCCCTTTAAACTTGCCAAGTCACATAACATATAAACCAGCAGTGCTTATTGATCAGTGATGGCTAAATGTATTTGTTTGTTTGTTTGTAAAAAACAAACAAACAATCAAAAAAATGCTTTTTGGATATATTTTGGATATATTTTGTCTTTTTTTTTCAGTCCCTATTTACTTGCATTGTATGGAAAAGAGCAGCCTGGACATTCTGCAAAATATCTTAATTTGTGTTCCCCAGAAAGAAGGATGTGCAAATGTTAACAATAGAATATACAGAAACATATGTGACCCTGGACCACAAAACCAGTCATAATGGTCAATTTTTTTTAAATTGAAATTTATACATCATCTGAAAGCTGAATAAATAAGCTTTCCATTGATGTATTTGAAAATCTGGAATCTGCAAAACAATCAAAATATTGAGAAAATTGCTTTTAAAGTTGTCCAAATGAAGTTCTTAGCCATGCATATTACCAATCAAAAAAATAAGTTTTATATTTACAGTAGGAAATTTACAAAATATCTTAATGGAACATGATCTTTGTTTAATATCCTAATGATTTTTGGCATAAAAGAAAAATCAATAATTTTGACTGGTTTTGTGGTCCAGGGTCACACACACCCACAATTTAAAATAATAATAATAATAATAATAATAATTTATTTAATATTTTTGTGCTCAGGAAACATTATATAGATTAGTTATAATATTAATATAAATGTTATCAATATTGAAAACAGTTGTGCATATTTTTTGTAAAAACCATGATTATGTAGTTTTAAATAGTATTCTTTGATAAACAAAAAGCTCGAAGAACAGCAGTTATTTGAAATAAAAATATTTATAACAATGTAAAAGTTTTTCCTGTAAGTTTTGATATTGTCCTTGATAAATAAAAGAAAAGATTAAAACAAAAAAACATATTGACTACACAACTGAACAGTAGTGTACATGTAGTAGCACTAACACATGTAGTTTGTAAGCGACGTGTACAGCTCATATTACGGTTTGTTTTAACTAACATTGTGTACGTTTAGAAAACTACCATTGGGTCAGAAAAGGATATGAAAGTAAATTCTAGGGGTATGACAGGCTGATATGACAACTTGGACATTAATCAGCTATAGATTCTCTTCTTCATTTGCAAGGAAGTTGAGCTCAATCAAGTGACACAACCTCTCGGTCAGATGTTCGCTACTTTCTCAGTGCAATCCATGGTAACACAAAATATTTGGTAAACAGGCAGAGGACCCAAGGAAAATATGTGTGTTGCTGTGTGTGTGTGTGTATGTGAAAACACAGTAGCTCGAATGAGCGGCCTGTATATCACATGCTTTGTGATACTCTATCTGAGTTCAAATGAAGCTTACAGTGACTCACAATCTCACCAGGTTGTTTACGCCAAGAAACCTGAATAAGGAAGCTTAGATTGTTTGAAGGGCTTAGTGCACTGGATCACGAGAGGTAATTATGTAGAACATAAACATTACATAAACGCAGATAAACAAACAAGATAAATTAATTATTTTATTATTGTTATTTATATCTTTAAACGTTGTTTTGAATGAAAATTACTTATGTGATGTAACCTATAGTTGGACGTGACTACAAAAACTGAAGTCCATTGCATGTGTAAAAGAGAGGTTCAGCTGCCATTTCGGTTAACGTCTGCTCAGCGCCCATCTCAAGGTGCTAAAGGCTGATTAAGTTCCTTCTATAAGCGCCTCTGGCTCAATTGCTGGGCCTCAGTGATCACACCTCTGAAAGTGGAACTTGCCACCCTTACCAGGTCACACCTTATCCCCTCATGACTGATAAGAGCAGCACAAGGGCAGAAAAGAGCTTGTGTTAGCAAATATGTGACAAACAAAGTAGCAATAGCTTTTTTTCTTTTTTTTTTTTTTCTTGCCGCCAAGTCACCGTGACATTCGGTGTACCAAAGAAAGCTGTGGCTTAACGTGCAAACATGTTCTATTTATCAGTTCATTCTTGAGAGGTGTTAAGAAAAAAAGGGAACAAAGAATTTCTGTATTTTTCATTCGTAATGCCTCGAAATAACGGCGCTCAAAGAGTTAACTGTCTTATAAAAGCTCCGAAAACGAGAAGCCATCTTTGGGAGAATGTGACCTACGGTCCTTCACCCTTGTTTAAATAACAGGTTTTGAGACCGTGGAGGTTTTTCTTGGCACCTGTTGAAGTCAAAACTCCCCAAAACAGACAGTTTCACAGGCTTTTGTATTTTAAGAAAACATGTATTTTTGGCCACTGTCTAGTTCTGGTTTCCATGGAACTCTGGGAGAAGGTCAGAAATCAGCTTTCTTTTGAGGTGACCATGCAAAGATCGTGTTATTTATTGATATGTTTATTTAGACATTTTTAACTGAAAGGTTTGAGCTGTATCGCAAGGTTGTGTTACCCAACAGCTAAAATCAACAACAGCAGAGCCAGCGCTGAAAGTTTATGAACATAATAGGCATAATTATACAGTAGAGTTGTGGTGAATGAAAAAGAACAATAAACATTGGGGTGTGAAATTAGAAACTCGTATCTGTCTTATAGGGCAGTTCTGTGGTCCCTTTTAGTCTGTGGGCTTCAACACGAACTACCTGAAAACCTGCAAAAACAAAGAGTTATATCCATATGGCTTAAAATGAGTGATCGTCAGCCTAACATTTGTCGACTATTAGAGTCAATCTAATTGCATCCCATTGTTTATGATAGTTCCTCCTGATGGCCATTATCAAGAGGGATTTGGTCACAAATCAAGCTGCGTTGAGCTGCGTATACTCTTAAAGTGACTGTCCAGGGTACAGTAACTCTAACGCCAATAATTCGGCCTGTTTGTAAATGGCCTCGGCCAGCTTTATTAGCCCGACGCTTTGCCACTCCCTGCGTTAAATCATAGACGATTCCCTAACAAAGCGGCGAACCCTGGCTGCTCAGGAGTTAACGTGGGTCTTTCCTGTTCTGTGAAAGCCCTGCGGTCCTCAGCATTACGAATGATGTGGCTTCTGAGAGCCTTAACACAGTCGACGGAATGAATACGACTTCCGTTTTAGACGATAATATGATCCGCGTGTGCTCCCTGGAGGTGTCATCAAGGGGAAAGACGAATCCTCCTCGCTGAACAGAGGAAGTGAAGGGAACAATGGCCCCCTCAATATTTACTGGTTCTCCACTCTAAGCCTGTCTTATAATCGCCTGAGCCAAGGAGATGTTTATGGCTTCCCCCTGGACTATTTGTATGTACGCTCTTGTGTGTGTGTGTGTGTGTGTGTAAGTGTGTGTGTGTGTGAGAGAGAGAGAGCTTACCCAAAGGAGTGGTTACAGAGGCAGGCTATAGCTTTAAGCTCTGCAGTACCTTTTGATTCCTGTAATCGGCATTCTAATTATCCACTTGAGCTAATTAGCACCTTGCTTTACCCCAGGTGTGTTACTGTAAACATCATCAAAGTAGCTCACTTTCACACTCTTTGATGTGCTCCTAATCCAACACCTCCTCTCAGTAAACCAGATCAGGGCATCTTTATGCCCTGCGTGTTTTCCAGAGTAACCAAATAATGTTGCTGTTTTATAAATCATTATAAACCTATTTAAATATACATTTTGTATCTTAAATTGTGTTTGGGTTTTTTGTAATTTTTATTAATTTATTTAATATAAAATCTCAATCTTTTAAGTTTATATTTTGTCTATATCAGTAGTGATGACAGTCAGTTTGTAAATAGTCCTAAATAAATTAGTTAATTAAATTATTTTTAATTAAATGTGTGTATGTAAATTTAAATATGATAATCTAAACGTATAAATAAAATATAAATAATATTTTTTAGAAACAATTAAAATAATGTATTAAAATGAGTTATTAATCATTCAATTATTTAAATAATTTATTTAATTATTTCAGTTACATATATATATATTTCAGTTGTTACAATTTATAAGTTTGTGTGTGTATAATATAATATTTACTTTTTATATTTAAATATTTCTTATGTTTTTATTTCATTTCATGTTTATATTTAGCAATTACACTGCCAGTCAAAAGGTTTTGAACAGTAAGATGTTTAATGTTTTTTTTTTAAATAAGTCTTTTCTGCTCACCAAGTCTGCATTTATTTTATCCAAAATACAGCAAAAGCAGTAATATTGTGAAATATTTTTACTATTTAAAATAACTGCTTTCTGTTTTAATATATTTTAAAAATGTCATTTATTCCTGTGATCAAAGCTAAATTTTCAGCATCATTACTCCAGTCTTCAGTGTCACATGATCCTTCAGAAATAATTCTAATATGCTGATTTGCTGTTCAAAAAACATTGTTATTATTATTATTATTATTACTATTATTTTTATTTAGCAAGGATCTTAAATTAATCAAAAGTGACGATAAAGACATTTATAATGTTATAAAAGATTTCAATTTCAGATAAATGCTGTTCTCCTGAACATTCCATTCATCAAACAAACCTGAAAAAATTCTGCTGTTTTCAACATGTTTTTTTTTTTGTTTGTTTTTTTGAGCAGCAAATCAGAATTTTAGAATGATTTCTATAGGATCATGTAACTGGAGTAATGATGCTAAAAATTCAGCTTTGAGATCACAGGAATAACTTATATTTTAAAATATATTCAAATAGAAAACAGTTATTTTAATAGTAAAAATATTTCAAAATTGTACCGTTTTTGTACTTTTGGATTAAATAAATGCAAGCTTGGTGAGCAGAAAAGACTTTCAAAAACTTTTGACTGGTAGTGTGCATTTATACCTTTATATATATATATCAATGTAGTATTTCAGTATTTCTTATGTATATAAATGAATTTGCTGCAATTTTATAAATGCTCAAGGCAATATGAGTCACCAATCAGCACTATTGTCAGCATTGTGGATATTGTAGTTCATTCATTCAGCTCTATTCTGACAATACAGAAGGACCAAATATAGGTCCCTGGTGCATCCCATGGGTCACCGACCTTTGATGGTAGTTATGGGGAAAGGGCATGGAAAAGGTTTGAGGGGAGTCAAAGATTGACCACATAAAGGGTCGAATCCTTCCCTCGTATGCTACCTGCTGGGGAAGCTATTCAGGTGACCAAACTCCTCACACAAGTGTGTATGTGTGTATTAGGATGTGTGTGTGGGAGGGGGTGCTGAACAGATGTGTTTTACTCCCTCATTAACATCAGAAAGAACTGCTCTGATTGAAGGTCCTGGACCAAGGGGGCTCTATTTCTCATTGGATGTGGACTGTCCCCATTCACTCACACACACTCGCACACACTGACCTCTTTAAAAGGCTCCCACCTACACTGCCAGCTGGCAACTGGTGAGGTTTTGCTGTGGTCTCCACAGTCCGCACCGCAGATCCGTGCACATGAGCCTCTCCGAACACCTCAGTCGCACACACCCATAAACATATGTTGGCAGGCGCACACAGGCACGCACTTGCCACAAATGGACTCGACTTCCCACTGTAGCTTTTCTGTGGGGTCAAACGATCCGTTTGAATCCGTTTCGAAAGGAGAAATAAGCTCTGAGATATTACATATCAGCCCAAATTCAAAAACCTTTTAGGATTGAATACTTTGGAAATCCCTGCTAACTATTAACTAGTTGAGAATACAGCACCCACAATCGCCAACAAAGTACTTAAACGGCGAGTCGCACGCCGATTCAGGTTTCGCCCGGCTCTCTTTCAAGTCAAAGGAATACGGCTTACTGTAATCTGCACTGGCAGCGCCGTATGTTATTATCGTGTCCTAATTAATCTTACAGGAGGTGTAATTCAACTTCAGATTAGGCCCGTACCTCACACAGATTAATTAATGTCTCTAATCAGCAACAGCAAAATTAATTTTGCCCTGATTATGCACGTTTGAATTTGCATGTGCTTAAAGCAGGCTCTTTATTTCATTATGATATCGAGCGCAGTCTTACACACACACAAAACAGGTTAGGCTGCCGCAAACGGACATGCACTAGTACGCGCAACTGGATGAGGGCATAATCTGTGTTATTCACTCGTGTTTTGGCACACACAGCGCGCGAGGCTCATGTACACACACGCTTGCGGCCGTAGCCAGGAGCTGTTTGCAGTAGAGTGTTATTGATGGGGCTGTGGGAGTGATGGCGAGAGAGATGCTAAAGAACAACGCAGCAGATGCGCTGACAGTTGTTCACAGGCAACCTTGTGCATGTTTAATACCACCCCAGCTGATCCTGGGTCTGCTGAACACAGGAGAGCACAGCTTCCATCCAGCTTGCATGTGTGTTTGACAAAGCCATCTTTGCCCCCACAGCAGCACATATGAGCGGCCCGTGCGTACGGAGGGATATGGGGAGGGAAATTGCATTCAGCTCAGCTAGAAGTGGGTGAAATGGTGCGGTAATGCATGGGCTGAGAGCAAGACGGCAGTCTCAGCTGTTAAGATGCGTATTAGAGAAATTTTAGTGAAAATTTAAGCTCAGTCAGTTTCAAACCAAGCAATTTTCTGTTGGTCGGTGTGACCAACTTGAACCCGTTGTGAAACCTTATGCAAAATTCCCTATCATATTGAAATGACTAGATTTCATCCATGAAAATGCACCTTTAACCTGCACATATAAAAACCTTATGGTCCAGGGTCACATTTAGGCTTGAGTTAGCCTCTCTGAATTGAATGTATAACTCTCTATCCATGATTGAAGCACTTACCAACCGAAAGAATGCGAGGGATTTTTAGGGAATTGTTAAAAGCGAATGGTTTCCCATGCAGGCAGCACTTGTGAAAGTACAATTAGCGGTCATATGCTGTGAACATTTGCCAAGACACACTGAAGAACGTCCAAAAAGGAGAAGTTTTGAGAAGAAGGCTGGAAATCAAGCCATGTATCGCTAAATTCTCAGAGGGTTTCTTATGATAAGGTAGAGATAGTTTGTGTTTGTGGTGCCAGTGAAAGAGCGCTTATTTTCTTCTCTTTTTTTCTTCACAAATGAAGCGTACCATAAAATGGCGGAAGGCAGGAGAAGGAAGTGTGGGAAGGTTGTGGGCAGGATGGATGGATGGATGGATAGATAGATAGGGCCACTCCTTACATGAATATTTCATTAGCAACCTGTCTGCTGGTCTGGAGCCTTCATTTAAAGCCCCCCTTTGAGGTCTTATTTTTTGCTCCATCTGGACCTGTTAGCTTTCAGAAACCCAACAAGCACCTCTGGCAACGCCACTGAGGAGTCTTAGCAGAACCCAAGCTGTTTCCTTTTAGTTTCGCCTTTTGTCTGATAGTAAACAGGTATTATGGAAAGATCATTGCGTTCCATTAAATCAGCCTTAAATAAAAGTAACCAAAGGAATGGAATCAATTTTTCAGAAGTGGAAAAGTTGGAAACGCTTTCAGACAGCTCAATAGGAGTTATATTGATGGCCTGTGGGGAGATCCAGTCATGTTTTAAAGTGATAGTTCACCCAGAAATAAAAATTCTGTCATCATTTATTCACTCATATCTTTTGTGGAACATATATTGTTTGTTTTTGTTTTGTCCATCTAACGGAAGTCAGTGGTTCCCAATATTCCTCAAAATATCTGCTTTTGTGTTCCACAGAAGAAAGTCATACAAGTAGTTTGGAATATTGTGAGGTTGAGTAAATGATGACAGAATTTTCCATTTTTGAGTGAACTATCACTTTTATTGGTGGTTTGTGGAAAGATCCAATCACAAATGTGTGTTTTAAAGTGATAGTTCACCCAAAAATTTAAATTCTGACATCATTTATGCACTCATATCTTTTGTGGAACATATATTGTTTGTTTTATCCATATAATGGAAGTCAGTGTTTCCCAATATTCCTCAAAATATCTTCTTTTGTGTTTCACAGAAGAAAGTCATACAAGTTTGGAACGTTGTGAGGTTGAGTAAATGATGACAGAATTTTCCATTTTCGAGTGAAATATCACTTTAATTTGGTGGTCTGTGGGAAGATCCAGTCACAAATGTGTGCTTTAAAGTGATAGTTCTCCCCAAAATTAAAATTCTGTCATCACTTATGCACTCATATCTTTTGTGGAACATATATTGTTTGTTTTTGTTTTGTCCGTATAATGGAAGTCAGTGGTTCCCAATATTCCTCAAAATATCTTCTTTTGTGTTCCACAGAAGAAAGTCATACAAGTTTGGAACGTTGTGGGGGTGAGTAAATGATGACAGAATTTTCCATTTTTGAGTGAACTATCACTTTAAATAATAATAAAAACAAATATGGTAAATGTCAGTTGTAATTTTACCTCTCTAAAAAGGACAAAAACATGCTTATGTAACCAAAAAAACCACAACGTAAGGTGTCTCATCGTTTTTTTTCTCAGAGAGAACCTGGTGTTGTTTTGCTCGTGAAACTGTTTGAACAGCTAGTGACCGACGGGCCAATCGCATGCTGAGAGCCACCGAGCATCTGCCGGGAGATTTGCATATTAATTGACCCATATTAACTTCCAAAAAAATTGATAGACTCCGAACTCGGCCAACAAATTCATCTGCCCGCGCTTCTAAGCCCTCACCTGCCGATTTTATGGTAGAGCATCGCGGTACAAAGACGTTGCGCTCAAAGGAAAGAAACCCTAAAATTGCAGGTTTTGTTAGCGTGTGTAATTTGCGTCGTCTCTCTTTTCAGCTCTTTGGCCCCGAGGCGGTTTGGGCTTTTTGTGGTTGTTCTTTTCTCCCAGAGTGCAACCTGACTGATAGTTCGCCTGAGATAGAGGTTGACTTCTTTATCTTCCTCTGCGCAGCATATTGTGTTCTCCTCTCCTCCTGTCTTTTCTCCTCCTCAGGGTAGCCCAGTGAGCTATTGTGTGTCTCCAGCTCTACGAACTTACACACACACACACACACACACACACAGGCACTCTGAGGCTGGTAGAGGCCCAGAACAGTTGTCGAGAGAGAGAGGGGTAACATGTGCATGGGGTGGGCACAGATGGTGGGTCTGCGTGGGGGAGGAAGGGGGAAAGGTGGGCCGTCTGGCGGCATGAGCAAGCCTCAGAGAGCTCTCTCTCTCTCTTTCTCTCGCTTCCTCTCCTCCCCTTCTCTCCTTCTTGCCTGTTGCGTTGGGTCCTATAGTAGACAAATGGGAGTTTAATTCAATTAGGGCCAGGCTACTGTTGCCGCTTCACGGCAGGGTCTGTGGAGCACCGCCACCCATTTACAGATGGGTGCGCGCTAGATAAGTGCGCGCGCACACACGCCGTCTCTCTCGCTCTCCTTTTTTCACACTCGCAAATATTGGCAAGTAGTGAAATACTTAAATACAAGGAAAACAAAGCCCGCCACAGTACACACACAGACACACACACCCTCTCCAGGTTTGCAGTAATGGTTCACGCATTGCTGAGTTTTCACTGAGGATCACGGCGGCACAAAAGCGGCCCCTCTCTTCCTGGGCCCTTTGTTCCCCCAGCACCAGTGTGACCTCTCCGGCTGCCTGGCCTTAAAACAAACACGGAGAGCCTCGTCTCCCATCACACACACCGTAAACAAGAGCACTTTCACCGGCCGTTATCTACATTCTGACCCCGCGAGAAAAAATAGACCCAATGCAGACGCTATCTGTCAGGTTCAAGGCCTTTGCTGATATAAACAGCCTTGTGTGGGAGTCACAGATTCATTGTTGGAAAGTGTATAGTTATGCACAGAACTGATTTTAAAGACCCTGTCATCAGAATTACAGTTTTGTGGTTTTTTGTGGGTGTGCTAGCTTTAAGGCTGTTTATATGCTAACATAATCTTGATGAGTTTGACAAGTTTCACTTATAGCAGATTATAGCTGAGATATGCATCTGAAAATTCTCTTTATTTCCCTTTTTAGAAAATTTAAGAAAAATATAATTTTATTTTATTTTATTTTTTAATGCAATGTGCTTGTCTTGACAAAATATAATTTTCCAACTCTTTATTATTTATTTATTTTAATGGAATGTGCTTGTCCTGACAAAACATAATATTCCAACCATTTTATTTATTTTTTTTTTAATTATATTTTATTTATTTTTATTTTTTTTAATAGAATGTGCTTGTCTTAACAAAACATCATTTTCCAACTATTTTTTTTTTATTTTTTTTTTTTTTATTTCTAATAGAATTTGCTTGTCTTGACAAAACGTCATTGTCCAACTATTTTTTATTTTATTTTATTTTATTAGTTTTTTTAATGGAACGTACTTGTCCTGACAAAACATAATTTTCCAACAATTTTATTTTATTTTATTTATTTTATTTTATTTTAATGGAATGTGCTTGTCCCGCCAAAACGTCCTTTCCCAACCATTTTATTTCATTTTATTTTATTTTTAATAGAATTGGCTTGTCTTTACAAAACTCCATTGTCCAACTATTTTATTTTTATGTAATGTGCTTGTCCTGCCCAATCTTACATTTAAAACAGCCAATAGGACACGATACAGAATACTGCACTTGTCAAACAACTTTCTGTCCTTCATAGACTTCTTAAAGCTATTTAGACCAAAAATTAAATAAATTATATTATATACCTAAAATTAAATACCTTTTGTATGTTATTATTATGTCCAACAGGTGAAAATCACATAATTTCCTGTTAGATTTCTTTGCATTTTTTTAACAATTAGTTATTTTTATTATTATTACCCATTTTTTGTAGATTAAACAGCAGGCTCAGCATAAACGTTACCGCCGTGCACTTTTCCGAGGCGTGAAACAGGTAAAAGTTTGCCCTCCCTAGTCCTTTTTGCGCATGAATGGAAGATGGCTGATTTGATTTACATGGATCATTTCCAGGCTATAGCCACTAGGCAGCGACCTCCTTTCAACTGTTTGAAGCCTTACCTAGTCGCCCCCCCTCCCCCACTGCTCGCTCAGGTGATGCGCACCGCACAGGAGAGAGAGAGAGAGAGAACAGAGCAGTTATTTTCCACCGTCTGTTCCGCCGGGTTTCATTACCGTGGCAGAGAGGCACCTGGGAAAGACCTGCGGCAGGCTGTCTGATTCTCGACATGGATGTGGAATACGCGCTCACCTTTCTCTTTCGGCCGCTAGGAACAGACGCAAAGGAAATGAAAGCAAGGGGAAAAGACGGATAGCAGGCGGATTACCTGTGAACAGGGAATGTTGAAAAGGTGTGTGAGCCAGCGGAGGTGTCGTTCAGTCCAGATGGATGCGATTGTTGAGCGTTCGGCGCTACAGAAACCTTCTCTGTCAGAGATAATCGAAAGCTTGAATCATCTTTCGCCACCTACCAGTGAAATGGCTCCACTGTGGCTTTGGGTTTGCAGGTGTGTCTGCAGTTTTTCCCCCCGAGCGCTGGGAACACACTCCGCATGTGAGATGAGAGGATTGTAAGAGACTGTGACAGAGCACACACATACCTGTCTAAACAGCTAAACTGCTAAGAAGAACATGTGTATGTGTGTGCGCGCACAACTCCAGGCTATGGAATGTGTGAACCTCTCCCAGTTAGCGGAGAGAGTTTTAGTTCGTCCAAACTGGACTGACACAAGGTATCGTTTCTGTATGTTAAATGTTTGTTTGCTAATGTATTACACATTTTAATGATTCTATCTATCTAGCTTGTTGCTCAGTTCTTGGTAGGGATGACTCTCGGGACCATCTTGAAATGCATTATGCCTTATTCTCAAAGGACAGCTACCAGAATGATAGGTGGGGTTGCTCGAGAATACGAAACAGCAGAGAGAGAGAGAGAGTGAGAGAGGGAGGGAGGGGAGAAAGGAGAAGTCAGGGCGAGAGAGAGAAGAGAGGTGGCCTCTTTGTCTCTAGGGTGAGCACAATGGACCGTTCACTGCAGGAATTATACGGCAGGACAGCTGCCGGAATGACACACTAAAATGGCAGCCAATAGAATTGCAATGGGGGCAGATCTAAATGGGGGAAGCACATTTGATTGGCAGATATAAAATAAAGTTACACGTATATATGGAAAAGTAATGGTATGTTTTAATCATACTTTGTAGTTTTACTGTAAAAATATTGAAAATTGAAAACCTATTGAAAGTAGTTATAACCTGCAGGAGTCCATTCCACTTTTTAATAAATTTGAATTTGAAAATTTGGATTTAATTGCTGAAAAATGCTAAAAATGCCACAAATTGATGACAAGTTAGATGGAAGAAAGCAAAGATATTATAATAATAAAAACATTTATACTGTGGTCTTTTCCATTGGTTTTTCCATTTTAACTTTTTACTCTCACAAAAAAAAAAAAAATACATAAATAAAAAATTAAAACTCCCTGCAGGAGTTTATTCCACTTTTTAATCGATTTGAATTCAATTACAGATGAAAATCAAATTTTATGATCTGAAAATGCTAAAAAAAAAATGGTTTAGTTAGATGGATGAAAATTAAGATCTTAAATTTTCTATGAATAAAAACTGTACTCCTTTTAGTGTTTTTCTTTATAACTTTTTACTCTTGCACACAAAAAATGATATATTTATAAAAAAAAAATGTATATATTTATACAAATATTTATGTATTAATAAAAATAAATAAATAAATATTAAATATTAGTATATATTTATTCATATTAAATATTGATATATTTATAAAAATAAAGTTACACATATATTTGGAAAAGTATCGCCATGTTTTAATCATGCTTTTAACCATACTTTGTAGTTTTACTGTAAAAATATTCAAAATTGAAAACTTAAAGGTTACTTGCAGGAGTTCATTCCATTTTTCAATCAATTTGAATTTAATTACTGATGAAGATCAAATTGTGTGATCTAAAAATGCTAAAAATGCCACAAATTGATGACGAATTACGTTATACATTTTTTTTTTTAATCTTTTTACTCTCTCTCACACACAAAATTGAACATTAAAAAAAATTAAATCCAAGTTACACTGCAGGAGTTCATTCTTTCACTTTTTAATCAATTTAAATTCAATTACAAATAAAAATGCTAAAAATATGAGAAGTTAGCTGGATGAAAACAAAGATCTTAGACTTTATAGGAATGAAAACTCCATACTGTGCTCCTTTTAGTGTTTTTTTTTTTCTTTTTAACTTTTTCTCTCTCACACAAAAAATATACATATTTATAAATTATATATATATATATATTTATAAATTTTTTTTATATATTTATAAAAGAAATATATTTATTCATATTAAATATTAATGTATTTATTACATCTTTTTATGAAATTAAAACTACACATATATTTGAAAAAAGTATTAACATGTTTTAACCACACTTTTATAAATACAATAATCAAAATTTAAAACTTTGAAGTTTTTTTTTTTTTTTTTACTCTCACACATCCAAACAAAATTGAACACTGAAAATTTAAACCCATGTTACATCCTGCAGGAGTTCATTCCACTGTTTAATCAATTTGTTTTTAATTACAGATGAATTACAAATGTTATGATCTAAAAATGCTAAAAATCTGAAAAGTAAGATGGATGAAAACAAAGATCTTATAATGTTAAAACATCTATACTCATATGAATAGTGTTTTTTTTCTACTCCCACACACAAAAGTGCACATAGCTATGCAATATCTTGGCCACATCTGTCAGACCCATGTGACCTTAGAGGCAGATAGTTTGATGGATTGCTTTGCGTGCCCATCACTTGTTTTTCTATCACTCACACGCACAAATGCAAAGTATCTGCTCGACAATATTCAAAACATGCCTGTTCCTTTTTCCAAAATGGATTTCAAACCTCAGCATTTCTATTTCTATTTGTGCTGTGAGAGAATCTATGCAATTACAGTAAAATTAGAACATACTTGCAGAACAAACCATACTGACTTTCTGTAAAAAAAAAAAAAAAAACGATCTCAAGCATCCACGCAAGTATTCAAGCAATGCCATTCGGAATGTGGATTGCTAACATATGCTGTTGAGAAAAAAAACAAAAAACACAGAATACAAGAACAGGAAAATGTGATGTAAAGAGTTTAGTGTTTTGTGTGGGCTTAAAGTCAAACCACTCAGCAGTTCACTATTATTAATATTCAGCCCTGACCTCTGTATTCATCCTCTTGATTCTTTTCCCAGTCCTCCCACTTCTTTCTTTCTCCTCAGAACACTCCCACCATTCAAACTCTGAATGATTGGCCGCGGCTTTTTAGCTCCGATACCAAAATTCAGGGCTGCCTTTCGTACCTGTGCAAGACATAGCAAAGTTTATTAGTGAAATAAGTGGCCGTGTGAGAGAGCGAAAAGGAAGAGATGTGGGAGGAGGGGGGAGACAGAGGAGAGAAAAAGGCGAGATAAAGTTGCTTTACGTCCAAGGTATACTCGGACCACACAAAGAGGCTCTCATGTCTTACTTTCAACCACTCCCTTTATGTCTCTCTTTTGCTTTCTCTCGCTCGCCTTCTCCTTTTCATTCAAGGAGGGGGGGGTCTTCACCCTCGGCCTGAAGTCGCTCCTAAATAATCCCACTGGTCACACCTCTTAGTTAGAAAGCTTTTTGTCCCACGCCCCTCACCCCCGCCATACCACCTCACCCCACTCTTTGGTATTCAGCCCGGGTCAGTGCATTTCGACCATCCCTTGTACCCGAGATGGTTCCCCTTTTAATTTGCACCTGTTGCGCAGTTGTCCGGGGGAGCAAATGCAGCCCCACGGATCAGACAAAGATCATATTATGATCAGATACGTGCGGCTAATCTTCACGTCCTCTGGCGAGAGCCGCCAAAGGAAAGCGGTCAGCCTTTTTTGCATGGGAACCTGTGAAAAAAAAGACGTCATTGGTATTTTTTTTTTTTTTTTTTAAGTGAATGGGCTCCTAGGGAGAGATTAGGGGTAGTTAAGGTACGGAGGAGGGAATGGAGCGTTCCACAGCCCAGTCGAGTCCATTTGACGCCAACGAACTGGGAAATAGAGCACGGATGGAAGGGAAAGTTTGTTGTTTTTCAAAACTGTTCGGGAGAGGGAGAAAATTGTTCGAAATCAGCAATTAGGTTTTTAATCTAACCATTAGAGAAACTTCCCACTAGTTCTCACTGCTTTGGCAGCGTGCCTCTGAGATAAGGTGCTCGGAGAGCCTGGGGAGATATATGCTGTATTAGGCAAGGAAAGAACTTCAAATGAACCTGAACGTTAAACTGCTGTTCCCATGATGTAAGCTTCATAGTTTATTAGACCCTCACCACCTCTCACTACCAGAATTGTGCAGGGTTTTGAGTTGCTTTATCATGTTCTCTCTTGTTGTTTATCACACAGCAATCTGGTCTAGTGAGGTTTTCTTTATCTTTACATCTAGAAATTGTTTTGATACTGCTTATATATATAATGTATAAAATAATGACATGATTCATCGCATTCATAGAAGTTTGTATTTACTTAATATTGTGTGTATGCATATTTAAGAAACATTTACATTTACATATGTTCAATTCAGAGGTTGTGATAAACTTTAACACTTCCCGTCATTTTGACGGACAGGGTTGTAAAAATTCATAATCTATTATTACCTGTCATTTTAATTTCATATTTTAATTAGAATAACACATTTCATTGTTTCTATTTTTGTTCACGTTTTACACATTTTAACATTACAGGACGACAGCGCAGTGTTAAAAAACAACAAAATATGCTAGGGCTGGATAAACAAACAAACAAAAAAAAATTGATTTCTCGATTTTAATAGATTCTCATTTTAATGAACCAATATGGATTCTTAAATCACAATCGATCTTTTGGTCTATGCTGAACAGCACATAGTGCGTCTTTCTTCCAGTAAATAGCAATAGGCTAGGCTTTGTGTTACTTTTAGTATGAAACAAAGTCTTAGATTTTAAATTCTGTCCATTTCATTAGGAAATTTAAGAAATAAATACCGTTTTGGCGCTCTTTAATGTGGCGTGATAGATCGTTGTAGCTTCTGTGTACTCCCCTGTGCTTAATCAAACCCACAGCAAAACATTCGTGACAGTTTTGTTTTTGTTCTGGATCCGGTGCTCTGCTGCCACACTGGAGCGCACTCGCCACCAACTGGACAGGGGTGGGAATTACAGTTAAAAGTTACTATAGATCACCCTCAGTGTAATCTGTCAAAGTGACGGACGGCCTTCAGATTTACCATCACTTACTTAATTTAATAATTTGTTTAATTAATTTCTGCGTGTGTGTATATAATTTATTTATATTAATTTATTTGTATGGGTGTATATACACATACACACACACTCACTCAGACACACACACACAAATATAAATATATATATATATATATATATGTGTGTGTGTGTGTGTAGTATGTATGCAATATGTTTGTATATTTGAGTGATTTTATATATGTGTGTGTGTGTGTGTATATATATATATATATATATATATATATATATATATTTTACAAAAAGTTAACGACACTTGTAATGTAATTTTGCAAGGCTATATGCATTAATCACAAAGAAAGTTTTTGTTTAGTTAAAATGTGTGTGTACTGTGTATGTTTATTATGTATATATAAATACACACAGATGCATATATATATATATATATAAGAAAAATATGTTTATATATTAAATATATTTATATATAATATTAATTATATCAGTAAAAATATATACATGTAAATGCATGTAAATATTTTCGAACTATATACTGTATGTGTGTGTGTTTAGTGTATATATACATAATAAATATTCACAGAACACACACACAGAACACACCGAATAGCCTGAGATGAGCTTAAACTCACATAATAACACCTCGTCTCTGTTCTATCCTCAGTGCTGAGTTATGAAAATGTGGTGGATGCCGGTTCAGGGTCCGATGAGGAAGACAGACTCCTGGGTTCTGAGGGCGAAGGCAGTCCAGCAGGTGTGCCGAGTCTGGAGGCCTCACCCCGGGTAGCCCATGCCTTGCTCTCCTGTCGGGGAGATGAAGAAAATGAAAGCCAGGATGGGGCAGGAGCCCACGTCTGGCGCCACGGAGACCTGAATGGTTCAGGTAAGAGTGAGAGCTAAACTTAGGTATCACCATGCGAAAAATAGCAGAGGTTCAGTTTTATTTTATTTTTTTTCATCAACCGTGCCATTTTCATATTACCAGTACAGAGCAGCTTTATTTATTAGGCCAACACCTAGCAGCTGTTTGGCATTTTTGATGTAATGGCAACTTGTAGACTATTAGCTCACATTTCTACTTTGGTTTCTTACTTTTTTCACGAAGTAGGTTACACCTAATCATCAGTGCCTCATCACTGTCTCCACACCCCTTTCTTCTGGCTTCGTTTTGACTCACCCACCCAAAACCAAAAGCGATCACGATCATGGACAAGACCCAAGCTAGTGAGGCTTTAAAGACAAATTCTCTTAATTAGGATCGCAGAGCTATCATTTAGCATGAGCGTGCCCTGCTGAAGACTCATTAAAGGCCTTAAATGAAATTTTTAGCATTATGATGGCCATTTACATACATAATAGGCCCACAATTCCCTGGGCCTGGCTGACAGTTACAGAGTGAAGGGAGAACTCATGCGAGTCGCCCGGTTTGAAAAAAATAAAAAAAGAAAGAAAAAACCCCGACCCCCAGCAATCAGTCTTGGCTAATGACTAAACCATATGCATCACTTAACTTCAGAGAGTGTCACAGTCGCAGAACTAAACGGGGTCTTCAGGGATGTGTCATTCGCATGAACAGTGTTTTGTTTAGTCGACGTTCACACGCTGATATGCTAGATTAATGAACGTCATCCGAGTTTATTTGAAGGCCACGCCTCTGGCAGCGTAGCATTATTTTATTTCAGTGATTAAACATGAAGGTATGAGTCTGCATGTTTGGAAAAAAAAATATTGTGGTAAAAGCAACATCTTAAAAGAGGTGCATGAATCATCTTGTGTGGTTCTTCCTCTTTTATCAGTGCACTGTGGTTGCTAGAAAAGATGCACCTCAAGTCTCCCATATGTGCTTTCCTAAGGTGACTTTTGGAAGTGATTCTATTTGCATTTATCTGATTTATAAATAAAGCAATATATATGTTTAAATAAAATTTCCATTACAAATTCTATTATCGGTATTGCAATTTGATTGAAAACCATTTATTTGATTAAAAAAGTGAAAAAAGTGAAATATTATTACAATTCAAATGAACTATTTTCATATATTTTAACGTCATTTATTTCTGTGATGACAAAGCTACATTTTCAGCAGCTATTACTCCACTCTTCGGTGTCACATGATCTGAAATCAGCAGCTGATTTGTTGCTCAAGAGTCATTTCATATCATTATCAGTGTTGAAAACAGCTGGAGGAAACCATGATACATTTCACTTTTAGTTCTTAGGATTCTTACATTAATAGAAAATTTCAAAGAAAAGCTAAAATAGAAATCTTTTATAACATTGTAAATGTCTATACTGTTACTTTTAATCAATTTATTGTCTTTTCTGAATCTGAAGTACAAATTTCTTTCTTTTTCACCCAAAAAATAAAATAAAATAAATAATAAATAAATAAATAAATAAATAAATACATAACTGACTAACTAAATAAATAAATAAAAAATAAATGTACTAACACTATTTTTTAGTGGTACTGTACATATCGGTGTATTAAATATGTCCGATATAAAGTGTAATTTTACATCAAATTTACATCATCATCAATTTACAAATGTAAATTTACATTTTTCACAAGCCCTAACATTTTGTTTATTTCCAGGTTTAAAAAAAGAATCCAAAAATACTTTAACTAACTAACTAAGTAAATAAATAAATAAATAAATGTACTGACCCAATATTTTTTAGTGGTACTGTACATATCAGTGTATTAAATGTGTCTTATATAAAGTGTAATTTTACATCAAATTTACATCATCGTCAATTTACAAATGTAAATTTACATTTTTCACAAGCCCTAAAATTTTGTTTATTTCCAGGCTTAAAAAAAAAGAATCCAAAAATACTGACCCAATATTTTTTTAGTGGTACTGTACATATCGGTGTATTAAAATTATCTTATATAAAGTGTGATTTTACATCAAATTTACATCATCATCAAATTACAAATTTTTCACAAACCCTAAAATTGTGTTTATTTTTCAGGCTTAAAACAGAATAATAATTAAAAAATATATATATTTTTTCACACACAAAAAAATAAAAAAATAAAAATATAAATAAAAATAATAATTAATGACCCCATATTTTTAGTGGCATTGTATATATCAGTGTATTTATATATCTTAAATAAAGTGTACTTTTCAATAAGTACTTTTTTACAAGTGCTAAAACTTTATTTCCAATCTAGACCCTACTGTATTTATTACTAGACACAAAAGAACATGTTGAAATGAAAAGCTATTTCTCCCATTATTACACTTCTCCCACTTGTTTCTTATGCTCCACTCAATGTAATGACAGAAAAAAAACCCACAAAACCTTTTTTTCTTGGTCTCAGAAGGATATGTAAAGTTCCTGTTTTGTTACACTGTGTAGCAGCATCAACACTTGTGCTGTAGCTCCAGCATTTGAAAACATATTTACAAGCTCCTTTAAATAAGACCATGTCAAATTGCCTGTTGAAACAAAATAAAATGTAATCATTCACCTAAAGAGATATGCAACTTCTGTGTTGCAGTGGTTAAAATCACACCATTACCTCAAGGGGCCTGCAGCTACCACAAGCAGAACTGAGACTCTAATGTAGTTGCCATTTTGTCACTCGAGGAAACAGTATTTCTCCGTCATTCACACACAGCACATTGATTTGCTCGAAAATTAATCTCTGATACCACTTTGGCTTCCTCTCAGCAGGGTTTTGGTGCGCCACACATGATGTTCGGTCCTTCATATGACCTTAAAATATCCCCATGCTAATGCAGCTAATCGCTAACCCTCCCAAAGAAGTTTTAAGCCAATGTACCTCAAAGGGAAGCACAATGCTAAGAACTCAGGAGGGTATTTTCACTGGCTCCAGGCCTTGCACTTTTATCTGCACGGCGCAGAAGGAGACAATTTCATCAGGAAGGGGTTTTGCGAAGGCAAGCCCCCTATTAGCGAATGCCTTGTTTCTTTAAAACTTTGTTCAATGAAACACGTCCAAGACTGGTAAAGCTTTTGATGCTCAAAACATCCCTTCGAGAAGCATTGCTCGCACAATGATTTCAAACTCGGCTTTGAAAGACGTCTCTTAAATGTGGTGAAAAGTGAGAGAATTTGTCGACTTTCAGAAGCTCTCTCGGTTGTCATACTTAGATAATGAGGAAGGAAGTGGAAGGCAGTTTTGAAATTAAACAGTACTAATGCAGTGGAAGTGCATGTGTGTGTGTGTGTCAGGAGTCTTGAGTACCCTTGTTTTCCCCTGCGTTGTGGTGTAAGAGGTGCTGTATATCCTCCTTTTGTGGGGGAAGCTTATGATACTTGTGACTGCCGGTACGAAGTCACATGAGAGGGAGGAGGAGGAACAAACACAATAGCTGCAGTATATGAGCAAACTCCTCTCAGACCACCCTCCTCTCCTCCCTAAATACCTTGACATGATTTCTTAAGCCCCGCTTGCAGAAAAACGTATCATTCTCTGAGCTCCTGTCAACATGTATGAGATATAACTCTTCCTGATATGCAGGATGTGCTAATTACACTTCAACATGCATTAAACATGTTAATTAAAAGTGAACTGATTTGCAGCTGAACTGTTTTTGTTCTTATTCTAGACAATCATTAAACATTGTTTTCTTTTATTACAGAGGAGAGAAAAGCAGAGTACAACTCCATGAGCCCTGACATCTCTCTCCATGGAATTGGAAATGGTACAGGTGAGATAGCTTCATAATATATAGAAACATTCATGCGTACATATATGATAAATAAACATATTTAGAACATTTGGTCAACAAGTAGTAATTAAGACATTTCTTAAACACGTTCATTATTAAATATTTCCTATGTAAACGCATGTAAGATAAAGCCCCCTCATGTGTGTTCAAGGGAGATGGAAAGTAAACATTTTTAAGTTGAGCACGAGTGCATTGCAAATCACATTTTGCAGCCAAATTGAGTTTAAGGGCAAAATCGAATTTGTTCAGTCCATGTACTTTCAAATTGATTACAAGGAAACAATAACATTTTTATTTGCTTACCCAATTTCCAGTCATCTAAAGAAAAAAAGTATGATTTAGTAATTTTATTAGTAATCTACTCACATTACCTCATGTTTTTACATATATATATATATGTACTTTTCTAAGGCGTGGTTGTCTATTCATCCTGTCGTTATCTTTAGGTACTTCTCCGTAAAGCATCCAAAAACCTATTGTTTACGAAAATCACGTTTAAAATCTTGTTCTGTGCAATTACATATAACACATGATCTATAATTAGATTATTGAGTCCAATTTTATGTATACGATGAGCAATACAAAGTGAGATCAGTTACCCTGGCACGCCTAATTGCCATATAACCCAATTACCCATAATGCTGGAAATGTTTAAAGCATTTTCAAACATGCAAGAGGATGCTTAAAGAGTGCTTGATGATCAAGCTGGCTCCTATTAGTCTTTGAAGTGGCCATTATGTTGTAACTTAAATAAATACTTCCACCTTGAAAGGCCTTCTAATGGTTTGGTCTCCACTACATCACACTTAGAGTGGCTAGTGTCCTAATGTTCAGCTTGGTCCTTTTCAGTGACACTGAGCATCAACCACTGGATTCATTTGTGCTTTTTCTCCCCACTTCCTCTGTGCAGTTAAGGGTATTGATGCCTCTTCAGAGCTCGAAAGCTTTTTTGCCAAGAGGAAACTGGATGACGGTGAGGGACATGCGGCGAGCATTGCCGAATACCTGCAGGATACTGTTATCATTTACCCAGAGGACCCAGAGGAGGGGACGCGACTGGGCACGCCAGAGGCCAATGGACAAGATGAAAATGAAAATGGTACGCATTAAACTGTACATACAAATAGGATCTAACGCTATGCACCAAAAGCTTTATTATTTTATATTGCCAAAGGTACAAAAAATGATTTTATTTTATTTTATTTTATTTTATTTTGTTTTATTCAGGTCATTCTACAGAAATGTCCACTTTTGGTATGGCAAGATGTCTTAAAATGTATTTCTTTTCCTAATATTTAATCTTTATTAGAATACCTTTTGACTTTGTGAATACATATAAATGACAGCTAAATTATTATTATTTTTTTAAATCGCTTTGTGCAATTATTTAAAGACCATATGTGCCATTTTTTTGTCATTAGTGTTACCTTCTTTGGCAAGATTTTTTTTTTTCTTTTTAGCACATGCTGTCAGATAAGGAGATTATGTTTTATTTATTTAATGTGACAGAAAAAAAATAGTAACACCAGTGACACAATGAATCACCAGTGACATATGTAAGACCTGATATACTGATCTTCACTGTCGTTACCCAAAAAGGAAATTAACACCAGTGACAATTTTCATGAAAAATGCATTTTACAAAATGGCTGCTGCAAGGTATCAAACAACATGTTGTCTTTCATGGTATACTCACTTAGTTAAGTAGTTTAATCCATTTGTATTCTAGTTTTTTACAATTCCCAAACAATAAAGTAGGTCACACCAGTTACTTCAATTGGTGACTTAAATGAGAAGATTTCTGATAACTGAAAAGAGACAGTGGACTTAACATGGACTTTTTTTAATAGATCTTTAAGAAACAGGAAAAAGGAAGTCAAGTGATGTCATCAGTGCAATTTTTATTTCAAAATAAACGATTTTTGTTAAACGGTAACACCAATGACACTCCTGGGGACCACTACACTGTAAAAAAATTATTTTAAAAAGTTGTTTCAACTTAATATAATTTGTTACCCCGTTGCCTTAAAATTTTTAGTTTAGTCAACTTGAAATTTTAAGTTACTTAATGTTAGTTTAAGTGACAACTGGAATATTTTAGTTGACTAAACTAAAAAATTTTAGTCAGCAGGGTAACAAATTAAGTTGAAACAACTTTTTTTTTTTAGAGTGTAAGCATTTAGGTTTTTTATGCCATTTACATAATATATTTGATAGTTATGAATACATTTTTGTATTTTAAATAGTAGAAAAACTTGTTTTTGACCTCAGTATAAAGCACTTTCCCTCTGTACATGGCTGTGGGGACGAGCCGTTTTGTGGTGCTTGGAATTCTACATAATTAATTTAAAAACAAATATTGCCACAGTAATGGCTCAAGAAGGTGTAATTGTTCAAATAACATATTGTTTCATTTTAAAATATAAATAAATTGTAACACTAAAGAGTTTTTCAAGTGTAATACTTCTAAAAAGGCTGGGGACAGAAAAATGGACATTTCCATAGAATGATCCTGTGCAGATTAGATTGTGTGGACAAAATGCATATATTTAGTTCATACTTGTTTCACATAACTGAATGCAATACTTTACCTATCGTTCTCCCATTGCTTCATATGGCAACTGTTTATCCCACATATGCCGCTTTTTTTTTTTTTTTTTCTTCAATCCCCCCTCCTTCACACTGTTCACTCCTTTCAATTTTGCCCAGATCTGGCACTGAGGACGCCAGATGCCTTTGCCCAACTGTTGACCTGCCCCTACTGTGACCGGGGCTACAAGCGGCTGACCTCCCTAAAGGAGCACATCAAGTACCGACATGAGAAAAACGATGAGAGCTTCCCCTGTCCCCTGTGCAGTGACACCTTCGCCTACCGCACCCAGCTAGAGCGCCATATGGCCACGCATAAGCCTGCCAGAGATCAGGTGAGACGAGGCCCACCTCAATCCGTACCCACATTCATTATATCCTCATGCTACAGAAATCTGGGTTCATTGTAAAAAGATGCTGCATCCCTCATTCTGAGCTTGTTTACTCATCCGGGGAGAACATGCTTCAGCCTGTTGATAGCTCCAGCAATGAACGAGCTCCTCCGGAAGCTCCTTAATACTTGAATCCTTCACACCGGAGCCACAGCTGTGCACTGTCATACTCCCCTGAGTGTCCGCCCACAGCCGGCCATGTGTGGGCTGTTCTAGCACATTGAGTCCTATAGGCCTGCCGACTTCTCGCATCAGCTGTTGGAAAGGAGTCAACTCAAGGATGTGGGGAAAGCTGATGTTATTTCTGCCTTTGAGGCTGGTCTCAACATGAGTATGCTGTGAAAAATGCAGTGATATGGAATTATTTCGAAGAGGAAACTCTATATCGCTTAGTTACTGAAGGAAAAGGTCTGTTTTTGATGTGGTAAAAGGGCTCTCAGTTGTTTGATAGGATTATAACAGGATATCCCACGTTTAGGCTTTCAACTTTGAACCTTAAGCAGACTTGGGCACGTTGGAAAAGAATTCGGAATACTTGCTTTGCACGCTCATCTTACTGGCTGATTCACACTCGCACATATGCACACACGCATACGCACATATGTGCACCTCTTCAGACTGAATTAAACACGACCAGATGGCTTTTTTCCCAGTGATCTAGAGTATCCTAATCCTTAAATGACTTTAAGTGTTTGTTTATTTGCTCTAAAGAGGTATTTTCCTGAAGGCTTTGAACATTAATTCCAAGGTTCACCTTGCTAGGTTTAGTTTTATGTTTCATCATGTATTCGGTGTATATATTTGCATACACTCATACAGAAAATTGAAACCCCAGTGCACATCTTAAACCGGCCTATGTGCACGAGTATGACTGAACTTTTGAAGAAAGAACTTCAGAGTACTGTACATAGCGACTATTAAACGTGCACTTGTGGACACCCACACATTTTTTCGCAGACCTTTTGTGTCTGTGTGTGGGGAGCAGGGTGAATGCTGTTGTTTTTGTTGTGCATCTGGGGCCCACATTTGAATTTCAAATGGAGGAAGAGCACCTACGTTTAACTTTGAATGGTGAATACAGATGCAGCCTACACTGTTTTAACTAAACCCAGACAACAACTGTTTAAAGTATGCAGATAGTAGTTTAACAAATAAGGTACTAAAAGGCACCACCAACTGATCACATAAACTTTATGCAGAAGAAAAAAAAGAATTTGAATATCTGTTGCATCAGTAACCTTGGACACACATACCTAAATACAATTCTGCTCTGTTTTCTGTGTTTAATTAATCAATAGAAATAAATAAACATTTATTTCAGCAACAGAATTAATTATAAACTCTTTTCTGACTGTTTTGTGTTCTTTCTCTCCCTTGCAGCCTCAACTGCTAAACGAAGGGGCTGGTAACCGCAAATTCAAATGCACAGAGTGTGGCAAAGCCTTCAAATATAAGCATCATTTGAAGGAGCACCTCCGCATTCACAGTGGTAAGTGTTTCATTGAATTATATGTTAAGAGCCGCCTTTCATAAATGGCCGTGTAAAGAATGCCAATAATCTATATAATCTTATTTCATATGTCTCCAGCTTGCCTAATGGTAATTCATTGTGGTTTGGATAGTCTGGATAGATGATGAATATTTAAAACCATAATTATATAATTATGCAGGAATTATTTTTTTATTGTAGGATCTCATCATCCTATCAATCATTAAGTTGAATGATGGGATGCGGCAAGAAGTTTAATGCAATTCTAGCTTGATTTAATGTGTAAAATATGCAAATGAACATCAATTTATTTTTGTATTTTTTTTATTAAGGTGAGAAGCCATATGAGTGCTCCAACTGCAAGAAACGCTTCTCCCACTCTGGCTCCTACAGCTCCCACATAAGTAGCAAGAAGTGCATTGGCCTTATCTCTATTAATGGACGGGTACGCCATGGAGTCAACAGCAAGCCTGGCTCGTCACCAAACTCTGCTGCGTCCTCCCCTGGCAGTCCTGCCTTAGCTCAGCTCCGTCACAAACTGGAGAACGGCAGGTCCATGAGCCTCCAAGACCCATCTGCTCACCCAGACATCAAGTCAGAGCCCATGGACTTCAATGAATACCGTCTTATGATCGCATCTCAACAAGAATATGGTGGGTCAGGAGCCTTCCTCAATGGCGGTGGTCATGGAGGCAGTCCTCCGGGGATGCACGGTTCATCTCAGAACCCCCAGCAACATCTGGGCATTGGGTCGGATCCTCATCCATTGAGCTATTCAGGGTTCATCAACAACATGAGTGAGGTTCAGAAGGTTCTTCAGATTGTGGACAACACAGTTTGCCGGCAGAAGATGGATGGCAACCCTGAAGAGATCTCTAAGCTCAGAGCATACATGAAGGAATTAGGCTCCCAGATGGAGGAGCAGAATCGGGTACTGGCCTCCCAGCAAGGCTTCCTTGGCGTTGGTCACAACAGTCCCACCAAGACCATCATTGACTACACACTGGAAAAAGTCAATGAAGCCAAAGCGTGTCTCCAGAGTTTAACAGAAGATTCTAAGAGACGACCTGTAGATATCAAAAAAGAAAGACCCAGCCACGCCATGGATCTTCTATCTGAAGATAAAGCACAGGAGAGGGATGCGCAGTATGCACCGTTCTCTTGTCAGTATTGCAAAGAGACGTTCTCTGGCCCTATTCCATTACATCAACATGAGCGATATCTCTGCAAGATGAATGAGGAGATCAAGGCTGTCCTCAAACCTAATGATACTGTACCAACTGGTCGCAGGGGGCTTTTCGGCTCAGAGCAGCAGGCTGGTGTGATCCCCTCATCCCTTGAGAGGAATGCCACCAGCCCAGTCAACCCCTACAAGGATCACATGTCAGTACTGAAAGCCTACTTTGCCATGAACACTGAGCCCAACTCAGAGGAATTGAGGAAGATCTCCCTGGCAGTGGGTCTTCCTCAGGAATTTGTGAAGGAATCGTTTGTGCAATGGAAAGCTCAATCTCACCATAGCTTCTCTAGGAAAAGATCTCCTCCTCCTGAGAGAAGTGGAGAGATCAATCATGGCTTGAGCAGGGAGTCAGCATTTGCCCGGTCACCTGTTTCACTAAGCCAATACGCCGACTCGACAGCAGAGATCCAAGCCATCACCAATGGGGATTCGGGACACAAGTTGTCGAAACAGCATCAGTTTACAGGCATTAGGCAGACCAATGAAAAGCCGCTCGACTCTGTGGACCACTTGAGAGGTGAGACACCTTCACCTTTGAATCTCTCATCATCGTCATCCAAACACTCACATAGCAGTTCGTACACCCCTAATAGCCTCGCCTCTGAGGATGCCCATGGGGAACCACTGGACTTGTCTTTGCCAAAACAAGTTTCCAAGGCCGAACGGAGGCCAAAACCGAATGGTTTTTCCATTGATCACACTATCAACTCCTCTGCACGTGAACCAGGAACAGAGCCTTTAAATCTGGCCCACATCAAGAAGGAGTTCAATGGGCCCAGCAGTTTGGGCAATGAAAATCAGCTTGAGAAAAGCTCAAGCCCCATCTTTAGCATAAACCCTTTTGGCGGCGGGCACATGTACACCTCACTTCCGCCTCATGGAGCATTCCCTCCTCCTACTTTCATGTCTACGGCTCAAGCCAGCATCCCGGGACTCAGGCCCTACCCGGGGTTGGATCCCATGAGTTTCCTTCCACCTATGGCTTACACTTACGCAGCGGGGGCAGCCACTTTTGCTGAGATGCAGCAACGCCGGAAGTACCAGCGGAAGCCAGGCTTCCAGGTAAATGAAATGTTTATGTTTTGGTACCAGGGAAAAATAATTCCTAGTGTATTCCCCTTTTTTTGTTGTTGTTTTTTAAAATGAATGCTATCATGCCTAAAAAACCTAAAATGTTTTCCTTGCTCTGTTACATACATGAATTCATATTACTTTGTTTACTAAGCTGAGAGAACCCATGTAAGTCAAGCCATATGTCCCACTTTTTGCGACATGTTGTGGTGATAAAGGCCTTATACAGGTTACAGAGATAAGCTCTGTCCAGACTTGGGATCAAATATGGGGCAGGGGCTGTCTCTTCCTAGGTGGCAGGTTAGGATTAGGATTTGTGGCAGGTTAGGATTGTGTCTAAAATCTGTTTCTTTTGCAGGGGGAGCTACTGGACAGCGCAGGGGACTATCTGTCAGGGCTAGAGGACCTGACAGACAGCGAGTCGCTGCTCGCCCGGAAGAAGATTAAGAAGACTGAAAGTGGTATGTACGCGTGTGACTTGTGCGACAAAACATTCCAGAAGACCAGTTCCCTCCTAAGACACAAATATGAGCACACAGGTATATCACATTTAGACAACTCTTTTTTTTTTTACCCTCGTCCATCCCCCCCTCCAAGTAATCCCCTTTTACCACATTGTGTTTTTTTCTTGTTTCTTTCATTCCTTTCCTGCTTTAATTTTTTTCATACCTACTTTTTTTTCTGTCCATTGCCATATTTTTGTTGTACATTTCAAACCCATGACAAAGGTGTAACGGTTTCTTCCTTTTGACAGGCTCAAAGGGGTAATATTTTTAGATTGGCAGGTGACACCAATGATATTTACAATCCAGCTAAAATGTACAAAAATAGTTACCACTTTAAATGGCAAACGCACACACAACAATTTCTCATATACGTGTTCAGTGAACCACAGAAAAAGGTTTTAAATTAAGCATTTGGCCCACCAGTCGATATGGAGACACATTGTCAGTACAGTTTTGTTGGCGAGCCAACATGTAGCAATATGCCAGGTGTGTGAAAGCCTGATGTGTGCGTGGCATTTCTACGCCACAATGTGACCTAGCCTCCTGGGGGACTCCTCTCTTTCACACGTTTGCATCATCCTCACTTACATTCTTCGGTCGGAATGCATAGAGAGGAATCTGCTGTCTCGTCTATTTTTGAACTTGATGAGGGGAGGTGGGGAAGGGGACCATCTCAAGTATGGCTGCTATGGAAGGTGTTGCAGGCATGCCAGGGCTATTCATGGCCAAGAATATAGTACATCTGTTCATGTGCTTGGTGCTGATGGCGAGTGTGTGGGTTTTTATGGCAAGTATGTTACTGGTGGAATGACTGAATGCCAAATGGCAAGTCCCTCCTCCTTCACTGATTAGAGTAGAATTAATCTCCTGTTTTTCTGAAAGTAGACAATGCGATCCAAGTTGGCGAAAGAGGAAGGTGTGCGGGAGGTGAGGCGTTTGGTGTATGCCTTACACAAGGCATCACGAGGCGAATGTCTTATCTAAGCATTTTCGAATCCCGAGACATGATGTCATAAACTCTGTCAGGGATGCTGACTGCCTCACTTTCACCTTGTGCGGCATGGAGCGATAATCACCTGATCTTCTTGGCTGCATTCAGAACAGTCACAGACAGCCTCAGAATAGCACCTCAGGACTGTGGCTTCCCCCTCACCTCCCTGCACTATTTTGGTAACATCTAAAATAAACCGGTGGGGTTTGTCCCTGCTCGATATGAAGGGGTTTTCAGTCAGGACTTTTTATTTATTTTTATTTTTATTTTTTTTTAACCCCAAATAATTCAATCATATGCTACAAGTAAGGAGGGATATGTGTGGTTACTTGAAAGATGTGTCTAGTAATGCAAACAATATATCTGAAGTTTGTGCATCCTCCACATACAGAATTTTCAAATTGTTTTTTATAGCTTGAAGATGGTACAGATGCCAAACTAACCTGTTGGCTCCTCTCTCTTTGTGTCTCTGCAGGAAAGCGGCCTCACCAGTGCCAGATTTGCAAGAAGGCCTTCAAACACAAGCACCACCTCATCGAGCACTCACGCCTACATTCGGGTGAGAAACCCTACCAGTGCGACAAATGTGGCAAGCGCTTCTCCCACTCTGGCTCTTACTCGCAGCACATGAACCACAGATATTCCTACTGCAAACGTGAGGCGGAGGAGCGCGAGGCCGCCAAACAAGATAGCCACGACAACGGAGGACCCCTGGAACCCACGGAGCTCCTCATGCGTCGGGCTTACCTTCAAGGTCTTGGGCCCCTGGGCTTTTCAGATCCAGAGGACCAGACCGAGGACATTACACGAGAAAACACCATCTTGAGAGATGGTACCGAGGGCGGGGCCAGGGAGGCAGAGGAGGCATATCCGGAAGTGACTGACAGGCAAGAGACAAGGTTGGCTGAAGAAGAGGAAATGGAGACAGAGGGGCAGAGATTTGACACTAGGAGTCCTAATGGGACAGCGAAAGATGAGAAAGAGAGCGAAGTAATGGGAGGGACAGAGGACGAGAGCTCGGAAGAGGGGAAACCGGCGAGCAAAAGAAATCCTGACGGCGAGAATGAGGATGCTGATTAACTACTGCATTTCGGAATAAGCTTCCTGTATTCTTTGTTTTCTTTTTCCCTCAAGCTTGCGTCGTGCCCTTCTTCCGCCCTTTTGGAGGGACTTTGAGCCAGATTCTCATTTGTACCACACTGCCACGACTTGGTTGTCTGAGCGTGCGCCTGAGGCTTGCACTCGTCGATATTAAGAGTGGAACTCTAAAACCAGGCATCAGAAACTAGGCTGGAACATGAAGGAATCCATATTATGCAAAAATACAAGTGATAACAAGTGATTGTCAGAACAAAAAATAAAAGAAAGGTTTTTAAAATGTACAGAGTTTTCAGCCAGAAAGCTGTGCGGTGCTGATTTCCATATAACTCCTGTGTTTCATTGTGGTCGTAGCACAAGCCTGGAAATTGCACTCTGAGAAAAGGAAACAAAAACAAAAGAAGTATTAGAAAAAAGGAAAAATAAAAAAAACACAAAAAATAAAATGAACAAAAAAACTCTTAGGTAAAAAAAACATTGCCTATATGTACTTATACTGCGCTTGAAGACGCAGTAGTGTGTCAGTGTTATATTTCATTATCACTTACTGTGATACCCTTGGTTTTACCTTTCTTTTCCTGACCAGCCATTCAAGTTTTGGCGTCTCACCATGGCTTTTTTTTATGAAGCGACTTTAACTAAATAATACCTATATGATTCTTAAACGTACAAAGTCTTAAAGTTGGCCAGGGGTGGATGGAAAGAGTTTGGGTAACTGTAATGACGAAGGCTCATTGTATGAGGCGACGTCAGAACCCCTGTGTTTTTTTTCGTTCGAGAAAAGCCTTATATGCAAACCCTTTCACCTGTGTTTTCTGCAAGTGCCATCCTTGTACAGTATAAAGCGAAGTCAACTAGTGTTCTCTTTGCACCTGCTTTAGTATTAAATGAAAAATTTCACCTTGTCTTTTGAAATACCTACGTCAGTATTAGTATATCTAGACTGCAGTTGTTTAGTTTACATATTGTTTGTGCAATTTTCTGTATTTTTTTTAAGATCATCTGTCAGTATTATCTTGGTTTGTTTTGTTTTGTTCAATACAAATTTCATTTTTATTTTAAACTACCATTTTATTTATGTGACTCATTTTATATTTCCTAATTATATTTATTTCATACTGTAGTGTACAGTATTATAGTTCCTTGATATAGATATATTTTAGTAAATAAGGATCCTTACAAGTGGAGCAAATTTTACGTAAAGAGAGCATTTATTGTATCTGGAGCGATCGCTGTGAATTGCTCTTCATACTACACTTACCTAATGAAGGAGAATCTACAATTTGGGAACTTTTGATACAATATTGTGAAAACACTGTATTTTTGACTGAAAGGAAAAAATTCCACTTTATTCATCTTATTTGTTTTTCCTTTTTCCCTTTTTTAGCTAAAGAAATAAAGGGGGGCTGTGCTTGTTGGGATTTTTTGAAATGTCTGTTAAAGTATAATTTAATTTTTAATTTGTAATTTCTCTTGAAAATGACCTTGCTCGAATAAATGTAGCCCAATTTAATTTTGAAAGCCTGTGTAACATCTCACTCAACGAGTCACTTCAATTTTCTCACATTATCAACACTTTTTATTATTTTGAATACAAAATAAACATTCCTATATAGCCAAGAAAAAAAAATATTCATATATTTGGCAGTTTAGTATCTTTGATATAATGTATGCGTGTGTGTGTGTAGTAGTGTCATCCATATTATAAATCACCTCTATAAACTGGAGAAAAATAGCTATCAAATATCAGACTTTAATATTCCCCTGTATCATTTTCTGTGCTATCATTTAATTAATTACTGGAACCTTTACCTTTTGATGTGGATTACACATAGCAATATAATCCACCTTATCAAAGTCTCTCACAGTATGATAGCCTTCTATTAGTCTCTTTGAAGTTGAATGATGTTGGGTTGCGCTAAATTAACATCAGCTGCAGGCTGCCAAACTGGCTGTGAAGTCTCGACGTTGGAACTCTAAGGAGTTCCATTAACCATGACCTTGCTAATTTTCTCAACTCACATACTCATCTCAAGTTTAATTTTCAAGGAACTATTCAAGACACTTTTCTCCCGTAGGGATGTACAGTCCATTTCATTTTAGAAGCTAAGGTTACTGTATTAAAGAGCCCTATCAAATTGAACCGCATAGTACTTATACATAAGCTACATTCTGTTGCAATCCACATTTTCTCTGCTGTCCAAAGTTTGATGGGTAATGTATAGTTTGGAAAATAAACGCATAAGTGGGAAAAACACTTAAACGTGTATATGTTCTGACACTGAATGATAACATTTGGGGCACTTTCCGTGATACAATATGGTAACTCTAACATGCAAATTAAATTCAGTTAAGCAGAAGTGTAATTGATCTGGTCTAAGATTGTAGCTGTAGTTGTTTCCATTCAGGTGATTATCTAATAGGGACCGATATAACTAAGTGCTGTTGACCACACTGTACTTTACCTACACTGACCTATGCACACAAAGCACATATTTAACACACATCCAAATAAATAAAAGACCCAGTACATTTATGGCAGTTACTAAAAATATATTCAACTAACTGAAGTTGACTACTGACAATAATCAATGAGACATACTATATATGCAGGTACAGTGAAAATATATAACTTAAACAACAACAACAACAAAACAAAAAAGGTAAAAAACTATTAAAATATGCTGTGGTATATAACTGTAAAAAAATCTCTATCTATCCATCTATCTATCTATCCATCTATCTATCTATCTATCTATCTAACTGTCTGTCTGTCTATCTATAACCAACAATTTACAATATAATTGTACCCTACTTATAGTTACTACTAAATGTGGTCACTTACTGTAGTATTAGCACTACTCAAACTAATCAATCAATCTATCATTAAATATAAAAACTAAAAGGATGAATAAGATTTACAAGTGACTGAAGATAATAATTCAAAAATCAGTTGTCTGACATCATGATCAAGCTTTCACTTATAACTGCTCTCAGTAAGTACATGGGAAAAAAAAAATAAAAAAATAAAACCCACCTACAAATGGTTTTATATGAATTCCAACTGGACGAGGCTTGTCATTTATGGTCATTAGCCGGCCCAAGCTGATCAGCTGGACTACCAGCTGGTGGGTCAGAGATCGACCTTTTAGACCTTGATCAAGCTGGTTAGAGTTAGTAGACCACCTTGGACCACAAACCAGCTACCATGTTCCAAACACAGCTTATAAACTGATTTTTTGACAAAATGTTTTACTATAAACAAAATATGTTTGTATTATAAATTAAAACTACTTTATAAAAGTATTCATCTATAGTGAATTGAACAAAAACTGTCCCGTGTCTGCACAGTTCACACTACGAAGTGTGAATATTGACCACATCCTATGATGCCTGCAAACGACTACAGCGCTGAGAGCATAGTGACGCACAGTGACGTCATGACGTAAACACGCGCCGTCTTTCAGGAAGAGGTAAGACTGAATTAAACACGCGAGTGTATGTTGGTTTCTGTGCGCTTAACTAGCTTTTAACATAGCTACCTAGTGCTTATCTGTCGATCAACTAACGGCAAACAAGGGTTTATGCGGTTGTGCGGTTATGGATGTGTTTTAGCGTCTCCTGTCTGCAAAACAAAAGTTGACGTTAATTGGTTCTCATTCATTGCTGTGTGATGCGAATTAACGTAAAGAAGAAAATGAAACGAAGAAAAGGGGAACTAAGCTTAAATGTAAAATTAAAGAGTAGTCGTTTGTACAGCTTGCTCATGGAATGGCCCAAAATGTATTTGAACACAGTGTTTGATGTGTTTGCATTAAATGACATCATATCAAACCTAGTTAATTTTTTAAAGATAGCATAAACACAGTTTCCAAGCAAAGCGTTCATACGCAAATGAGTTTATTAGATTTAAAATGATTTAACTTTAGATGTACAATTCAAAAAATAGCATAGAGAGACTTTATTGTTGTCGGACAGTCAGACAGTTTAGTTCAGTTACTGTGATGAATCACAGTCTCTTAGGACACTTGAGAAATACTGATTTCAGACATCCACAAAAAATTTAAAAATTACCTTCAGGTAAATGTCATTGCAAAAATGATTTAGAAACACAAATAAATGAATTTATATATTTAATTATTCATTAATTTATTCTTTCATTCTTTCTTTTATCTGATGGCATTATTTGACATTTTATTATTGCACTAATATTCTTATCTAGCTTCTTTGTGTATTTTGTATGTTTGCTGAATATAATCAAGATGTCTTTAAACAGCTGTCATATTTTTAGCTAAAATTAGGAACACATTAAAATGATTTCCAGAATTATTATATTAACAATCAGTGGTGAAAGAAATGTTAACAATAGTGAAAAAATGCAATTCAGGCTGATAACTGAGACAAATGAGTTTAACACAGAATCTAATACATTCAGATATTTCAGTAGTGCTTTTATTTGTTTAGATCCATCAATATGATACTGAATATCACAGCCTTTGCTGTTAAAGTTGCAATATGATGCAGAGTAGTTGCTTCAGATCTTAATTCGCATGGTTTCAGCTGGACCAGCTGTGTTTTGCTTGAAATGAGTCAGAGAGAGGAAATGAACAATGTAACCTTGAAATGTCAAAACGCTGGTCTTGAGATTGCTGTCACCAGTTTATGCATTGTGTTTGATCTATGCTGTCGTATTGAAGAAAGAAAAGGGAAATAAAAATACTTTTAAGCAGACTAGGTTTCCTTCCCTGAGCCGTAATTTTGGAAAACAAAAATAGGCAGCAGTTTGTGTTACTACTTTGATCCGTTTACTTATTTGATAAGTCCGTCTTGCTTAATTCAGTGACTACGTAAGAGATTTTCAGGTATTTTCTGTTTGGTATGGAATGAAGCATGTTACAGTATATGACCCATAAATGAAGGAGAACCATGTGCGCTGCATTACACTTTAAGCAGGAAGCATCTCTTACCCACATGTGGAAATACATAGACATGGAAAGCTAATTTGAAATGCGGGTACTTTTGGTAAGATAGCAACCCATTCCAGTAATCTGTTTAGATATTTGATATTACTGTTCGAAATTGTAATTCTCGATAATGACAAAAGAGAAATTCAGCATTGGAATATTTTCCAGATGCAGTGCACGTAACTAATACCCTTTTGAAAAAATGTCATCCACACGTCCGGTTATATTTTTGTCTGTTGGAGGTATCTCTGTCACTAAATGTTCAATTTATTTAACTTTAAAATAATTTCTTTTTATTTAATTTTTGGTTGTGTCTTGATTTAAACAAGGTTCTTTTGAACTTCATTTGATCAACTTCATGCCTCCCATGTCTGTGATAGAGGCCATATTCTGCCGTCTTATTAAATCTTTAACAGTAATAGACACAATTTTTCTCTACTAGACACTTGAAATTGGCTCTTTATGAAATCTGGAGGAAATTTTCCTTCAAATGACCTGTTCAGGAATCAAGCGTTTAGCTTTTGTCTTATTATATCAAGCCTGTGCTGTAGTCTGTCACCTAATTGTCACCCATAAATGATAAAGAATCAGGTTAAACTCTTCAATTCATGGCACATGATTACCGTGCCAGGCGCTTGGCTCGCTTCATCTCCGTCAGCCGGGTGCGCAGTGATTAGCATGTAAGCGCTAGCATGTAATTACAGAGCAGCTTCCTTTCCTTTAATGATTACCGTTAACACAAAGCCTCTGACGAGGTGAATGAGGACACGGCTCACTCTATTAAAAGACAGAACAGACACTTGGATGGTCTGAAAATTTAATTCGTGGAAAATGTGAACTTCCTCTCGCTTTTCTAACGTGAGATCAAAGGCGTTTATGAATAGTACTTTGTGCCCTCGGTGCGTGTGGTGAACCTTCTGAAAGTGGCAATGTCAATCTGAGCACTTCGAATTAAAAGGTTTCAGGAACAAATGACTATCATTTTACAAGGCTTAATAGTGTTTTAGTTGATTGGGATGCCACTCAGTTCAGCAGAGACCATCTGGAGGTTGAAGAATGTGTGTTGGCAACGTTCATTAGACCAGTTTGTTAAACAATATCATTGCAGAAAAGCTTTTTTGACAGTTATTTCATGCAGCTTGAGCTGATGAAATTTTGTTCCTCGTATTCAGTAACAATTAAAAGGAAATGGAAGTTAGGTTGGATAGTTGGAACATTTTTTTTTTTTTTTGTAATTAGCATTTCAAAAGTTTACATCCCCCTTTCAGAATCATTCAAAATGTTAATTTGACCAAAATAAGAGGGATCATACAAAATGTATGTTAGTTTTTATTTAGTACTGACCTGAATAAGATATTTCACAGAAAAGATGTTTACATATAGTCCACAAGAGAAAATAATAGTTGAATATATAAGAATTACATACACTTGGATCTTAATACTGTGTTGTTACCTGAATGATCCACAGCTGTGAGTCCCTTGTATGTCCTGAACAGTTAAACTGCCTGCTGTTCTTCAGAAAATCCTTTAGGTCCCACAAATTCTTTGGTTTTCCAGCATTTTTTGTGTATTTTGAGATCCATCTTTTGACACTGAGGACAACGGAGGAACTCATATGCAACTATTACAGAAGGTTCAAATACTCACTGATGCTCCAGAAGGAAAATTATGCATTAAGAGTCGGGGGGTGAAAACTTTTGAACAGAATGGAGATGGAGAGTGTACATTTTTCTTATTTTGCCTAAATATCCTATTATTTAGTAGGTTTTTATATATTATATATTATATATTATATATTTCATTTAGTACTGCCCTTCAGAAGCTACATAAGATGTTTCCCAGAAGAAAAAAAAAATACTCTAAGTTATATTTACCCTGATCTTCAAATTAAAGAAGTTTTCACCCCCTGGCTCTTAATGCATTGTGTTTCCTTCTGGAGCATCAGTGAGCATTTAAACCTTCTGTAATAGTTGCATATGAGTCTCTCAGTTGTCCACAGTGTGAAAAGATGGATCTCAAAATCATACAGTCATTGTTGGAAAGGGTGTAAATACACAAAAATGCAAACAAACAAACAAACAAACAAAAAAAAAACATAGCTATGGATCATTCAGGTAAGAACACAGTTTTAAGAATCAAGGGGGTGTAAACTTTTGAACCTGGTCATTTTTATAAATTCAACTATTATTTGCTCTTGTGGACTATATGTAACATTTTTTATGTGAAATATCTTATTCAGGTCGGTACTAAATAAACAATAACATGCATTTTGTATGATCCCTCTAATTTTGGTAAAATAATTAACATTTTTAATGATTCTGATAGAGGGATGTAAACTATTGACCTCAACTGTATTTACAAGGTACGATATTTGTTTGTGAAAAAATACGAAATCATCTGAAATCCCTTTAGCCTCGGATTGCTTAAACATGATAGAATAGCACATAAAACAAGCATTAACTGCATTTGGCAAATGCTAGCTATGGAGACGGCCCAGCATCTGAATTTATGAGCAGAGTAGGGGTGGGCGATATGGCAAAAATATCATATCACGATTTTTTTCAGAAATATCACGATTCACGATTTTATCACGATTCTTTGTCATGTTGGTTTTACTATTTTGCAAATTGTCTGAGCAGTACAGCCAAACTAATTTCCCTATTTTAAAAACAAAGACTTTCAAGGTAACAAAGTATAGAATAAAAAAGAATAGTAGATATTTAGGCCAAAGTGAGTGAAGATAAAAATCTGTCATTATTTTATCTTTGTTATTATTTTTCAGGTACAGTAGGTGTATTTAGAAGAAGCATTCAAAAAATTTAATTAACAAATATAAAAAGTGAAACACTATATACTTATACACTACATATGCACATCAATTGTACACTGATTCTTATTAAAGCAACTGTTTTAAAGTTTCTCAGTCAAGAGCAGTGAGTGATTTTTCTCTTTGTGTTTTGTGTTAATAACAATTAAAAGAATAGTTCACCCAAAAATAAAAATTCTGTCATCTGTCTGTCCATTCTGTCATAGTGTTTTATTTTAATACCATCATTTACTCATTCTCAGGTTGTTTTAACCCTGAATGAGTTTCTTTTTTCTGTTGAACGTTGTCTATTTGATCATTTCTATTATTAGAATCAAAGGGAACCAGCTACTGTTTGGTTATCCACATTCTTCAAAATATCTTATTTAGTGTTTAGCACAAGAAAGAAAGTAATACCGGTTTGGGATAGCATGTAAGTGAGTAAATAATGACAGAATTATAATTTTTGGGTGAACTATCCCTTTGATGACAAGCGGCAGCATGTTTAGTACTGCCCCTTTAAGAGCTGCACATCTAATATACAGGCAGGTATCCGTTTTTGTTTTGTTTTTTTTTTCCTCTCAATTCAATAGTTTACTTTCACTTTCTCAAACTGTTTTTATATGTAAACCTTGTGTGTTTTGACAACAGTAGCGTAATCAGACGTGATACATAACTTAGTTCAGTAATTAGGCGCTATGTAACAGTATTTTAATGTGCGCGCGTTTCAGGTGTACGCGCAGTGGAAAAAGCGCATGTCGGAACAGCACGCGAATGAAATGTTCAACCGGCAAAACTTATAACCGGCAAATAATGTACTTTTGTGATTGTGAATAAGTGCAGTGTCCCGTGAGTGTAACTACCGCTGAGTTAACACTGAAGTATGTCGCGTTGTACAGACAGACGGAGACGGAGGCGCCAGAACTGCAGCTGAGAGAATAGCACGATACTACGATATTTCTCATAAAGCAGATCGTGGAAACATTTTTATCGTCCACGATTAAAAATCGTCATATCGCACACCCCTAGAGCAGAGTGATCTTTGAAAGAGCTCCACAGTTTGCCCACTCATTCATGGCCCAGACATTATGTGGTGGCACTAATATTTTTTCCCTCTCTGTGTAGGTTTCGCTTTTTTTAATTTGAGCGTCAAACTCTTGTGGAAACAAAGCGTGTTGATACGGTGTTTGCCGCAGCTCTTATTGTGCGCTTCGTTACTAAACATGCCTACTAACTCTCATCTGTCAAGACTTGACTCGTTTGACTTTCAAAATGAGCACCTCAGTGGTACATGGGTCAAGAAGAAATAAGAGTGTCTGCAATAAATAAAAGGAAACACCTCTACACGCAGGTTCCTAGAAATGTATCTTTATTCATTTTCCTCGAATATGTGTGTGTATCTCAGAATAATTTTTATTAATGTTATTTTTAGTACTTTTCCAGGACAGTTAAATCACTGATTTTTTAGAAATTGAAAACATGCTTGCATACATAATTTTATTAGTCCAGTTTATTTTCTTGGTGTTTTACTTTGGATACAATTCAGATGCAGCGCGGTCAAAGCTGAGCCTTGTGTTGTTTCCTTGTATCGCTCGAGTCTAATTTCAAGTGATCAGTCGTGGCTTTGGTCTGCTGTGTGGGAGTACATAATCGGATGTTTCATTCTGGCTGAATTAGCCCTCCAGAAAGACCACATCACTTTAAGGCCTCCTCCTGCCCTGTCAGAGTCCATCGCGGGTGATGACGCAAACACACACACATTCACAGACGCATACACACTCAAGACATCCACGGATGGCTAGAGGCTGTTAAAATGAGGTGTTGAGAGTTGGCTCACACGCTTGAATGCGCCATGTTTCTGGGTGCTTGTCACTGGGCAGTGCCATGCTATCCGCCCCCCTGTACTGGCACTTATTGGTGCCATTGGTAGAGTCACTTTTACTGATGGGTTTAATTGTCAGGATTGGTACTGGCGCTTGATATGACGTCCTCGTGCGCTGCCCCTGCGGATGTATCAGCTGCATCCCAGTTTTATTTTTTTCGTACTCTGAGGCCGCGTCTCTCTAAAGCTGCCTCTTCCCCAGTATTTCAAGAGCCAAAGGAAATCCTGTATTTCATCTGGAATAATGCAGATTAGATAACGGCCTGTCTCTTCAGGGGAAAAGTATGTTTTTCTATGAAAACGGAGGAAGGAATATCTGTGGTTGATTCTCTGGGTAACCGTATGGGAAGATTTTGTACGAGGCCTGTATGTTAACCCGGTAACACTATGCAATAAGGTTCATCAGTTAACATGCACTAAGAATGAGCAATACTTCTACAGTATTTAATAATCTTAATGTTAATTTCAGCATTTACTAATGCATTATTAAAAACACAAGTTGTGTTTGTTAACATTAGTTAATGCACTGTGAACTAACATGAACAAACAATAAACGACTCTTTTAATTAACTTACATTAACAAAGATTAAAAAATAGTATATTAGTTCATTGTTAGTTTATGTTAGTTAAAACATTAACTAATGGTAACAAATGACACCCTATTGTAAAGTGTTACCGTTAGCCCAATAAAGCCTATTGTTTCATATTTAATCTGCAAATTTCTAAGACCTCTAAATTATCAGCATGACTAAAACTTTCTGAAAAACCTGTTGTACACAATCTTCTACATGCCTGATAGTTCACTTTTTTTAGCAACTAATAGGCCTTTTATTATAATTAAAAAAAAAAAAAAACTACAAATGCAACTGATATTCATATGCATTTTGTGTAAGAAGTCTGCACATACTGTTATAAAGATCTCAATGAGATACTTTTTGGTCATAGAAATATCAGCAACTGTACCAAATTGAATAGTTTTACTCTGTTTGGGCTTCTGAGTTTTAAATAATTTTTTAATGTTTTTATGAATCTAGACAGCCGTTTAAAAGTTTAGGATCAGTAAGATTTTTAACGTTTTTTTTGCTCATCAAGGCTGTGTTTATTTGATTAAAAAACAGTAATATTGTCAAATAATATTGCAATTTGAAGTATGCTAATTGTTGGAAACAGTTGTTCTGCTTAATTATTTTTTTTTTGTGTGTGTGTGTTTTTTTTTTTTTTCTTTTTGGAAGCTGTGTTCCTTTTTTAGGATTCTTTGATGAATAAAAGATTAAAAAGAAAAGTATTTATTTAAAATAGAAATCATTTGCATCAATATATACTACTTTTGCATAAATATATACAGAATTTTTCTTTCTTTCTTTGCAAGAAATTAATACTTTTATTCAGGAAGACTTACATTGTTAGAAAAGATTTCTATTTTGAATAAATGCTGTTCTTTTAAACTTTTTATTCATCAAAGAATGCTGAAAAAAGTATCACAGGTTCCAAAAAATGTGAACACATTGATAATAAATCAGCATATTAGAATGATTTCTGAAGGACCATGTGGCACTGAAAACTGGAGTAAAGGCTGATGAAAATTCAGCTTTGCATCACAGAAATAAATTAAATTTGAAAGTATATTAAAATAGAAAACTGTTATTTTAAATTGCAATAATATTTCATAATATTGCTTTTTTCTGTATTTTTGATCAAATAAATGGAGACTTATTTAAAAAAAAAAAAAACATTAAAAATCTAACTAATCTCAAACTTTTGAACAGCAGTGTATATATGTTCTGACTATGATTTTATATGTTAGGCTTTATAGGTTTAATCTGCATTCAATGTTAGTGAAGACCTAATTTCATCAGGCTTCTTATGAATGTATTTATATGAGTAATATGCAGTATAAATAGTTCAATTTCATATAAGCCCGTTATTTTCTTTTTTATATGGTCATGACTAGTTATAATAGTCTTAGGCGTGTAAATGCAATCTTTCATGCCACCTTCAAAGGTATTTTGTGTAAATCAGTAGAAACTGAATCCCCCACTCTTCTTTTATGGTGTTGTTATATGGCATCCCATTGATTAAAAGGAATTCATGCTTACACAGGCGAGCCTTTTGAATGCAGTTGAGCAATGACTCAGCATCCATCGACAGTCATGATGGTGCTGTTTTTAATCGTGAGTTCGGGCACTACGGGGTTTCCCTTTCGCATGAACTGTGTGGGGGTCTGAGCATTAACCCCTCACTTTCCTCTCCATCTTGAGGTCGAATGCTTTTGACGCCTTACCTGTCTAAAATGGAGGCTCTGAGGTAAAAGGGTAGAGGTAAATCACTGTGTGAGAAAATCCCACTCAGCATACATCCGAGCGATTGGAAAACCCCAGCCTTTCAGGTTAGACGCTTAAACCTACTTAAGTTGTTATATTTCCAGTTCCCTGTTGCAAAGTTTTGATTCGTTTTCACAGTTCTGCTTGCTATGAAATGCTGTGCTCAGCAGTGTTTATCACATGGCTGTTTACATGAAAAAAAAAAAAGCATGGTCAATGGCCGCCACTTAAATTCATAGAAACAAATTAACATCATTTTGAAGTCTTTCGAGTGCCATCTCAGAGCATCAGCTCTGTTGTCTGATTAAATCATTCAGTGTTTGGCAAGCTACTTTGAAAATTTGGATTTTAGCCACAAGCTAAGGTGTTTTATATACGTATTTAAAACTATTAACCACATTCGAGCTGTGCATAACTGCAAACGTATGCATAACAGACATTGCAATTTATTTACCCGAATTAGCTGTATTTATCTGCCACATAAACAGATAAAAGGAGTTTCTGAATGAATGACTCACTTGCAAAAAACAAGACACACTGGCTTATACAACAGTCGAAAACATAGTGACAGCAGCGTTTAACTAAATATTATGCTATTGAAAATAAGATCTTAATGCTAGGTAGGAACTTGGATCATTGAATCTTTTTTTTTTTCATTGTCCAAATGAACCAATTCACTAAAATTAATCAGACTTCCTAATGCTGCTTGAGGAAGAGCTTTTGATTATAGCATTTGTTAGCATCTGTGTGCATGATTCAGTCCATATTTTGTCTTACTGGACAAAATAACTTAATACTGTAAAATCACTAGTTTGGAAAAAGCTGAGTCATTGTCATCTCATTGAAGAAGCAAGTAGTGAGTTAAATTAGTAACGTC
The DNA here is from genome assembly GCA_036247105.1 of Cirrhinus mrigala. NCBI lineage: Eukaryota > Metazoa > Chordata > Actinopteri > Cypriniformes > Cyprinidae > Cirrhinus > Cirrhinus mrigala. Next base: position 17,602,267 of record CM070015.1, read on the forward strand.
GCTTTTAGTTAATTTCTCCCCGACTCTTTAGTTATCAAAACAACAATTGAATTGAGAGGTAAATTAAAGTAAAGTATTTTTTTTGTTGTTGTTTTTTAACTCATTATGCACTCTAGCTATGACTTAACTGTGACACATATATGATGAAATTCTAGTTGATTTGGAAAGTACTGTACGTGGGCGAATTTTGCCAGTGCGATTATTATTAACACCCTCTCCGGTATGTGGTTATTAATCATAGGTTATTATGGTCTTCTTTTTTGTTTAATGTGAGTCACTGAAATGTGATGTTTTATTGAATTTTCTTTCTTTTTTTTTCATGCATTCACAGTAAATATCAGGTTTGGTTGGGCCTGTATCCATGAGTGTGCTCTTGCTGGAGGCGTTCTATGGCGGCTCCCACAAACAGCTGGTTGATCTTTTTAAGGAAAGTGTTGAAGACTGTGTAAGTTTCACTCTACCTGCAAAGAAATGGCACTGGAGGGCCAGAACTTCTGCTCTGTACTTCATGCAAGCAGTTCCAGCAAGTTCCTTGTACAGGTCAGTATGGGACATCATTCTGGTTGTTTTTTTTTTTTTTTTTTTTTTTTTAACTTTTTATTATTTTTTTTATTATATATAAAATAAATATTTAAATACATATACTGAGATACAATTTTTAGACAGTTTGGATATAAACATGTATTCATTTCATTGCATTGCATTACATAAATGACTATGGCCATTTACCAGGTCAAAGAGACGTTTGCATGACCTAAATGTTGTCGGGTTAAGTATCATTGGTGATTAACAGACTTACTTTTGTTGTATCTCATACGTCAAACATTTGTCACCCCCCCGGTACCTCATAGTGCTGGTGTATCTCATACGTCAAACATTCGTCACCCCCCCCCAGTCCCAAACTTTAAAGCCACATAGCTGTGGTTTCCTCATTACTGCAAAGCATGGCTGACAATATTGTCGCTATACAGCTCTGGTGTACAACCCAGCTTGCAGAAGCAAGACTAGAACTTGCAAACTTATACCAAAGACTTTTCAGAATTGTAAGTCCTGTCCAGATCTAACACACTTCTGCACTTTTTTTTACAACCTTTGCTATTTTTGGACTGTATTTGTTTCTATATATATATATCTATATATATGGCTACTTTGTGTAGGTTTCTATGTAAGTATGATTCTGATTGGGCTGAGGCTGGAATTTAGTGAGTTTGAAGTAAAAGTATTTGATGGACGTATACTATGTGGCAGGAGCATTCACTCAGTATCATTATTTTTGACCGAGATTGCTTTTAGCTGGTTTTGCATCTGAACTCTTCATATATATATATATATATATATATATATATATATATATATATAAATAAATGCAGGCTTGGTGAGCAGAAGAGACTTCTTTAAAAAACATTAAAAAAAATCTTACTGTTCAAAAACTTTTGACTGGTAGTGTATATATACCCTAGTAAAAAAAATAAATATACTAAAATGTATTTGAGATACATTTATTTCATGCTAAGTATACTAAAAATAAATGTACATAATTATGTACTTAATAAAAATACCCTGCACTTGCACTTTTGGTGTATTAAACTGGTATATTTAAAGTCTGCTATGCTGGAACAATTAATTTTGTATTTAATGCACTTTAGTTGTGTGGAAGTAGTGCTGAAGTCCACCTAAAGATATGCTGAAGTACAACCCCAGTTCCAGAAAAGTTGAAACATTTTGTGAAATGCCATAAAATCAAGAATATGTCATCTGTTCATTCTCTTTAACCTTTATTTAATTGACTAAAGTACAAAGAAAAAAAAAGTGGTTCTCAGTGGCCAATTTTTAATTTTATTTTTTAAATATAACCAAATTTTAATTTTCATGGCTGCAACACACTCGAAAAATATTGGGACAGAGGCATGTTTAATACTGTGCCACATCAACTTTCCTTTTTTAACTAATGCTTAATTGTTTGGGAATTGAGGATACTAATACTTTAAGTTTTGCAAGCAAAATTGTTGTCCAATCTGACTTGATAAAAAAAAACTTCAGATGCTCAGCAGTCTGTGATCATCGTTGTCTGATTCTCCTTTTCATGATTGGTCATCCATTTTCACTAGGAGACAAATCTGGACTGCAGGCAAGCCAGTCTAGTACATTCAGTCTGTGTCCACGAGACCTGCCATTTTCTTGATCTAATAACCATGGACTTCCCATAAAAGACGTCACCTTGATGGCAGCGTAGTGTCTGTACGATCCCAATACATGCACAATGGTACCTTCGCACATATTCCAGTCACCAATGCTGTTTGCTGTGCTGCACCCCCATGTCTGACCACAGCACACATTTCCATGAGCTCCGGCCCAGAGAACCTCATGGCATCACTGCATAGAACTGATGTATAGCTTTCTGCTAGAGTAACAGAAAGTCAAGCTGCATTTATTGACGCAGCTGCAGAATGTTAAGTGACAGCAGTTTTCCAAAGTACTCCTGAGCCCATGTGGCTATATTTAACACCGCAGCATGACGGTTTTTTATGCAATGCCATCTGAGGGCTCAAAGGTCATCCACATTCACCTGAGGTGTTTGCATTGCCCTACACAGACTGACATTTCTCTGGATTCCCTAAATCTTTTCACAATTTAATATGTGGCAGCTGGCGAAAGACCTAAATTCTTTGTGACTTTCTATTAAGAAATTTGATTTTTTATTTGTTTCACACTTTTGTTATGAAATTTAGCACAAAGTGATGAGACATGATCCAACTTTGCTTGCAAAGACTGAAATGCTCTTTTTATACCCAAACATGATATCCTCACCTATTTCAATTTCACCTGCTTACTGTGAACTGTTTCAAAACAGTTTAATGTGGACATTCTATAACCTTTTCACTTTAATTTTGCTTCTGTTTCAGCTTTTTTGGAGTGTGTTGCAGCATTAAAAATCAAAACTTGGTTATTTTAACAAAATAAAATTAAAAGTTGGCCACTGCAAACATTGGAAATGTTTTCTTTGTTTTTTATTCAATTAAATAAAGGTTAAAGAGAATCAACAGATAACATATTCTTGATTTTATGGCATTTCATTAAGGGTTCCAACTTTTCTGGAATTGGGGTTGTATATCTGATTGTGCTTAAGTGGAACTATTTCAAGTTTACTTCAGGAACACTTTAAATATCTTGCATTTAAAGACAGGTATTAGATCATACAATCCTCATCAGTAGTGACATTTTAATATCAGTAAATCTCATGATATGTCAGTAAATATGTTAACAGATTTGAAATATGAAGTGAATGTATTTTAAATATATTACTTTTTTACTAGGATTTTTTTTTTACCAACTAATAACGTTCTAGTCACACTGCTGGTGTTCATTATGGATTTAGTGCCTACATTCTACTCATATTGAGCTAGCTATTAATAACAACTGTGCATTGTGGTTTGACATTTTTACACCAAATACGAGGATATTCTTAAAAGTCAAAATCCAAGTTTGTCGAGGTGTTACTGGCATATGTGGGTACACAGTTTAATCAATCACTATATGTACTCTAGATTAAATAGCTGATACAAGATAAACACCAACGCTGAGCTAGATGATAGTAGTGTAATCATAGCTGCTTGTATTATCTTCAGCATGAAAACTTGAGTAACACTACAGCATCGGATATCATGAACTAACAATGAACAATGTTTTTTGTATTAATCAGCATTTATTAACCTAAATGAATGTTAACTTTTAAATATACTATATTGTACTCATTTTTATAATTCCATGTTTGTTTAAAATGCAGCTAATGTTCATTTATACAACTGAAAATGTAAAAAAAATATGTATTGGTATATGTGGAAATGGAAATATATGTAGATGAATAACTAATGCTAACAAATCAAACCTGGATGTTACCAGAATCAGGATATTTTCATTTCACAAAGATGTTCTCAAATCGGAATAACTGTGCCCGCACACTTGGTGCACTTCACACTTGTTTCGTTAGTGGAACTCCGTGAAGTGTTGGTTGAAAAAGAGTTTCTAAAACTGCATAAACAAGGACACAAACACGTTTAGAGACTAGGATCCGATTGGGGACTTTCTTGCTTCCTTTTAAGGGATGGAGAAACCGCAGGTGGGCGGGGGAAACCCTGAGCATTCCTTCAGCTGCAGTCTCATCTCGCTGCACTCGAAGTTAAGCAAAAGTCAAAACATGCGTTTCATTCCTAAAGTCAGGTATCAAATATGCACAGTCATAACCCTTCACGTGTCAATTGACCTGGATGCACTTTCAAAACCTATATCAACTGTCAGGTCATCTGCAACTTCCCCTTCTGGGACAGGCAAACATTGTGAAAATACCTGAATGTGGTCCGCTTCAGTGATCAGGGATAGGCAAAACGGTTAGTAGTCTCCTACTTCATTCATGCTTGCCAAACGTACTGTAATAATGAAAAGCTACTAAAGCAGTAGTGCACCAAAAGCAGTGCTTGCTTTTCCTGATCGGCACCTTTGATGATGCAGTTACAAACCTGACTCAGCACACAACAGCTTGCCCACCCACTGCGTCTCTTATCTTACAGGTTCTCACAACGCCAAAATGTCTGGTTTGGTTACGGTTGATAGCTTGCACTGGAAAAAGTCAGTGGGCGACAGTTACGGTTACGTCACAGTTTAATGAAAGCCAACAATTGTTTACACACCTTGGATGAAGATTTTATCTATCGAGTGCATTCGATTGAGATGAGGCTTTTTTTTTTTTAAGCGCTTTACATTGAGATGTGATGAGTCAGATTTAGTTTAGGCCCTGAAATTGCTCATTAAGGTTTATATGACCGATACCGTTTTCCGTCTGCCTGCTTGCATCAGCAACCACATCAACTGGACTGACCTAAAAAGATGCATCAGACTCGAGTGTCTGTCCTCACCTCCAGTTCAAAGGGAGCCGAAGTAAGCCTTCCTGTTTCATTAGCTTTGGACGCAGTCCACTTGACAATTTCAAGCAGGAAAGCAAGACTAAAAATAGTAACTTCTGTCATCTGGTTTGATTTCAGAGCGAGGATTTGGGAGGTGCCGCTCTGTGCTCGTCCTGATGGAGTTGAGGAATAGAGACGTAATCCTGCCGTGCAGTTACGGGGGCACGGGATGGTAGAAGTTGCCCCTTCACGCTGATCTTAAAGCAGTGTGATTGGTTTTCCGTATAGTTAAGATTAAGAATTGGTTAGGGGGAGCTGGTTGTAGATTAGCATAAAAGGGACACTTCTGACAGTGACAGAGTCACGGTCGCGAGGCCGCGGGCTCCCCACATCAAAGAGACTGGCGAGCGGGCTGCAGGGTTAGACTGACAGGCGGTGGGGGCTTAGAAGAGGGGGCTGGGTTCATTTAGGGAGACCAGAACTGAACTTCAAAGCCCTTGTCCCATGGCTCTTAGCACATACAAGGGTAAAATCTTCAATGGTCCCCTACTTGTGTATATAACATCTTAAAGGAGTGTTTATTAACCTCAGTAATGTTTCTCTCAGCATGCAATGTGTAGAGATTTCTGTGTCCTCTTGTGTTTTTTCATTTGCAGATCTAGGATTTCATTTTTTACTCTAAAGTCATTTGAGACCTCTCAGAGGCATCAGCTAAAGTTGCAGTTTTTATGCATTTTGCATTTCAAAAAGGCAACTTTTTCATTGTTCATTATATATAGTATATACACTACTGTTCAAAAGTTTAGGGCCAATACAATTTGTGTTTTGAAAGAAATCAATACATTTATTTATCAGTGACACACTAAATTGATCAAATGGGACAGTAGAAGTGACAGTAATAATGTTTCTTATGCTCTTCAAGGCTGCGCTTATTTGATCAAAAATGCATAAAAAATATTACAATGTAAAATAATGTTTTTCTATTTAAATATACATTCAAATCTAATTTTCAGCTTCATTACTCCACTGTTCAGTGTTACATGATCCTTCAGAAATCATTCTGATACGCTGATTTATTATCAGTACTGGAAAGAGTTGTGCTGCTTAATATTTTTTTGAAACCCCGTTATACTTTTTTTTCAGAATTCTTTGAGGAAAGGAGTTAAGAAAAGCAGCATTTGTTTAAAATATAAATCTTTTCTAACAATATACACTACTGTTCAAAAGTTTGGGGTCAGTAAAAATTTTATTTTTTATTTTTTTTGAAAGAAATTAATACTTCAGCAAGGATATGTTAAATTGATAAAAAGTGATAGCATATTAGAGTGATTTCTGAAGGATCATGTGACACTAAATACTGGAGTATTTCTAATACTGTCTAATAAAGCTTTGCATCACAGGAATAAGTTATATTTTAAAGTATATTAAAATAGAAACCATTATTTTATATTGTAATGACATTTAGAGATATTGCTGTTTTATTTATTTATTTATTTTTGATCAAATAAATGCAACCTTGATGAGCATAAGAGATTTAAAAAAAAACAAAAAAAAAACATTACTAGTCTTACTGATCTTAAACTTTTAAACTGATATATATACTATCAGTCAAAAGTTTTTGAACAGTAAGATTTTTAATGTTTTTTGCATTGATATTCAAGTAACGCTGTTACAGCCAGCGAACTAATGGTTCCTTCTTTTATCTGTTTTTTTCCTTTCTCTGTCTCGCAGGGTTTTGTTCACCAGCTCCGTACTCAATCTTGCTGAACTTGTAGCCCTGCGGCCTGATCTTGCCCGTCTTAAGAAGGTCCTCTACTTCCATGAGAACCAGCTGGTCTATCCAGTTCGCAAGACCCAAGAAAGAGACTTCCAATATGGCTACAACCAGATCCTCTCATGGTAACGGCAGAGTCTGATAAACTTTACAAAAGTCCCCATGGAAGAAAAACACGTTAGGATTACCAGACTTATATAATGTGCTGGATATTACAAATTACATGCTTGTTTAAAAAAAAAAAAAAAAAACCATCAGAGTAGTTTTTATGGTTCATACGCTGTGATTCAAAAGTTTGGCATCAGTAATTGCTTTTTTTTTTTTTTTTTTAAAGAAATCTCTTATTCTCATCAATGCTGCATTTATTTGATCAAAAAGCCAGAAAAAAACAGTAATATTGTAAAATATTATTTCAACGTAAAATAACTGTTTTCTATGTAAATATACATTTTAAATTGAAATTTATTCCTGTGATCAGAAGCTGAATTTTCAGCATTATTACTCCAGTCTTCAGTGTCACATGATCCTTCAGAAATCATTCTAATATGCTGATTTATTATCAGTGTTGAAAACAGTTGTGCTGCTTAATATTTAGTTGGAACCTATGATACTTTTTTTATCAGGATTCTTTAATAAATAAATAGTTAAAAATAACATTATTGACAATAGAAATCTTTTGTAGCAATATAAGCTACCATTGTGGTCTGTAAATTTTTATTCTTTGAAAGAAATTAATATTTTTACTCACCAGGGATATGTTGAATTGATAAAAAGTGATAACAAAGGCTTATATTGTTAGAAAATTTCTATTTTGAATAAATTCTGTTCTTTTCACTTTTTATTCATCAAAGAATCCTGAAAAAGAATTACAGGTACCAAGAAAAAAATATTAAGCAGCACAACTGTTTTCAACACTAATAATAAAAGTAATAAATCACTATATTAGAATGATTTCTGAAGAATCATGTGACACCGAAGACTGGAGTAATGAATGACTGATAAAAATTCAGCTTTGCATCACAGGAATAAATTAGATTTCAAAGTATATTAAAATAGAAAACCATTATTTTCAACTGTAACAATATTTCACAAATTACTGTTTTTTCTGTATTTTTGATCAGCCTTGATGAGCATAAGGATTTTTTTTAAAAACATTTACAATCGTACTGGGTCCCAAACTTTTGATCGGCAGTGTAAGTGTGCATTGTTGACTAAATAGTAGAGTCATGTCAAAGTATACTTCATAACATTACTACATTAACCATATCCATAACCAAAATAGACAAACAAAACTTACCTTTCTGATTTTATTAACTTTGAATTAAAAAAGGAAGGCTTTTTAATTTATACCAATAACATTAGAAATGTAAATTGTTTGTCCCAGGTTTTGATTTCCAGAAATCTGGTGGTCTTAATGTATATCAGTACAGTCTGCGTATAACAAGTACCATTTCTGTACCAGACTGGATTTTAATTCACAAGAGAGACAGCGTGTCTGAGACAGCATACTTTATCATGCGCGTTACTTGGCATGATGTGATTGGTTAATTATGGGATCGTATAATGGCGCTCTAATTCTTAAGAACTCGCTGTTTTAAAGCCTAATGTCATAATCAATCTTGATGCTTGAAAGAAAGGGCTTTAAGAGCTCTAATTGGAATACATTGTGATTGTTGTCTGTCAGAGTATCATGTCAATAATTCAAAGGCCCTTTGCTTGCTCAACTTTATTAACGTGGCAGAACAGTGACACAAAAAAGCGCTCGGCTCCTCTAATTCACTCTCTAATTGAGCGCAATGCAGTGATTGATTCTGGCAATTGGGGTTAATCAGTGTGCCATTTGAAAACATGGTGTGTTTGTGTCTGCGGATTCTAATCAACATGTATTAGATATTTAAAGTGACTAGTTACTGTAGACGTCTGCTAAGCGCGCCTTTTCATACGCGAGTGAAGTTCGCTTTTCGAAACATATGCTGTTTTTAATAACGCTCATTTCGGAGAATTAATTAAGGAGCGTTATTGTGACGGTTTGACATTTTGTGGCTTTGTTTGTCAGTGTATTTCTTCCGTCAATGTTTTTCCAGCCTGGTTGCGGATGTGGTTGCGTTCAACTCTTCATTCAACATGGAGTCCTTCCTCTCCTCCATCTCGACCTTCATGAAGACCATGCCCGACCATCGGCCCAAAGACCTGGACCGACTCATCCGGCCCAAGTGCCGTGTCCTCCACTTCCCGATTCGCTTTCCCGATGTCACAAGGTCTGTCCTTTTATCCCTCACCACAGTCTTCTAGGGATCACTCCTCCGCTGATTAAAAAACGTGCTAGCGAGTTCACTCTTAATCCGCCCCCAAAAGCTGGTTAATGGCGAGTGGGCAAAGTTGTGTAAGAAAGTGATTAGAATAGACAGCTTTAATATCCTGTGTGGATCACTTGACACGCTCCGGCTACAGATACGTGCTTGTGCTCGGGCGCACACATGCACGCACATACACAACATGCCCACTGGGACAGGAAGCGATTTCTTTGTTTTATAGTCTGTTTGACTGTAGATGATGTAGATATTTGTGTTTGATTTTCGTGCGGCTGAGCAACCGATGATGCAGTAGAAAAATTAGTGAGGATTTTTACTCAGGGCATGTCATCTGCTTTGAATGTCAGCAAATCAAACTGAAATCCAAATAGAGTTTTATTGCCCAGGTTATTAAAATACACCATCGTTTTCAAAAACGCTTACTAATTTGCATGCTTTGCAAGCATCTGTAGCTACAGTATACTAACTATTCACGCTGTGACCATTAATTATGCATTGCATTTTAGTAAGTTATCATGACATAAATAGCATTTCTGCTATTTAAAATCAAACCTCTGCTTTTAAAATTGCTTGGACAAAACCATGCTTGATGTCCTTGAGGTCTTAGTCGCCGGTCCCCGAATTGATTTTTACTTTTATTTGGGGTCTCTGAGCACACTGCTACTCTTTTTTTTTTCCCCCCTGCAGCTTTAAAATCTCACTGTGCTGTGTACTTCGTTTTGACTTGCGCAGTCTAGATTGGCTTCAGAATTTGCCTCTCGAACTGTCGTCTTGGATCAGCAGGCAGGGGTGGTGCTTTTTTCATTGCCCCGTTCCAAAGCAATGTCAAGAATAAGTCGGCTAGAAGCGACTCCACGGAGGGGCCTGCTTCTTATTAGATTCCTAATGAACAGCAAGCAGGACCCGAAACGAGTGGAACAATATTGTTAATTCATTTTGATTCAAGGCATTCTTGGGCTGGCTTATGTGTGCTGGTTTAAAGATTAGAGAGACTGTAAGCATGTAGTGCATACTATTTCACATCCTCCCTCAGCTGTAAAGCAGTCTTTGTCATTTTGATGTGCACGTCGCTATTGAATTAGAAAAATGTGAAAAGTTGTGGATTGGTTGGATAATTAGTCATAGCTTTCATGATGCAAACATTATATAATGCTTAAGATATATAGATTTTGAATGTTTTTGAAAGAAGTTTCTTACGCTCGTCGAGGCTGCATTTATTTGGTCAAAATTACAGAGAAAAAAAATAATTTTGTGAAATATTTGTGCAATTTAAAATAACAGTTTTCTGTTTTAATATACTTTAAAACAAAATTTATTCTTGTGAAGCAAAGCTGAATTTTTAGCATCATTACTCTAGTCTTCAGTGTCAGATTATCGTTCAGAAATCATTCTAATATGCTGATTTATTATCGATCTTGGAAACAGCTTAATATTTTTTGGGGACCTGTGATACTTTTTTTTTAGGATTCTTTGATTAATAAAAAGTTAAAAAGAACAATGTTTGTTGAAAATAGAAATTTTGTGTCGATGCCAGTAGCCTTGTGGTTAGTGCGACCCGAATTCGATTCCCGCCTCGATGTTCTTTGCTGATCCCGCTCCCCTCTCTCCACCCGATAGTTTCCTGTCATCTCTCCACTGTCCTCACCAATAAATAGCACAAAAGCCCATAAATGTAACTTAAAAAAATAAATAAATAAAAATAAATTAGAAATTGTGTTTTAATTAATACTACTATTCAAAAGTTTGGGTCAGGAATTTTTTTTTTTTCTTTCTTTTTTAAAAAAATAAATAAATAAATAAAAATAATTTATGTTTTAAATAGATAAAAAGTGATAGTAAATACTTATATTGTTAAAAAAGATTTCTTATGAATAAATGCTGTTCTTTTAAATGTTTTATTCATCAAGGAATCCTGAAAAAAGTATCACAGATTCCAAAAAATATGAATAAATCAACGTTTTAGAATAATTTCTGAAGGAACGTGTGACACTGAAGACTGGATTAATGGCTGATAAAAATTCAGCACTGCGTCACAGAAATAAATTATATTTTAAAGTATATTAAAACAGGAAGCTAATATTAGAAATTGCAATAATATTTTACAATATTACATTTTTTTCTGTATTTTTGATCAAATAAATGCAGCCTTAATGAGCATAAGAGACTCCATTAAAAAACATTAAAAATCGTGCTCATCCCAAACTGTCATGTAACATATTAACAGTATATCTTTCTATTTAATATGTTTTCAGTCCATTATTTTTGGTATTCTCTTTGCTTTTTCAATCTGTATATCTAAAATGTTTATCTGCAGGTCTGAGCGAGGCATGTTTTCCATTATCCCTCTGATCCATGATTTTTTTTCTTGCATTAGTCAGTAGATTCTTGGTTGACAAAATCAAGATTTTTAATGCACACTTAAAAGAAATATCCAGCCGCTTTGTGTTTTCAAGTTTGTTTTCTGTGATTAAGAAGAGCCAGACCAGCGTACACCGCTGAGGTCACATTTCGGTGTTCTTCATCACTAAAACAGCTGCTTACACTTTGCTGTATCTTTTTGAAATGCACCTATATTGATAACATAGCTCTTCATTTTATGTTATAGAAAATACTTGCAGTTGTTTTAGAAATGTAAACTAATTGACAAAGCACTGTATTGATGGAAATAGTTTGATGCCCTAAGGCTAACTTAACCTGTTTTATTCACTAACCGGGTACTAAATTTATCTTGACTATCCACCTTTTTCTTTAATGTGGAAGCCTATGGATGGTTCATTTGCCGCTATAGGGAAATAATGAAAAGAATAACAACGTGCAGCAAACAGTAACTGTTTGCACTACAAACCACAATTAAGATAACACATTAAAATAATGTGGTAAGACACACCAATTTGCAGCAAAACGAGCTGTTTTGTACTGCTAAAAATAGATAGATGTGGATAAGACTGGAAGCCTGACCCATAAAATGTACAAATGGCCGCACACATTCTTACAGGAAGAAAAAGGTGGATAAAAAAATAAAATAAAGCTCCAAATAATATTTTTATGCTATTACCTGAATTTCATTTAAAAGAAATATCAGAAGTTCTCTTCAAATTGTGTTTAGCACAGATTGGTAGGCACTTTTGTGCCATTACCTGATTTGCATGATTCCTTTGATGAATCAGACAATGTATATCATGTGCAAAAAAAAAACAACTCTTCTTCAAATTATTGAATTTCTCTCCCTATGAGGGGAAGGATGTGCCCCTACGCTTGGTTGGATGACAAATTTGCCCTGTGTGTAAAATGTGGGTTAAGATGACATTAGTAATGTTGGTCCACACTAGTGTGTGTGTGCATGTTTGCAAGTGTGTGTGTCTGTATCATGGGTAAGAGACGCTGTAAGTAAGCTGACACTGATGACGCAGGGCTCTCGCCTACAGTGTTTCTCAGCTCATTTTCAGATGGTAATTCGCCCCTTCCAAAGCAAACTCACAGAGTGTAAGGAAACGATTATATGCATGGCCGGCCATCCGTCAACATGCCCTGGGTTCTTTTCTCAGCAACCAACTTTGTCCAAGCCTTTTAAGAATTTAAAAATATTCCCAGAGACAAACAAGAGAAGAAACAGAGTATTTGATTTGAAATATCTCACAGGTGGGCTCCCGTTGGTCCTTTGTTTGTGTGATGCGGATTTCTGACTTCTTTCAGTCTTTTGTTCTCTTTCTGACAAAACAAAGAAAAAAAGAAGTCAAATTTGTGTAATTATGAAAATATGGCTGCACTGCCATACCGTATTCACAATAGATGCTGTTGAAAATAAAAGACAGACTGCAAGATGTCAAGAATGCTTATATGGTGCGTATAGTCACGAGAGGACAGCCCATAAAGGTTAGTAAAAGGAAACTCCCTTTAAAGTAAATAAAGTGCAGGGTTAGCCCGCAGTCACCATCCCCATTTAGCGGAGAACGATGGAGAAAAATAAACAAGGTAAAAGTAACCTCAGAATGAAAACATCTTTTGTAATATCTCATTGAATCTAGCATAATCCAAAGAAATCTCTCTTTAAAAGGTTTCTATTCCCTTACGGTGTCCTTTGGATCAACTTCATCAGACCTCGCTTATTAATTGGCTTTCTGCGTATAGCCGTAATTCAATCGCGATTGACCCTAGTGAGCAGGAGCCCAGCTGAGCGAGGCCATACCACATCATCAATCACCGAAATCCACAACGCTGGTGGCCTCTATTAAAGGGCAGTCTTTGTATTAAAACGCAACAGGCCGACTGGGTATGTTTGCATAAAGTCACATGACAATCAGGTGTCCTTTCAAGAGTCTCGGCTCTACAGAGCCGCCACATCACAAAGACACTCCTGGAAGGACTCAGATGTAATGCTGCTCTGATTTCTATTGTTCTGCGCTCTGGCAGAAGAGTGAATTTGGTTTCCATAGCACTTAACTGGCATCAGATGTTTGCAGAAAGTCCCACGCACCCAATCGGAGCGCTGAGATTGATGGCCAACACTGTATTGATCCCAACGCTGTGATCTAAAACAATGACAGTTCCTCCGAAGACGGGGACCACAGTGCTATCGAGCTCATCGAGGGGAAAATCCATCACAGGAATCTCTCGTAGACTCTCGTTGTCAGGAGGACCAGGTTTTCATTAGCCCATTTAACTCAGCACAGATAACTGAAGCTACTTTTCAAAGTTGGTGGGGAAAAGAGGGTATTTGGCTGCTTTTTAAAAAGCAGTTCAAAGGCATGGATGTGACTCTCTGTACGGCGGCCTGCCGCCAATGACTGACTGGTGGAGCGATTCTGTTACTGAAGCAGATGGCAGGATATCCTGCTGTAGAGATTGTCTCAGAACGGTTCAAAGGGAACAGCGCAGTGGAAATTATGCGCCTCGGTCCCATATCGAAGTAATAAAGTCGCATCAAAGACGCCGATTACCTTGTTACATAAACCAGTGCCACGGCTTCATAGTTGTGTGGGTTACATTATTTAATTGAACCGTGTGGGTGTGTTTTTGTAGAAATGTGCGTAGAGCTTTGAGTTGTGGACTTCATTCAGTGATTTCATCCCTGGATGGCTGAGGAAGCCACTCTGGTGTATTGGAAAATTCACTGCTGGCCCAACGCAAGCGTGTTTTGTAAATACAAATAAGTAATAAAAGCTGCTTTTGTGATGTAGCTGCTGATGCTGAACTTCTGCTAATTCTGCTTTTCGTACTTGCTCAGGTTCCCGCGGAGGCCTTGATTATCGCCGTGCTCCCTCGGAGTCGGTGGCCACCAGCGGTCAGAAACTCATCACTTGGCACCCGAGCTCCAAATCCTCATGCGCCTTGCTACTCATCCCGTAGCGCTCTCTTTTTTGATTGCTCTTAAGCCTTAATGTGGGCAGGATGGGGTGATGAGGAGATGGGCTTTCTTAATCAAACCGCTGAGCGTTTAATCTCGTCGGTGAAACATCTGGTGGGCACCTTTTCTCATTTGTTTCTTTGACATCGGATTCCACCACCTCGTGCTTGGAGGACATTTTCAAAAGGGATCTCCATCCTTGTGGCACGAGGACTCCTCAGAATGTGCCCTGTGAAAATAATCCAATGGTAAAGCCCAAAGGTATGGCATGCGTCTGATCTCCAGATCACATGTGCCAGGAACGAACCACAATTGAGTCCATATGGCGCTTTCAAGTGCTAGGAGCGAACCGTGATAAATAGGAATGAATCAAGGATAAAGCCCCTGGCTTCGGAGATTTGTCCCAAGCAGCTGGCTTGTGGCCATAGGTTTTGCCGTGATGTAATCAGGGAATGCAGGTATTTATAAAGCACAAGTAAAAACGTGCCTGCTTTGATTGTTTGCTCTTGATGAGGGGGAGTTTATAATCAAGTATATTACCAGGTATAAATTTTCCAGTCTTAATAGAGTCTTCAAAAGTGAGCATCGATATGCCCTGCTCACTTCAAAAGCACTTACGGAGCTCTTGAAGTGAATACTCAAGAAAGTGAAGGGTGCAGAGCTTTACTGTCTCATACGGGCTGATTTAGAACACCCTATACGAAGAAATACGATACTGCTAAGCAACATTATTGCTTATTGCTGATTACTGTGGTGAATAAATCTTCAAATTGTGTCTTTAAAAGGGATAGTTTACCCAAAACTAAAAATTATGTCATCATTAACTTACCCTCATGTCTTTATAACATACGACTTCCTTCTGTGGAACATAAAATAAGATATTTTGAAAAATGTTGGGGGTCTGAACAACACTGTATCCCATTGACTTTCAATATATGAAAGAAATAAAATATTTTGTGTTCTACATGGGAGGCGATATGCTGGTAGACATTGGTAGAAATTTGTCAGTCGGTAGATATTTTAGACTATCGTCTACGCTATGTGGTTGTGAAAACTTAACGTTTGGACGTGTTTTTAAAGAGCAGGTCATATGGTATTTTAAAGTGTCCTAATATTGTGTTGGAGTCCACTACAACAGGTTTAAATGCATCTGTCAGAAAACATTGTAATTTCATCAGAATATACATTCGTACATAGTCATTTCTCAATGATTTCAAAACGATTCGTTCGATCAGTCCTGAGCGTAAGGTCTGTAAACCCCTCCCTTCCATAAGCCTACTCTGATCTGATTGGTCAGCTGGCCAAGCCTGTTGTGATTGGTACAGAGAGGAGTACTCGACCAAGTTAGCGAGCGCTGCCATCAGTGTTGCCAAGTCCGCCATTGTTTTTTGATGTCCGTCAGTTGAAGCAACCCCATTAATGTCATATTTATCCCCTGGAAAATGTGTATTTTACACTCCAGAATGCGAATTTTTAACAGGGGACCCCCCTTAAAACGCTATTGAGCTAGTTTAGGGATAGTTTTGAGTAGCAATTGGGTTTTGTTGTGAAAACCTAGCAACCCTGGCTATTATTGAGAAAGCATGCACCAAAACAATAATATAGTGCTCCAGTCTGTTCTTAAAATAATGACATAAAAATATTTGAAAGCTTATGCAAGCGAATTGTGCCCACAGCTAAACTTTAGCTGCTAAACTATAAACACTTAACAAAACAATAACATAACAGTGATTACGTTAGCCGAATGCTAATGTGACTAACTGATGAAACAACACAGTTTGTAAACCAAAATATGTCTACTTTCTTTATTATTAAATGAAGTAATTAGAACAACGTCAGTCTACATTAATCGACACATTCTTAGGAAATAGTGGGTTCACAGCGAATTATCAGAACTATTTCAGTAATAATATCGTTTTTTACTTGGAAACCTAAAGCGGCTTTAGGTATACATCACATATTAGCACAACTTGCTATTTTGAGCACTCAATTGAAAATGTACACATGATATATCAATTGTACTTACAGGTTGTGATGTTTTGATGCAGGAGCAGAGATGTAAATTAGACAGGAATATCTCCGAGCGATGGAGGTGTTGTGTTGCTGGATGTAATAATGAACATAATAACATAATAATAACCTAATAACATGCTAGTTAGCAGGTTTAGCGGCTAAACACGGCTAAATGCGGCTAAAGTAAACAGGCTCGTCACTCCACAGAGAGAAGAGAGGGGCGGGGCGAGCAGAGCTCATTAAGATTTAAAGCAACCTCGACCAGAACAGGATGATTTTTGCAGAGCTGATTTTGGCAAGGTAAAAAAGGTGTTATTTAGGGCATTAAGACCCTAAAGAATCATATCAACTTGTGGAAAATGGGCATCCGATGACCCCTTTAAGCATTGCAGTTTAAAACCAAGTGATTTTAGACACTGTTTCTGAGCGCTGTCGGTGCTCATAGAGCACAGGAGTATTAAACTAAGTTGTTTTTGTCACTTTACAGATCTTGAACAGTTAATCACACACTTGTATGTGTCAAAATGCACATCTTTGCAAACATCCTCATAAACACTGTAATTTAGGTCTTAAGTGAAAGCAAACAGCTGAGAAAGAAAACACATGTGCAACAGTATATTGGATCTGGGCTGCTCTTAACGTGACAGCAGTCTGATATTCCTGCTGTCTGACATTCATGTTAATCAAACAACAAAATAGAGAAATTTCTCACTGCTCTTGAAAATATCACTTTTGTAACTTTAATAAGAAGAAGTATGTGTTTAATTTAGACAGTGAAGAGTATGCGATGTTTTATGCATTTGATTACTTTATACAATGCATGTAACATTTCTTATTTATTTGTTCTGGTGACAAGAATTATGAAATTTCTATGGTATCAAAAATGTGATATCCTACCTTATTTAAAGCAAAATTAACTATATTGTGACATATATTGTTACAGTGAAATTACTCATATCATGATATGATAAGATTTGGATCATATAAGATTTTGGTCATATCGCCCACCCCTAAAAACATAGTCATAGTCATAGGGTAGGAAAAACGATTACAGAATTTTCATTTTTAATTTTGTAAACAACTTCTCTCTATCTCACCATGTGTAAAAATAAACAAATATGAAAATGCATTAAGGATAGGTATGTTTTCCTTTTGAAATAGCCCTTTGGTGTGCAAAAGCATACTGAGGGTCATGCCAAGCACCAAGTAAGATAAATACATGCTTACAATTACAAAAAGGCCTTTTGGAATTTGACCATTGTCTGAAAAAACAAAGACCTGAGTTCTTTGTTCACTACAGACATGAAGTTTTCATTATGCTACCACCTGCTCAGCTTCATCAGTAAGTGTTAACAAAAGAAGAGAACATGTAAGCAAAGCTCATGACACATGTAAGATTGATGTAATTAAAACAAAACTGGGCATTTTTGTGGAAACATCACACAAATTCTTATAACTTTTTGATGTTCACTTTAAACTTGTTTCTATCAGCTATCTTCTATTAAGCAAACAGTTATCTCTGTTTAGAATCGAAATTACATATACTTCCCCCGCTAACATCTAACATCCTACTACATGAATGTTAGATGTGATGAACAGCTATGTGCTTGTAGAGGACCAAGATGTCGAGGTTTTGTTTGAAGTGATCAGGCTGTTATGTATCTGCTTCACATGACAGATGTCATGGCTTGTGCAGTTGTGTCAAAATCTGCCCATTCAATGTCAGATTTGGTAAGCCATATGCACATTACATAATACAGAAAGTCTGTCATCGCTAACGCATTCCACAACCCGATACGATCATATCCATCATCTGCGTTAAATGGAAATGGGGCAAGGCTGTAGTGTCGCTGGAAACCTCTACTAGCCGTCTGTTTGGTTACCTCCTGTGACCTACTTTAGCTGTTACTGCATGTCAGTCTTTGTCATTAAAATTTGGAGTCCTCGTTCCATCGCTATCAGAGGTATGATATTTTTCAGTGTCATGTAGAGTAGACTAAAGTCCAGGATGTGTGCCACGGTTGGGGCAGGAAGTTTGCCGTTTGACTATGAGGTCAGTTGGTAATAATGAACGTAGATGTTAATGTGCAGTAATGACCTTCTCTGTCCACATCTCAGAGGCTCTCTTCAGGTCTCCTGTGCCCATCATACCGGACCTCTGTCAGGCCACCCTACAGGGCACCCACACTGATGAGACTAATGCTGGCGACGGTGCTTTCAGAATGACACACTTGGCCGCATTAAACCTTTGCGTGATCAGTCGCTTTTGCTCAGTGGGCAGAGAGTGTTATAGGGATGTTTCAGGTTCAATATTATTTAAGCTTAATTGACAGCATTTGTGGCAAAATGACTGTTACAACCAAAAATAATTTCAAAAAAGAAAAATAATGGTAACAGCATCATAGCAATTAGGATACATAGTTTATAGCCATAGTATTTAAATATTGTACAGTATCATTCAAAAATTTTGAATGGGACAGATTTGAATGTTTTCTCTTATCTAAGTATCTTTTACTCACCAAGACTGCATTTATTTATTCAGCAATGCAGAAAAAACAGCAATGTTGTGAAATATTATTACAATTTAAAACTGCTGTTTGAATGTAGTTTCAAATGTAATTTATTTCTGAGATGGCTAAGATGAATTTTCAGCTGTCATTACTCAGTGTAACATGCAGTGTTGGTTGTAACTCATTACTAAGTAATTAGTTACTGTAATTTAATTACTTTTCCCTTGAAAAAATAAAGTAAGGGATTACTCTTATTTTTTTCTGTAATTTAATTACAGTTACTTATGTAACTAAATACTGTGTATAGACTGTAGAATATTTATATATAATACAATACAATAGTGGATTTAACTATTGTAAAATTTTAAGTCTAACATTAAAATGCATGCTTTTTATGTAACCTTCTCACTTTAAATACTTTGAGTTAATAACAATATTGGTAACACTTCAGTGTCCAATTCTCACTATTAACCCTCTGGGGTCGAAAAAACTGGCACGGTTTGTGGCAGTTTTTCCTGTTAACTGATCAACTGAATCTGTAAGGGGTCTACTTTTATTTGTGTACACTCATAATAGCAACACTCTGTGGTTTTGTGAAATAAGGAAAACAAACAGGGTGTGCAGTCTGGCACGTTGGTCTCTGTGATCGTCATTAAGAAATGCGTCACTAAAATGAACTGAAACTCAGCGAATGCTCAACACAGAGACATAAGAGATATATCTATAGAAAAACTAACATGTCTATTTAAATGAAGTAAGTCTTATCGAAAACATACTGTATACTTCAGTATACTGAAGCAAAAGTAAAGTTAGTTCATAGTTAATAGTTAGTTAATAGTGAGAATTGTACCCTAATCTAAAGTGTGACCACAATAACTTATGTAGTTATCTTTTATTTATTTGAAAGAATTAAATGAACCATTTCATATCTATCTTTGTATCATTTATAAACTTATCGAGGTTGATATAGGATTTAGAAAGTAATTAGTAATACTGTAAGTAGTTAAATACTTTTTGGAGAGAGTAATTTGTACAGTAATCTGATTACACTGTTGAAGATAGTAATTAACTAGTAATTATTTACATTTTTAGAGTAACTTACCCAACACTGGTAACATGAGACTTTATTTTTTAAAGGATTAGTTCACTTCCAGAGTAAAAATTTCCTGATCATTTACTCACCCCCATGTCATCCAAGATGTTCATGTCTTTCAGTCAAAAAGAGATTTTCTCCATATGGACTTCAATGGAGATCAACGGGTTTGAAGGTCTAAATTGTAGTTTCAGTGCAGTTTCAAAGGACTCTACATGATCCCAGCCAAGGAATAAGGGTCTTATCAAGTGAAACAAATTGTAGTTTTCTAAAAAAAAAAAAAAAAAAATTATAATTTATTTACTTTTTAACCACAAATGCTTGCCTTGCACTAGCTCGACTTCACACATTATGTAGTCAAATTGGAAAAGTCACGTATGAAGTAAACAGAAGTAAAAACACAGTATTTACAAAGCAAATATGCAAAGAAAGTCAAACGCCTTTACAAAAAAAAGGTAAAACAACGATGTCAACGATTTTAACGTTGGAGCAGAAAACTACCTTTTTGAACTGAAGAACACAGACCAAGAACTAACCACGTGTGACCTTTACAGTGTGACTATGTAATACGTCAAGTCCTAGACGCGCATCACAGAGCTAGTGCTAGATGAGCATTTGTGGTTAAGAAGGATGTACCCTTTTATTTTATTTTTTTTTTTTTATTTTATTTATTTTTTTTTTTAAAGAAAGTGACCAATTGTTTCACTAGATACTGAGATCATGTAGAGCCCTTTGAAGCTGCACTGAAACTGCAATTTGGCCCTTTTCAACCATTGGGAACCATTAAAGACCACTACATGGAGAAAAATCCTGGAATGTTTTCCTCAAAAACCTCAATTTCTTTTCAACTGAAGAAAGAAAGACATGAACATCTTGGATGACATGGGGGTGAGTAAATTATCAGGAAATTTTCTGGAAGTAAATAATCCTTTAAATAGCAATATAGTGCACTCACTGGGTTAAATATTTGCTATAATTGGCAAATCTGAACAACTCTACAATTCAAATAATAGAAGTGCTTTAAACGACGAGTCAAAAATGTTTTGGTATTATTCAACTTTATGGAATAAATGTTGCCCATTAAGCTTAACTTGTAATGAACCCAGTTCCTTTAAGCTGTCCTGAGCCTCCCAGAAGAACTGCCCGAACTGCTGGAGAAAGTTTGCACGTCTCTCAAGTAGCTCTCTCCACTTCTGAGCCGTCACAACGGCCAACCTCAAGATCAATGGAATTTTTCATTAGCCTGGGAAAAAGAGACCGCTTGTGATTATTGCCAATAAAGGAAATTAGATGAAATGATTTTTGACTTTGATTTTCTTTCCTCCCTCTTTTCCCCAACCATCCTTTCACATTTAATCAAATGCAAGGTAAAAGTCATCACCGAAATTGCGCCTGATTTATAAATAAGCTAATTGGTGGCATTCTCCCTCTCCTGTCGGTGGACACGGCTGTGTTTTTATTGCCTAGTCAAAACCTCCTCGTGTAATTTTCAAAATGGCCCTCGAAATGAAATTTTCCTCCCAGCTCGCGAGGCAGCTCCATCGCTCATACCTTGCCGCAACCACCTTCTTGTCATCTCTTTAGTGCAGCTTTATGTAGCCTGGCTCTCCTGTCCACATCTGTTAGTTAATTCATCCATTGCGAAACTCTTCCCTGGCACTTTTATCAATGGCTAATCTAATGGAGGTGAACTGTTGAGTGACTGCTCTCATTGATACTCTGTCTTTCTCAGGGACGTCTGGAGAATAATAATAATGGCACCGCTTCATATTCGGATGGCCATTGATTGCTGCTGAATGCATATTTACTGAAATGGATACGGGATTAGAGCAGTGCGTCTGAAACGACAACTTCAAAAGAGTGAACGCCGAATGCTCTGCGGACGTTTATTTTGTGGCTTTAACAGCTTTCTTTGAAGGTTCTTCCATTCAAACCACAATTTACCTATCTGTATTTGACTAACGCTTCCCGAACTTGTTTTCATCTAGATGAAAGCGTAGTCAAAATGCACAAACACATGCACACTTGTGTCCTGTACCCGGAAACACATTTGAGAAGATAAAGAACCAATGAGAAAACAGAAAAAAAAAAAAGAGTTTCTGCTTTCTCTTCTCGTATAATCCTTTACGACCGGTACACAACTAACTTGGAAAAAGTGGGCGGTAGAAATACACCCAACATTGTGGTGACTCAGGGCGGCCATCTGTACGTAACTCAGAGAGAAACTCTCTTTACACTCGACTGCCTTTACAGCCCCTTTTGTTTTGAAGTCGATGAGTTCTCCAGCACTTGGAAGGATCCACGTATATTATAAACATATTGTGGGAAGTCGTGCTAAATCGGTTAGTAGTTCGTCATGTTGTATTACTTCCCTATGCCACAAAGACTTTGGATCATCGAAATACACATATAAGTGGCACTTAAGACTTCCACTTTTTTTTATTTTATTTTATTTTATTTTATTTTATTTTTTTATTTTATTTCTCTAAATGTACCTTGTTACAGAGTTCTTTCTGTAATGGAAGGTTGCATCAGCAGTCTAGTGTTTGCTATAAATGATCTGCTCATTAATCATTAGACAATTAAATTGTATCTTGAACTGCGTTTGTCAATGTTTTGACTTTTTCAGACTTTTTCATACCATACTAAAGATAGTGCCGTATATCTGTCATTTCATAATGTTCACTTAAAGGGGGTGCAAGGTAGGTTATTTTAAATTTTAGCAGTGCCTTCGCTTCTGCTCCACTGCAAAAAATAATAGCGCGTCAGTAAGCATGGGGGAATCTCGCTCTCAAGCAGCTAATTGGCTCACGTCCATCACACAACCTACAATTAGGACTCGCGGTGCCGTGGAGGCAGCGCATGGGCTGTGCAGTCGCAGAGAACGGAGAAAGTGCTTTCTGCATTTTATGGATTGCTTTTGGCAGTGAATTATGTGAAAATGTGACTTGTTTTAACTTCTTTAACTTGTAATAATCGTCGTGGTTGC
The DNA here is from genome assembly GCA_036247105.1 of Cirrhinus mrigala. Lineage (NCBI taxonomy): Eukaryota > Metazoa > Chordata > Actinopteri > Cypriniformes > Cyprinidae > Cirrhinus > Cirrhinus mrigala. The sequence continues at coordinate 17,625,200 of CM070015.1, forward strand.
AGAATACATCAGTCCGGTTGTGTGCCTGACATATTTTAAGACCGAGGAGAGAGAAATGCCACATGAGGCCCCTTTTTTTCTTTTTTAAAATGTGGTTTTACTTACCTTTTTTGTTTATTTTGCTCAAACATGTAATGTTCTGACTGGTGCTGCCTATGAATTATTTGCTCCTGATGTTGTTTTTCATTATAGAAATCAACGAAGGTTAGAGGAAAACCAGAATTAGGAATGTGTTTACAGTCATAGTGTGTTTTTCTATTTCTTTTTTTTTTTTTTTTTTTTTTTAAATAGTTTTCCATAGTTTCTCTTATGTTGTTTTATAGGGCTTTTTTCCTTTCGTCCTCAGATTCCTCCCTGCACACAAACGTCTCAGGCATTCAGTGCGGTGTGATGATATCCACGTTCCGGCTACTCAAAGCCACGTTCAAGCATCCGCTCCAAGGTAACACACTGTAGCACTGAAGACTGTTTATGCATTAAAATAGCCAAGACTGATTACTACTTGAGAAATTATGACATGAGTAAATGATGAGGGCCTAACTAATGACCTTATAATAAACGCCTGCAGTCGCCCAGAGCTCACAATAGACTCTGAGCCACCTGAGAAGATTCCCAATGTGGCAGGACCGCAGCAGTACCCGGAGTCTGCGAGTGTCACACCACGTCGGGAGACGTTTCAGAATCAGCCTGTGTCTCGTGCGTGTGGCGATGAGAGAGGGAGACTTCAGCCACTCCGCATAGTCTGGCCACATCGCTGGTAAGGCCTTCATGATAACATTAGAAACAATTATTCATCAAGAGTTCATTTAACATGCATTTATTTATGGAAATCTTGATTTAACAAAATACTTTCAATATTTCACTCGTTCTTTTCATTAGGTTTTTATTTAAACTGAATCTTCATTTATAATTATAATGAATTTTAATGTCAGTTTCTTCAACTTTGTGCACTCTTG